>PVIA01000180.1:0-585171 GCA_004024845.1 Tonatia bakeri
AATCAGCACGATCTGCTTGTGGGATGCGAGGGAAGTGACAGAAAGTGGACTGAGAGCAGAGCAAGCAGCATTGTTCCCTCTATGACTCCTCCCCCACAGACTGCACCACAACACAGCAAAGAGGGTTGCCCCACCCTGGCGAATACCTAAGGCTCCGCCCCTTACAATGTAACAGGTGCACCAAGACAAAGCAATATGGCCCAAATGAAAGAACAGATCAAAACTCCAGAAAAACAACTAAGTGACAAGGACTAAGACAGACAACCTATCTGAAGCAGAGTTCAAAACACTGGTAATCAGGATGCTCAAGGAATTCATTGAGCTTGGTCACAAAATGAAGGAAGAAATGAAGCCTACACAAAGGAAAATATACAGGCAACCAACAGTGAAGGGAAGGAAACCAGGACTCAAATCAATGATTTGGAACAAAAGGAAGAAATAAACATCCAACTGGAACAGAATGAAGAAATAAGAATTCAAAAAAAATGAGGAGGGGCTTAGGAACCTCTGGGACAACTTCAAACACTCCAACATCTGAATCACAGGGATGCCAGAAGGAGAAGAGGAAGAGCAAGAAATTGAAAACTTATTTGAACAAATAATGAAGGAAAACTTCCCCAATCTGGCAATGAAAATAGACTTCCAGGAAGTCCAGGAAGCTCAGAGAGTCCCAAAGAATTTAGACCCAAAGAGGAACACACCAAGGCACATCATAATTAAGTTACCCAAGATTAAAGATAAGGAAAGAATCTTAAAAGCAGCAAGAGAAAAGGAGACAGTTACCCATAAAGGTGTGCCCATAAGACTATCAGCTGATTTCTCAAAAGTAACCTTGCAGGTAAGAAGGGGCTGGAAAGAAGTATTCAAAGTCATGAAAGGCAAGGACCTACTTCCAAAATTGCTCTATCCAGCAAAGCTATACTTTAGAATGGAAGGGCAGATAAAGTACTTCCCAGATAAAGTCAAGTTAGAGGAGTTCATCATCACCAAGCCCTTATTATATGAAATGGTAAAAGGACTTATCTAAGAAATAGAAGAATATCAAAAACTATGAACAGTAAAATGACAACAAACTCACAACTATCAACTACTGGACCTAAAAAGCAAAAACTAAGGAAACAACTAGAACAGAAACAGAATCACAGAAATAGAGATCACACAGGGGATTATCAGTGGAGAGGGACAGGGGAGAATAGAGGGAAAAGGTACAGGGAATAAGAAGCATAATGGTAGTTACAAAAAGGAAGGGGGGGGGCAGTTAAGAATAGTATAGGAAATGAAGAAGCCAAAGAACTTACATGTACAAACCACTGACATGAACAAAGGGGGGGGTGCAAATGCTGGAGTGTTGGGGGGGGTGCAGGGAGGAGGCAGATAAAGGGGAGAAACTAATTGAGGCAAATGTAATAGCATAATCAATAAAGTATACTTATAAAAAGAGAGAAAAAATAAAATTGCCTCGGATCATGGGTGGTGGGTGATAGATGGCGTGAGGATTCAGACCCTGGCAGCCAGAACCTCAGTTGCTGAATATCTTGCCTTATACTAAAGGCATTTTGGCCAGTAATTTTTAATTCAGTCATTCCACAGAAAGTTTGCCTTGTATTACAGCATCACAAACAGCCTTTCAGTCAGACATGGAAATAATTTGGGAAGGCAGAATATAGTTGTATTGGTTGTTTAAGCCATATCTTCCTATAGCCATCTTCTTAGCTAGTGTTCCCTTTTATCAGAAGGAATGAGATCAGTAAACCATATATGCATGTATTATCATGTGTTTTGAAAGGAAGGATATTAAGAAAAACAAAGAGAGCTTTTTGTTTTAACCATATCACCAAACATCCTTCTCTCTGTCCCTATTATTACTCATTTTAACCAGCAGATGAAAGACTAATGAAAACAAAAATCTCTGACATCGACTAAAATGTTCATGGGTGCACAATTTATAATATCCCAAACAGGAAACCACTCAAAATACCTGTCAGTGCTAGAATGGACAGGTAAACTGAGGTATTTTCATACATGGAAATGTTATACAGCAATAAAAATCATAATCATACACAACAGTACGGCTAAATCTCAAAAATACACTGTTGAACAGAAGTCAGGGAAAAGAGAGCACAACTTATGGTTCCATTTACACATTTCAGATACCGGTCCCACCACATGATGATGCTGGAGTCCTTGGGGGTCCGCAGGGGTTGCTGGAAAACTGCTCGTGTCTTGTTTTTTGATCTGGGTGCAGTTTACATGGCTGTGTTCATTCTGCAAAAACTAAGTGAGCTGTATCTTTTTTGTGCACCTTTCTATATGTGAATTATGAGTCAATAAAAAGTTTATAAATGGGGGAAATAAAAATGTTTGGAAGCAATATTTTCAGGAAATGAATAAATGCAAAACTACCATTAGTTGATACAGAAAAATTTATTCCTCAAGCACTTATGTATCCCTTTTTTAAATCCAGTTTTCATTCATACTTTGTACATCAAACCTTGCCTAGACTTTGAAGATGTATACCTTGTAAAATATTCTGACTTCAGATACCTTAAATTGTAGCATACTGTTTTAAAGTACTAGAATTTACAAGATAGAAAAGTGATTAGGTATTTTAATACTACTCTGTCAACTTTTTAGCATAAAGTCAGAATAGGGGAAAGGTGGAGAGACCCTTGGGAAAAGTAGTAGCCTGGGCGGTTGGTAATTGCTACACTGCCTTTGGCTGCCCACATGGCTGCTGTGAACTGAGGAGGCGGAGCTAGACTTCGTAAAAGCTGGGACTGGGATGGCGTCTCAAGTCTCCATGTGTCTCCCCAAGGATCAGGATATAGAGGACAATAGCAGCAAGACATGTTAAAATTACAAAAAGTTTCTTAGACAAATATATCCATTGATTAATAGTCTCTTAATTCTAATTTTAACCAGAAAGTGTTTGTCATCAAGTACTGTGCTCATGAGTCCACTTTCTGGTAATAAGATGTCAACAATGCTCTTTTGCAGCAAAGACAGGTAATGCAAACTTGGAATGCACTAAAAAAATAAAAGAATTTGTAATGTTTTAAAAGTATATCCACAGGGGAGCAGCCAGACTGACAAAATACATCAGGATACCACAACGACCGTCCCTGCAAAGCTTTCTTAGACCTCGGCAGATAGGTGCTTCCAACTGCATTGAAGTGCATATGTAAGTAGTTACATTGTGTGTGTGTGTGTGTGTGTGTGTCAGAGTCTAAAGGATTCCCATGGTTTAAATCTTAGTTACTGAGTATTAACTATGTGCCAGTCACCAAAAACTTTATTGTTTTATTTCATTTTACAATAATTCATACAACAACTGAAATGAGTTGGACCTTACAATTCCCATTAAAGAGATGAAGAAAAAGTGAAATAATGTGTCCAAATTTGGCAACTTCATAAAAAAAAACCCACAGTTTGTGCGAGGCGGGCTGCACTGGAGCCTGCATCTGTAACCACGTGCCCCAGTGCCAGCGGGAGGCTCCTGCGCTCAGCTGGGTGTCCTTCAAATCATCAAGTCCTGCAAGTTGATTACATGGTCCTTATTTTTTTCCATCCATGTTTGATTTGAAGAAAATCACACCACGTGTCTTTCAAAACAAATTTCTAAGCTGAAATTTGTCCATGGTCATTTTTTATTTTAAACACGATGTTTCAGTAATTCAAAAAGTGTAAAGAGAGAAGATAGAAACATGCTTTTAAAGGACAGCAATAGGGCTTTGTATTATAAGGAATGCATTACTTTGGCATTTGGAACAGAAAATAATGATGAGCCCAGACGTCTCTCCCCACAGAACTGGAGAACACGTCTGATGTCCAAAGGGTTACCTTCTGACAACCTCATGTACCTGTCTGACAACCACACCATAACTTCCAGTTAACTTGGAAAATGCACTTGGGTGATTAACATTAATGATAGACTGACAGCTTCTGCACAGCTAAAGAAAACAGTATCAAAATAAAAAGAGAATCAACTGTCTGGGAAAACATATTTGCCAATGATACCTCAGACAAGGGCTTAATCTCCAAAATATATAAAGAACTTACACGACTCCACTCTAAGACAAGCAACCCAATTAAAAAATGGGCAAAGGACTTGAACAGACACTTCTCCAAGGAGGACATACAGAAGATCCAAAATCACATGAAATGATGTTCAAAATCGCTAGCTATCAGAAAGATGCAGATTAAAACCACAATGAGGTACCACTTCACACCAGTCAGAATGGCCTTCATAAGCAAAGCAACAAACACCAAGTGTTGGAGAGGTTGTGGAGAAAAGGGGACCCTAGTGCACTGTTGGTGGGACTGCAGACTGGTACAACCACTATGGAAAACAGTATGGAACTTCCTCAGAAAACTAAAAATGGATCTGCCTTTTGACAGCAATTCCACTGCTGGGACTATATCCTAGGAATCCTAAAATACCAAGCCAAAATAACCTTTGCACCCCAATGTTCATAGCAGCACAATTTACAATAGCCAAGTGCTGGAAGCAACCTAGGTGCCCATCAATAAATGAATGGATCAAAAAACTATGGTACATTTACACAATGAATTCTACACAGCAGAAAGAAAGAAGGAGCTTCTACCCTTTGCAACATCATGGATGCAACTGGAAAGCATTATGTTAAGCAAAATAAGCCAGGCAGTGAAAGATAAATACCATATGATCTCACCTTTAACAGGAACCTAAGCAACAAAACAAAGAAACAAGCAAAATACAGTCAAAGACACTGAAATAGAGGACAGGCAGAAAGTGACCAGTGGAGAGAGAAGAGGGAGTTTCAGGGGAAAAGGGAAAGGGTTTACAGGAACAAAGTTAAAAGACACATGGACAAAAACTAGGGGGAGGGTGGTAATGGGAGGGAAGTTGGGAGGGAGGGATGGGTGGGCTGGATTGGGGGAAGAAAACTGTACTTGAACAATGATTA
Source organism: Tonatia bakeri (assembly GCA_004024845.1). NCBI lineage: Eukaryota > Metazoa > Chordata > Mammalia > Chiroptera > Phyllostomidae > Tonatia > Tonatia bakeri. The sequence goes on from PVIA01000180.1 coordinate 4,947, forward strand.
AAATAAAATTTTAAAAAATGATAGACTGACAGATGTAAAGTATTTAAAACAACAAACCAAAACTATGTATTTGTTAACTTGGCTTATAAACATGCCATCCACATACTGGAAAAGCTAATGATCACTCTCTAATTGTGTTAATTATGTAATGACAATGTTTGTTTGTTTATATAATGTTAGATTTCTCTGACTCATCTTCTCTGACCAATTTTTTTTTGGACTTCTGCCACTGTGTACTCATGTGTACACTGGTACATGCCAAACTGTTTGAACAATTTATTTTTAAAACTGGTTGTTAACATGCTACTAGTATTCAAATCAGAAACTTACCACATCCTTAGGAGGAGGTTCTGCTTTCTTCTTTATCTTTTTACCCATTCTGGGAAAAGATGCAATAAATAGTTAAAATATCATTTATACATCATATATGTAAAAATTTCTCAGTTATGTATGTCCTTACAAGGTTTATTTCCTTTAAATTTTACCTAAAAAGACTATGTGATGCATGCAGAAATTACTGCACATGTACAAATATGTTACCTACCTCCCTATCCAAACTGTAATTTTAAAGTAACTGATTGATAAGATTGTTGGGCATTAGTCCTGGCTTCCAGTTTGGAAAGGAAGAGAATATATTAGTGACATAACCTTTTAGTTTACCATGCTGCTAGTTCACCTATGTAGGGCTTGGCAGATGAAGTCCAAGTTACTTTTGAGAGATGCAAGAATGTTTTGCTGCAAAGAGACAGATTTTTGTCTGCTTTCTTGCATTGAGCTATCCCAAGCACCTAGAACAGGGCTTAGTAGACATTCAACATTCATAAAAATAGTTAACTCTGCTTTTCCTGGGAGTCAAGATTTTGTGAATTATACCCAAGATCTACCAACCCCAGATGAACATTTCTGTCATTTTCCCAGATAACGAAGTTTTCTCTAACATAATCTATAGCTTAATAAAAAGTAATTAAGAGTACCAAGAAATGCACTCTTGGGAAATCACAATTACTCCTCGCAAGACCCCTTCTACCTGCCCTCACATGTCCGTGCGTGTGCGGAAAAAGCTCAGAGAGACAGTCGACACAGTTGATACAGCGCAGAGGAGTAACTCCACCTGGGTCCAGAAAACATTCCAGGATGTTGGTGACTGTTCGAATAACCTTAGAAATCTTCCAAATTTTCTCCAGAGAGAACGTGTGAGATTACGTTTGGTATTATGCAGTCTCTGATGTTACTTTCTAGTTTCAAGGAAATTACTACAGTCTCAAGACAAATCCCGAGAAAGAGAAAATCCCTAGAGAGCATCCACAGTGCCAAGGTCAGTTCATATGACTTGTCAAGGGAGAGGAGCAGCTCCTGGCATTAGAGACACTGACCAGAATTTACCACTTATGCTAAAAAGCCACATGTTCACAGAAACCCACAGGGACTCTGAAAGACATCTACTCCAGGTCCCTAACTTCAGGTCACATAACTTTTGAGATCTTTGATGGCCTGGGCAAGCTTCACTCTGTGATGCACTACCTCACACTGTATCCAAAGTCAAAATGTACCCACATCCCCCATTATATATAATTTTCATATAAATGATTTTAAAACATTGCAGTTGAAACCTCTCGGTAATCAGTTTGTGCACCTGGAAATTCTTGCAAAATGAGGAACTTATTTTCAAATGTAACTGAATTTTAATATTAATGTAAAACATTTAATTTAACATTAATTTTCCCATCTTCATATTTTAGACTCATTTTTTTAGTCCCACACATCTTTCATAGGTGCTTAAAAAGCACACAGACTGTAGACTTTGTACCCATAATATTTCACACAAGCAGAAACTATTCTGTACAAATGAAAGCCTATCCTATGATTAACCCCTAGAAAAAGGAGATTTAATAGCTTTTAATAATCAATTCTGAAATACAGCAGTCTTAAATTTAACAAAAGAACTCCTTGTGGAATTTTGGGAAGCAATCAAATTACACCCGCATCAAGTTGCTTCAAGTGACCTGATTTTCATTCAGGAAACTTTATACCATTTCAGCACAGTGGTTTTGAGTAACTGCATACTGAAGAGTGCAGAGGTTGGAAGGGTCTCAACAGCCAGGATCACAGTGATGCAGCTGGTCCTAGGCTCTGCTGTGAAGCAGGAAGTGTTCAGTTTGTGTCTTTATCACCATATGGGTGTGATTGTTAAGGGAGAGGAAGTATACAGCTGGCACAGGCCAGGGACAAGGAGCCTTAGAGGTGGCCATAATGTTAAAAAAAAAAACTCTGTAAATTCATCTCACTGAAAATCAACATGACACAATTAAATAACCGTATATTAATTTACTCCTTGAAGATTTTCCTTTAAAGCTACAGAGATGTCAAAATTAAGAACATAAAATCCTTTGACTTTTTGAAGTGAACTAAACCTGTTTTCCTTGACTATTTTACCACCTGTCCATTGGTTTCTTTTATTGCAGTAAATTATACATAAAAGTTACCATTTTAACCATTTTTAAGTGTATCACTTTATACAGGTAATACACTTCACTATAGAGAATTTGTAAAACTCAAGAAGGGCACATGGAATAAAACAAAAATCACTCAGAAATAAGCTCTGGGAGAAAACAGTATTTTGATATAGTTCCTTTTTTGTGTGTGCTTTCTACAGTGATTTTACCATCCTCCCCTGATTTCTATTCCCTATTCTCAACTTCCCTTCCTGGGACCATTTTCCTAATGAAGTCTTAAATTAATAACCAGGTTTTAAAATTTCAGTCTCCATTTATTGTTCCAACATCATCGATCCATCTCCAATGGATCAGCATATCATGTCATTTAAAACCATATTTAAAAATCGATGGTGTATCCAGCCCATCTCCTATTGTTAAGCATTTGTTTCCTGTTATATGGAATAATAGACAAGGCAGCAATGAACTTTAGACATAAGTGTGTGAATCCTTAGGCATAAAATCTTCATCCACATTCTTAATTGTTTTTTTAGGATAAATCTCTAGCTGCAGAATAACTAAATGAAAATGTATGGACCTCATTGCATTGGGTATGAAAACAAGTCACCTTTAGACTTGTAGCTTCTTGATTATTGAAGAGGAACCACATTTTTTTTTCATGAGTTTATTGATTACTCGTATTTCTCCTTCCTGAACCCTCTGCCTCGGCGATCTTAAATATTTGCTAACAGGGAGATTTATTTTGAGAAAATTTACAGAGGAGGAGAGCTAGAGCAAACCCACTTCCTGAGTCAAGGAATCTGAATCCCTCCCCTCTCTTCTCGGGGTCTCAGTCTTGCTGCCTGTGACATGGGAGCTGACCTGGCAGTTTATGAAACCCACCCTTACCCCAGCCTAACAGAGGTGACCCTTTGCTGACCCTGATGTCCCACCCGCGTGGCACCTCCTCAGTTCCCAAGTTTAGCTGGGACCTCTGCCCTGGGCCTCTCCACCCCGCGGGGCAGCGGGGCAGCCGCCCACCTGCCTTTCCCGGACGGGAGATCCCACCGAGCTGCAGCTCCGCAGACCTGAAGAAGAGCAACCGCCGCAACCGCTGAGGCCTGCGCTCCAGTCCCAGTCCAGCTGTTGTCCCGAGTTGCTAGGAGACTCGGGCCGCGCCTGCGCGCCGCGGGGACGCGCCTCGGGCGAGGAAGCGCGCGCTCAGCCGTCCTGCCCGGATCGCGGTTGCTACCTGTGTTATCCTTAGGTTACCAGGAGTCACTTGAATTGGAGCAGGGTAGACACTGGAATCCTCTTCCGAGCCGCTGAGGTCCAGCCCAGGTGAAAACTGGAAACCAGGAAGCTGTGCAGCTCGGATTCTGGCCGGAGAGCTGGCTCTGGACGCGCAGCCACCGAGATGCTCCGCGCACTCCCTACGGCGGACCCAGGTCAGGGTCTCGGTGCAGACGACTCCCAACCCCCGCGCTGCCGGACTTCGCTCAGCTGCAGACCTGCGTTGCCCACCGTTCCCTCCACTAGAGTATCCAGTCTTTCCCCACAGAATTATCCCTTCCCTTCAAAACTTCCTCTTCTTCCCTCGTTTCTTTTCCTCTTTCTGCCATTCCTCCCAAGTGCCTAGAACTTCAGTTTCCCTTCCTCCTCCTCCAGCAACTCCAATCAGCGCTTGAGTCAATTGGCCTATGTTTTTATCCTCTATTTTGCCCCTTCTGATCTTACTGTCACCCCGATCCAGGGCATCCAAACTAATGACTACGATTTCTCTCTTCTTCCAGTTCTTCCTACAGACCACGGACAGATGAACCGTCCAGAAATCTTTGCTCTAGTGTGTCACTTCCCTACTCAGACTTCACTAGCTTCCTAAAATACAGTCTAAACTCACTAGTCTGGCGTTCAAAGCTGCCTGCCCTTCCCTATTCTTTCCGTGCAGCCTTATTTCCCACCACACAAACCCCAGACAAACTTACTGTCCCCCCAAATTTTTCCATATTTTGTCCTCTCGACATTTGCTCACTCTGTTCCTTCATCATCTATTCAACGAATATTTAAGAGGTTGCTATTTGCAGGTCATATGTAATTTGGAATATTCTTCCATTTCTACTTAATTAAGCTCAGCTCAAGGGACATCTTCATAAAATATTCTTTGATTGCCTTTTGCAAAAAATCTCTCCCTACTGCGAACCCCTCTGACACACTCCATCTCCCACCTGCCCCTGTTGGTCCTCCAGCCCTAAGAGTGTTTGAAGATTTTACAGCTGCTACTTTCACATCCCTTTATGTCTCCTCTAGCCTTTTAAGCTACCTCATCAATAGCTGTGTGTATACTTAGCAATTGTTTGTATTAAATTTTCTACAGTCAGATAACATGTGATTTGTCTCCTGATTGGACCTTGAATATTGCACCCCTGGATCTCAACCTCTCTCCCTCTCTCCCAGGCCTTTCCCCTTCAGTGTACGTGAAGTCTCTACTATGTCAAGTGCAAAACAAAACAACAAACAAATAACGAAATAAACCTCCTTTGGTCCTGTATCTCCTCCTAGCTATCATTGTTTTCCTTTTTCTCTTCTTGACCATGACTTTCCATAAAAGTAGCTTGCATTTGATACTTCCACATTTTTAACCTCTCATTACTCCTCAAACTATAGTCATCTGGTCTGTTCCCACCACTAACATTACCCAAATCCACTGGCTGTTACTTAGTCTTCGTCTTCCTTGACATCACTGCTGCATATAACACTCTGGTGATACCTTGTTTTTGAAACACTGTCCTTGGTTTCCTTGATACTGTTTGCTCTTGACCTCCTACTTTCATGACTACTATTAAAGGTCTTTCTTTATACCGTCTTAAATTATATTCCCCAGGGATCTGTCCGCAGCTCTCTTTTCATACTGTATGCTTTTCCAGGGTGATCTTTTTTATATTTTCATATTTGTGATTTCACTGCCATACATACAGCTCCAAATCAGACACCAATATTGAGCTCTAGGCTTATATATCCATCCTCTTACTGGACACCTCCACCGGGATGTTCACAGGCACCTCAGATATCAACATTACCTGCTTAAACTCTCACCTTCCCAATATAAACGTGTCCTCCTTATCAAGGGGTATTAAGATAAGCCTCTTTAGTTCGATGAGTATGAATTTGTAAAAAGTTTAAATACAGAAATTTTAAAGGAGGAAATGATGAGGACATAACTTTCTGTATCTGAAAACTTCTGATAGGTAGGTAGGTTGATACAATAGTAGAAGTAAAAAAATTTTTACACATTCTCAAAAAGAGACATGAAAGAATTTCTACCTACCTAGGGAACAGGGGGTAAATATTCCGCCTAAATGGCAAATAGCTTCCTTCCAAGAAGAAAAATTCTTTTACCTGCTTTACCTTAATTTTTTTATGTCACACTAACTTATGTTTGATTTTAGAGAAAAAAATGTTACTGTTAAGTTCTAAATTCTCAGGAGTTAGTTTTTCTAGGTCTCTCTCATGTATATAGGAGACACAGTAATTTGTTTTTATCCTGCTAAATTTTTTTCAAACTTCTAGATGAGCAAAAAATATCTTCAACTATATTAACAAAGGATTGCCACATACTAGATTTCCTAGATGAATCTAAATTAGCATATTGTCGTGTAAAAGATGCTTCTGCAGTACTGGAAAAGTGAATTCTAGTACAACCTAATTCTTGAATGGAAAATTTGAATAATCTTTTTACTATGTTGTCATTCAATTGTTAAACTATTTATACTCTTTTTTACATTATGACTAACAATCCAAGAGATAAGGTATATGAAGCACTTTAAACCATGAGCCACCAGAATAAGGTAAGGCAAAGTTGCTGTAATCTTTGGTTTAACTAAGCACTACTACAGTGGTCATTATTTAGGGGTGTCATCTTACTTCTGTGTCTGGCAATAGTAAATCTTTCCAGTCTATACCATGAAGTTTAAGTAGCTGAAGACAAAAAAAAAAAAAAAAGTGTGTGTTGATGGCATTTGAAGACTAAAACCTCTCTAAGTCCCAAGTTGTCTTTTCTTGGTTTTTGACTTTAAATATTCATTTAGGGAAATGTATGCAGTCTGTCTGTCCTGCACACTAATCTGCCAGTTCTAAGATGCTGTGTAGTGATGAATTCTCTTTACTCAAAGAGAGGTTAACTCCCTGCTCCTGGGAGTCAACTTTATACCCTTGGAATGTGCCAAGTAATAGCAATGTGTTGTTAGTCACAGTGGACCCCTTACACCACTCCTAATAGTTTGTTAATGAAATGACTCATGATGGACACCTGATAGGTTATGCTAACAGGTGGTTCAGTGTGGGGTCCCTGCCTGCACCAAAAGACTTAAAGTGAGGACTGGCCACACCAGAAAAACTAATCATATAATTAGAGGGTTGGAACTTTGAGCCACACAGACCAGTTTGATCTCCAAGGATGGGAGAAGGCTAGAGGTTGAATATAACATGTGGGCCATGACTCAGTCAACCATGCCTACTTAATGAAGCCTCAACAAAAGCTTTGGATAACAAAGCTCCAATGAACTTCTTAGGCTGGCGACACTCCATGTGTGTATTGTCACTCAGAGACACCAGGAGAATAATGCATCCCTGAGTGCACGGAAACTTCAAGATTGGAAGGTGGGCAGGTTTCAGGGTGAGGTTATTCTGTGCTAAGTATACTCAAGACTGACAGTCTCACTGCTCGTCGTCTTAGCAGGAGGTGAGTGAAGGATTTCCTCAGAACCCACTCAGGGCCTCATAGCTTCCCTTAAGCTGAGTCTCTAGTTGGTGACCCCTCTCAGTTTGCAACTCTTGGTTTCCAAGGTCAATAGCTCTACAAGTGCTCAGTGGGGTCCGGCCCTCAGCGTCCCCTCACAGGTGCCCTGCCCATGTTCTCAGCCACCAGCACCATGCATGAATCACCTCTTTAAAAACAAACATTGCCTGTCCTCATCACGAGTGCTCCAAATTATTGAAAAGAATGAGGTTTTCCCAAGTGGGATTTAACTAGAACTCAATTTGTATCGACTCTTTACATTTTCATGAACATCATCAAAAGTTGCATACCTTGACTTAGGTGCAGGTTTTGTTGATCAGGGATAATATGAAAGTGGCATGGGGTCTTGGAGGGGCCCATACAAATGAGGGACCGAGGTTGAGGCGCCATTAGCTCTGTGGCCAATCCACCTCACCCTTATTTGGAGACCTGACTCCCAGTGGGGACACTGTACTTGCTTTGCAGTGAAATGACTTATCATTTAAAAGCAGCATAAAATGAGGAAGAATATGAGCGATGGAGTTAGAAAGATCTGGGTTCAAATACCAGCTCTGTTTGTTTCTTTGCTTTGTTCCCCCGAGTAAAACTAGAGGTAACAATACATCTTTTACATGTATGTTGTGAAGACTACAGAGCTGGTGTGTTTCACTCCATGCATGTGGAAGTGTAATACTATTCACTCGGTGAATAGCGGGTCTGACTCCCATTCAACAGTTTTCACTAGAATTTGGTGTGCATGATTGAAATCTACCTTGTGTAAAGGCAAGTGAGTTATTAACTTACCAAATACCAACAGGCACAGAGCATGCAAGTATACACATATATTCCAAAGTAGTAAAAAAAAAAACAACATCGAAAGTAGAATCACACTTAGCCTGAACCGGCAGCTCACAATTTTGACCTCAGAATATCCAAAGGGATGTGACCCAACCCAGATGACGACAGCCTGACGCAGCAGCAATATAAGAGGAGCGTGCACACGATTTGCAAAGCTCTCAGGTATCTTCTGCCTCCTTATGATACATGTTCCCCTCTAACCTATATCCCGCCCCTTAGAGTGCACCTCCAGTCCCGGGTGAGAATCACACTTTTCACAACGATTAAGGCAAAATACTGAATTTATTCAGTTGGCGTGACCAATCACATTGGATAAAAGTGTTGGTTTCATTTGCACGATGTAAAAAAAATACTTTAAGTAGGAATAGTCACATGCTTTATAATGTTAAAAAATATATAAGAAAGACTCATGAAGGCATTTGATACAAAACATACATAGTATGCTATTTTAATATACAAATGCTCGAAAGAAAATAGTCATAGGAGGTACAAAAGTAGCATCATTAAGAATTGACAAAAGTTTCCATTTTTCATGAAGGTCACGTTCTCATCCTTTGGGATGTACAGAAATTATGTGGTTTACACAGTTTTATCCACATTCAAAACGTCATGTTTTAAATGTTTTAAGCATGGCACGTGCAGTACAAAATGTTTCCATAGGAACACAACAGAACCCGACACTAGTGGCCTGCTGTCAGGTGGCGCTGCACTGACCAGCACGCCACTTTCGAGACACTAGTTCAGCTTATTGCTATAATATTCAAGTTGTTCTATTCACCCAAAATATAATAACTTTAATTTAAACTAGAATCTACCAACACAGGCTCAGAGACTTAGCATATAATATATACTGATCTATACAAAACAACTATTCTGCGTTAAATGAACTTCCCATATTTAAGTTAGAATCAAGAATAGTAATTTTAGGCTAATATATTACTCTTATAATTGGTATTTTTAAAAATTTGAACAAAGTGCACAGTGAATGAAATCAGTCAGTCACCAGAAACGATCCTCCTATGCATGCTTAACTTCCTCCCCTTCAGTCACACCACCTGAGAAATGAGGACTTCAGCCCTGGTGGGTACCAGGGCAGCTCCACCAAGCAAACACACAGGAGCCACATGGAGCCACACTCATGAGTCATGGAAGCCCACAGTGCCAGCTAGTAAGTGCTCCAATGCACTAGACAGAGCCCCTGCGTGCGTAGAGTCAGCAGAACTAGCTTCCAGGAGATAAAAGCTGAGTCTTAATTTAGAGCAAATGATGTATTCAGTCAGCCATATTCCAATGTTGGTGGACCCCGGACAAGGTTGAAATAGCCAGCCAGGGCTCCAAGGTCGATGTAGAGAGAACGCTGTCTCTTTAGCATCTCTGATTCCTCAGTGCTTCCTGTACATGAAGAATCTGACAAGGGAAACATTGAAAAAGTAAAATAAATGACCAGGAAACATGTTCAAAACTAAATACAGGCTCCTAAATACAAATAATAGCCTGGGCCTAATGAAACAGCACTCAAGGCCTGGTTTTACTAAAGAGCTACAGAACTGAATACCATGTGCTAATCCATGTAATATGTCACACACAAGAGACTTCAAAAAAGAGTCAATGACAGCAAGAAATTAGCTAGAAATCCTCGTATATTTTCCAATGTCCCAGATGGTTCTCTTTAAATATGGAGAAGTCTGACAAGAAGCACAGAAATGCAAACAAGCATTCCAGACTTGACATCTGGGTTTGGAACTAAATGGATTAAGAATGCCACAGATTTTAACGACAAGAATAGGACTCCCTCCCACTCATATTCAAAGCTCTGGGAATATGTGCTGATTCTCTAAATGGGAAAGACTCCACAGCGGTTTACGCAGAGGAAGACAGAAACGCAGCCTGACTTCAAATGACACTTCATCTGGGCAGGGCAGTGCCTTGACGTTTCCGAGCAAGGACTGGCGTGGCTTTTACCGTAACTGCACTTCACAGAGCCCCACTCCTTACCAACAGCAAAACTGGACTGCTTGATTTGCTTAATACTATTCTCTGTTGCATAAAAGCAAGTCAGATGCAGTTCTCAACGACTGCGTTACCTACACTTGCACTAAAAACCTGTTATGGCTTGCTGGTAAATTAACCATTTTTAAAAAATGCTTTTGCTAATATTCTTGCTGAAATGTCTCAAAGAACTTATAGCATTGAAGAAGACCCTTTACTCTTTTTTCCATGCAAGTTTACACTCTGTCAGCAGTGTGATGGTGACAGAGAAAGAAGGGAAGCCAGGGGCAGCACGCATGGCAGGGTGTCCATACCTGCAATGTTCTCTGGAAGTTCCAACTCCTTCCTACTCAGCAGCCTCTTCCGCTCAAAGAGGGCCGAGTCCAGACTCTGACAGCGTGGCTGGTCCTCTCTGGGGGGGTTCAGGGCCTCATGTTTCAGTAGGTCTGCTGCCCTGGGGCGGTGATTGGGGTTCCTCTCCAGGGCGGCCTCTATCAGCTCTCTCATGCCGGGACTGCAGTCGTCTGCAATATCCTCTAATGGAGGGGCCTGTTTGTGGATCTATCAACAAACCATCCCTCTCAGTACATGTAAGCATCAGTACCTGAGACCACCCACTTGAGAGGAAAAGTACTCTATTAACACCAACTGGACACTCACCGGTCTCCCCCCTCATGCCCTGCACCAAATACAGTTCATACCCTGACACAAGTTATCCTTTAATTTCCTAAAAACACCAAGTTAAACCCATCTTTTGGTTCAGTGAAGAGGTACATGCTAGGTTTGAATAAACACCGACAGCTTTATATCTCAACAGCAGCTCAAGGGTCACCACGCCGTCACAAGGAAGTATCTGCTCCCGAGTCTCCCAACAATAAAACGGGAGTTGCGTGTTTCACTACGGGCCAAGCTGGTGTGGGTATCAATAGTCTAATACTTTTTTTAAGTGTTCAAAGAACACATACAACTACTTTGGCTCAAAGATTTATGCTACTCTGAGGCTACTAAGTGGCGTTTTATTATTACATGTCTAACAGAATTGCTTATCATTAATACCCAACATACATTTTAGTGAGTTCCCACTAAACCAGCAAAGCCTTCTTTGCAAGAATGAGGCTTCCTCCACGCAGGAAGAACATTTTCGGCCGCCTCTCATGGGCCACTAGCACTCAGGAAGGAGACCTGCTTTCCTGAGCAGGTGGAATCCTGCTCCCTTAGTCCCAGGGGACCCCCACTTACTATGTACAGGTAGGAGGGGTAGGCTGAGCGAGGGTAGCGCTTCACCCAGGGTGGGGTGCCTGTCTGCATGTGGATGAGCGTGGCCCCCAGGCTGTAGATGTCTGCCTTGGTTGAATGGCCCCTGCACAGGATCACTTCTGGGCTCATGTAAATCTGAAAAAGCAACAGGAAACATCAGTTTGACTCCCCTCATTGTCTGGGTCTCCCCAGTCCAGTTCTGGAGGCTGGCTCATCCACTGGTACCGTATTTATTGTACCTTCCTCCCTTCAGGGGAGCACCACTGCTGTGCTCCCCTACACTGAGGAGGGTAATGGACAGCCACCTGGGATCCCTGCTCATCAAAGTTCTGCAAAGCACTGATGCATGTTTAAGGTTTCTGCTAAAACACTACTTCCTTCCATATTTAAATGGACACCACAAATATTCTTCACTTCCTGTTTGTCACTAAATTGCCAAACCTCTAACTACCTGCAGTAATAAAAGGTGGCAGAAACCCACATGGTATTAACACTGATAACTTGAAAGAGAACTTTAAAAAGTGAAATGTTGTAAAAGTGATCCCAATTAGATATTTCTATGAATAAGTTATTTCTACCTCCCATGCAGCCCAGTGACTACACATTCAAGGCTGTGTTAATACTGTGTCAGTTCAGTTTGGTTTCAGGAGTATCTGCTTGGAAAGTAGGGCTAGATTTAGAAGTAGTTTCTCTAAGGAGTGTTTGTTTCTACACTTAAAAAAGCAAGAGAAAAAGAGAGCAAACCCTGGTGCCCAACGACCAGTATTTATGGCTGGTTCAGACATACCTTAATGAACAATATTTCACTTTAAGAAATTCTATATTGTCTGTTATGGGACTAATGAGAAGGGGTAAGTGTTCCCAGAATACATATCAGAGTAAAGAAGTACAGAACTGGCTTACAGAAACTGGGGAAATTGCCCAGTTTCCCCATCTAAACCCTGCTCAACTACTTCCCACAACACACTTCTGGGCTGGCTCGCTCGCTCTCTCTCTCTCTCTCTCTCTCTCAGCAAACTGGCCAAACCAATCTGCTTGTTCTCAAACTTCCCCTGAAGCAGAAACAGGTCCTGAAGCACTTTCTTACTCAACACTATCACAAAGTAATGCAGTGGCAGGATTAACTGTCAGTAGGGGATGTCCACCCCCCAACCTCCCAGCAGAAGGATCAAAGTGTTTACTGTTGGTGGAACCCACAGCAGCTGGCAGCGGTACAGCAGGCCTCTGCAGGCTCTATGAGACTGACATTTGGGGACAGTGGTGTCCTGTCCACCTGGAGATCTGGCTGCTGCCCCTCAGGCAGATTGCCCAGAGCTGTGGGGCCCAGTCACTCAGAGGTCCTGCTTCCTCAAGTTCTGCAAGAGCCAGGGCAGCAGGGCAGGGAGCCCATGGACTCTGCAGGCTGGCTGACAGATGACACGGAGATCAGGGCGACGCTCTGAGAGTGGCACACCCTCAGTCATGGGCACTGGCACGGGGAACCTGGGTGTCACGTCAAGGGTCAAGGCCCTCACCTCTCAGCACATATATTAGAAAGGGAAAGAGACTGTGTGTGTATGTGTGTCCACACATATGGTGATTACATGTGAACTTACATAAAGACCAAGCATTGAATCAGAAGAATATAAAAACTTTCTAAAAAGGACCATGCTATAACAGTGATTCTAATTAGTTACCTGCATTCAATATTTATTCTTTCTTTGCACCATGTAATTAAAAAACAAGATTAAATATATATCAGATTAACCCTGTATACAGGGGTGGACAAAAGTAAGTTTACAGCTGTAATACTAATAAATAATGATTAATAAATAATACAAGAATAAACTCTGTGTTTCAAGTGCTCAAAACTATAAACCTACTTTTGCCCACTCCCTCTATGTATTATATGTTTACAATATAATGTTCTGAGTGTAAATACTGAGAGAGAGACCCAACACAGGTGACTAGTCTCTGCACTGATCAGCTATTTTGCAGGAACCAAAAATCATCTACAGCTATGAAGTAGTCAAGTGAATAAGTTCCAATGGAAAACAAATCCATATGGTTGACTTTGACTCACTATATCTTATTGGGTCTTTAAGTTTGAGAAAAACAAGCTTGCTGATAAATGTCCACTGATGACTTCACAGCCTTGCTCATGATCAAATTTCAGCTCCTGAGTACCACACAGATAGTAAATGCAGGCTGATTAGAAGAGAGTTTATAATTATAAACATTAAACACCAAAGCTAATTGAAGTAATTCACATTTGCTTAAAATAACCAAATTCATATAGTATTCGAGAGTAGTAAGATTAACTCATACTTGAGCACACATTCTTTTTATGCCAGAGAATCCCAGAAAGGGCATGTCTTCCTCTAGACATTGCAAAATGTTCAATCTGATCATTCTGCCAGGAAGAAAAAGGTATTTTCCATTTTTAATACCATAAGTAGTTTGTTTCTCAAGCTAGTTCCAGGAAAAATGATAGAATGTCATGCGAACATTCTATCTGAACTTCTGACTAATGCCAAAATATGCTGAACATTTTCCACAAAAAAAGTCATCAGCGTTGAGTATTATATTTTGTGCTTTGGTGAAGTATTCTTAAGGATCTTGGGCTAAAGCATTAAAAAAAAAAGTCTACAGTTTTCTCTTCTGAATATTATTCTGCTCAAAAATGACTATCAAGAATCCTCTCTCAAGTATTTTCCAGCATAACTTCAGTAATATCAGCAAAAACAAGGATTTCTTCTGCTGCCCGGACAGTCTTTGCTTTCTAGGAGTTAAGAAAAAGCTTACAGCCCTGACCAGTGTGCCTTAGCTGGTTGGGCATCATCATGCAAAGAGAAATGTTGCCGGTGTGATTCCCGGCCAGAGCACATGCCTGGGTTGTGGGCCTGGTCCCCAGTTGGGGAACATGAGAGATGCAATCAATTGATATCTCTCTCCCTCTCTTTCTCCCTCCTTTTCCCTCTCTCTAAAAATAAATAAAGTCTCGAAAAAGGAAAAGGCTTGCAGAATCTTGTTTTGAAATGAAGTGTTCTGGGTTTTTTTTGGGGGGGCGGGGTTTGCACTGCAATTGAATTCAGTGCAATCAATATACCTACCAGCTAGACTAAGGGTTGATATTAGTTTGAACACTAAGACTGACCTGGTAATCTTGAAGCAAAGTCCCCTCCCTCCATGATCTGGGGGCATTTGCAGCAGAGAGAAGGGCATGGGGCTGGGAAGCTGATAGTTAAGCACCCACTACAGTGGAATGGGCGGGGGAGGCAGCTACTACACCCATTTACCTTCCCAAGTGCAACCCCCATTGACCATGGTAACCAACTGTGAACTAAGTTGTTGCCTGTTAATGACTCGGGTAAATTTAACACAGTTCCCTCTACAGCAGCCTGCCAGCAAGCAGAGGCTCAGCAGACACTCACCAACTATCAGCTTAATAATGTGGATGTTAAGTTAATTTTTTTCTGAAAACCCAGGAACGTATTTCCCTGAGTCTCATTTGGATTCAGGAAAGTTTTGTTTTGGTTTTGCTTTATTTGTCTTCCCAAATATAAGTATTATAACTAGTTCACATCTTCAGTAAAATGTATTTATGCTATAATAAATTTGAAGTTATTGTAAGATCCCTAGGATTAAAGATAGGCCTAAAATGTTGTCAGTTATCAATAAATATTATTAACAACCATGACAATTGTGGCTGTAAATGAACCAAAACAGGAATATTAGATAAACTAAAAACATACACATTAGTTGTATTAAAAATGTATACAGTGGTTAGATCTTAGACTTGAGACTCAGAAAAAACTGGGTTCAAGTTCCGGATCTATAACTCACTGAGAAGCTATGGGCACTTTATTTTAAATTCTTCTATCTCATTTGCTTACTGTAAAATGGGAATCATAACAGTACTTGCCTGTGATGATAGTATTTACCAACGAGAGGGTTGTGGTGAGGATCAAAAAGCCACTCACTTAAAGCACCAAAGCGAGCACTTGGCACTGAGTAAGTACTCATTAAGTATGTTCCAACGATAATAAACATTGAATGCAATGATTTTCCCCCCTTTGTCCTTTCTGCAGTAATGCTAGAACATTTTTTATTTTTACTCTATAAGATATTAACCATTCTTGTGGAAATATAAATTATACCTCTGTTCCTCGGAGGTCCTTAGGAAAATAGATGTCTTCAGTCATCTGAACACTTAGGCCAAAATCCACCAAAACGGCTTTTGTGGACATGAAAACAATGTTGCTAGCTATAAAGAGAAGAACATTTTTAGTATAAAATTGTCTACACACACATAAATAAAATGAAAACACTATCTAAAACAGCAAGTCCCAAATCAGAATAGATTGAGAAACTTTCCCTACTGAAATGGGTGTAATTCAGTCAAAAAAGAAGGCTGAGAGTGTAGGTGGAATCACTTCAGATCCGTCAGGAATCCAGCTGAGGTGGACATAAATGACTGTAGGCCAAGATACAACAGCTAAGACATGGAAACTACCTCAGTGTTTACTGATGGAAAAATGGGTACGGAAAATGTGATGTGTGTGTGCGTGCATGCGTGTGTGTGTGTGTGTGTGTGTGTGTGTGTGTGAGTGATGGGATATTATTTGACCACAAAAAAGGAGGAAATCTTGCCATTTGTAATACCCTAGATGGAACTTGAGGGCACTGTGCTAAGTGAAATAAGTCAGACAGAGAGAGACAAACACAGTGTGATCTCACTTCTATGTGGAATCTAAAAAATCCCAACTCATAAAAACAGAACAGGCTGGTGGTTGCCAGAGCCAGTGGGTGGGGAAAACAGGTGAATGTGGTCAAGGGGAAAAACTGCAGTTACAGCATGAATAAGTTCTGGGGGTGTCACACACAGCATCGTGCCTACAGCGACAATACCACACTGTACAGCGGAAAGTTGCTAAGAGAGTGGATTTTAAAAGTTCTCATCACCAAAAACAAATTGTAACTATGTAAGGTGATGAACATTAGTTAAATAACCTAACTGTGGTAATCAGGTTGCAATATACACATATATCAAATCATTACACTGTACACCTTAAACTTATACAGTGTAATATGTCGATTATATCTCAAGCTAGAAAAAAAAACACACAATAATGACCAAAAGCTTGAGTTTCAAATTCTATGACATAAGCATATTATCAAGCCACTTCTAAAACAAAAGAAGTAAAATATCCATTTTTCTCAGTGAAAGTTTTGCTAGTCCAATTGATCTTTAAGGGTCCACAGCGGGTTTCTCTTGCACATTTCCTCATCATTGCTTAATCCTAGAGAGCGGTCAGTGAAGGCTTGTTGAATAAACGACTGCCAAACTGATGTTCAAAATTTAAAAGTTCTTTGTTTCTCAGAAAGATGCAGATGTGTGTGTGTTTAAGTAAATTTGTATTTTAGAAGCCATAAAGGCATAGGCGACACTTAATAGATGTGCGGCTCTAATGTTTCCCACGACTGAACAGGCACCCCTCCTCACGACGCTGACAGTCCGGGACCCTCGATCCTAAACGGTGCTTCAGAAGCACAGAGGAGGACAGTGCCCAGTGCTCCAAGGGAGCTGTGCTCCCTGCCACTGAGGATCTTTAGTTTGAAGGAAAGCACCCATCTGCCTCCCATCTGACGAGTCTCTTTAAGTCAGAAAGGTACATATCCAAAGATAACTCACGTTTAATATCATGGTGAATCACTTTCTTTGAGTGTAGAAAATCAAGTCCCTTGAGAACATGCTTTGTCACCCAAATAATTTCAAATTCTCTCATTGGTCCACAGCTCTCCAGTTTCTCCAGAACAGACCCGCCTTCGCCTGCTTCCATAAAGAGATGGACCGTTTCACCCCATAGGACAGCACCATATAACTCAGCGATGTTCTCGTGCCGAAAACAAGCTTGTATTTCCACATCGGATGGCTTAAATTGATCTACTGGAATCTAAAACACAAAAATACCATAAGATTCTACACAACCCCAGGTCAATGCAGGTTCCACACCCATGGACCCGGAGGGCCAACTAAAAGGGATGTAAGCATCTCAAGATTTTGGTATCTTTGGGGTTTCCTGGAACCACTGCCCGTTAGAGACCAGGAGGTGACTGTAATTTAGGTCAACCCACAAAATAGGAGACAAACAAATGCCCTCAAGGTGCCCTGATCTGTATAAGATTGTACTGCCTCGTTGAAATAATGTTGACTTGAGATGAGCCTTTATATTACGTTGGCTTTACATAAACAATTCAAAATAAGAAAATTAAAAAACAAAAGGAGTATAAATTATTATTTTCATATGGAGTATAGAAATCCAACCAGAGAATCATTTATGATTGAATCAAAAGAGATAGTTTCTTATCTATTATAGATGTAATTTCTAAAATACTTAGATTTTAGGTCATGTTTCAGTATTTCTTGTCAAATAATGTCTTTGGTCCCACAGCTCATGTTCTAACAATGCATTTAAAATAAGCACTTGGCCCTGACTGGTGTGGCTCAGTTGGTTGAAGCATTGTCCTATAAACCAAAGGGTCATGTGCTAGATTTCCGGTCAGGATGCATATCTGGGTTGCAGGTTCGGTTCCCAGTTGGGGGGCGTATGAGAGGTAACTAACTGATGTTTCCCCTCTCAAATCAATGTTTCTCTTTTTCTCCTTCTCTTCTCCTTTCTCTATAATCAATCAGCATGTCCTCAGGTGAGGATAAAAAAAAAGTCATTCATAAAGAAAGAAGTAAATGTTTCAGTGTAGATAAATATGAAATGTCTCCAAAATATAGTGCTAGATGAAAAAAGATGATGAAGTACATACATTATTTTCCCACTTGCAAAAAAAAAAAAAGAAAAGGAAAGAAAAATTAAACTGTGCGTCCACAGAGACTTTCTGGAAGAATACATAAGAACCTATTAACAGTAGTTCCCTCAAGGAAAGGGTGTCATTCTTCAGCCTACTCTCTTCTGATCTGTCTGGGGTTGGTAATCACATGGTTTTCTTTTTTAAGAAAAAAATATAGCTTAAAAATTAAATATAAGTACGGCAAGGAAAACAAACAAGTTATTTTCCCATGCCTTTTATGAGGAAAGTGAAACATGGGACACTTTGGTTCTAAGAGCTTTGTAAAACGTCACCAGGTTTTTTTAAAAGAACTTGAACATGTCCCCATCTGAGTGCAAGCTTCGTGTGGCTTATTATGACACCTGTTCTTTTTCTTCTGATGCCAGAGAGTCCACCAAATTTTTATGAAGGAACAAATGAGGCCAATATATCGTCAATGTTTTAAATTGACAACAGGGAGTGAGATGACTTTCAACAATTATTTTTTATTTTACTTTTGTTAAATCAAGTGAGTTTATTGCACTTAAAAATGTTTCAAAGTAAAACAGACATACATAAAAGTGTAACACTGGTTAAGGATCAAACTCAATGAATTACCAGCCAAACACACCCATGTAATCATCATCTAGATGAAGCAGAACTCTACCCACACCCAGAGACCCCTGTGGGACCCCCTTCTAGTCCCCAGGAGCCCACTAACCTGACTTCTAACAGCATGGATTTCGTTAGCCTGTTTTGGGCCTTTTTATAAGTAGAATATCATGCTGCAGATCTTATTTTGTGTCTGGCGGTTTTAGTACAACATAAAGATTAGGAGATTCACCTACATTATTATTATTGTAAGTTATTTATTTTCTTGGGACTATTACAAATAGTGCTGCCATGGACACTCTAGTATGTAGCTTTTAACGGCCATGTGCACAACGATGGGCTAATAAGAAGAGATGGGATCTTTTCAAGAATTGGTCTCTTTAAATTCAACCCTTTTCCAGTTTCTGCTTCCCTGTCAGCCCCCCACCCCCAGGGGGTGGGACTAAAGGAGCAGCACAAGGCTCTGCTGCTATAGGAACGTGCTCTTCAACCCCTCCCACCACAAGAGGATTGACATGAGATGACGTTATCCAAACTGGTGCTAAATTAGCCAGCACTTTCTTTTTTTTATCATGGCAAACTAGGTTAAAATCAACAATGCACTGTAACAGATTTCAGGGCTGAACGGCCCCAGGTAGCAAGCAAACCCATCCAACACAGATGCTTTTGGATGAGGCAGCCTTAGACCAGATCCAGTCGAAGGTTAACAAGTTTTGAGTAATGCAAATAAACAAAGCAATGCCACAATCCCAAACACGCAGTGTGCGCTGTCTGGTTACAGAGTACATACCAGTTTACATGCCATTCTTTTCTTAGTCTTTATATCTTGTGCTAAGTACACTTTCCCAAAGGCCCCCCGAGGAATGAAATCGGAGCCAATATTCCTGTAAGTCAGCTTCCAGGGGATGAGGAGAACATCAGAGTCGATCTGATAGCGTCCGTTTTGGGGAGTGATTACCTACAACAAATAAAAATGCAGGAGAGTGAGAATCCCAGCAAAGTCCTTTTCTAAGACACGCCCTCTAAAAACTGGTTACTTTAGATTGCATTCCTCCGCACAGTGTTTGCAATTCGTGTCACTGTGTGTAATCATAACAGTGTGCAGGGACTATATTTAGTTTCGGCAAGGCAGAGAAAGCATGTAACAGAGACATGTCCATCCCTGGTCAGACCTGATCAGATTTCCACCTACTCAGAAGCCATGAATTGCCAAGTAGAACTTAAAAATGGTTTACCTAAGGGAGCATGACTACTGTGACCAAGAGGCCGAAAATAAAGATTGCATAAATATAAACTGTGCCTGCAAGGTGACTTGCTTCCAATTAGACCGTGCAAGCCTGTTAGTCCGCATAGCTATTACTCACACATGATGCACCCAGAGACAGTGTGGAAATAGAGTGAGGATCATGGAGGACTCTGAAAAACAAGGTGTTATGCCAGAGCTATGAGTTGACAGTGCTACCTAAATAAAGTAAGGGCAGAATTATTTCTCATCTACTCACTCAATATTTATTGAGTGTACAATATGTGCCAGGCACTGTGTTTGGTGCTGGGGAGGCAGCTATGCCTAAGAGACAGATGACCCCTGACCTCCAAGAGTTCATGAGCAAGCACTCAGAACAAGAGATTTCAAAACTAGTCCACTCCAAAACCAAGAGATGTATTCTGAAGCAGCGTGGGTTACAAGCAGCTGCATTTGTAAAAATTCATCAACCTGCACACTGAAGATCTGTGTATTTTACTGCATACAAGGTCTATCTCAATTTTGAAGAGTAAAATATTAAACAGGGAAATAACTAAAATCAAAACAAATTAATAAGGTAGTCAGTTCACAAGAGACATGACATGGAGTACAGGTCTAAAAAATGTTTAAAGTGCTTTTCCAAGGGATAAAGTATCTCAAAAATAGAAGTGTTTCCTCAGTGTAACTAGATTATGAATTCGGGAATTATGGAACTGCCACAGCAGCATCACGTTACACGTACAGACAACTCAAAAGGGGACTGCAGGGCACACGGGGCGGGAACGGACACCTGGCTCACGCACAGACGCGGGGGTCTCCTCACAGGCCTTGGAGCGGGGAAGGCTCCACTCACCGGAAGGGCTATTAGCTCAGTCTCCACGATGGCTAATCTTAGTGACGCACTCCGCCAACAGACGTGCTCACTATTAGTCAGGGCATGAAACGGAATAACTCGAATGCTTAGAAATGTGAAGTCACTTCACTGAAAAATGAAGCATTTACTGAGCACTGCCTCTGTGGGGTCCTGCGCAGAGCCTTGGAGGGAAAATGACTACAGACGGACCACAGACTTAACTCGTTTGAAATATGACCTCCTTTCAAGAAGTGTGTCACCTCAAGTTACAGAGAGGCCTCTTTTTCCAGATAAGAACGTGATGAATCTAGTCCCCTCCCACATTCAGGCAGAACGATGCTCACCGCATTCAACTGTACTCAAATATTACCTTTCTTCTTTAAAAAAAAGATATAGACAAATAATTTACATATAAAATAGTTTCTTACTTGCCTTTCTTGTTATTACGTATTTACAGATCCAATTTCAACAGAGCCCCTTGGTCATCCACTTCAGTGTTTAACTCACTGCCATGAAAGCCTTCCTTTTGCTGAACCAAAGTGTCATAATCCAATTTGACCCGCGGCCTCTTATTCTAACAGGATGAAGCATACAGTAGTAGCCACATATCCAGCGCCAATTACTGAACAGGCACTACACTCAGTACTTTACACATCATCTCACCAAGTCTCACAACAGTCCTACGCGGCGCTATTTTTATCTCCTTTTTAAAGATGAGAAAACTGGCTTCAAAGGTTAAGTAACTCGGGAGTCAGTGACAGAGTCAGGATTCAAACTCAGAGCTGTCTGACCCCAAAGCAGCCACTCCTATCCTTTGGATTAGAGCCTTTTATCTTCTAGGAAGCTATAATTAAAGCTAAGCCATGACCCAAACCAGTTATTAAAACCCTATGTTTACATGTCACTGAACACACCTTAGCCTTCTCCTCTTTGGATCAAGTCCTGCAAGGACCTTCACCCCTATTTCACAGCCTGCCGCAGTCAGGGTGTCCCCTCTGAATGCCCCACAAGGTCTCTGTGGCCATCTTTGAGGACGAGCCCTAGTGTACAGGGTGACGGGCTGCTTCGCAGTTCTGCACAGCCCCTGGCTTTCCCCTCACCCTGGACCTTCCTTCCCTGTTTGGGTTTGAGATGTTTTTATTTTCCCCCTTCTTCTTTCTAGGGGCCCTACCAAATAATCTGGTGAATCTCCATGCTACTTGTTTCTGCCAATTCTTCAACTGCTAGTGCAAACATAAGCTTTTGACTTCCTCAGCCAGGTCACTGTCACAGGTATTGGACAATACTGGGCCAGGAGCAGCACTTCAGAAAAATCCTTAGGTATTTCAGTGAAAATAAACTTTGTGAGAGACCCATGTGATGTGGCTGCTATGAAACGGATGAGTCCTCGGGCTCCATGAAATGAGCCAATGACCTAGAACAGAGGCACGGCTGGCCCTGTCTCACTCTGCTGGTCACGCCACAAATGGCCCGCCACATTCATGCACTGGGTTTAGAGACAGGCGCTGCACAGGCCTGCATTCAGAGGGAGCCCAGATGATGGGGACAGCTGACACTACAATACCCGAGAGGTAGTAGACACAATGAGACATGTTTGTGAAAGAGGAGAGGAAATGTGGGGAACAGGCAATTTTCAAAATATTGCCAGGACTATCAGGAGGAAGGAGAGCAACAATTATGTACAACAAATACCACAATGGTTTGTGTTCTTTCAACACTCACTATGTGTAAACAGGTCACGTGCCTTCATCATTCGTTCTAACAACAACTATGGAGTAAGTGGTGTCATGTTACCCATTTTCCAGATGAGTAAACTGAGGCACAGAGGGGTGCGCTAAGTAGCTCGAGGTCACACAGCTAATCCATTTCAGAGCTAAGATACATACACAAGCAGTTTAATTTATGGGCTCTCAGTCTTTCCCACTACTTACCCCATCTACCTTTTGATGGCCAAAAAGTAGAAACATGACTAAAAGGAATCAGAGATGGATTTTAGTTTTATCGAAGGAAGGAAGGACTGTCTTACAACCAGAATTGGCCAAATATGAAATTAAATGTCCCACGACATGGTGAACTCTTCATCACAGCTCCAGCAGTTATTGGAGATGATAAGTGGGGTGATTTCAGCATCAGAGAGGAGACGGTTTGATCGGTATCTGTAAGGTCTTTCCAGCCCCGAGAAGCCTGAACTAGCCCCTGAAGAACAGCATGCAGCACCTCACACCCACGTCTGGGAGGGAGCCTCGTGGGCCCTTCAGCTGCTCACACCATCAGAGTCAAGCGTCTGGAACCATTTTAGGTCATTCACCCCAGATCAGGTTATGAATTGTCTAGACCATCAGTAACCTGAAAAGCACTCTTATACAAAGCAACCCCAGTGTTAGTCTCCTAAAGTTTCTTCCCGGGTCCTGCTGGAAGTCGGTGGAATCTTTATGAAGTATTTTTAGGAAAAGAGCATACACCTGCACACACACGTGGACCATCATTTAACACAGCTATGCTTCAGGATATTTGTGTGATTCCTAGGGGTGTGGTGCCTCCACCCTAGTTAACTAATTACCTCCACAGGCGCTGTGCTGCTTGGTTGCCTGGAACACTCCATGCCTCCACGCCTCCAGGCCTCTGCACGCGCTCTTCTCTTCAGCTGGAACGCTCCGCTGCCCACCCCTTCATCTGGCTGACTCGAACGCCATAACTTAGGCATCAGGTCCCCTTGGAAGCCTCTCTGACAGTCTCCTGGCCGCCCCACCCCCCACCCCATGGCTGTGGGAGGTACTCCGTCTGACCAACCCCACAGCAATCACAGCATAGTTGTCCTGGGAAGTGCCACATTGCATTATAATTGCCTGTTTACTTGCCTCTTGCAATCACCACGCAGTAAGCTACCAGAAGGCACAAACCGTTCAGTACTGTATCTCCAGCATCTGGAAAAGCACTACTACACTGCTCCAGCCTTGTCTAGCAAATGAATGGCGAACACTTGAATGCAAGCATTTGGTCCATGCATAGATACACTTACAGTAGATTTTGTCATGGAACCAAGCTGTTTAGTAGATAATTAGCTGTCATTTTGTAAAGCAGAGAGACAGAGCAGCAAATGAAGCCCAAAAGAGAAACGTTTTGAGAGGGTATTAGGGGAAGACCATGGGAAGAGAAACCTTTTGACCACAGGACGGTTCCAAGGAGACCACGATGTGAGGATGAGAGGGAGCTAAAGCAGACCTGCGTCCTGGACCGTCTTGTCTCCGGCTATGATCCGAGACAGAAAGTCGTGTTTCCTATGTCATTACTCATGAAACACAGAGCTGTGACAGGCCGCAGCAGTCACAGGGATGGATCTGATTCTTAAGGGAAGTGACAGGAAAGCCAACTACGGCCCCAGAGTCATCTGACACTAGGCTGGTTTTCCCAGTGAGGCACGGTCTATGGTCCTGTGGATTTTAAGGCTTTCCTGCTATTCTGTTTTGTTTTTAAGTCTTCTTGCTTTGTATTTTACATTCTTGATCATTTTTAAAACAAAACATGTTTTTAAAGTTTTCAAGATCCCTGCCTTATAATTGAGCTGGGCAAAAAGTTCGTTTAGGTTTTTTTTGTACAATGGCTCTAGTGGTGTTTAGTTGTCTTTAACTTCATTCAAAACAATTTTGTTAGATTGTATTGTGACAGCTGTCATAACAGCATGTATTTTTAAAAAAAGTATCAAAATTGGTGAATTTTTGTGTACCCACTTTAACATTGAAGATGGAAGAAAATAATCAACATTTTCCGAGCCTTATGCTTTATTATTTCAAGAAAGATAAAAACACAACTGAAATGCAAAAAATATCTGTGCAATGTATGGAGAAGGTGCTTTGCAAAGTCCCTTGGTACTGTGGCCATTCCGGCCATAAAACTCTGCTGTGGGGCTGCCTTATGCGTTGGAAGATGTTAGCAGCACCCCTGGCCTCCACCCACTAGAAGTCAATAGTGGGAGACAGTGACACCTCAAAATATGCAAATTAATAGAGTTATTGATGAAAATGAAAAATGTGTCTTTCAGTTTGAGGAAAACAACTAAACGGACATTTTGGCCAACCCAATATATGTCCTATTCTTAAATTTTCTCCAAAATACAGACTTCTTCATTTACAGGGCACAGACCCGATGACAGGAACTGACACTGTACTCTTCCCCTTAGCTCCTCTAGAATTTTCACTTTCTTTAAATGTCTTCATTTCTCTCCTTTTCTGAATTGGCTTTTTTTTTTTTTCAAACTCCAAAACCTTCGGGAAGCTATTTCTTTGTACTTGTTATAAGTTTCCTGGATTCCTTCTGTGCATTCCCAGTGAAGGTCTACGTTGCGTCTCTCACTAGTATGAGGGACCAGGGGAAACACACCTGAGTCTCTACATATTTACAAGCTAGAGTAACTTGTTTATTCTGCATGTTTTCCCTTAAAATGTCCACTTTGACAAATAAATGTTAAAAAAAGAAATACATATCCAATTATGTTTGTCATTATGGATATACACACACACACACACACACACACACACACATATATATATATAAAATCTTGAAGTGGAGTTCTTTAGCTATATTTTCACTACAAAAATCAGGTGTTGCTTCTAGCTTAATGATTAGCTGAAGTAATATTCTCAATGTAAAGTGCTTCGTCAACTATTAAATACAATTTGGTACACTAGACCAAAATAAGTCACACAACTATGCAAAATAAGTCACACAACTATGCAAAAACCTTCCTCCAAATTGAACTACAGATGAACATAACTGGCTTCTAATAAAATAATTCACTTATAGCTGTCCTAAATTACTGTGTTGTTTTTAACTGAATAAATGTAGTATGCGAAAAACCAAAAAGAACTGAATTCTTCGTCTAGACTCTTCACGGTTCAGCATTGACCTTCTCCCCACATTGGCCATTTTGCTGTTTACATGCATCAAAGTCAAAGGAGTCACTTTCATCGATAAGCATGTTCTGCAAGTTACCACCCACTCCTCTGTTAATTGTTCTTCTTCAAAAATTAGATCACCTTTAACCAACACCTGCCATCACCTCTGACACACTAAGAGACTGAGAGAATGCCAGGCACACCTAAACACATCACCTGATCCACCTGTGTGGCAACAAAGTGTTGTCATAATATTTTGGATTATTTGCATACTTGGGTCTAAGCAAGTATGTCATGTGTCATCCACACTGTGTCAATTAAAGAGAGTGAATCTATAGATAGCTATTTACTGCCTACACATTACATTTCTACAACTGAATTTAGCCAGTATTGATGTTGTGACTTTTCCAGATGTGAGAAGAAAAAAAGAAAAAAAAAACCCACCTTACTTCAGAAATATTAACTATTCCCCCTCAAATGAAGGAAGGATTCTCATTAAGTCTTTCTCTTCTCCTAATTGATAAGTCAGCTTTTTAATTAATTGTTAAATTAAAATACACTTCCCTTCACCCCCTATTTGCAGAACTACTACCAAAAATTTTTAATGGAACTTTTAATAAAGTCTCTTTTTGTATCTTTAACACGAAGGTGATTCTTACAGATGTCATATTAAAAAAAAATTGTACCTGGCAGCCAGTGTAAAGCGAGTTCATATGCTGCTGTGCATTAAATGAAGCTGCAGGGGGGGTTAAGCTACACACATAGCACTTGACTGATCGGGAAGAGACATACCATATTTAATAAAATTCCAGACTCCTGTCGTCTGTGTCCATAAAGACGCTTTGCAGTGTTGGATATGTGGTTCGCAAAAGCTAGCAGGTCCTCCACGGTTCCATATCTGACCGAGGACAGCCACGGCCCCTCCTGGCCGCTGAGCAGCAGAGACTCTGAACGCTCCTCGTTCTGATTGCTGTCTTGACACATGGTCATTAGACTGGGTTCGTAACCCGCTGGCTCTTCACTCACGTAAAGATTTTCCATAATGTCTATTACATCAGACACATTCAAGTGTTTAATTAATAAATCAATTTCTTCTTTATTATCACTTCCAGTGCTCATGTACTCCATTACTGTTGTGCTTTCCAGACAGCCTGCAGAAGAAAACATAAATACTATGTTCACTATATTTGTGTTTTGGCATTTGAAGTCGGTGGGTGGCTTTCATAAAATGATAGGGCTTCTACATGT
The DNA here is from genome assembly GCA_004024845.1 of Tonatia bakeri. Lineage (NCBI taxonomy): Eukaryota > Metazoa > Chordata > Mammalia > Chiroptera > Phyllostomidae > Tonatia > Tonatia bakeri. The sequence continues at coordinate 31,909 of PVIA01000180.1, forward strand.
CTTTATTTTAAAAATGAGGGCTCTGTGTCTACAGATGTGTGAATTCAAGTTGACAGGGAAGCAAGGGACCTTAGATAACCTCCAGCCCAGCTCACTCACTTTGCAGAGGGGAAACCTGAGACCCAGACAGCTTACTCCTCACTGACTAAATAGGTGGCATCAGCCACAGCCACTGAAAACAAACTTTCCCTAAACACAAACAGCTCAGGAATCCCAGGAGCTGAGGCTCCAGGTCCTTTACAGCTTCCCACCCTGCTGCTCCCCCAAGGCGGCAGCCCTCCCTGCATGGGTCTCTATGCCTTTTACACCTTGGGTGTTAAAAGAAAAGAACTACCACATTCAGGAGTTAACCTCACAAATAAAATTCAGGCCCCCGAGCTAGAAGCAAGTAAAAATGGATTTTAATTTAAGCAAATTGATGATCATAGGTCAATTTTCAGGAATAGTTCTGATGCAAATGCCTTAAACAGCTCATTTAGACATGGGAAAACCTCAAATCCTCCTTCTGCCAGCGAGGGATGTGAAAAAGGGAAAGAAGATTCACTTAACCTGTGAATCAGTTCGCCTCTCTTGAGACCAGAATTTTTTACTACAAGCCATACACCTCGGGGTGCCAACAAAGCTAATTTGACACATAGATCAATGACCCTCTAGAAGTCGTGGTCTTACCAGGAGGCCAGGAAAGCTACATTTATCATAGGCAACACTCACGTTAAAGCCAGTCAACTCTATTAGCCACTATTGTACTTCAGTTCTTACATACACATCAGATACTACACCTGGGGACTTGTAAATGAGAAGAAGACGGTAAGCCAAGGGTAAAAATGATGCTCAGAATTTTAGAACAACTCTACTCCAAAGAATTAAAGATTAAAAAAATGTGAGACCTAAAAGAATCTGGAGGCCAGTATGTCTTCTTAAACCACCGTGCTCCCAAAAGCACAGGCTTGTTCTGAAGGTGTCACAGACGCACAGCAGCACAAGCCTAACACATCTCACACTCAGAGCGACAGCGACTGCCTGGAGCTGCAGTGCGAGGCTCCAGGAAATGTCCCACAGGCAACACACCACTCGGCCACTGGCCTCTGAGTGCACCTCGTTTCAGAAAAGAACACGCACTATACAGATGGTGTATTACAGAACTGTGCACTTGAAACCTACATAATTTTATTAACAAATGCCACCCCAATAAACTGAACACAATTTTTTAAAATTAAATAATTTAAAAGCTAACAAAAGCAAAGAACCATACAATGTTGTGTCATCATTAACTTACTTGACATTCATTTTCTGATGCGATGTACTGAGCTTCAGAAAAGCAATGTAGCATCCTGCAGTCTGAAGTTCCATCCAGACTCACACTGCCTGGGATCAAATCTTGGCCCCTCTTTTAATGTCTGCATGACTTGGGCTATAGCACCTTAGCTGTGCACCTCAACTCCCCCATCTGTTAAATGGAATCACAACTGCACCTACTTCATAGGACGGCTGTGAGGGTTAAAGGAGCTCATGTGCTTGGAGCAGTGTCTGGGGCACGGTAAATAAGCTGTGTCATTTGTAAGTGCTATTCTGTGCATAAAAGACACAAGGGCTGAGTCAGCCACCTGGCTTTGCAGATATTGCATTAGGCCTCCTTTCTTATCTGCAAATGGGATGTGGCTACCTAGTCCCCAGCTTCTTTACCATAAGGTTTTTAAAGATTTTATCTAAAACAAAAGACAAAGAAAAAAGTGGCAGAAACCTACAAAATGTTTTGACGGCTGTTATCACCACAGTTGCATCAAGAGAGAAAAGAAAGCTCCCTCTCAAAATCTTACATGCTCTTGGAGTCTACTGAGTTATGAAAAGAATTTCTCCAGTTAAGGGAGGAACACTGACTTGGGTTTCACTGAGCCATTTAGTTGCAGTTTCTACTTATAAAATTTACTGAAAAACAGAAGTTAAAGCAAAAATAGCCTGATCTAGAACCCCACTGACTGGAAAGTTTCAAGGCTGCTGGACTCACTTATCAAATGGCTGACTTGAGAAAATACAGTTCCTAATAGTAATGTGACTCAAGAAAGAGGAGGAAAAGTCCGTACAGTTTACCAGTCAGTCAGCTGATCCAGAGAGGAAAGGCAGGTTCCAGTTTTTAAATCCTGCAGAAAGGCTCAAGTATTTATATGTAAAACCTAAGTAAGAGCTTAAATACACACAACCCTAAACTTCACAGAGGGGGCAGGGCAGGGCAGGGCAGGAGGGGGAGGGAGGCCACGAAGGAGGGCAGGGACGGTGGAGGAGGGCACGACTGAGACTACCATCAGAGCCAGGCATAATTCCTTAGCAACACGCGGCTCCTCTCACGCAAACCCGCGCTCCCGGAGCAGCCCTGATGACCAGTCCGCCCACTAAGTACCCCTGCAAAGAGCCTCAGCACTTTCAAGCCTAAATTTAGCAGACATTTAGCAGATTTCCAAGTTATTCATGATCAGTACCCACGGAGAAAAGTGTGGATTGTGAAGGTATTCGACTTTAACAATAAAGACCCTTTCCCACGCTTTTAAAACCCTCATAAAATGCCTACTTCTTAATAAAGTAGATGACTGTGCCACTTTTAGAAATGGAGAGATGGGTAAATACAGTAAAAATGATTTCCTCCAAATTATTTGAGAAATCATCCATAAAACCAAGAGGAAATCCTATTGCTAAACATTAAGTTTAAATTCTTGGCCCCGTGCATCTATGAAAACAAAAGTGAGGGTTCCTGGCAAGTGGCAATAAAAAGGGGTAAGGTTACAGGCATCAGCTTCTGCCTAACAAAGGATGATCATACCCGAATTACTTCTCATTAAAACAATTTTTTCAGCCACAATAGCACACTGACCCTCAGGGCACATCTCTTATCATATCGTTTTGTTAATAAAAAACCCCAGGATGATGCAGTTAGCTGTATAGAAGCACAGCCACTCTGCTTGAGAACCTCTAGACGCCTCAACCACCTAATTTTCCTTACAGAACGAAGTCGTAAAGGGCCAAATGCCCGGAGTGTTGTACACAAATTCAACCCATCAGAGTTGGGGGCGTCTGCGGGAGGCGGATTATATTCTACTTGGCAAATACCTGAGACTTCGGCCACAGATGCGTAAAGCAGCTGTACCAGTGTGTCGTTCCCTGTTCTCATCAGGACGCCCTTTATTCTGGATCAGAATATATCTCTCCAAAAGTGAAACAGGTAAACACTTCAACGTCTCACTTAAAGACGGCTCGTGGCCTTCTCTACTTTTGGATAAGCTTGTGCTGCCTTCTAAGCATTGTTCTCCGCCCAGAACTAGAAGAATTTCGGAGTCCTGATATCGCATTACCACCGGGAAATATCTGTGAAATAACTTTTCGCCCCGTAACATTCTTAGACCAAAAGCCCGGACTTCGTGTTCTGCTATACTCACCCTTTACCGGAGGGTGTAAGCATGAAATTAAGTTTCAGCTCTCCAAACTCTTCTCTGCTCGCCAACTCCCCCCTGCCCCACACTCCCTTCCTCCCGTTCCTTAAAGTTAAGGGAGCTTTTAAGACTTTGTAAACTTGAAAGCGCCCGTCATTTGGCCGATGGCAGCGGGGCCCCCAGGCTCGGAGGTGCACTCACTGGGAGTCGGCACGGAGAATGCAGCCGTCCGGGAGGCATTCGCAGCGGAAGGCGCGCTGGCGCGGGTCCCTGCTGCCCCGCTCACTGCCCGGCCCGCACTGCTCGTAAGCTAGGGATCCGGGAAGAAGGAGGAAGGGGGCGGAGTCGCGAGTCCACGGCGCGTGAGACCCTTGCGCAAGGTGCTTTCCAGCAGCGGTGGCCGCAGCCGCGACCCGCCGGGAGGACGGAAGCGCAGCCAAGCGAAAGGCCGGCACGCCCCCCACCTTCAGGAGCCCCGGAATCTACCCCCTACCGGGGGCACCCCCCCTCTCAGCAAGAGAAGTGGGGTATCAGGGAGAGCTGAGACCAGAAGATACCCCCTAAACCCCCAAATTCTGGGTTACCTGCTGCCTCCGCTTGCCCCGGCAGCCTGGGCGCTCCAGCTACCGCCCCCCGACCGCTCCGCGCGCAGCGGGTGGCCGGCCCTCCAGAGCCGGGCGCGCCGGGACTCCGAGGTCCGGCGATGGAAGAGGCTGGAGCCAGGGCGACCGGCCCCAAAGCGTGGTGCGTGGTCCAGACCCGAGCGGACTGAGGAGGCCCGGCAGTCCTCGTCTGCCCCTGACTCAGAGCGTCTGAGCCGGCGGAGGGGCGGCGCAGCTCGAGCTAGCCACCGCCTCCCCGCCTTTTCCATTTCCCCTTTCTCTCCGTAAACAGAAAGAATTGCGGGGAAGCCGAAGCCCCAGCGCAGGGAAATTCCGTCCTCCCCCCGTTTGCCCTCGGGGCTCCCGGGCGGAGCAGGAGGCGAGATGAGGGAGGAGCAAGCGTCGTTTCGGGAGGAGCCGCTCTGAGTGCTGGAGTCGGGGATCGCCACCTAGGGGCCGGGGACTGCAGTCGAGCGCCTGGGACACCTTTGAGTTTTCCCTCGGACGTGGTGGCCGGAAAACCTGGTGGTTCTGAAGCGCGACCGTGCCTCCGCTCCCCTTTCGGGTCTCAGGAAGAAGATGTATTCCCTAATGAGCGTGCGCCCTCGGTGTTGTTCCGGTGTCCCCGGCCCAGGCGGCGAGCCGCCCAGGCCCTTTTCCGGGCCACTGTGCTCCTGGCGGACCAAAGTGCGTGTGCTGTTCCCGCTGCGCTGCGGGAGGCGCAGTAGCGTCTGGCCTCTAGCCTCGCCCAGGTTCCTGTCCAAGACGATACATGCAGTGCTACTGCCGGTGGTCCGGACCCACGTACTTGGGTTTAAAGGTTTGGTTAAGGTTGCCGCAGGCTGGGCCAGAACCTGGAGGACGAGCACCTGGAGGGGGGCTGGTGTACTCCGCCAGGAAAACCTGGTTTTGTTTTTTATTGGACCTGGTTATTTTATGTCACCGCCCCACTACGAAGTGTGTCAACCGTTCTCTTCCTCCTAACCCCAGCTGTGAGTCCCGGATTTTCTGTCCTAATTGGAAAGAAGATCAAAGATCGTTTATAGTGTTCTTCCTTCTTGAGTGGAAAGTGTTTACTCCAGGTAAGGACGAAATGCAACAGTTTTGGGAAATAGCACCTCTTTTTCATGAAACACTTGGCAGGACATTCCCAGTACTTACTGAGTTGCAGCCCACCCTTCGCACCCCCAACCCACACCCCAGTCCCCAACAGGGCCTTAGTGTCCAGCACTAACTATGAGCCAGACATTTGACAAGACAGCCTGAGAAGAGATAATATTAGGTAGACATCCCCTGTGTCTTACCCACCTGGCAGCGCCCGATTCAAACGCCTCACCACTCTGAGGCCACGCCCTGCCCTTTCCAGAACCCAAGCTCGTTCAAAACCGCAACAAAATCTCCACTTGAACCCGGGAAGTGGAGGAGTCCCAGGCACTTGGTGGAAAAGCCCTTCTTAGGGACTTGCCTTTCAAATTCTGGAGGGAAGGAGCGCGGCTTGCACCACCCTGGGGCTCTAATGGGTAGGGATTGCATGCCCAGGAAGAGGGGGACAACCTCCCTGGTCTGGACTGGAACTCTGGATTACGGCCCAGTCTCAAAAGCAGATTATCCCAGTCTCGGCTGAAAATGCAGTTTGAATGCTTTTTTTCTCTGTAAACCAGGCTGGCCAGGTTGTTACTTCCAATAGTAGCCTGAGACCAGTCTGTCCCTCCTCTGCTGCCTTTGACCAAGGAAGGATGATCTTTATAAGCATTTTAAAAATAGAAACATGGAACCATTCTGCCCCCACCCGCTTGAGTGAGATCATTAAAACCACACCTAATCTTCTGGGAACTAAGTATTAGCCTAACTTCCTACACAGATCTCCCAAACACAGCTGCATTTTAGGGACTGGCCAGATAGTTGCTGCAGCAGGGTTCTGGCTTACTAGATAGAAGATCTCACCTAACTGGGTGAATTAAGAGGTGTTACTCAAAAACATTTTAAAACTCTAACAGAGATTGTGTCTGGTGACTCAGAAGAGACTGGAGGAGAACTACAAAGAAAGAACAAGTTTGCGGACTACTGTGTTTTTCTTGATGAGACTTTCTTATTCTTTTTTTAATTATTGGTTTTAGAGAAAGAGAAGAAAGGAGGGAGAGAAACATCAGTTTGCTGTTCCAGTTATTTATGCATTCATTTGTTGCTTCTCGTGTGTGCCCTGACCAGACGTGGAACCCCCAACCTTGGTGTATCTGGACAACATTCTGACCAACTGAGCTACACGGCCAGAGCTTTGGTCAGGACCGTGAACCTGGGCTTACAAAAGTGATCCTTTTCTTTTAGGAACGCTAGGAAAGTGTCGTTTCCACTGGCCAAGAGAGAAGCCTCTTGAGGCAGTGTGCACAGGTGGTGGAGTTCCTCAAGAAGCCATTATCAAGGACATTACCAACCAGACCTCTTAACGCTGTTGGCAGGGAACAAAATGTACTTAAAAATCAGTCATAACTTGAAGAGGCTTTCTCCCTAGTTGCAGGTTAGGGCAGTAATGGGTTTGTAATCTGTAGTTTGGAAATCAGAACTTACTCATGGAATCAAAATCATTGACAATGGGTAGGTTACTGGACAGTGCATTGGCCTATGGAACCCCACATGGGGCTCTATGCTAATAAATATAACAGGACATTGCTTGCCAGTATTTTGCATACTTATAAAATACAATATTTCAGAGAATACTGGGATAAACTGGAATAAATTAGGGAATACCTACATGTGGGTTGGTGAAAAATGTGTTCGGTTTTCTTAAATTATAACGATAAAATACAAAGAATTCAAGGAAGATAATTAAATACTGATTTTGAATAAAGCTTTAAGTAAGGTATTTTTAAAGAGGAACTTGAGCCTGATTGCATGAGCATAACGGTTTCCTATTGGAAGGGTCAAAAAAGTTCATTTGGTTTTTTTCTGTACAACAGCTCCAGTAGCACTTAATTGTCTTTAACTTCATTCGAAACAATTTTGTTAAGATTGTATTGTGACAGCTGTTGTATCAGTGTGCATTAAAAAAAACAACTTACCAAATTGGTGAATTTTTGTAGCCGTTTTAATGTTGAAGATGGAAGAAAATACATAACTTTTCAGCATATTATGCTTTATTATTTCAAGAAATGTAAAGGCACAACTGAAACACAAAAATTTTCTGCAGTGTGTGGAGAAGGTGCTCTGACTGACTGTGTCAAAAGTGGTTTGTGAAGTTTCGTGCTGGAGATTTCTCACTGGACGATGCTCCACAGCCAGGCAGACTAGTTCAAGCTGATAGCCATCAAATCCAGGCATTAAGTGAGATCAACATTATACCACATAGGAGATAGCTGACGTACTCAAAATATCCAAATCAATAAAGTTATTGGTGAAAATGAGAAATGTGTCTTTTATTTTACAGAAAAAACTAAATGAACTTTTTGGCCAACCCAATATATATAGTTTTATTGTAACAACTATACATATTTACCAATTAAGATGTTTAAATAGTGACCTCTTCCAACTTCTGATAATAACCTTCAGGTGAGAAACTGTATAGACAGAAGATAATAAATTTAAAACCATTATTATACCTTTTAAAAGTTTTGAATCGTGTATTTTAAGAATCCAGCAGCTCTTCTTTTTCTTTCACTGACATATGCTAATTTTCTTATGTGAGTGGTTTTTTACTATAATTGAACTTTTTCATATCAAATCTTTCACAATGACAAAGCTTTAACTCGCTTTCATTGGTTAGCTTGCACGCTACTAAAAGGACAGTAAGTCAGCTCAAAGGTGAAATACCCAGTGGAGGAGGGGATTTAGGGCTGCCTTCCCCAGCTGGAGAACCAACAGCCCCCTCTCAAGCCCCGCCTCCTCTGCTGGCTGTTGGGTGAGCTTTGGCCAGACTCCTCTGATACCTGAGACACAAAGCCCTTCCTCCAGAAGGGCCTGGACCCCCTGCAGCTGCTGACCCTGCTCCCCTCATTCAGCATCTCTGGGTGGATGTCCCTCAGACTGTGGAGACCACGTGGTGCATCATTAGATCCTGCCCTCCCCAGCAACACCCTATGGCAGTCTCATCTGAGACTGCAGAGGCAGCAGCCTTGGAGCGTCCGGCCCCATCTGGCTGCCTTAAGGGGTAAAGGAGGATCTCTGATGCATTCGTGACAGTCAGTGTGCCCTCTGCTACTGCAGCCCTCTCCCCTTCACATCCTCGGTGGGACTTTGGGGGTGGAATGCTGACAAAAGGAAAGGGTCGCTTTCCTCTGGCCTCTTCCTTTTGCCTTCTCCTCACCTTTTAGGACAGCACTGTACTCACCAACCTTAGCCATCACGGTGCAAAGTGGGAACAACAACTGCAGGAGAGACATGGGGCTGGGGCGGAGGAGATGGAGTCCTCGTGTGGGGGAGGGGAGAGAAATCCCCCAGTAGCTGTAGGAGGGGAAGTGAAGTTCCTAAATATTCTCAGTTGTGGCCCTTTCTGCCTATAAACAGAGCCTGTCTATCAGTCAGAGGCCTTCCGTTCTCTTGTGCAGAAAGCTACAACTTAGGTCTCTCGCAGTGCCTCAGTTGCATTATGTGATACGTGTTTTTATTCATTGCTTTGTGCTGTAACTTCCTCCAATTTGAGGTCCTTGAACCCCATTTTGGAAACAGAAACCACTGCTCTGTGCTTCTCTCTTCCACCCCCCGAATGGAAAGTCCTGCTACAGCATTTCTTAACCTTGGGCTTCCAGAATGGCCACGTGGCTCGGAAGCTGTACAAGGCTGTGCTCAGGCCTGTGCAAGAGCTTTCACTTTTCACATTTGAAAGTGTGAGGGGGAGAAAGGTTTAGCAGTGACACTCCCCCAACTGCCGGGAGCCGCATGTCCTTAGAGCAGTCCTGCGTGGGAGTGGACTGGGGCCCCACGCGCAACCTGGAGCACCTTCCGCCATTCCTCATGGCCCTCAGGCCCTCGCCCCAGCACTCCCGTCACCTGCGGCGCTGCACGGAAAGGGCCCTACCTTGATGTCGGGAACTGTCACCTACATATTGTTTGAGTGAGGGAAGGATTCGTTTTAAAAAAGTGCTTCAGTCTGATCCCCACTCTGTACCTGCAAACATAAAAGCGTAGGTAGAGAGAAACACTAGAATAGCCTACTCTCCAACAGCAATAATTTCCTAACCTCCTTTGAAATGGTGTTCCTCACATGCAAATGTGAGGAAACTGGTCAGATGTTTTTCAACAGCCTAAAAAAGGTGTGGTGTGCTTACCTGCATTTGACTTGTTTTAAGCCAAGTTGGTTGAACTCATTTTGTTTTTGCTCTTGCAGTTATGTCACAGAAGTAAAAACAGTGGGCAGCAGATTCACTCTCTTCGTGTGGATGCAGAGACGTCTTTCTTTGTTAAAGCCCTAGACTCATGTTCATCAGATTTTTTTTTCGTATGATCAAGATACTTTGCTCGATGGATTTTATAATAATGAAGCATTGTTATACACTCCATCCATATTAAAAATAGCAGTAATAGCTATTGTATTTTGAGCACTTTCTGCATCCCCAGCACTCTCCTAAACCGTTTCATTGGATCATCTGGCGACACCTCTGAGCAGAGCTCAAGTCTGTCCATTTGCATGTGGGATTTACTTGAGTTCAAAGTGTCACAGAACGAACAAGGGGAGGCCTGGGACGATAATACTCTTACTGAAAGAGACTCAGGTCCGTCATGTCCGCCACCTTAAAGGAAAGGTATCTCTCAATGCCAGAGATTCGTGAAAAGGAAAAGCAACATTTATTTAGTGCTATACAAACTTAAAGTTGTGACCTAATGTCTTTATCAAAATCTTAAAGTCCCTTAAAACACCCACAAACACACACAGTCCTTCCTTCCCCCCTTTGCCCAGTCTGGAGTACCGTATCTCAGGAAAGGAAATAGAAGTCCAGGCTCAGGCAACCCCTGGTTCTTCCCAGTAATCCGTGCTCGGCTGGTAGGCCTCTCTCGGTTCTCGGCACCATCAGCTGTGTGGCTGGAATCTCTGCTAAAGCTGGGTGGTGGTTCCCCCTACTACTGCTGCGGGGGTCCCCACTCTGGCAAAGGTGCGTGGTCCTCTCTCCACTGCTCCAGCCACGTGGTCCTCTCTCCCCCAGGACCACGGGAGTCCCCACTCAGCCAAATCCTCGTGGTTCTCTCCTCTATGGCTGCCGTGTCTGGGTTTAAATCTCCGTGCCAATCTTCCTCTGCAGCCCCATTTTCGACTCCTCCCATACTCATCCACACTTGCCCTCAATCTGCTGTCCTTTCCAGCTTTTCTGGTCACCATCATGGGTCTGGGCAGGTGTGACCCCGTGTCGTGGAGCCAATCTTCGAGCTCCCACACAGGCGCTGTAACTCAGGGGACCTGCCCCCCAGTCACATCTTGGGTGGGGGGGTCCCTTTCCATCCCCCTGGCCCAGAGCATGGCCACAGCTATTTAGCATATTCAAGCGACCAGCCTAAGGCTATAGGTATGTTAAATGACCATGCCATGGATTCGCTGCAAAGCTGCCCTGCATGTTCTTGTTCTGTGTGCCCCTTCCCCCAACTCACACCTGTGGGGGGAAGGGGTAAAAAAACATCTTAGAATCTCCTGGACACCTTGAGTTCTGGGCCCCATTTCAAATGTCCATTTGGGGCCCGCCCTCTTGGCTGCACCCCTACAGTTTTGCTCTCTGAGGTTTCCATTACCTACAGTGAATCGTGGCCCAAAAATATTAAATGGAAAATAAAAAATTTGTAAGTCTTAAATTGTGCGCAGTTCTGAGTAGAAAAGTGAAATCTTTTTCTGTCTTGTGCTGTTCCATCTGGGACAGGAATTGTCTCTTTTCAGCATCTCCACGCTGCTGCACGTGCTTCTAGCCTATAGTCACTCAGTAGCCTCTTTGTCCTCAGGTCTGTCTCAGCGTCTGCACTGCAGTTTAAATCATCCTGAAGTCACGATGCCTCTGTAACTCTCCTGCCTCGGTTCATCACGTAGGCACTGCGTCATCTCACATCACCACAAGAAGGGTGAGTACAGGGCAATACGATATTTTGAGAGATCGCATTCACATAATTTGTATTACAGAATAGTGTTATAAGTGTTCTGTTTTATTATGTTATTGTTAATCACTTACTGTGGATACTTTCTAATTAAACTCTGTCATAGGTGTGTTATATACAGGAAAAAAACCCACAGTATATATAGTGTTAAGATAAGGGGACTACTGTGACGCTCCAAGAAAACTGGATGCTCATCCCCGTCTGTGTGACCCTAAACCCAAATTAACCACTTCCTGTATCTGCCTCCCACTGCAAGGGCACCTCCGTGCACAGCTGGGCTGACCACAGGCCACTTGTGAAATGTCTTGGATCATTTTCCCATCCTGGCCTCTCTTTTGGAGGAGGCTGACTTTTCCTTTTCAGGCTCTCACCTCTGGCCCCCTTCCTCAACATGTGAGTGGATTGCAAACATACCTTGATCTGGTCTTTGTAATTTTAAACTTTTATCTCTGACTGGGAGAGGAGAGGCAGGAATTTCAGCTATCTCCCAGAAATAAAGACCTTGGGGAGGGCTGGGCCCAGAGAGCCTCAGAAATGGAATGCTAGTTTCACTTATCTTTTAGGTAAACCAGCTTTAATTCCTCTTGGAGTCTGCAGACACCTGGAGAGATCTCCTGCCTCCTCTCGTCCCGGGCTCTGGGTAGGGTGATGGGTGTGTGGGGACACTGCTGGGGCTTAAGACCTGGTCCTAAGATTCTTAAGAGTGCTGATGGTGCCAGGTCAGCTTCCCCGCCCCTCCTCCCCAGCCCACCCAGATCCAGCACAGACTCTCCATTTAGGCCAAGGGGTCAATGCCCTCCCCACAACAGGAGTCCTCTGCCTAGACCCCCGAAGGCTGTGGCGTGCTGGATGGAGCCCATTTCTACCTGCTCCCAGAGCCATGTTCAGCTCTCAGGATCTGTGAGAGCTGCTTTTAAACACAGTCATTATTAAAAGTGAAATGATATCAAATTACAAGTGAATAAAATATACATTAAAAATAAAGGTAATAAATAGTACTTCCCATTTTCTGATTATGTAACACATCTTACAATTTTCTAGGTTCCTGAGGTGACTCATGTCTCTTACATCCACGTGGTGGGAATAGTGGAACAGGATGTTCGCCTGTGCACTGCTTTCCAGCTCTGCCTCTGGGGGCCTCACGCCTCACCATGTGGGCTTCACATCGGCCATGGTGGAGCATTTACACCACACACGTCAGCAGATGCTGCACACCAGGGCAGAGTTTTCAGACAGCTGGTTGCCAAATATGTATCAGCCCACCATGACCTAGAGGTAAATTTTACATTCTCAGGTACTTTTGATACATTTTAAGTTACCAGTTTTGTGTTTGTACTCTACTTGACTTTTTCTACTATTCAATAATACATCTATATTTCTCTTATTTCTACCTAGGTAGGAAAATGTCCAGCAAGGAAGTGCCACCATGGGCCTCCACCTTTCTGTTAGTCGAGGCCTTCCCCCAGCTTCAGCTCTAATAGACGGGCAGAGCCAGGGGAAGGGGAGGAACTCATCAGCGGCCCCTCCAGAGAGCCGGGCTGCGGCATTGTGGGGCTGACCGCTAGGCAGTGGGGTAGGCCCCTCTCCCTCAGAATCTAAGCTGCCGTGCTGATGCTGGCTGGCTTTAGGGTCAGTGTCTCCTGTTGGCCTCATAGGAATCACCTGGGGAAGTCACATTCTGTAGATGGAGGCTTCGGACCCTGAGGTCTGAAATTCAGAAAGCTGGAGGGGAATGTTCCTGGGAAATACAAGTCAAGTGAAGAGTACTTTCTGGATTCAAACATCTGCTCTGGCAGTTTCCGTTCACGTGGTCTTGGGCCAATCACTTAAATTCAGAGAGCCTGGGGGTTTTTTATTTATAGAGGGGGAAAAATTAAAGCTATTTTCATTTTGGTTTTTTATATTTTACTATCAAAAGTTGTTATAACCTTTGCCATTAGGAGAAAAGGTAAATCAATTATTACCTGTGTTTATACTGTACTAAAATACTTTCAAAAAATATATACTTCCATTTACTTGTTAGCTGTTATCACTAACACAGTAACCCTGAAAATTGCTGAAATTCACCTTGTTTTACATTTGAGGAATCTGAAATTTAGAGATCAGTGACATGTGCAAGATACTAAGATAATACACGGAGTGAAAAATTGACCCCAGCTGTCCCGATGCACCCATGACATCCAAGATTCGTGAGGACAGCCTGGGGCACAGACCTCTGAAGGGGGCTGGCATGAGGAGACGCATCTGCTGACCTCCAGTTACTCACAGAAGGAGCAGCTCCTGATGCATCGCGTGGGTCCCAGAAGCCCCATCTTGCGTGCACAGGTTATAGCTTTAACTGCCCCCAGAAAAACACCAAAATAGAGAGCACACCAAGAATTCTGACTTTTAAAAAATTTAAATCTGATTGCAGAACAACTCACGTTCAATAAAGACATTCTGGAAAATAAAGATAGTAAAATGTATCCCCGCTCAGATCAGAGATAACATACTGTTAACCTTTTAGTGAACAGCATTCTGATTTCCTTTGTAGTGCATGGAAATTCAGATTTTGTTACCTTTACCTCTGGTAACTGCTTCTAAAGTCAGCTTTACCAGTGAAAGGCAAAGAATAACCACCGTGTCATTTTAGAGGCTTTTTGCTCACTCATTCATTCAGTGTATATTGAGTGTTTTATTATGTGCCAGTCATAATTCCAGGTGCTGGGAAACAGCAGGGGACAAGGGCATGACCTTCAGGGAGCCTGTAACTTGGGGACCGAGAGCGAGACACTGGACAAGTTAACACACATGAGGCTACACTTGTGACAATTTCCTTCCGTGAAGTAAACGAACACGGTGGAGAAAGTGAAGAGGTGCGAGAGGTGCGGTGGAGTGGCCCTTCCTTAGGTCAGAGACGGCCTTCCTGTGAGTGCGCCCCTCACAGAACAGGATGATGTGGGTTATAGCCGCCTGGTGTAGGTCCAAGGTCGCTGTGTAGGAATAGCTGTCATTCAACCCCAGGCTGCAGTTTTGTTATTAGTTGATGTGGATAGACTCTCAAAGTAAGCAAAGATCTTAGAAGTGATTCAATCCAACACCTTCACTTATGATGAGAATGGTCAAGGGGTGACTTAGCAAATAACAGACCCATGTCCAGGGGCTAGGGGCTTTTTGACCCAGGGATCTCACCTGTCATTCCTGTAACATGCGGCTCCTTTTAGAGAAAAGTAACATAAAGAAATGCTGCTCTGTGCAGTGCCCATAAATACACTGTGACCAAATATACCATATTTGACTGTGTATAGTGTGCACCCATGTTTTTGGCCCAAACTTTCAGGAAAAAAAAATCTCTCATTTTAATTTTTAAATTCAATTATTTCTTTATTTGTTTGTTTGTTTATATTTAGATACTTGTTTTTGGAATTATAAAGGGCTTTTAACATTTATTTTTGAACATACAGATATCATTATTTCTATCTAGAGTTACACTTTTAATGCATAAGCATAAATAACACAATTAAAAACATTTATATAGATATGGAATTAGCACTATCCATGTATAATGTGTATTCTTACCTTTCCCTCAAAATTTGGGCAGAAAAAGTGGGCATTATACAGGGCAAAGTATGGTAATCAATTACCTAGATACAATTACATTGTGTCTTTTTTCCCTGATGCAAAATCTGGAGTGAAAAAAGAACACGGTGTTCAGTGTTACGTAACATCCACACGCATTTTTCTTTTCGTTCTTAATATATTTCTTTTCTTCCTCCCTCCCTCCCTCCCTCCCTTCCTTCCTTCCTTCCTTCCTTCCTTCCTTCCTTCCTTCCTTTCTTCCTTTCTTTTTCGCCTTTTACTAGCTGTGTGGTTTGGAAAACTTACTCGACCTCTCTGGGCATTAGCTTATTTATAAAACCAGATTGCTTTGTAAGGATGGTTCTTATTCCAATGTTTAAGTGAAGAAAATGTTAAGTGAAACTTTGTAGAAACAAATGGCACACAAAGAGTGTAAAACGCAATGTCTTCAGTGCACGGGAACTACAGCAGGCCTCGGTGGAGGCTGGGTTTTTCTTTCAGCTGACTAGGGCCCTAGTTAGTTACAGAAACCCTTAGTCTGTGCGTCCAGAAACCTGGGTAACCAGTTCAGCGGGTTGGAGCCATATCACTGTGGTTTTTCTCTTTAAGATACCAAACTTTCGGGTTTTCTCTGGTGGCTCTTTACACTTCACTTATTGCATCATAAGCTGTGTGGTAGTGGTTTCATTTTTACCATGTGAACTGGATTATTCCACTGCAAATCTCCCTGGGGTTCTTGGAAAAATATCTGAAATTGATAAGAAACAGGACATTTTTCAGGAAATACCCAACTAAGGAATTATTGAATATTTTGCATAGTTTGCAGAGGTTTTGGGGAGATCTTAACTGTCTCTCTAGAAAGGTCAATCTAAAGGCTTATTTATGTGTTTCTGGGACTTCCATGGAGTGCTTATTTTTAGAACACTGGAACAGACAGGAACTAATTTTTGATGTGTTTGGGCCTTCAGCTATGAGGCTTTTTAGGCAGGCTTCTTTTTTTCCAACCCAGCTGTGTTGCCACACACCAGGCAGACGTGGCTTGTCCTAGCCAGAAAACCTGGGCTCCATCCCAAGGAGTGAGAGCCTACTTTTCCCGGGGCCCCTAGTCCCTACCCCACTGGGTTTCCTGTGCCTTCAACCCGTGGCCTGCAGCCTTGCTGCCCACAAGGAGACAGTCTCACTGCAGGTGGCTGCAGCAGCATTTGCAGAAGGGAGGACAAGGGAGCTAGTGACAGATGGCCATGACAGGGGACCGCAGCCTGCACAGGAAAAGACAGGACAGAGCAGTCTCACTTCCTTCTTGCCTCTTCAAAGGCTTTTTTCTACCTTCTTTTTTTTCTTCCTTTTCTTCTTTTTTTTTTTAAGAAGATATGAATTAGCATTAAATGCGGTGAGAGTAGAAACGAGTATTTCTATGCTGATGACTGTGTCTGAGACCATGAGCTCATTGCAATCTCAATGCCTAAAACTCATTAATTAAGAGATGGGATCGTAATTAAAAATCACATGTAAGTGAATCGATAAATGTAATCTGAATAAAAATTAGTATAAATGCATTTAGCAAACAGCAAATATTTTTATTATAATATAGCAAAATAGCACTCATTGTTTCTCTATGAAGCAAAGTAATGAATGCTTACAATTGCTAGATTATGTGAGGTGTTTTCAAGGCGTAAGATGACCTCTTCTGAAAGGTGTGGGATTCCGTGGGGTGACATACCCGTAGTGATGGTCTCCAGCGGCGGCTCTCAGCGCCAGCACACCTAGCAGCCTGTAAAAAATGCAGGTTCCTGAATCCCACCCCTTGATAATCTGGTTAATAAATAAACCTGGCAGTACAATCCAGAACTCTCTATTTTTATTTTGCTTTTTCTGGTTTAAGTTTCTTTAACATTCAATATTATTTTATAATAATCTCAGGTATACAGCATAGTGGCTAGAAAAGTATTACAAAATGTTTCCCTTGTAAGTCTAGCACCGACCTGGCACCATTCACGGTTATTACAGTATTACTGACTACACTCCCTGTGCCCTGCTTTACATCCCCGTGACTCTTTTGTAACTGTCAATTTATACTTCTTAATCCCTTCACCCTTTTCATCCCGTCCCCTAGCCCCATCTCCTATCCCTGGCAACCATCAGTGTCAGAACTCTGTATATTTCAGTAAACTCACCAAATGCTTCCGATGCCAGAATCGGGGCCCTGGATCAACGTTGGAAACCCTCGCCTCCCCTCAAAAAGAGAAGTAGAGCTTGGTGTGAAACACACAAAGTCAGAGCTGATGTTCACACTTCAGAGCATTTGCTTACAAGCATGTGTGCGTGACTTTGAATCTGTCACTTGGTTTTCCCCAAATAGCAACATTTGCTTAGAAAAAAATCACAGGGAAAAGAGTAAAGTTGTTAATGCTGGTTGTTTACATGGAGCATATGAGTGAAGAAGACACTAAACTTTGAGTAAAGGGAACTTTGTAGCTCAGAGCTGTTTAATTCACTGAATCAAAGAGGTGCCTCTGGTCCTAATAGAAACACTTTCCATGATTTAAGGCCTGTCCAAAAGCTGTCTGTGTTTTGAAATACCCAAATTACTCTTTTTAAACATGTTTTGCAGGTTTTTTGAAAAAAATTGTTTAAAATATTATATTTTCCTGAGGGGCTGGGGAGAGAGAGAGAGAGAGAGAGAGAGAGAGAGAGAGAGAGAGACTTGGACTGTTGGTCACTCTGATTCCTGTTGTACCTTCACCCACAGCCTTTTTATTCTTTTAAACTTCGGAAAATTATGTAATTTCTGTGCACTCAGTTTCTTTATCCATAAAGTGAGGGATGATAATAGCTTATTTTATCAATTCTAAAATGAACATTCTTCCTATATTTTAATATCTCTGAAGTCGGAGTACACCTCACCATTTACAATGAAAAAGTATTGCTTCCTAAGATTAATTGGCGGCATTTTTTTGGTGACGCATAAAAGAATGGACTGTCTTCTAATGATGATGTCTTAGATGAAAGGAAATATGATAATGACTATGTCCTAGGGTTTTGTGGGGGTTAACTAAGGAACAAAATGCTTAGTACCGTGACTGGCTAATATTAATCATTTAATAAGCATAATCTATTAGTGTTCTAATATGTGGATGGATTATAAATTAACTAGGCTTTCCCTGTTGAGCCTTTAGGTTGTCTCCACTATTCTTATCATTATCTACTGCACTGAACATCCTTGTGTGTGAACCTTTCTGTGCATCTCTAAATGGGATGGATTCCTAAAAGTGGAATTATTAGGTCAAAAACAGGAACATATTGAAGGAACAGATTTATAATCACAGTGACTGGAAAGTCAGTTACATCTGGGTTAGAATCACCACTTACCCTGTGATCTTGGTCATTTTACCTAAGTTTTCTGCATTTCTGTTTTTGCATCTATAAAATAAGAATAGTAACATTCACAGGCATATTGTAAAGTGTAAATAAGAAGATGCAATCAGATACAATACCATACTGGCCCGTAGTAAGTTCAAAATCAATGTAAGCGATTTTTTTTTTTTTTAATTAGGGCATATTGACCAGCGCCGCCTTGCTGCCTCCTAGCTTCGGAAGCCTATACTTCGCACTTTGTAAAACCACCAGTTCAAAACAGTGACCCCGTGTGGTGGTAATGAAGACAGCAGCAGCCGAAAATTGCGTGTCATGGGGCTTGTTGACATGACTGTCCATTTGGACGGCAGAAGCCTGTGCCTGAGATTCTTAAACCATCTGAGATAGACTCTAGAAAGAGATAGTGAACTCTACCCATCTGAATATGAGAGTGAGCCTCAGCTATTGCTTTAAATATTGAAAGACGTTGATGTCTTTTAGATCTCAGATATACATGAAGTGGTAAAAGAATTCACCATCATTTCTATGGAAACAGCACAGGAATGATTTACCTCTTTGAAAAATATAACCACGAGAAATCACCTTGGCAATTTTACTTGTACCTTATAAATCCCAGCAAACTCTAATACTGAATTTTGGTGAACGGTTGGGATTGGCGTACTGTCACCCAAGCTGTAATTCACGAAAGGCCTCCTGGTGCGGACTTCACACTTGTCTGGAGAGGCTGGGAGACCTCACGTCTACAAATACAGCCAGAAGTGATTATATAATGAGCACACTGAACATATTAAACAGGTGTCTTATCAGATGATGAATTTACATATTTCATAAATTTTATTTCAGAGAACATCACACCAATCTTAATCCCATGGTTTCTGCAACCTATTCATAAGGATTAAATAAAAGAAGATATGATTTTTAATATAAGCTTTTACTTTATTAAGTCTATGAATATCTAGGACTATAGAGATGCGAGTAACAGTTGAAAAGTAATATTGGTAGCAAAACCAATAAAACCCCAAAGATATGAATGTGAATGGTCAGTTTGAGTTACAATAAATTTAGAATATGTATGTGATTTATAAAGGTTTATATGACATTTAAAGGTAGTTGACCAGATTTAAGAATTTGTATAATAGCTTCATTAACCAAGTTATATGCAAGATCTAAAGTGGCACTTCCTCCTTCACCCAGTATAAATACATGGGACAAAATTAAAATGGTACCAGAAAAGTGAAAGGAAAAAGTGAGTTTCCCTGCCTTCTGTGATCATTAAATACTAAATTCATCTCCTCTGAAGCAAACTGTAGATCTGAAGGCATCTTACATTTTTTCCTAATAGTTAGATTTTTATTTAATAGCTGTATAACACACAAGGAAAAGTGGTGACTTCATTTTTAGCAGCAGTTTGTATTTCGTTTACTTGAATGTCTCGGTAAAAGAAAAAAAAAGAAGTGTAATTCTTTGTCAATAAAATACATTCTCCAAATGTGTCAAATAACTTCCTATTTGGAAAATTTTCCAAATATGAAAGTAACACATATTCAAATAGAGGATTTATAGACAAAAATAATTAAAATCAACACAGTTTACATTTGAATTAAGTCTTTTAAATCTTTAAAATAAACTTTAGCATTGTATGTTTAAAAATCTTAAAAAATTCAAAGGTATAAAAGGTGTAAATAATCCTCTTTCCACACTTGTCTTCCAGCATTTCAGTTTCATTTCCAAAATCAGCCAAGACTATCAGCCTTTTGTGTATCCTTCCAAACATAGTCTGCGTGCACAGTCTGCGCGCACACAGGCACGGGCGTCTTGTCTCTGAGTGTGTCTGTGTGCGCAGTGTCCTACCCTTTGTCTGTTTGACTTGGTTTTAACAATGTATCTCGAAGGTAGTTCCAGATCACTAGATAAATGGCTTATTTATTTGGGTTACTATCTTTTGCTCTAATAAATCGGCTGCAGGATTGAGCAAGTATATCTATACAATAAATTTCTAGAAGTGGAATTGCTGGATCAAAGCATATACGCATTTGTAATTCTGACAAATATCGCCAAACTATCTGGAGGACATTTTTGCAGGTCGTTCTTCAAGCAGTTCAGAGAAACTCAGACATGGTTTACTTTTTAATCTTTATTACAAATCCTGGTTCCATAAATAATAGAGTGGGAAAGAAGCACCTGGGTTTTGAGAAACCTGGGGGGCTTTGAGGGTTTTGCGAAAAAGAATGTCATGATCATGACATTCTAGCCAGTGGGCTGAGAGCAGACTGTACTGAACATGGTAAAAAGGAGGCAAACCAGTTACAAGGTTATAACAAAAATTGAGGCAAGCTGAATGCAGCAATAGGTAAAAACAATTACACACCATGACCCAGTGGGTTTATTGCAGGAATGCAAGGTTGGTTTAACAACTGAAGATCAATTACTGTAATATACCATATTAGAGGAATAAAAAAACTAAACCATAAGATCATTTTGATAGATGGACAAAAAGCACAGCATTTGACAAAACACCACACCCATTTCTGAAAAAAAAATAAAGCTTAACAAACAAAAAGAGGAGGTAAATTCTTCAGCCTGATAAAGGGCATCTGAAAAACAGCCACAGCCATGATCCACTTTATGGTGAAAGACTGAATACTTTTTTAGGGAGAACAGGAACACTTTAAGGATGTGTGTTCTTATATTTTTATATTCTACACTGTATCAGAGGTGCTAGCCAGGGTAATTTGGCAAGGAAATGAAATAAAAGCTGCCACATTGTAAAGAAAAAAGTAAAACGGTTTCTCTTTGCAGATGACATAATCTTCCACACAGGAAAGTTTAAGGCAGCTACAAATAAAAAACCTATCAGAACTAATAAGTGAGTAAGTGAGAATACAGGATACAATGTCAATATATAGAAATTAATTATACTTTCTTAACTTTCAGTGAATCCAAAAACAAAATTGAGAAAAATATTAATAGTGTCACAAAGAATAAAATACTCAGAAATAAATTAAGAGTGTAAAGCTTATACACTGAAAATTAGAAAATATTGTTGAAAGAAATTAAATAAGAAGTAAATAAATGGAAATTACTCCTGTTTCATGTTTTAGAAGATTTAATATTGTTAAGATGACAATACTCCTGAAATTGATCTAAAGATTCAACACAATCCCTATCAAAATCCTAGCTGCCTTTTTGGCAGCAATTCACAAGTTCACCCTAAAATCCATATGGACATGCAGGAACCCTTCATAGCCAAAACAATTATGAAAAAGAAAAAGGTGGAGGACTCATACTTCTCAATTGTAAAACTTACTACAAAGCTGCAGTAATTAAGACAGAGTGTGGTACTGGCATAAGAATATACAGAGATCAATAGCATAGAGTTGAGAATCCAGAAATAAACCCAGGTGTCTTATGATTCACTGACTCCAGTAAGTATGACAATACCATTTAATGAAGAAAGGAGTCTTTACAACAAACCGTGTTGGGGTGATTGGATATCCACATCCAAAACCATGAAGTTGGACCGCTACCTCATACCATCCACAAAAATTAACTCAAAATGGATCAAAGACCTAAATATAAGAGCTAAAAATATAAAAATATCTTAGAAAAAACACAGGGGTAAACCTTTACAAACTTGAAGATACATTAGGCAATGTATCTTAAATATGAGGCTAAAAGCATATGCAATAAAAGGAAAGACAGATAAATGGATTTCGTCGAAATTAACTTTGTTTCAAAGAAAACTGTCAAGAAAGGGAAATTCATCCCTCAGAATGGGATAATACATTAGCAAATTACATAT
Source organism: Tonatia bakeri (assembly GCA_004024845.1). Lineage (NCBI taxonomy): Eukaryota > Metazoa > Chordata > Mammalia > Chiroptera > Phyllostomidae > Tonatia > Tonatia bakeri. Next base: position 53,727 of record PVIA01000180.1, read on the forward strand.
CAGATAAGGGACTTATAACTAGAATATATAAAGGACTCTTCAAACAATAATAAAGAGACAAATAATCTAATTTTAAAATATCTAGTCTGAATAACCATTTCTCCAAAGAAAATATGCAAAGAGCCAATAATTTCATGAAGAGAACTCAACATTCATCAGGAAAATGCAAATCAAAAGTGAGATACCCATTAAGATGACTATTATTTAAAAAAACAAAACAAAATAACGATTATTGGCAAGAATGTACAGAAATTGGAACCCTTGTACACTACTAGTGAGAATGAAAATATGCAGCTGCTTTGGAAAAACAGCCTAATAGTTCCTCAAAAGATTATAAATAAAGAATAATTACACGACTCAGCACTTCTACCCAAGAGAAGTAAAAACATACGGTCACATGAAAACTTACACATGAATGTTTATAGGAGCATCAATTATAACAGCAAAAAGATGTAAAGGACTCAGGTGTCCGTTAACTAACGAGTAGACAACCGCGCTGAGCATATCCATTGTTAAATACAAGCAACAGGCCCCAAGTGGACTTGCTTTTTCTAAGCCCCACGTCACCAGACCAATTTAATTTCATTACGGTTTTAGCTCTTTTGTAAACGGAATCAGCCCTCACCAGATCAGCACTGTTCAGGGACAAATCTGCTAACGGGTAACAGACCCTGCCTCGCCGGAAGTGGTACTCTGGCCACGCCCACCCCGCTCTTCCACGGGCGCGGCTCCCTCGTTCGGCTCCCTAGTTCTGCTCCCTCCTGCCTGCACGTCTTTCATTCCGTGCAGCTCCTTGGAGTTCTTGTCCGTCTGCTAGATGGGATAGTTCCCGACTTGAATTAATTTTTGCTAGAATAAACTCAGCGTTTTTAATATGCCCCAGTTTATCTTTGAACATGATACGATGGACTATTATTTGACCCTAGAAAGGATGAAGTGCTGAAAACTGCTACGACACGGATGAACTTTGAAAGAAGCCAGTCCCCAAAAAACAACATATTGCATGATTGCATTTATATGAAATGTCTAGAACGGGCAATTCCATAGAGACAGAAAGCAGGCGAGCGGTTATCAGGCGCTCGGGGGAGTGCGGGGATGGGCGGGCGCGACAGCTAACGAGCACAAGGTTTCTTCGGGAGGCAATGAAACGTTCTAATGACGATTGTGGTGAATTTCGCGCAACTTTGTGACTTATACTGCAAACGAAAACCATTGCATGCATTCCTAAAGGGGTGGATTGTTTAGTATATGGGTTAAATCTTAACAAGCTTGTGTACAAGAAGAAAGAAAAATAAACCCTGTACCAGACAACCCAGATTTAACTCCCATCTCTGCCCCCGAATGGTGATGTGACTTCAGAAATATTACTTAACTTGTGCGTGTCTTAAACTCTGCATAAATAAACAGATAATAATAGTTCCTCTCTCATAGGGTTGTTGTAAGGATTAAGAATCACCACAGGAAAGGACTTAGAACAGTGTTTGGTAAAGAAAAACTGTCACTTATACTCAAAGTGTAAATTCCAAAGTCAGTAGTTTTTCCTCATGACCTTGCTCTGTTTCTTTTCAAGAGTTAATTTGAAAAAGAAGGAGGTACGGTCAATCTATTGGGTTCTTTTTTTTTTTTTTTACAGAATGGCGGGAGAGTGGAAATTTAAGTCTGAAAGTTCAAGCGCCTTCATTCCAGACTTCATGTCTTTTATAAGCGAACGTCTTTCGCCTAGTTTGACCCTCTAGGCTTCCCATTCTTTTCTCCTCAGCGCGCATGCGCAGCAGCCGCGTGCCCTTGCGTCTTAGCGCTCCTGCTACTTTGACAATGGCGGCTCGCTGTGTGAGTTTGTTGACGCGTTTACCCATCTGTGCTCAGCGAAGCCAAGTCCTGCGTCCAATCCACAGGCTTCTCAGTAGCCCAGGAGCTGTGACCGCAGACACCAGGAGAGAAGAGCAGTCCTTGGGGATCGCGGAGACAGGTGATGGCGTCGTGTCTTCGGTTTGCTCTAGAGCTCGGACCGACCACGGGCAAGGGAAGGGGGAAGAGACTGGGGATCGCGGGCGAACGCTTGGCCCGTGGAAACGGCCGTGGAACCTTTGGCAATAGGGTGAGGCTATGTCTCGTGCTCCTCTAAAGTCATTACGGGAACCTAGGGCCACTCCTGATGGTCATGGTGGTGGGATGTGACGTTACTTTTTTGCGGACTCCTGTATTCCATAATGAAATGGTTTCAATCTCTGACGTTCAGGTCACGAAACAACTTGCTAGCGTTTTACACTTGGGCGAAATAATGCTCCCAATAATAACATGAATGCCACATACCAAATGAGTTGCTTCATCATTCAGAAATGTGCCTGATTTTGATACAAGTTGCTGATGGAGACCAAGTATAGTGAAATCTTGATGAATAACCGGTATTCCTGGTTCACAAATGTAGGTCTCTGCTTATGAAATTTGCTGCTGTTGAGTTTGTCCTTTTATCCGTTTTGAGCAAAATAAACCTGGTAACAGGCGTTCATTGGACCAAGCTATTGCCCCGCAGGCATTCTCAATTTGTATGCTTGTGTATCGAGAAGCCCTCTATTATCGAACACCTCTTGTGATCCAAGAGCTGTGAATGTTATTTACAGCCCTTAAAACAATCTAGCAAGAAATCTGTCAGTGTCTCCATTTTGCAGGTGTAGAAAGAGGCTCAAAGAACTGAGTGACTTGTGCGCGGTGGTCACATAGCTGAGTTAATTTAGACCTCAAGTGGAGCCCTTAAACAAAATGTGTGTTAATTTCTACTATTGCTTAGAGTTGAATGAAATTGTATCAGGGAACAGTTCCAAAGTAGGCGAAACAAGCAAAACTTTTTGCGATGAAATAATTGATAGGCTTGCTCTTTCATCAGACTGCAGGGAAAGACTCACTGACAGTTGAAAAATCACTTAATATGACATTTCAGTGGAATAGTGATTGGGTTGTATTTAGTTAGAAGCTGCTTCTGTTAAAAATTCTTAAGAAACTGGAAATTCAACTAAGGATTCTGCCAAAGAAACTATTTTTATTTTGTTTACACCATTAGGTTTTAACAAAGAAACTATTATAATTTAGCATCTTTATGGTGGTTTATATTTCAGAATATTTTCATATGCTTTTTTAAGAATAGAACTCTGTAAAGTAGGTATGGAGGGAATTATTATTGTTCCTTTTGATAGATGAGGAAAAGGCTAGACTGTGTGGCTAAGTCAGACTTACCCAGCTGTTAAGTAGCCAAGATAAGGGTAAAACCTGATTCCAAGGCTGTACTCACTTACTGCAGCTTTGTTGTTTTTCTTAGGAAATGTGTCTTATTTCATATCACTAGGAACTGACTATCCAGGGACTCTTATGGGGCATAACAAGTAACAAAATCCTCATTTCAATTTCTTCAGTTTAAAAAAGAAAAGGTAACTGCACTTTATGCTCACTTAGAAGCATGTAATTTTATGATAGAAAGGAACTTGGGAAATACCCAATTCACTTTTTCACTCTGCGAGAACTCATTGCCAAAACATCCCTAGTAACGAGGAGGTTACCATTTCATAAACCAGGCAATTCATTTTTGGTAAGCATTAATGGTTGAGAAATGTTTATAATAAGCTAAAATCTCCTAATTTCCCATTTCCATGTTAATCTTAGTTTTGGCACAGCTTTCACATGAGTAGTGGGAAGAACCCTGATTTAAGAATAAGAATTATGTAGTGTATTATTCAGGACTCTTGGGTGCAGGTGACAGAAACTAACTCAAATGAGCTTCAGTAGATAAGGGAGGAATACCAACTCAGGAAACCAAACTCCAGAAAGACACATAGCTGCTTCAGGATTGTGTGCTCAGTGGGAAGTATTACTCTTTTCCTCAGCTGTTGTTTGGTGGCTTCATTGTCTCAGATTCTTCTGTTTGGGGATGTTGATGGTGGGGAGCATGGCCACCAGAAACTCCATGTTCATGTGCTCAGAGCTTTCTTCAAAGGGAAAAAAATCAAAATAATCTTTTACCTGAATTAGAAAAATTCTATGAAAGAGCTTTATGAGGATATTTTGGAGTTTGGTAAAATCAAGGTACAGTGCGTTTGCAGTATTTCCTTTATTTACCAGTTTTATAACAACTTTTTGAAAGAAAATGAAGCTAAAAAGCCACAGGTGGTTTGCATGCATCAATTACATTTTCTGTTTAATCTCTTTGTAATTTTGTTGAGGGTATTGGTACTAGACATGGCGGTTTATAATCCCTAGAATGTACCATCCCAGAGTTTTAGAAGAAGCACTGTTAAGCCACCCAACTGTAAGTTAAATATGTTGGATTAAAAAATAAGTTCCTAAGGTTCAGTGTTTGGCTTTAACTTGAATGATTTTTCTTTCTCCTTATATTTGGTTCACTTGTTGATCATTCCTTTGTGGTCAGTGGGTCAATAGTAAATTCTCAACTATCACAGCTCTTGTCTTCATTTCCTGTGATTGTAAAATCCCTACCCCCTGGAGTGGTTTTTAGTGGGAAAAAAAAAATTACCCTGTGTTTCTTTATCATGTGCTCTGTATGAGAAGCAACTAGGTTTTAAATTCTTTGATTTCCCTGAGCACGTTGGTAGTTGGTGCCTTGAGCCCAATCAAGACCCTTGACAAAGAAAAACAAGTAACTTCACTACATTAAACTTCTAACTTCATTGTCTTATTACACTCAAGCTTGTAACAGTTTCAGGCTATGGAATGTTACACTCACACAGGTTTTGTATGTGTGTATTTGTGGAAATGTTAAATAAGTGATTTTACTTCACTGCTTTTGCTTTTAAAATTTTGTGGAACTCTCTTTCCCATCATGCATTGAATATAGTAAATCAAAACAGAGGAAGTGGGCAGTTTTAGTGATTGTCACAAGAGAATGATAAAATGAAAATTGAAGTAGTGTAGTAGCTTCGCTCTTAGAAGAAAAGAAGATGAGATTTCGATAAAGTTGTTTTAGTTAGATGTAAAATTTTATATACCTTGCAAAATATGCTTTAAGTTTTACGCATGTATGTGTGTTGGAAGTGATTTTTGTCTCAATCATAGGGTCTGAAGACAGGACTCCCAAAAAGAGATTCTCTGAGGTGCAAAAAGAAAGACGTGAACAGGCACAACGGAGTGTTCTAATACTTTGCCCAAATAAAATCAGTGAAAAAAAGTTTCTTAAATATTTATCCCAGCATGGACCTATTAATAATCATTTCTTCTTTGAAAGTTTTGTAAGTATTTGAAAAACAATGTAACTTATTTTTTTTAATTTCTTGCCTCTTTGCAATATGGTAAAGTTAGATTCTGTTTTGTTAATCCTATATTTTTCCTTATCTAAATTTCTTTTTTTTTAATTTTAAGGAACATATTTTTCATTTGTTTTAAGATTTTATTTATTTATTTTTAGAGAAGGAAGGGAGGGAGAAAGAGAGAGAGAGAGAGAAACATCAATGTGCGGTTGCTGGGGGCTGCGGCCTCCAACTCAAGCATGTGCCCTGACTGGGAATTGAACCTGCGATGCTTTGGTTCGCAACCGGTACTCAATCCACTGAGCTACACCAGCCAGGGCCTAAATTTCTTCAATGAGTTTTTTTTTATATGGAAATAGAAATACAGGAGGATTGCAGATTTATAAGCTATTTATAACTGATGGATTTTATTACTTGGATACTTTAAATAGTTCCATTATCTTAGGGATAAAGGCCAGTGGGAGAGGTCTTTGTTTTGCCATTAAATGTCTATTTCAGCATTCTTTTCAACTTCTCTTGACTAGTCTCACTTTATAGTTTTCCCTTTCTTAATCTGTTTATAACTATTAAAACCAATGTTTTTGTTAGAAGCATATCATTTGTAAATTTTAAACACTAATATCTTCTCATGATAATTGCTTTGAGATATGAACGAAATATTACTGTGGCAACTACATCATTTTGAAATGTGTTGTTTTTATGTTTCTGTTATAGGGTCTTTATGCTGTTGTAGAATTTTGTCAAAAGGAAAGTGTAGCTTCACTGCAGAGTGTGGCTCGTACTCTGAGTGTGGGCACAGAGGCTGTGATTCCGTTCAGGTCACGTTTCTTCAATTTAAAGTTGAAGAATCCACCGAGCCAGACTTCCGAGCAGTCATGTGTACCATGCAGTAACCAGTCGCCTCCTTCAAGCAAGAAGCTTTTTGAACTACTTTGTAATGCCGAGAGTGTAAGTTTACAGGGGTACTTCCTTGACTTTAAAAGTGTGTGCTGCATTATTTTGTGTAAGTTCTTATTGTTCAGTATGTAAACTGCAGAATATGTTGAGTGAGAAGCGAATGTAATCCGTCCCCGCTTCCCACCCCACGCCCCATTCGTACTCCTCAGAAGTGACCGCATTCTTTGCAAGGTTTGGGCTTTTAGACTGCTGAGGCTTTCTTTTTCTTGTCATTATAGTGACATAATTTGTACATGATGTTGTTCCCCAGATTTTAAAATGTCTTATTTCTGGTTTTATTTTTTCTGCTCTAATAATGTTTATATTAGTTTTTATTTTTCTTAGATTTTTCAAAGGTTTAGCTAGTTTAGTAGTCCTTTCAAAGAATCAGTCCATGGTTTTATCAAAATACTATTTTTGGTTTGATTTTCTAATTTCTTTTAAAAAGATTTTATTTTTAGAGATAGGGGAAGGAAGACAGAAAGAGAGGGAGAGAAACACCATTTGGCTGCCTCTCACACATCCCCGCACTGCAGACCTGGCCTGCCACCCAGGCGTGTGCCCTGACTGGGAATTGAACTGGTGACTCTTCTGTTTGCAGGCTGGTGCGCAATCCACTGAGCCACACCAGCCAGGGCAATTTTCTTATTTTTAAAATTTTACTTCTTTTATATTTCTTTTACTTTTATTTATTTTTCTTGAATGCTTTGTTATTAATATTATTTTCAAGTATGAGCATTTACACTATGATTTGTATTTTAAATATTTAATTCCAGTTTATACCTTGAAAATGTAATCATTTCAACATTAGTCACATATATACACACAAACACATAAATACACACAAAATATAGGATTATTATTTTAAAGAGCATAGCTCTTGGGTCTTCATTACTTGAAGCATTGCTTATTTCTGGTGTTTCTTGCCCCAGCTTCTTTTAAAATGTCTAGTTCTGTGGTTGTTTTTGACCTCTTGAGCATTTTACTGTTTTCATCTTCCTTTCACAGTAGTTTACTCTGATTGCCTAAGAAAAGTAATCATTTTAATTCTGGTCGCTTTTATTTTGGTAGTGTCATTATTTCTCAGTGCTTTTTAAAGGGTATTTTAATGAATCTACTTTTAAGGCTGAAGAAAAAAAAGATTGCGTATTTTAAAGTAGGTCTCCAGAGCCATTGAGTCTCTAGGAGTGAAGTGACAATTATTTTATATGACGGGTGCGTTTCTGCACTTTGGCGGTTTTGTTTGGCCAGCTAGGTAGACGAGCAGCTGAGCACTCTGTTGAAGCAGCTCCAGCTGACGGAGGAGAACGCCAGGCTGCGCTATCTCACCTGTTCCCTCATCGAAGACGTGGCGGCTGCGCACTTTCCGTACTGCGAAGTCAGACCCTTTGGCTCTTCTGTGAATGGTTTTGGGAAATTGGGATGTGATCTGGACATGCTTTTGGATCTAGATGAAATTGGAAAACCCAGTGCTCACAAGGTATATTTCTTTAGATCACTAAAATTAAGGTATTAGGAAAGTAAAGAAAATCTTTGAATAAAATTATAACTGTTGATTTCTAAACTTAGTAAACATTGTGGTTAAAGAATATGGTCTGTTTGATATTGAATCTTTGAAATTATAAAGTCTTTTTATTTGTCTAATATGGGACCACCATTTTTTAGTACTGTTCTATTTATACATAATAAAATGGTTATTTTCAAAAGTTCAGAAGTTTTCAGGTGAGGCCAACATTACTTACTGTGTTATTCAAAACATCTGTATCTTAACTAATTTTTTATCTGTGTTATCTAGTTACTGAAATATTTTTAAATCTCATGATCTTTGTCTTTAACAAGAAATTTTGGTGAATAGCTTTAGTAACACTCACATTGCTGCCCATAGTTCAGTTTCTCCAGTTTCCTGGCTCTAGTTCCCTTACTTAGGCCTATTTTATGGTGTTGTTTTCACTTCTCTTACCTCAGTGATTTTATTCTTCTCTCATTTATATTATTTAACTTTTTAAAAATTATATTATCTTGTCTGTTTCTAACGCTTCCTTTGCATCTGAGTCATAAGAGAACCCAATCCAAACTAGCTTAAAGAAAGGAAATTGGTAGTAGAAGAGGCGTCCTAGAACCCCTGGTCAGGAACGTGGCTGAGCCTTAGGAAAGGACTGGAACTAGGAAGTGTTAGCTATCAAGAATCCGTGAAGTGTTCTTTCTTTCTTCATGGATTTGCTTTATCTTTCTTTCTCCCCATCACTCCCCGCTACTGCCATTGGCTTTCTTTACATTTTCTTCTTTGTGGGATACAATGCACCTGCCCCAGAACTTCTGAGTTACATATTTCAGCCATGTGGTTGCCTCTGAACCCCAGTTCCAGTTCCTAGTAGAGATCTCTGTATGAATGGTGCATTCCTACAGTGCTTAGAGCAGTTGCCCGGGCCTGGGTCACTGGGCTGAGAGTAGGGGTGAGTGGGTGGGTAGATTTCCATCATAAACATTGTTGGGGCCTGAACCCTTTTAGTAGGAATTTCTAGAAGGGAGAGTGGTTGAGGGTAGGGAGCCTCACAGATAATGCTGCAGTGAGTGTACAGCTTGGTAAATTGACTCATTTATGCAAGTATTCATTTGGGATAATTTCCTAGTATTATAACAGCTAGTCAAAGTATACACCTAAAATTTCAATAGATATTGAAGTCATCCAAAAATTACATCCTAGTTTACATTTCCCCTGATAGTGTATACATGTTTCCCTACCCCCATTAGTGCTGGTTCTGTCAACCTTTTTGCCTTTGCCAGACTGATAAAGTCTCATTGCTGTTTTAATTTCTTTTGTTTGTTTCCATTATTTTTTAAATTGTGAGAGTATGTAGATAAAATTCTGGGTTCAAGAACCGTTAGGATACTTATTTTATATTCCCCTTTAGGGTACCATTAATTAATACCATTAATTACGGTATTAATTTAAGATATAGTTAGGTTTATTTGTTTTCTGTTTTAAGATTTTATTTATTTATTTTTTAGAGAGGGGGAAGGGATGGAGAAAGGGAGAGAAACATCAGTGTGTCGTTGCCTCTTGAGTACCCCCTACTGGGGACTTGGCCCGCAACCCAGGCATGTGCCCTGACTGGGAATCGAACCTGCGATGCTTTGGTTCGCAGCCCGTGCTCAATCCACTGAGCTGCGCCAGCCAGGGCTGTCTTCTAGTTCTTTACTGATAAAACGTTTTACAGTGCCTTTGATTTATGTTGATATTTTGGTTTTTAGACCAAAGTAGGGATTTGGGTTGTTGTTTTTTTTGTTGTTAGTTTTTTTGTGGCCCCATGACTCATTTGTTGCATAGTAATTTTCCCCCAGTAATTTGCAGAGCTTATTTTATTAAACACTAAATTCCTCTCTATATAGTTAAGTCTGTCGATGCTGTCTTCTGTTGATCTTCTGATCTTGTGCGTGTACTGTTGTCTGCTTTTGCCTGTGTTTTTGTTTTTATTTTTATTTATTTTTGCTAGAAATGACTTAGAGCATCCTTTTAGAAAAGATTATGTAAGAAATTCCTTTTTATAAAATGCTTCTATTTACAAATGTTTTTATTATTCAGACCTCAGGAAACTTTCTGATGGAATTTCAAGTGAAAAATGTTGCTTCAGAAAGAATTGCAACTCAGAAGATCCTGTCTGTGATAGGAGAATGCCTTGACCACTTTGGCCCTGGTTGTGTGGGTGTACAAAAAATATTAAATGCTCGGTGTCCGCTAGTGAGGTTCTCACACCAGGCCTCTGGATTTCAGTGTGATTTGACTGCCAATAATAGGTATGATCGCTTAAGTTTATCATCTTAAATGTGAATATTATAAGGTGTTGGCAGAGTTTTTCTTGTAATGAACTGTAGTGGCTTTGGAGTCATAGACATACTTTAATAATAATCTTTTAAAGATTTGAACATGGGGTTCAAAAAGTAGGAAATACTTTCTGTTAGATGCATTAGTTTTCTGGCATTCATAACCAAAATGTTAGGATATTGTGTTAAAATGTTACATACCGAACTAACATCATTTTCTGGAAGAATTGTATTTCATTGTTATTGTTTATGCAGCCTGATGACAACATAAAGTACCTGTAGTATAGAGTAGTATACAGTCTTCTCTATAGGCTTCTAAGTATGATTAGAAAACAAAGTAGCAACTTGAGTTTGACTTCTGAAACCTCCAGACGTAGTCAACTTTGTGTCTGAAACAAATACAGTATTTGCTTAAGTCAGAATGTAGTCTGAGTGGCTTTAGAATGTGTAGGTTTTTCTTTAGCATATTTTCGTTTTATTATCCTAGCAAGCTGTTTGCTTAAAAAAAAGAGGATGAGAATAACAAGTTCCTTTATACTCTAATTACTTTTTCTTTTTTTTTTTTTTGTTCTCAATAGGGAAAACATTGAGTTTATTTTTTATTTATTTAAAAAATAATATTTATTTATGTCCTTTTCACAGGAAGGTTAAGGGAGGGAGAAAAGGAGGGAAATATTGATGTGAGAGAGAAACATCCATTGGTTGCCTCTTGCACGTGCCCCGATAGGGGACTGAACCTAAAGCTCAGGCATGTGCCCTGACTGGGAATCGAACCTGCGACCTTTTGGTTCATGGGGCAACACTGAACCAACTGAGCCATGCTGGCCAGGGAGAGAAGTTTATTTTTTAATTCTGGTATTCTCATTGCATGCATTTCATGTCACTGTATTATCTGTTACATAAGTAATCATAACTAAAAATACTCAGAAAATCCTATTAGAGTAGTTTTAATTAAACTTAAGGGCTCACTAACAAGGGAGTGCTGAGTACTTCTGAATTTCTCTTAAGTGGCTGATGGAGAAAAAATAAGTAAAAATATACACTGCGTTTTCTAACATTATTTTATTTCTGGTATGTAAATTAGAACAAAATGACACTTTGTCTGTAATTATCATTGTCTTGTTGGGACAGGTTTTTAAACATTTGTTTTAATAGGCTTCAGGTTTTTAATCCTTGCATCATTTCTGTATATTGGTTACTTCACACTATTTGATATTTACTTTTCAGCTTAAGTTAGCTTCATTTATATAGATGAAATATTTTTTATTCTAAAACAAAGATAACATCACAAGTTGCATAAAAACACAGCTTTTACAAAAATGATTTTTGATAGAAAAATATTTGATTCCATGTGATATTTGTAGGAACTGCATACTATATTGTAAAACATTTAATCACTGTGAATTTCTGATTTACCATTTATTCTGTTCTCTTTACACACAGTAAGTAAGTGCCATTGTGGTACTTTTATAGACAGTTTGAGACTGATACTGTTAAATGATTTTGTGCCTTATGTCTGTTCTTTGATAAATTAGAAGTATGTTTTGATCAGTAGGTACTTAAATATTTAAAAATATTTCTGATCTTTGCATTGTAACATTATGACTAGGAAACATGGAAAATAAGCTCTGAAGTTTGATTTCTTAATAGATACTTTATCTTTGTTGGTTTTGGTTTTATAAGTAGTAGACTTAAGTAATTTTGGCTGAATTTTAAGACATTTATACTTTCTTGGTAAAATAAGTAGAATATTTATTTACTTCTGTTTTTAGGCCCGCTTGTCTACCAGAGGAGTAGATAAGCATGGTGTAAAACTGAGGTGCAAAGCCATCACTTGCCTTTATTGGTAGTTATTAAATAGCACTTATATAGTGTGTTTTATTTATGTAAGTCGTGTTTAGGTACTTTGATTTAAAAATTGTAGGTTTTAGAACTACATTGTAATTGTCAACATTTAGAAGAAAGATTTGATGGTAATGAATATATTTGATATTCAACCATTGACATTAAATTTTATGTTGCAGCCCTGGCTGATGTGGCTCAGTGGATTGAGTGCGGGCCTATGAACCAAACAGTTGCTGGTTCGATTCCTAGTCAGGGCACATGCCTGGGTTGTGGGCCAGGTCCCCAGTTGGGGACATGTGAGTGGCAACCACACATTGATGGTTCTCTCCCTCTCTTTCTCCCTCTTCCTCTCTTTCTATAAATAAATAAATAAATAAATAAATAAATAAATAAATAAATCTTTAAAACAATTATTTATATTACAAATGCATGATACTTTTGGTTTCCTGGTCATGGTGTTCTGAAGACATTCAGATATTGGAAGATATTTAGGTGTTTCCAGTTGTGTGTTTTATTTTACTTTGGAATCATAATTTGGTGGGTTGAAAATTCTTTTCATTTTTCTCTTTTGAAGGATTGCCTTGAAAAGTTCCGAACTCCTTTATGTGTACAGTGCCCTGGACTCACGAGTGAGAGCCTTGGTGTTCAGTGTCCGCTGTTGGGCTCGGGCACACTCACTGACGAGTAGTATTCCTGGCGCCTGGATCACAAATTTCTCCCTTACAATGATGGTCATCTTCTTCCTCCAGAGGAGGTCGCCTCCTGTTCTTCCAACACTAGACTTCTTAAAAACCCTAGCAGGTAAGACTAGAAGCCCTGTCTGTTTTCTTCCTGGCATTCTGAATGAGTATAAATTCCCATGTGTTAGCAAAGTTGTGTATGTTTGTTTATTTGTCCTATAATTTGTTGTCTGTATTTTTAAAGCCTTGTGGATCTTAAATTTAAGTGCTGTTTATTTTTTAGTGCCCACTAGGGGTCATAAGAGCAGATGATTTGCGAAGCTGAGACCTATAGAATTTTTTGAGAAATCTGTTTTGTTTACTTTTTTTGTATCAATTGATAAGGTTGTTTACAACTATCATGAGACAGTTGGAGCCTCTCCCTCAGTTTGACTAAGCCCGGGGACGGGGGTGGGGACGGGAGACGACAACATATCCCAGACACGGCTTTTGAGTGGGTCACTGATTCATACATGGCTATGTAAATTTGAACCTATTTCCAGATTTCTGTCAGTTGCTAAAAATTGTTTCATGATGTTTAAAGATCCTACATTTTTTAAAAAATTATAATCAATCTTAGACAAGTTTAAAATCAGTATGCTACTTAACTTACATTATTTAAAAATTGAAATTTTGATACACTTGAAGCTTGAGATATCAAAGTATTAAAATCCTAAATTCTAAAAGGAAGATAATTTAGGGATACAGTTAAAATGTATTACACTCTGTAGTTTTCCCATCCTGTATGTTGCTGCCAGATAATTCTTTTAAAGGACATGTCTAAAACTTCCTTGTTTAAAGTGACTTTTTAAAGGGGTTTTATTCCCTACAGAGTAAACCTCGGACAGTGTCCTTAGCTGCTTGTTTAAGACTTTCCTCTGTCTAGCCCCAGCACAATTTCCCCTCCTTCCCACCATTCCTCTGCGTGCATTCCGTATTTTTGCCAGTACTTTGAGCACGCTCATGAGGTTTTGTCTTAGCTCTTGTTCACACTGTTTTTCTACCTTGTTCTGTTGATTCCCTCTTCTATGCCACTTTCCCTTATTCCAGTTATAAATAATCTTTTCTTTCCTGTGAACACTTTAAGCACAGGCTGAAATTGAGCTCTAAAACAGCTCAGTGTGACAGGTTAATGGAAAGTAGGAAGTTTGCAGGTAGAGTGGTGGTCATGTTTCTCAGTTTTGAGATTGAAATAGAGGGCAACACCCATGCTTGTCCTCCTCTCATTGTTTGGGGTTACTCATTCACCAAGTATTTATTGGTTACTTACTGTGTGTTTGCTGTTATTTTTGGTGAAGTGGGGATATGGACTATATTCTCAGGAACTCAGTCTAGTACAGAGGTTTAAAATTCTGCTAGTTATTTTGGAAAAAGAATTATTTGTGGGCAAATTTAAATTGACTTGCTGAGTTTTTATTTTAAATTTATTTTAAAATAAATTGTAATTTATTCACATCTGTGGTATCAAAACTGGTGAAACTAGCCTTGGAATTCTTCAGTTTTCTATTTCAAAATACCAAATGGTTGTTGAAAGGTTTTCACCTTTTTAAACGTGGTACAAGGTGTTTTCAGGCTGTTTTTTGCAGACATTTTAGGTGTGAATTGCCAATAAATGCAAAGATAATTTGATATAATTATTGCTTTGGTCTTTGAAGTTCTAGCAATATCTTGAGTTTGCTATAAAAGAATTTTTCACATTTGATGTTCAGATAAAAGCTATCAATTTGTATATTTTTATAAAAGAAGACATGCATTTTGCTTACTTGCTTCTTGCTTTTTAATGGAAAACAGCATGAATTTCTCTAATACCTTTCTAGAATTTTGTTACCACTGTTTGGAACCTAAAGTAAGTTAAAGTCCAAACTTTATAGTCTTGTGTTTAGGGCCCTTTGTGAGCTTCCTTTTTCTCCTCTTCTGCATTCATTCCTGTATGCAAATCAGGAGCTTCAGCACTTCAAACTCCTTGTGGATCCTCAGATGTTCTTCCATTTTCACCTCTCTGTCCCTACCTCTTTTTGCATGGAGAACCTGTTCAAGATTCAGCCAGGGAAGAGAGAGAGAAACCCATTCAAAGGTATCATTTTGTTAGGTCTTTCTCGCCTTCTTGCCAGGAGGTAGTGCTCCAGTGGCATCCAAGCACCCTGGGCACACCTGTATCGTAACAACTTTTAGATTGTTGTAGTTCTTTAATCTGCAGGCCTTTGCCAAGCTTTCCTAGGGCAGGCGGTCCTTGACTTCTTTCAGATCTTCGTTCTTGGCATGGTATTGGGTCTGTAGTAGAAGTTCAGTAAATAGATTTCAAATGGGTGGGTGAACATTTTAAAGTTGAAGGCTGTTTATAATGAGCATGATAGCACGTCTCATATTTTGATTCTTTGTGTTTTCTTAAATTTCCACTACTTTCCCCATGTCTCTTATTTTCTGGTCTGTTTCATTCTTTTTTTGGCTTTGCCACCTTTGTTATATTTACTCCTGTACTTAAGACTTTTATTTCTGTACTTAGTGCCTCTCTGCCTATAAACAGTTGTTTGACAAGAGTTTTTTTTTTGTTGTTGTTGTTTAGGATCCTTGTTCTTCTTTTCTGTGAGGAATTTAAGGCTTGAGGAAGAAATGACTGAGTAGCATCTTTAAAAATGTGATGCAGAGACCCCAGCATAGAGGAGCGCTCTGATTGGTAGCTCTGTGTGATCTAGTAACAAGTTACTGAATGCTAACTCTGTGCCAGGCACTTGGCTAAAAAATTTTATGCATCATCTCATTCAATCCTCTAGCAAACCTTATAGGGCAGAGTTACTATTTTCATTTTACAGGTGAGGAAATGAAGGCTTTGAGAGGGTATCTAAATTTCCTAAGGTCACATAGTTAGAGCATGCAAGAGCCAGAATTCAGACCCAAGCATTTTTCAGAGCGTAGATAGAATACACATAGAAACACATGTGTGTGTATCAACGTTCACAAACTGAACGAGTCCACGTAACCTCTGCCAAATTAAATGAAGCACCCCAGAAACAGCAGCCGGGCTCCCTTCCAGTCACTGTACCCCTCCCCCACCCCAGCTCTTTTCACAGCGTGGATTAATTTTACCTGTTACAGCTCGTGTAAAAGGCATCATGAAGTATGTTATTTTGTGTGTGCTGTTTTCTCTCACCATTATTTTTAGGAGAGTCATTCATATTGTTAGTGTATTTGTGGACCATTTGTTTCCATTGCTGTGTAGTATTCTATTAGGTGAATATACCCCCCCCCCACAAAATTAAATTCTGTTTTTGATGTGCATTTGAGTAATTTGAAGTTCGGGACTGCACAGGTGGTTCTAGTGGGACAGTTCTGGCATGTTTTATTTTGGTGAGTGCAGGTGCGTACTCGCAGTGGAATTTCTTTTTTTTTTCCATTTTAAATGAAAAATATTTATTTTATTTTCAATTACAGTTTACATTGTTTTATTTATTTTATTTTTTTTTAGATTTTTATTTGTTTATTTTTAGAGAGGGAAGGGAGGGAGAAAGAGAGAGAGAGAGAAACATCAATGTGCAGTTGCTGGGGGCCGTGGCCTGCAACCCAGGCATGTGCCCTGACTGGGAATCGAACCTGCAATGCTTTGGTTTGCAGCCCACGCTCAATCCACTGAGCTACACCAGCCAGGGCTTACATTCAGTTTTATTTTGTACTAGTTTCAGGTGTACGGCATAGTGGTTAGGTAATCGTATACTTTACAAAGTGTTCCCCCGATACAGGAGTGGAATTTCTGAATTTAGAATTTGAGTATATTCAGCTTTAGAGACATTGCCAGTTTTCTGAAGGGTAAATTCCCACAGGCATCGTATTTGAGTTCTAATTGCTGCATATCTTTGCATACCTGGTGTTGCCTTTTTCTTATGTGGCTCTTCTTAATGCATGTGTAGTGGCTTTATGGTGTGGTTTGAGTTTCTTTTTCCCAATAACTAATGAAATTGAGCATCTCTTTATATATCAACTCTTTGAGTGCCTCTTGTGAGGTTTCTCTAAGTCATTGCTTTTTTTATTGGATTATCTGTTGTTTTTTATTTGTAGGAATTTTCGTATGTTTTGCATATGAGTCTTTTGTCACATACTTTGTATGTATATATCTGTATATCTCAGATATATGTACACTGCTTCCCTTTTCACTCTCTTAATGTTGTCTGATGAAAAAGAACTGGTTTTTAAAGTTCAGTTCTATCAAAGTTATGCATGTACCTAGATGAAGAGTAACAATTTTCTGCAAACTTTGTAACAATAACTCGCCCTCTGAGCCCTCTGTGCCTGTTATGCCTAGGCAGGTAACCGCTTCAACTCAAACAGCGGGTCTGTTTGATTTTTAAACCATCCGTATTTCTAAAATAAAATGCTTGAATTGTGGTTTCATGACTTCTAGGTTTAGGCAGCATAGGAGGAATTAACTCTCTTTCTCCTGTACCCCCACCACACATACCCACCGGATTTTGAAAGTAGCTATAGCAGGATTGTGGTGTGCACTCTTCACACGATTATGACTCTGTAAACATTCGTATCTGACCCATGGACACTAAGACTGATTTCCTTTTCCACCTAACTTTTTATCTTTTGGGGGTTAATACAGTTTTCAGTACTACTTATTTTTGTTTGTTTGTTTGCTTAGTTTTTATGTACTTAACATTAATTAAATCTCAAACTTGCTACTGGTTGTCTGTATCTTTCCTCGAAAGAGTTAGAAGCAGGTAATATTTTATTAATTAATTCTTCCTTGCCTATCCTCTGTTTTTTCTAAACAGCTTTTTATTTTGTTTTCTTTAGTCTTGTGTTAGAGACCATCCTCAGATGCCTGGTGATCTTCAAATTTCTACTTCTGTTTGAGTTAGAAACCAGAAAGTTAATTTGAATCTCTGAGCTTAGGTGGGGATTGTTGTCTGATGCATGTTTGCCGTAGGGTCATAGTGCTGCACTGTTTTATTTGGAGGAACTTTAGATGTCAAAATCCCTGGGTCATTCCTTTTGGGCTATTCATAGTCCCCAGAAATGACTCTTTTAATCTATTCTTTTTCATTTTTATTTTTTTCCTGGAAGAACAGGCCAGGCTACTAGCATACTGAAGTTTTTTGTTAGGGAAGAAGAGATGGGGGTGGAGGGTGGAGTCTAAGTACTTCTTTATTCTTTAACCTGCCAGTTTCCAGTCATCCAGGCAGACCTGGCTCTGCAGTCCCTGCGCCAGCAGGGGCACTGCCTTGTGCATCTGGCTTCTTCTTGGCCTTGTTGCTGGTTAGGGTTTAGTGTTTTCATATCTCCTAAGTCATTGCTACTTGGCCATCTGTCCTTCAGTTTAAAATTTTTTATTGCTTGTATCTCTTCTGTTCTTGATCTTTAAAATTTTATATCATTTTACTGTTATTTTAGTGGTGTTTTAGGAGGGGGCGAATATAGACCCTTGTGTTAACCAGGATATCTAGAGGCTGCCTCCCTGAGAGGCTGAGTGTTATTGAAGCACATGGAGTGGTGGGAGGAGCAGGTAGGACTTTGTTGATTTACCTTGTCCCTTTCTAAGTTCTCTCTGACAATTGTAGGTAAGCATGCAGAATCAAACATCAGGGATCATTCAAACTATGGGTTATGTGCCTGCTGATGTTAGGCACTTGTTCTGGATTAGACGGAATGGAGAGGCAGTAACGAATAGGACAGTGGTCTCAGACTGGTGTCGGGGAGGAGACTGCGTTCACACAACCAACACGCAGTCAGACAGCACTAAAGGAACAAAAGGGGGGTCACCAGCTTCAGAGTTAGGAAATGCTTTCAGGTGAGGTGGCCATTGACTTGATCTTTGAAGGCTTGAAGGCTGAGAGTTTGTCTGCATATTTGTACAGTGGAAGGTAGATTGGAATGCTGAGGGATTTTATGGTGGTTGTACATTTATCAGTAATTAGGGAAATGATTATCTCTATAGATATAAATATTGGGTTGGTCAAAAAGTTTGTTTGCTTTTTTCCGTAAGATGGCTCTAGTAGCGCTCGGTTGTCTTTAACTTCATTTGACAGCTGTATTGTGACAGCTGTCATGTCAGTTTGCATTAAAAAAACTTAACAGAATTAGTGAATTTTTTTATGTAGGCATTTTAATACTGAAGGTGGAAGAAAATCAAGCAATATTTTCAGCACATTATGCTTTATTATTTCAAGAAAGGGAAAAACACAACTGAAATGCAAAAAAGTAGAAGACTTGAGCTGTGTGTGTGAAGGTGCTGTGACTGATGGGACCTGTCGAAAGTGGTTTGTGAGTTGCGTGCTGGAGAGTTCTTGCTGGGCGGTGCTCTGCCGTCGGGAGACCCGTTGAGGTTGATAGCGATCAAATTGAGACTTTAATTCAGGACAATCAATGTTGTACCATGTGGGAGATAGCCAACATACTTAAAATACCGAAGTAATAAAGTTATTGGTGAAAATAAAAAGTGTGTCTTTTATATTATAGAAAAAACTAAACGGACTTTTTGGCCAACCCACTACTATTAGGAAAGGGGAATGTTTCCATCCAGTGAAATGTAAAGTTTATTGTACTGAATTCCAGTCTCTTTTAAAGTATTGCATTTTAGAAATTACTTGGTTTTTATAAAATTCTTAGAGCGTTCAGTTTGTGTCATGGGTGAATTGTTGAAAATAATATGTAGAAAGGTGATAAGAGTGGAAATGGAGATCAAAATAAAATATTATTGATCAAAGATAGTGCCAGGATTTGAGTTGAAAGATGGGAACTGCCTGCATTTTCATTTATAACTAGAAAACTGATCACCTCAAAAGATGCATTAGAATCATTGGTTGTTGCCCTGGCTGCTGTAGCTCAGTGGATTGAGCGCGGGCTGCGAACCAGGCATCGCAGGTTCGATTCCCAGTCAGGGCACATGCCTAGGTTGCAGGCCATGTCCCCCAGCAACCGCACATTGATGTTTCTCTCCCTCTCTCTCTCCCTCCCTTCCCTCTCTAAAAATAAATAAATAAAATCTAAAAAAAAAAAAAGAATCATTGGTTGTGGATAGGCAATTCTAGTAGGCTAAAGTAAATGTAATGTTCATGTCTCTGTGGTATAATTAGTCTAAATCTTTTAAATGGAGTTTTAAATCCTGCTAACTGTAAATATATATGACACTGAGTAGTAATAGGAAATACTAATCTATAACTGATTTATTTAATTACAGTTTTCTTTTCTGAATAGGAAATATCTTTGAAATATAATGTGAAATATTTTTATTTCTGTTTATGTAAGATGCAGAAGATAAATGTATAATAGAAGGCCACAACTGTACATTTATTTGTGACTTGAGTAGAATTAAACCTTCAGAAAACACAGAAACACTAGGTAGGTGTTTTTCTTCTTTTCTTTTTTGTTGTTTTTTGGATTGAAACAGACTTTTTCCTTATTTGTGTTCTTTTTTTTCTGCAGAATTATTACTGAAGGAATTTTTTGAGTATTTTGGAAATTTCGCTTTCAACAAAAATTCCATAAATATTCGACAGGTAAATAATATTTTTATATTTGGCGATTAGGTATCTGATCTCCTACTGTACTAATGTTTAGTTTTTTATTTTAAGAAATGAAGGGGGGTATTTTTTATTATAAAAGAAAAAAAATTCTTTAGAATATTAACAAAGGAAGATTTCACTCAGAACAGACACCAGGATACAAAATTACAAGTGTTTGACCCCAGCCCTGCCCCCGTCTCCTCTAAAAATAGATGGGAAGGAGACATTAAAAGCAAATAAGCAATTCTGTAAAAGTCTTCAAATCTTACAAATATGATTAAAACCTAAATCTCTTTGACATCAAATTTTTTTATTAATATGTCAAAAGACCTGCTTTAGTGACATCCGGTCCACCAGGAAAGAACCCAACACCCCTGTCAGGAACATACAGGCTCCAGGTGACCAGCTAGCTCCTGTTCCCAAACCCCTGCGTACACACGTGTCTTTGCCCCCTAGCCAGGGGTGCGCACGACTGCTGCCGCCGTGCGTGCTTCTTCCTGTTACTGGCCAGCGTCCACTCCCTCCCAGCCTGCAGGCAGGGCACAGAGAAATCCTTAAATGGCAGTGAGGGTTTAACAGCCCCTAACAGCCAAATTTCAAGCATTTCCACCCAGTTTCC
This sequence comes from Tonatia bakeri, assembly GCA_004024845.1. NCBI lineage: Eukaryota > Metazoa > Chordata > Mammalia > Chiroptera > Phyllostomidae > Tonatia > Tonatia bakeri. The sequence goes on from PVIA01000180.1 coordinate 74,419, forward strand.
AAAGCACTCTAAAAAATGTTACTACATTTCAGTTTCACAGTAATAGACACTAATAAGGAGATTAATCCCTAGAGGAATTACACAAGTTGACCAAGATCAGTCACCTAGTTTTTTTGGAAGAGCAAAAGCCAGCTCTTTCAACATTTAATACTGTATCTTTCAAAATATGGAATATATTTTGAAAAGTTTTCTGGGAAACATAATTTTACATAGAGTTCTTTTTAAATGGGATCTGCATTGTAGAGAACAAATTGGATATCTGATCTCAAAGCTAGATTTTAGTGAGTCCCTCAATTTAGATTTAATTAATTTAGGCAAGTGGATTTCTGATTTTGGTTCTTCTGAATAGCTGGAGTGATAGACATCTTTCTGAAAAAGAAATTGCAGACCCCTAGGCAAAATTTGTTTGCAAGTGGGGGTAGGTACTTGAGACCCTTCCCTGATTGGGTTTATCCTGTTTGTCATTTTGGACATTCAGTTACCACCCTTGTGAGATTGACTCTCTAAACACATACTCAGATTTCTTGTTGTTGTTCCTTCAGCTCTCCTTTTTTCATTCTTTCCTAATTTTTATCCTGCTGATGGAAATTTTGTTTTAAAAGTGTGGGGAAGAGGGGCTGAGACAGAGCTCTGGAATATAGTCTGATTAGTAATTAGATTCTAGTTTAGAAAGAGGTCACTGAACACATGAAATTCTTTGTCCTTTTTGTATTCTTACCCCTGAGGGCTCAGAGATGATGGACAGCAGAGCTTTGCTGAACAGTGGAATGAGAGAAGTCACGAATAAACACATGCTTGCTCACACTGGAGAATCCTGAGCATTTCTTTTGTAATTTTAAGTAACAAATGGTGTCATTTTGAAAGGAAAAGATTATATCAGCTAATGGATTCATGGCTGCAGGTTTTCTTCTGTTTTCCCTGTGAGCTGCCATACCTGGCAGAGCCTTACTTAAGTTGGATCTTTAAGAATGATAAAATAGGAAACTTTCAGTGTTTTAAAATGAATAATGAGTAATCCTTTGTTTCTTTTCTGATTTTATACACGGGAAACATTATTATATTTAACTTAAGGATTCTAATTTTGTGTGCTTCTGTTCTCATTGTAGTAGATGCATCTTTAACAAATCTGAAAAATAAATGTATCTTTACCTTGCATTCTGCCATTTTTCTTTTTCATTTTTTTTTTCCTTTCCAGTTCTATCCTGTTAGGTAAAAGATGTTATTTTAAAAATACTTTTATTGATTGACTTAGTCCAGATACTCTCAATTGAACATCATTATCCACAGCTCAAAAACCAAATTAATTTTTCTCTAAAGAATGCTCATAAAACTGATGGAAAAAAGTCAGCAGTGCATACATACATACAGATGCACAACACGCATACATACCTAGTCCATTTTACTCTGTAAAGTTCATGCTGGTATTTTATGTGTGTGACATTTTATTAAGCCAGACTGTTCTTAATTCTGAGCCTTTCATGTATGTATGTATTTTTTCTTTCCTGTAATAATCCTTAGGGAAGGGAACAGAACAAACCTGAATCTTCTCCACTGCATATTCAGAATCCTTTTGAAACTTCTCTCAACATCAGCAAAAATGTAAGCCAAAGCCAGCTGCAAAAGTTTGTGGATCTGGCCAGAGAAAGTGCCTGGATTTTACATCAGGAAGATAAAGATCACCCTTCCCCATCAAGTAATCAGCCGTGGGGGCTGGCAGCCCTGCTGCTGCCTTCAGTAGCGAACAGCATGTCTCTTGCCAAGAAGAAAAGGAAGAAGCCTGCAAGCGAACGGGTTAAAAACTTGTTGGAATCCATAAAAACTAGCGGTACAGAAAATTCCACAAACACCAGTGGGAAAAGAACAGTTAGTACTCAGGCATAATGGCTACTGCTTGGCTCTCAGAGCTAGTTTTATCCTATAAAATGATCTTTCGGCTGCCTGGTGGAGTTTTCACAAAGCTCAACTTTCACCCGATGTTTCCTCTCGTGATCTTCCATCTTCTCTCTGGGCCCTTGATCTGGCCTCAAGTTCTGGGACATTTTCAGGCTGGTCAGGCTACAACACGGGCACTTTATTAAAACATCAGCTACAAGGAACAGGTGAATGAAGATTGAAATGTACTTTAATAGATACACTGTACAAAGCGAATGGTAAAGATTAGTTTTAAAATCATTGTCGATACCCTTGTCAGTCCCTAGGTATGTACATGTACAGTCGATGAATGCAATAAAGCTTCACATTTTGGTAATACTCTTTAGTATGTATTTTTGTATTCTGTAAGCAAAGTGCTTTTATTTACATATAAACTAAAAGGGGTTGGTAATGATTTTGGAAAAAGTTCATGTTTTTAAAAGATGAATGCAGACACTTAAGTCACTATATTCTAGGTATTCTATGCAATATTGGTACATTGTATTTTAAATATCATTTAGTTCTTCTATTTTAAAAATTAAAGCCCTATTACTATTATTCTGTAGTATTTCTAGTATTTCTTCACTTCTCTTTTGAAAACTTCTTTATTTTCTGTAGGAAATAGATGTGTATTGAAATATAATCCCATTACGTTTCCTATGAAGTGACCTCCATTTAAAGTGCAGAAGTGTGGTGTTTGAAAACAGACTTGAGCTCGACGGGCTTCTTGGTAAATTGCTTGGTCGCTGTGGGCTCCCAGCCACCCTGTGTGTAAATGGGATGAGAGTGGTGCCTGCTTCACAGCTTGTGGTGAAGACTGAGGGACGTGTGTCTTGAGCCTGGCACATAGTGCTTGGTACCTCTCTTTAGCTGTTCCTTTTTTTGTGTTTGGGGTATGTGATTACTGTTCTTGGCTACTCAAAATTCAGATTTAGAGTGTGTAGTGGTTTTCAGAATAGTTTCCCATGCAAATTTTCAGTCACAAACTATAATGAGCTCTGCTTTGGATGTTTTGGGAAATAGCCAACTTCTGAAACCAACAAATAAGTATCAGTATTCTTTTATATAAGTGGTGTTCAAAAGCCATTTTCATTCGTTCTTTAATTAGGTTTATTTTGTTGGACTAGAAACCTGTATTAGGAATTAAAAAGAGGTTTTAAAAGCATAAATATTTAAGAGCTTCTAAATGAGATGTTTTTTTCTTTATTTGGACATTTTTCTCTTAGATTGGTATTAAGTCTAAAATGGTCATATAAGTACATAAAATGCGCATGTATGTGTTAGCATTTTCTTTTTCATAATTTATAGAATAATTTTTGGCCCTGTAGGCCTGTTTTACTTTGCAGAATCAAATTCAGTTTTTATATACAGTGATCTTTTAATATAAAGTTTTAACTGAATAGGAACTACAACCAAATTTAATGTTTTCTCATAAGTTCATTGTATCACTCAAAATTTTTATTTTTTTAATTATATTTTATTGATTATGCTACTTACAGTTGTCCCAGTTTTCCCCCCTTTGCTCCCTTCCACCCAGCCCCATGCCAGCTGCCTGAGGCAATCCCCACACCGTTGCCCATGTCCATGGTCCTGCAAACATGTTCTTTGGCTCCCCTGTTCCCTGTGCTGCACCTGACATCCCCAGGACTGCTCTGTAACAACCAGTTTGTACTCCTTGATCCCTTCACCTTTTTAGTCCACCCCGAAGTCTCCCCCCTCGCAACTGGCTACCATTAAAACAGTCTCTGTGCCTGTGATTCTGTTTCTGCTCTGCTTGTTTATTTTGTGTTTCAGATTCAATTGTGAGAGATACATATTTGTTGCCATTTTATAGCTAATTTTTAAAATCTTTTTCTTAAATAAATCCCTTTAACATTTCATGTAATAATGTTTTGGTAATGATGAACTGCTTTGGTTTTTTTCTTGTCTGGGAAACTATCTGCCTTATGATTATAAATGATAGTTTTGCTGGGTAGAGTAATCTTGGTTGTAGGTCCCTGCTTTTGTCACTTTGAATGTTTCTTGCCAATTCCTTCTAGTCTGCAAAGTTTCTTTTGAGAACTCAGCTGACAGTCTTATGGGAACTCCCTTGTAGGTAAGTAACTACTTTTCTCTTGGTGCTTTTAAGATTCTCTCTTTGTCTTTAAACTCTGGCATCTTAATTATGCTGTTTTGGTGTGAGACTCTTCGGGTTCATTTTGTTTGGGACTCGGCACTTCCTGGACTTGTATGCCTATTTCCTTCACCACGTTAGGGATGTTTTTTGTCATTACTTTTTCAAATAGGTTTCCTATTTCTTGCTGTCTCTCTTCAGCAGTCCCGTGATGAGAATGTTGGTGTGCTTGAAGTTGTCCCAGAAGCTCCTTACACTGTCCTCATTTTTTTGGATTCCTTTTTTCTTCTTGCTGTTCAGAGTGGTTGTTTTTGCTTCCTTATATTCCAGATTGCTGGTTTGATTCTTGACTTCATCCATTCTACTGTTGATTCCCTGTAAATTGTTCTTCATTTCAGTTAGTGTATTCTTTATTTCTGACTGGTTCTGTTTTTATGGATTCCATGCTGTTTTCCATGCTGTTGAAGTTCTCTCTTACTTCATCTGCTCTTCCCCTAAGTTCCTTGAGGATTCTTAAAACCAGTGTTTTAAACTGTATCTAGTAGCTTGCTTGTCTCCATTTTGTTTCGTTTTGTTTTTGGAGTTTTGTTCTGTTCTTTCATTTGGGCGTTGCTTCCTTGTCTCTTCATTTTGGCAGCCTCCCTGTGTTTGTTTTTATGTATTAGGTAGAGTGCTATGAGTCCAAGCGAGAGCTTGGAAGAGTAACCAAATGTAAGTGTCCTATAGGGTCCAGGGTCCTCTGCTATTATTACCCAAGCTGCGTATGTGAGGTGTGCCCACTGTGTGGTGTGTATACCCTCTTATAGTTGAGCCTTGATTGCTGCTGGCAGGTCAGTGGGAGGGACTTAACTCAGGCTGTGATTAGGACCAGCTGTAACCACCGACCACCAACTTCCAACCACTGTGGAGGTACAGCTGTGCAGGGACCCACTCCACAGAGCAGGACTTTTTGGTCCTTTCTGTGTTCTCCCCTTCAGTGTGTTACTTGTGGAGGTGGTTGGGTGGTGGTACTATGACATGGTCTGTAGCTGTCCACTGGGTATGAGGCTCTAGGGCTTCCCAGGAGGTGCATGCCAATGTCAGTCACTGCCTTTGATCTTTGCATGGCCACCTGGCTGCTACTTTTGCTGGGCTTGAGGTACCTCAACGAGGCCAAGCTGTGAACCAAGGCTGGCTCCTGCAGCGATAGGTATAGGGCTTACTGAGATCAGATGCTGCTTGTTTGAGAGAATTTAGAAAAACCTGAAGCATGAGCCAAGACAAGCCATTTGTATGGGAAAGCCCCTGGAAACAGCTTGGGTAGACCTGAAAGCTGGGTGGGGCAGAGCCTCAGGGAATCACCAGGGTGGGACAAACAAAGTGAGCTAGGTTAACGGAATCTCAGATGTGGTGCCCACCTGCCAACTGTATGCGGGGCAGTTCAGAAAAGGAACACTGGCCTCTGCCAGCATTTCTGTCTGGCAGAAAGCTGCCCCCCAGCTCTTCTCCTGATGCCACAATTCAGTTCCTCGCTCTATTTCTCTAGTGCCTTTCAATCTGCTGTCCCTTCACTAGAGCTCAGAGGGAGTGAGACTAAGTCTGTGCACAGGCCCTTCCAGAGGAACTGCCTGGGAATCCAGCAGTTTCTGCCTTCCACAGCCTCAGCCCCCACTGGTTTTTATATACAGAAGTTATGGAAACTTATCTTCCTGGCTTGGAATCTGTTCTGGGAGGCCTGTTGTGGGTCTGGGACCCCTGACTCCCGAGTTTTCCCTGCCACACATAGGTGTGGGAAAAGCCTGTTCCATGTCTCCAACCTTTCTACCAGTCTCGATGTGATTTCTTCTTTAATTCCATAGGACTTCCACTCAGCTTGATTTCTGACAGTTCTGAATGGTGGTGGTTATATAGTTTAGTTGCAGTTTTGATGTGGTTTTGTGAGGAGGTGAGCCTTGTTTACCATCATATTAGTTTTCTCTCACATTCCAAATTTTTAAGATAGTTTTTATTATATCTTGGGGATAATCAGTTACTCGTGATTGTCATTTTTTAGCTAAAAATAATTTTTTTTTGCAGTGACTTTCACCAACAATGAGTTTTATTCAGCATATGAACATAGTTTGGGTATGAGCCTACATAGATTAGATGTTTATTGATCAGTTATACATCGTTACAGATTTAAAGCTCAGTAGTATGATTCCTGGGGTTACTACCTGCCTTTAGGAAATCAGAATTGGCCAGAGACGTTCTAGAAAAACAATGTATAATCTCTCCTGTTCACAAACCTTCGGGCATCATGGAGGAGAGAGAATAAAGACAGTTTAAGTAAGACTTGCTTCTGTTGTCTCTTTTCTGTTTCTTTTTGCTCTAGGGCTACCGTCAAGGGCTAACAGAATTCAGTTGTTCCAAGTCACTTCATCTTCTCGAAATTCCTTGGTCTGAAAGATACAGCTCTCTTCAGTTCATTGGGGCCTGCTGGTGCCCTAGAGGGGAGAAGCTGCCTTTGCCTGTGTAATGTAAGCCAGCCACTGAGCATCTGCTCTAAACCCACAGGACGAGCAGCCGAGCACTGGCAGCTTGTCCCAGCAGCAGCTCTCCACTCCTTCCCAGAGTCTGGCGTGATTCAGTTGGTGAGGAGCTGTCATTGTATTTTGATTCAGTCCCTTCAGGAAAGGTTGTAGGCGTGGAACATTCAAAATGCTACAGAAATGAAACCATTTCTGCCTGGGCTGATCAGAGCTTTACATACTGGGTAGGCGAGGGGAGGTGTTGAAGGGATGTTAGGTGGGCCATGGGAGGGCGCAGGGACTGCTTCGGGGAAACGAAGAACAGCCTTCATGGGAGTCAGGAACGGGGGGCACGGCTGGGGAGGACAGTTCAGACTGGGGCCCAGTTTTCCTGGGATGCTGAGCAGATTAGAGGTTGAGTGAAATGGTGAAGGACTGCCAACGACAGGTCGTAAGAAGATGAATGCTCAGGGTGGGGCAAACGTAGGTTTACGGGTGTTCGTTTGGAAAATATTACAATAATCGATGATAACACAAGAATAAACTTTCACGCACTCACAACTGTAAACCTACGTTTGACCTACCCTGTATTTTCAGTGGTAAACTACTGAAGGTTTTGGTATAAGATGAATAAAAATTAAAGCAGTGCTTTTACACCGTATGTTGATACCAAGTAGTCTCAGATCACAGCTTTTCTTTTTTTTAAATTTTGCCCCCAAGTTGACCATCACAGGTCTCATCATTAAGTTAGGTAAAATTTTGCTGTTAAATCTTCCATAAAGGTCCAGAAGCTGGCTGTCAGATACCTCAGAAGAGTCATCTTAATATTTAATAAGGAAGTAAAAATTAAGTAGTTTAATACTATCATCAGGAAATACTAGGTCAACACACATAATTTTATGTAAAGACGTATTAGCGAGAAATTCTTTGTAATACATACTTCGAAAGTAATGAAAACATGACCAGAAATCACTTTTTACCTTGGGATGATGTTGGAAAATTTACTTTAAATACTTGAAAAGCTTATTTTGGTTTCCATGCTGAGTTCAATTACTTGGAGATACATATCCCAAAGAATATAAACATTACAACGTTCCTCTGGAATTCCCATGGAGCAATTCCCGGAAAATGTCTATTTTAGATAAAGTTTTTAATCTGAAGTATCCATGATACCAGATATATAAGATCACTGCAATTTATTTAAAAATACAGTATTTATGTCCCGTCCGTGGCTCAGTTGGCTAGAGCATTGTCCCCATACACCACGGTTTTGGATTCCATCCCTGGTGAGGGCGCATACAAGAGGCCACCAATCAATGCATAAATAAGTGTAATAACAAGTCTATGTTTCTCATCTCCCTGCCCTCTCTCTCAAAATTAACAAAATTTAAAAATACAGTATTTGTATTTTACATGTGATCCCTGCGTTAACTGTATGTATGTGTATCCATTCACCTTTCAGAACTCTGGAGTCAAAGCTGTATTAAAGTGCTTGGTTTAGATTAATACAGCTTAATGATGAGTGTTTTAATTAATATTTGCTTAGTTTACAGAAGGACTTGGAGTAGGATGTAGAATGGTATACTGCCATGTTCTCTCTCTTCTCAAAACTGGGTTTAAACAGTAAAGTGGATTATGAAGCTGGCTGGTGTCTTGCAATGGAATCTGAAACTCAAAGCCTGATTTTTTCCCTCCATCTAAAATGTATATTGTTATTTTATAATACACATGATATAAAACAAGCTTCACCTTTACCCCCGCCCCCTTGGCAGTTATTTTGGGTGATTTATAAGGGTGATTTAGAGTGACTTGTGCGATGACGTACCTTCACACCCCCCTCCCTATTACTGTCTAATTGAGCATATAGTGAGCATCTTTGGACATTCTGTGCTTGATTCTGTGGCATTAATGGTTATAAAGTTATTAGTATTGAGTGGTTTCCTTCAGGCTTATATAATTGAGTCTTTACAACAGAAGACCATAGCACCTTTTGCATATTTTTATATATGTAATTTGTTTACCTTTTTAAAAAAGAAGTAACTACACTTGACACTGAGCAGTTGTGCTTCATTTATCTGCGTGAGGGTAAGATGGATTCAGATAAACACACTTTGCAGATAACACTGATTGCCATAGCTTTGTTACCACCTCTGGGCATATGACTTCATACTAGAGTCCTCTGTCTTCAGTTCAGCCTATGTGAAATTAAAACTTTCTTCCTTAAAATTGGCTAACTTCATCATTTGCCTCTTTGTGGTGTAGTGCCATTTTTTTCTCTCAGCATAGCTCACATTCTGGGACCCTTTTAAACTCCGTTTTCCATGTTTGATAAATCCACTCTATTTCTGTTGTCGTTAGCTTAGTTCATGTCTTTATTACGTCTTTGTAACTTAACACAACATTAATCTATTAGCTTGTTTCCCAACCTAATTTTCCCCTTTTCTGTGTAAAAAATAATAATTTCTAATTTTAAAAAATTATTTAAACTGTCCATTTTCAAAGGAGTAGGATTTAAGAAAGTACATTTTATGGTAAACCAACATTAAATGACATGTTTGTTTATTGTGACGGTGAAGACACCTTGGAATTGTACAGAGCCCTAAGGTCATCCTAAGTGTCAGTGGACATTTTTGTACAGTTTTATACAAACTGTAGGTGCTGATTAAAGGTTCTGTTTAGTAAAATGCACAGGACTTTTTCCTGTAATGTCTGAGAAGTGTTGTTTATAAATGCCACTGACTGTAGCATTTATGACATTGTAACATTTTCAGACTTCTCTAATATACTTAATTGCCAAGTACTGATGCAGTGGAGTCATTCATTCAGTGAACATATACCCTGCTTACTGTAGGTACCAGATACAATAAATCAGGACATACTTACCAAGAAATGTATACGGTACGAGTTGCTGGAAAATTGATTTTTATTCTTGAATAGAAAGATTTAGCATAAGGGTAACAGTTCTGTGTACATATATTTATGAGTTAATGATGCAATCAAAATCCTATAAGCATTTTGAAAAGAAATTTGAAAGTCACCAGAAGTGTATCTGGAAGAACAATTATACAAAAATAGCTAGGAAAAAAAAATAATTTTGATAAAATATAAGACAAAAGTAATTTAAGCAGAATGCTAGTGATTTGAGGTAGCCCAATCAATAAAACAGTCCAGACGTACACTCAAGATGTATGTGGAAACTTAATAATACGCTAAAGCACAGCATTTCAAATCAGTGGAAGGTTGGATTCTCAGCGAGTTGTGGTGGGACAACTGGTAGCTATTGGAAAAAGGTAGTTTGGTCCCATTCTCACTCTTACACCCAAATGAATTCTGGTGGGGTGGAATTTAAAGGTGGAAGGGGAGGGACATCATGAAGTGAAAGTCATGGATGAGCAGTAGAGACTCGGAGTGAGGAAGTATGTCTGTTAGAGAACGACGTGCTTTTGTATGAGTGCAGTTGGCCCCTGAACAATACGGGCTTGAACTTTGCATGTCCTTATATGCGGGTTTTTTTCAATTGACCTGCACAGTTCAAACCAGTGTTGTTGAAGGGTCAACTCCCTTGGGAATTGGGAATTTGCGAATGTGGATGGCTGGCTGTAGTTACACACAATTTTCGAATAAGTGGGTCAGCACTTCTGACCCCGGTGTTGAGGGTCGACTGTATATTGATACAGCTGACTAAATGGGAAGCTGTGCCACACACACACACCCCCTCATGCAACTCAAAAATTCTGATATTAATGGAAAAGGCCTTATTTTTCTAAGAAATAATGAGCTCAACAAATTTATAATAGACAAAAACAAAGGTAAAGATAACTTATTGAAGCAGTTAAAGTGGACAAGTAAACTACAATGGCCAAGCTGACTAATAGTTATACGGAACTTTGTTATGAAGCATTTTGAACAGTCACAAGTACACTGAAAAGTATAATGAACTTGCATAAGTCTATCACTCATTTCACAATCCACTTACGGAAAATTGTCTTTCATTTTCCACCCCATTTACTTAACCCTTGTGTCATTTTTTTTTAAGAAAATTCCAGTCATTCTATCATTTCATAAATATGTAAATATCCTCAATAAGAACTTTTTTCTAACATAATAATAACTTAGAAAAATCATTCTTTAGAGAGAGGGGAGGGGAGGGAGGGAGAGAGGGAGAGAAATATTGATGTGAGACAGAAACATCGATCAGTTGCCTCTTGTATGCACCCTGACCAGGGACCAAACCCGCAACCCAGGCCTGTGCCCTGATTGGGAATCGAACTGGCGGCCTCTTGCTTTGTGGGTCAATGCCCAACCAACTGAGCCCTTCCGGTCAGGGCCATAAGAACTTTTTTCCAATGTAATCACAAACCATTATCAATCCCAAATGGAAAAACAAAAACAGTTTTAGTGTTCAAATTTTCAGTTGTCTTCTGGATATCACAATTGTTTTTTCCCCAAGTATATTTGTTTGAATAAAGATCTATTTACTGTCTGTATATTTGGCCTGCTTCTGAATTCTCTGCGTAATTCTCATGTGATGTCTTAAAAATTCCAGTTGCTTTAAGGAATCTCCCGCATCATGGATTGTGCTGAGGGTGTCAGTATCCATGATTGTGTGCTGTGGAGTTGTTTAATATTACTCAGTGGCCTAAAAATATTTTTTATCAGTTTTAGAAAACTTTGAGCCATAGTCTTTTCTGTATTATTTTCTATACTTTTTTTCTCTCTTCATTCTGAATATTTTTCTGACCTGTATTACAGTTTGCCAAGTTTTTCTTCAGCTATGTCTAATTTTTTAAATCTGTTCATTGAATTATCAATTTCAGTAATTTTTGTGGTTTTTGTTACAGTTCTAGGATTTCCACTTGGTACTTTAGTTTTGTTTTTCTTATTTTCTGACAAAATTCTCAATCTTGTCTGATTTTCTAGTATTAAACACAGTTATTTTAAAGTCTGTGTCCGATAACTGTATTAGCTGGTTCCCCTCTGGGTCTCTGTTTTTCACCAGTCGATTTCTCTCCCAGTATACCTGGTTGGTGTTATTTTGTGTGTGAAAAATTGTAGAGATTATTTCAGGGAGAATGGTGCTATAGTCTTCCTTCAGTTGATTTAGTTTTGCTTGGGGAAGGCAGGTAGGAGTACTTACGATCCTGGATCTACCTAATCTAATTTATTTATTTATTTTTTTAGAAAGGCCTTGAGATTTTGAAGTTGGATTCAGCTCTGGATTTTAGTTCTCCTTTACTCAGAGTATAGCCCAGTTCAAAGTAGCCCTTCTCCTTGGTGGCCCCTGAGCTCCAGCTTTGGTCCACTTTCCCAGTGAGTCTTTTGCAAGTTCTGGTCAACTCTGAAATTCCAAATTGCCCGCCAGCAGATGGCCCTATGGGAAATGCCACCCCAGACGCTAGGCTCCCCTGTGCAAGTTAACTTCTCCGCCGTCCTGTGATCTTTCACTGCCTCCTTAGCATGCAGACTTTGTTGTGCTGAGCTTTTCTAGTTTTCAGTGAGAGAGTGGGTGTCTGTTACCTAGTCTGCCATTACTGGAAACCATTGTGTTCTTTGCGATTCCAGCTTCTGATCCTCACATGTATTTCAAACTGTAGGAATGATGTGTATTATGCATTTAGTTTGCTTTCTTGTAAAGAGCTTTCAAATGCTGTCCCACGTGCCATGTGTTGAATCAGGCCTTGGGTCACAGTGCAAACACCTGGCTGAATGAATGCCTATTTCACCCCCGAGGAGACAGCGCGTTGCACACGTCTTGTGCCCTGCTTCAGATATCAAAAAGTGCCAGCATTTATTTCTGGACTGTGATGTCCTCATAAAGGATTTTGCACATGCCAATTCAAAGTTTAAATTTATGCCATGTGTGAATGAGTACAAAACGCCCAAATAAGAATGGGGAAAATATTTTCTTTTTCCAACCATGTTGTTTGAGACAGCTCAGACAACTATGAAGTACAGTTTTTCTTCCAATTTTCCAAAATATTTATCTGGGTTGAGACAAGAATGAAACACTTTAGGCCAAAATGCATCTTGAAAAATTTATGATTTATAAGAGAAAGTATAGAAATTCTCTTGAACTGTAAGCCTATGCTATTATCAGGATATTGTATCCAAGAACAAAATTTTAGTGCATTTTTACACCAGTGAAATAATGTAGGTGTTTCTATATGAGTGAGTTATTTCTCTAATGTTTGATTATTTTACACTTTTAGTTTTTCAGCTCTGTTGTCAGCCTGTATTTGTTTATGTAACAAAGAAAATGCAATTAAAATAGCCAACATTATTTTAAGTTTTCAACTCGTATTTATAACTTGCCACATATATTCTAGCATCACTGTATTACCAGGGACTTTAATTCAAGCCTTTAAATATTTAATAAAATCATTTTTGAAAACAAATTATTTGATGTTTTTATTTTGATGGCTCTAAACAAAAGCAGTACTTTAAACTTCTTGATGCTTCAAGATGAAAGTTATGTTAAGTAGTATTTGAATTTGAATGTGGTTTAAAATGTTTCCTAATTCTAAAGCCCTTTGTAGTCCCCATTTTCCAAGCAATCTTAGCTATATTTGATCATCCAGATGAAGATAGATTTGACTATGATTATGTACTTGTAAATATGTAAATATGTACAGTGCCATTCTGGAATAAATCTTATTCATAGATTCATAAAGTATGCGCAGCCTGACTTAGGAGAAAATATTTTAGGTTATTAAATTTAGTTACATAAGCTACAGTCTGTTTTAAATTCTCTGTAATTAAATCTGTTTTGCTTTTCTTGAAAAAATAAAGCTCATTACACTGGGAAGTGTAGAGTATTTGTTTTCTAAGATGATCAAAGGCAGACCCAATCACGCAGTAAGGAGAATTTAGAAATACTAGTTTAGCCTTTCAACTTAATGACAGTTGTTATCATCATGTAATTTTCTTATCTGGACTTGAAAGCCTTAAGAACAGTCTAATATTTGATTTGGCTACACGTTTCTTACAGGACCTCCTTGGTTCGAATGCAGTTCTTTTCTCTGGTGTGGAATAAACTGTGAAATAAAGGAACCCAGCACAGTGCCTGGCACATATTTAGTAGTCAATAAACATTATTTTCTTTCTCTTCCCCCTTCCCCTCACTATCTTAGCCCATGATTTTAAAGGTATAGTACCACCTTTACAATTTAAAATCTAAAAAAATTTAAGAGCTCAGCTTCCATTTAAATCTTAAAACTTCTTTTTCTGAAAGGAAGATCGAAATTGATGTGCAGTGTTGTAGGCAGAATTCTATGATGGCCCTCAGATTCCTGCCCCCTTCAGTTTACATCCTGTGTGACCCTCTGTCCCCGAGCGTGACCAGACCTGTGACTGCGAGGGGACCCGCACGCCCCTGGATGGGGTTGCCTTAAATGGTGAGGGTGGTGGCTGAATCCTTCCTTTGTTACAACCTAAGCAGACGAGGCTCCTTAGCAGACGAGAGAGAAAATTCCTGGTGGCTTTGCAGAAGTAGCTGCCATGATGTGGAGGACCACATGGCTAGGACCTGAGGGCGACGTCTCTGAGCCAAGAGCAGTCCCTGCCATCAGCTAGCAACAAGTCGGGGACCTGGGCTCTAACGGGAAGGAGACCGAGACCAGGCAGCTGACCCTTGAACCACGTTGTCTGAAGTGCGTGGCCCACTTATGTGGGGGTGTTTTCAGTAAATGCAGTCAGCCCTTCCTGTCTGCAGGTTTTGTGTCTGAGTTAAACCAACCAGGGATCGAAAACATTGTTTTCACCTTCCTACCTGCAGTTTTCTTATTTGGGTATTCAAATCTGAAGCTGCTTTCAGAGGAAGAGCTCAAACATGGACAAAGACACACAAAATTATTTTTATTAAACCTAAAAAGTATCCAGAAAGGTCCAAATCTTTTTTTTTTTTTTGCTATGTAAATTAATGTTTTTAGGTCAAAAGATTTTTTTTTTTGTCATTAACATGATTTTTTAAAGGCCAAAGAAATGCCTTTTTTCTTGGACAATTATGAGGTTATATTAGTTTAGTTTATAGAATAATTAGTGAAAACCAAAGTTCACTAATAAAATACAAATTGAACAGGTTAAGAACTATAACTTTCATAGACAAAAAACATTTTAGTTAAAAAAAAAATGGCTTCTGCTTCCAGCCAAGTTGGGGAGTAACAGGGACTGACTTAATCTCTCTCATAATAACTAAAATACCAGACAAACAGTATGAAAACAAACAAACAAACAAACAAGCAAACAGTGTTTGTGAATTCGGTCCTGAAGGGAGAAAAGGGAGCCCCAAGAGAAGGGGAAGAAGCGCAGTGAGCTCTGCGTGTCCCCAGCGCACTGCCGGGAGGGTTTGCAGCTGCGGCTCTGGGGAGGGACGGAAGGGCTCCCTGAACGGGGAAAGCGGAGACAAACGCACAGTACTCGGCTGTGCAGAATACCGGGGGTGAGGGGGGCACACAGACAGCATTTAGTGGGATTATATTTCTAAACCATTCTGCCGTCTCTGCCTTTTAATGGGAGAGCTTAATTTATTTTCATTTAAAAACAATTACTAATTAAGTATTTAACTTCTACCACTTTGCTATTGATGTCTTGTCTTTTTTAATTCCTCCATTACTGCCTTCTTTTGTATTTATTTGTTCTAGGATATTACTTCGATACTCTTATTTACATTTCTGTATATTTTTTTACCTTGTGGTTATACTGGGGATTAAAATTAACATCTTAAATGTGTAACAATCTAGTTTGAATCAATACCAATTTAGCTTCAGTAGTATACAAAAATCTGTGCTCTTACATAGTTGTGTCCCCTTTTTATGTTCAAATTGTCACAAATTAATCTTTATACATGTATGGTCATTACACAGATTTATAATTAATATATGCATTTATCTCTTAATTGTATAGAAAATAAAATAAAAATTGCAAACAAAAAATGCAATACTGGCTCTTCTGTTTACCCATGGAGTTACCTGTACTGACGTTCTTTATTTCTTGAAAATGCCTGGGGGTTTCCTTCAGCATTTCTTGTAGGGCAGGTCTGCACGCGCCTACCTGCCCGAGCTCCTGTTCATCTAGGGAAGTCCTATTGCTCCTTCGTTTTTTGAAGGATGGGTAGTTTTGCCAGATACAGTCTTCTTGTGTGACAGTTTTCTTTTTCCTTTTACCACTTTAAATATATCTACTGCCTTGGACCTCGATGATTTCTGATAAGAAATTAGCTATTAATCTTATTGAGGATTCCTTGTACACAATAAATTACTTTTTCTTGTTGCTTTCAAGACACTTTGGCTTTGATGGTTTAATTACAATGTGTCTTAGTATGAATCTCTGAACTTGCCCTAACTGGAGTTTGGTGACATTCTTGAGTGTATAGATTTATATCTTTCATTAAATTTGGGGGGTTTTTAGCCATTATTTCTTCAACTACTCTTTCTGCCGCCTTTTCTCTCTTCTCTCCTTGGATTTGTATTCGTGCGTGTTGGCAAACTCGATCAGATCCCACAGATCTGTCAAGTTCTCCCCTTTTCCTCACATCTGTGTGTTTGTCTTCCTGCTCTCCACTCAGGATGATCTCAATTTACCGACCTCAAGCTCACAGATTCTTTCTTCTGCCTGCTCCAATCTCTTGTTATTTCCTTCCAGTGAATTTTTTTAAAAATTGTAATTGTTATAATTTCCTGCTATAAATTATTTGGTTCCTATTCTTGTTTTTTATCTCTTAATTGATATTCTCTACTTGGTGAGACACTGGTTTCCTGGTTTTCTTCCTCGTCTGTGGGATCTCGGTGCCGAGAGACGATGGCCTGGGCTGGCATGGCCCAGGTAGAACGCATCCCACATTTTTCTCTTCAGCCTCCTAGGCTCTGTGTTGCACTGGGTTCTGCAGATGCTCACAGAACTCCAGAGTCTTCCCAGGGGACTTCTGGTCTGTGAGTGGTGGTTAAATTAGTGCTTCTGTGAAGATCTAGGTTTGGAGCTTCTAGTCAGTCACCTTACTGATGTCCTATTTATATCTTCTTTGTTATATTCTTACTATTACATAAAATCTACTTTTTATCTTTATAATTACATATTTTTACTGAAGTGTTTAGTCAGATCTTTTACAATAAAATTGAGTTTTTTGCTTTTTTTTAAATTGACATAACACTGTAAGTTTAAAGTATAGAACTTAGTAATTTGATACATTTTATTATAATACGATCGCCATTGTAGCATTAGCTAGTACTTCTGTCAAGTCATATAATTGTTTCTTCTATGGTGGAAACAATGAAGATTGAGTCTCGTGCAACTTTAATGTTTACAAAACAGTTGTGTCGTCCGTAGTCGTAGTCCCCATGCTGTGTATCAGATCTCCAGGGCTTCCTCATCTGTGAGTTGCAGGTCGCACCCTTAACTGACAGCTCTCCTATTCCCCCACCCACAGCCCCTGGTGACCACCATTTTACCTTCTGTTTTTGGAGTTTAGTTCTCTTTTAGATTCCACATATAAGAAATGCCATACAGTATTTTTCTTTCCCTGTGTGACTTATCCCACTTAGGAGGATGTCATCAGGGGCAGTATGTGGTGGAGAACACCTCTGTTCGTTTCAGTGAAAGGAGAGCAATGGTGGATAGTATTTTAATTTTGCTACTATAGGTTGATTATATACATGCCAGATGTGACACCAGAAAAACATAATGCTTTGAACATTGTAAAGTAATAATCGTTGGCTTTGAAATGCATCAATAAACTGTAATGCATTTTGACATAATATTCATTATGTTGTATATTTCCTGGCATAAATATTAATCTACAAAAAGTTTATAGTTGTGATTAAGTAAACAAGTTACATAAATAGTCCTGGACAGGAAGATTTTAGTAATGAATTCCATGGTAATATTTGCTAATAAAAGCTGCATATCCATGGATATGCATATCCATGCAGAAAAGCCACAATGCTTCATGCTTTTTGACTGTTTACCCGTGCCACAGCAGCAGACAGCAAGGCTGGATATTGGTCAGTAGGTCAGAATTACAATGTCAGCATGTGGATACATTGGAGGCATTATTTCAATTTTGATTGTGTGGTTTTAGAATGGTAAGTGGGATACATGAATAAATTTAAAGCCAAATCAGACATATAAGAAAAGAATGGCAGTTTGCTTCATGGAAAGTGTTCCAGTACATTTCTTCTGCCTCAGCTTTATTCCTCCCAGCCAGGAGGGAAGAGAATTAAACTTAAAAGAACACGTACCCCTTGGGCACACAGAGGGCTGGTGGTGCAGTGTCACCTTACAGAAGCTATTCAACATGACCGAAACAGAACTCACGTTTAGTAATAAGAAAAATATGTCTCTATAAAATCTAATTACTTCTGTTTTTCTCTGCTCCTTAATCATACTGTGCTGCTGCTGTTGACTAGAAATCTTATTCTTAAAAGGGCTGGTGTTCTCTGAAAATGATGGCATTAGGATCCAAGTAGTGGCTTCACAGAGCTTTCTGGAAGCTCATTAAAATGTTAATTATTCTCGTACATGCCCAAATGATTTCAGAGCAATATGAACCTGTGTCAGAAGGTGCATCTCCCTCCGGTGAGGGCGGGGGTCGTTGGCTGCTGTGGGGAGGCAGCATAGGTGAGGCCTTGCTGGGGGAGCTGTGGGCAGCGGTTCCGTCCCCTGCAGGTGCTGTTGCCTCACCTTACTCTGAGATTTCAGTGTCCTGTTATATGTAAAAAGTACATTACAAATATTATCAAATGATAATGAGTACTTATACAACACTCTTAACTGTTCTTTCTGTCTGCAAATATCTTCTGATTCATTTTCAAGCTTATTTCTATTTATCAGCCCAAATTTTTTTTCTTAAAGTCCAAACTAAAAACGGAAGGTTGGCCTCATTTGGTGACCCACCTACACATCTAGAATTTGGTCCTTATTTCCCTCATGCTGCAGCTGCAGTCCACACCATGCCCCAGGGGCTGTTCTCAAGCACGGCCCCGACGTCTGCCCCCCGCACCGCGGTGCTGAGGCCCCAGCTCCAGTTGCTACATCTCCTCGCTGCTCCCCTCATGTCCAGTTCGAACTTCCCTCCTTCCGTGTGCACACAGTAGTTAGTGTATCGGTCTGCTCTGGCTGCCCTAACAAAATGCCATATACCCAGAGGTTTAGGCAACAGAGTTTATCTTCGCACAGTCCTGAAGTCCAAGATGGAGATGCCACCAAGGCTGGTGTCAGGTAAGAGCTCTCTCCCTGGCTTGCCAATGGCTTCCTTCTCATTGTGTCCTCACAGGGTGGGGACGGAAGTCTCTGGTGTTTGTTTCACTTTTTGTAAGGATGACAGTCCTATTAGATTAGGCGCCCCCCCTCAAGACCTCATTTCCTGTTAATTACTTCTAAATACATTTACCTTGAGGGTTAGGACTCTAATATACGAGTCTGAGGGGGATTCAGTTTAGTCCATAACAGACGGATCTTACAAAGTTAATATCAAATGACTTTTTTTTCCCTGTTTAAAATTCCTCAATGGCTTTCCTTCACTCTGAAAATGAAACCTACACTGCCCACCGGGACTCACAAAGCTGTGTGTGATCAGCGCTACACATCCTGCCCCCGGGCCATGTGGCACAACCCCGGGAGTCAGGGGTCCCGCAGGAGAGAACCTTTCACGAGCAGACCCTCAGCTCTACTACTTTCAGTAAGTCCTGATAGACAAGGGCGGGCAAAAGTAGGTTTACAGTTGTGAGGCTGTGATACAGAGTTAATAAAGCTGTTGTAATAATTGTAACCTGTAACTTGCATGTCTTTTTCCATACAAACAACTGTAGACCTACTTCTGCCTTTCCAGGAAAAATCTGTTTGGTTACTCGAGGCAGATGGACCCTCCTTGCCCCAAGTTTGCTTCAGATGTCTAGACTCAAATGCCATACATGAGCTCCAAAAGGGTGTGTCAAGGTTTATTAGTTCCTTGAGGGTCTTGGGGAGAGCAAGGCAGGCCTCCCCAGCTGGCCTGAAAGGGCTTGAGAGAGCAAGGAGAGAGACTGGAATGGGTTCTTTTGTGCTTAGGGGCGGGGCTGGGTGGTTTGGGTAGGAACTTGTCTGGATTGAATCTCCTGCCAGGATCAAAGGAGGGAACCTCAGCTCTTCTTATCAGCTTGTCCAGACGTGGGCACACTGCGAAGAGGAAGAGGTGAGGCTTAGAAGTTCTCAGCAATCAAAAATGTCAAAAAACAAAGTCAGACTTGTTTTACTCCCCTAGCTTCTTGGTCTTGAAGAAATCTTGACTCTTCGGCCCTTTGCTCTTCCATATAATTTGAAGGATCAGCCCAGCAAGTCCCATAAAAAGACTTATTAGGGTTTTTTTTTTTCAGAATCACATTGACTCTGTGAGTTAGGAGAATTTCTGACGTCTTTTGATATTGAGTCTTTCCATCTAAGAACAGTGTATCTCTAAATTTTTAAAAAATTTTACTAAAAATAATTTCCCATGATCTTTGTGTAATATTTAGTCATAGATGTGTTACACCTTTGGTTACTTGCATACAATTCTGTTATATGAAATTACACTTCTCACTGAATCTAACTTGAGAACATTGATTTTGTACTCCGTGACCTTGTTAAATCCTCCCATTTTATAAAGAGTCACAGTATCTGTGAATTAGGACAGTCTTGTTTCCCCCATCCAGCGACCACAGTGCCGATTTCCGTTCCTGGTCTTGCCACACGGGCCATGCCCACCAGTGCTCCGCTGACGAGAACAAGGCCAGAGGGCAGCCTGGCCTAGTCTGTGGTCCTAACGGGAAGGCATTTAGCTATTACCAGGGCTGTTAGCCTTAAGTGTTTGTGAATGCCTCTGATCAGGTTAAGTATTCCTAGTTTGCTAAGAATATTTACCCAGAATAAGTGTGAAGTTGTCAAAATTGTCTTTTTTTTTTTTTGCCTGTTAGTATGCGTTGTGCTTTTCTGCTGAAAGCCAGACATGATATGCTGGGTGAAAGGAACTCTGGTAAACAGGGTTCCTCTCAGTAATGTCGTGGGAAAGTGTGGGTGAGGGAAGGTGTTCTATAGCCCTATGACAAGGTCTCAGTGTGTTAGTAAGTCTTGGTTCTGGGCTGCGAACTTTCAAGTGGCTCCCAGACTCTCCCCACAGCCCCTTCAGGTGGGACAGAATGCCTAGAGAAGGCTGAAGTTGTATTTTTCCATCCTACATCAAATCCCGGTGGCAGCTGGACTTGGATGTTTCTTTTCCCTTGTCTCACATGGATGGCTATAGCTTGGTGGACTTGGGCATTTCCCTCCCTGGGTTGGTTAAGCTTAAATAAAACTACCAGCAGGTTAACCTCGGATCAGTGAGTTTCTCTTCAGGGTGGGCCTTGCTATGAGGAACAGAATGATCTGGTGTATTTTTATATGGTGGCATCCCTTCTCCCTGCCAGAAACAGGGGGGGGGGGGATTTCCCCCTGATATTCCCTGCGGGATCCTCATATGGATTCTGGAGGTTAACATCACAGAAGCGTGCCCCTTTCTCCCCGCAGGGTTTTTAACTCCCGGACTTACCCGCGCTGAGCCTCTAGCAATTCATCAATTACAGTTTAGGATTTTTCTGCCCTGGTACTGGTTCTCATGGATGTTTCTGCTCCAGTGAGATGTAGTTTTCTATATCTGCCTGTCTTTCTCTGCAGTTTTGGGGGGTAGTATGTGACCTTACTTGTTTGATGGATCTAGAAAGAGTTGATTTTTCAGGTTATTCAGCTTTTTAATTGTTGTTAGGTTGGGGTCATAACTTCCAAGCCTCTCTGTGCCAGACTGGAAAACAAAAGCTGTTTCTGTACTTCAGTGCAATTTTTTTATTAGCTTAAATTTTAGAATTATTCAATGTATATCCTAATGTAGTGACTCTCTTTGTCCCTAATAATCATTCCTGTTCTATTGTATTTTGTCTGATGTTAATATGCAACCTTGCCTTGGCTGGTGTGGCTTGGTGGGGTGAGCACTGGGCTGCGAACCGAAAGGTCGCTGGTTCCATTCCTGGTCAGGGCACATGCCTGGGTTGAGGCCAGGACCCCAGTAGGGAACGCGCAAGAGGGAACCACACATTGATGTTTCTCTCCCTCCCTTCCTTTCTGTCTAAAAAATAAATAAAGTCCTTAAAAAATATATGTAACCTCAAAAAATTTTGAGTAGTATTTTACTAGTATATTATTATCCATTCCTTTATTTTCAATATTCAGTATTTTTAGCATTCTTGTGTCCCCCCTTAGGCAGTTTTATTTTTTCCAGTCTTGTTATCTCTGCTTATTAACTGATGGGGTTAGTATATAAATATTTATTGTGATTATTTTTATATTTGAACTTGTTTCTATTTTTTGTTTTTGTATTTCTTTTTCTCATCTGTGTTTTTCCCCTTTTTAAATTGAACACTTGTTCTTTATTTTTTAATTTAATTTCCTTCTATCCCCCCTGGCATTTATATACTCCTTCAGTCCTTTCAGTGGTTACAGTAACAGTTTTGCCATACAAATCTATCCAAGTCTAAACTCTCCCAAGCCACACAAAGCACTTTAACTCTGCTTATTCTTCTCCAGCTTACATACTCTTCTTACTCAGTATTCTAATTCTATTCTTTTCTTTAATCCTAAAAATTAAACCTTTTTATTTTATGTAAGTGGTATTTATGTAAAAACATTGTTACTGTTTTATTTGTTCTACATTTCTACTTGCATTTTAGAAATACTATAATTTTCCATCTTCCCTAGTATAGCTTTATTCATAGATTCTATCAGTTTTTGATTATCTGAAAGTATCTCTATTTTATCTTAATTTGGGAAGGGTCGTTTTGCTTAATTCTTGAAGATTTTGGTTATATTCTCTATTTTGAAGAGATTCCATACTATTCCAGCATCTGCTGTTGCTATTGAAAATTTGTTGTTAGTTATATTGGCAATTCGTTCCGAGTGAGCTCTTTTTGCCTCTGGCTCCTCTCTCGTTCTGTTTGTGTTAGCTGTTCTGTAGTCTGTTATAATGTGTTTATGTATGGGTTTTTCTTGAACTCGCCCCTCTTGGAATATATTGTTTTTCTCGAGTGTGGATTCATGTATTTTTATCAGTTCTGAAAAATTCTCTGCAAGTTCTAGTCAAATACTCTCTCCTTGGTATCCCTGAATACCCTTAGCCACTGCGACATTGATTAAAGAATGGACATTCTCATTTCTATCTTCACATCCCTTAATTTCTGTGGTAGAATTAGTGATTTGTTCACATTTTCCAGCTTCCCTTGCTGTTAAGCTTGACCTGAGTTCTGGCCAGTGGGGTTTAGGTGGAAGTCATGTAAGGCATTCCTGTGCACAAAGTTTTCCCATATAAAAACAAAAACAAATATGGGCAAATTGAATTCAGTAATAAATAAAAAGTATAACACATTGTGACTGAGTGGTGTTCACACCAGATATGCAAAGTTGGTTTTATATTTTAAAATCAGAGCGAAGAAGAAAAAAGTGTGATTCTATCAATAGGTACAACAAACTGCAACTAACCGCATGCTTACCACTGAATCACTGGATGTTTTCCACCCAGTTGTAGAGAATGCGCACTATTAGCACGTCCACCAAACACTGCCCTGAAAGGCCTGTCTAGCGTAATTGGGCAAGAAAATAGAGACTTGGAAACACTGGGGAGAGCTAGTTAAACATAATCCTGCGGAGCTGCCCAAATTTGGGAGAATTTTTATTGAGAACACCGTGATTTGCCTAGTCACACCACACAGTAGTCAGAGGCTTACAGAATGAGCAAGGACGTAGTGGATCGAAACCACGATGACCAGCTGCATTTCTATACACTAACAGCAACCATCTGAAAAGGAAATTAAGAAAACAATTCTAGCCCTGTGTGACAGGATTGGAGCAATTCTGGCCAGTGTGACTCGATTAGAGCGTGGTCCCTCAAACGAAAGGTCGCATGATTGATTCCCAGTCAGGGCACATGCCTAGGTTGGGGTTTCATCCCTGGTGGCAGTACGTACAAGAGGCATCTGATGAAATGTTTCTCTCTTTCTTTATCCCTTCCCCTCTCTATATAATCAATAAGCATGTCCTCAGGTGAGGAGAAAAAAAAAGAAAGCAATTCCACTTATAATAGCATCAATAAATAAAATACATAGGCCCTGGCTGGTGTGGCTCAGTTGGTTGAGCACCCCCATGTAGACTGAAAGGTCTCAGGTTCCATTCCCAGACAGGGCACGTGCCTGGGGGCGGGGTCGGGATATTTTTCTCTCACATTGCTGCTTCTCTACCTCTTCCTCTCCCTCCCTTCCTCTTTCTCTAAAATCCATAAGCATGTCCTGTGGTGAATATTTAAAAAATAATAGTAATAAATAAACAAAATATCAATACAATACAATACTTAGAAAGAAAACCTAACCAAGGAGGTGAGAGACTTATACTGTGAAAACTACAAAACATTGCTGAAAGAAATTAATGACACTGGCAAATGGAGTAGCATTCCATGTTCATGGGTTGGAAGACAGTATTGTTAAGATTGTAAGATAATACCCAAAGCAATCCACTGCTTCTTTACAGTCCCTAAAAAAATCCTAATAATGTTTTATAAGATCTACCCTAAACTTCATAGAGAATTTTAAGTGACTCTGAATAGCCAAGACATCCTGAAAAATAACAAAATTGGAGGACTCACACTTCCTGACTTCAAAACTTGTTGCAAAACTATAGTAATCAAAACAGTGACAAAAAGACAGACATATACAGCAATGGAATAGAATAAAGAGCCTTATCCATTTCAGAATTATTTTTAAAAACTTATCTTGTTTATTCTAATATTTAAAAAGTGTTATTTCTTTTATTTAAATCCTTGATGTATCTAGAATTTATCCTGGTATGATATATGAAGCTCATAGCCATTATTTTTTTCTGGATGGTTATTCAGTTGCATCAACACCATTGTCTAAATCATACAACTTTCATGGATTTTAAATTCTACCTTTATTATATAATAAGTTTCAATTTGTACTGGGGTCTATTTCTGCTTTTTTACATTCTTTCATTAATTTGCCTATCGATATACCAATATTCCATTGTTTAAATATTATAGCTTTAGCCCTGGCTGGTGTGGCTGAGTGGATTGAGCACCGGCCTGCGAACCAAAGGGCTGCTGGTTCCGAGTCAGGGCACATGCCTGGGTTGTGGGCCAGGTCTCCAGTAGGGGGCACATGAGAGGCAACCACACATTGATGTTTCTCTCCCTCTCTTTCTCCCTCCCTTCCCCTCTGTCTAAAAAAAATAAAAATAAGAAATAAATAAATAATAAATGTTATAGCTTTATAATTTGTTTTAATATATAAAATGGCTTATTTTTCTCTTATTGCTCCTATTTTTCAGAATCTTCCTAGCTAATTTTGTTTATTTACTTTTTAATATGAACTTTAGAATCAGTTTGCCAAGTTTCATCCAAACCTGACTGGGCGCTTTAAACTGGGATTGTATTAAATTAGTAGATTAATTTTGGAAGAGCTAGCAGCAATATGAGCTTGAGTAGGCCTATCGAAGACCATGGTACCCTTCCACATCTTTAAGTTCTCTTCTGTCAGTAGTGTGTTTAAAGTGTTCATCAAATAAATCATCTTGTTTTTTGTGATGTGCATTCCTAGGTGCTGTACCCCTTTTATTGCTGCTGTGGAAATGGGGGCTTTTCTTCCTTTATGTCTCTGTTTTTAGGATTCCCGTTGTCACCATTGAGCAAACGGACGCCAGGAGAAGCGACACTCCGGAGCACTGGCCAGTGGCGGAGATGAAACTTGACCCCAGGTTTTCTGATGGCACCTCTTGCCCCAGCTTGTGGATAGAAACTACCCACTTCCTGATGTACACGTGGGTAACAAAACATATTATTACTATCATGTTTTTGTTTCTTTTTGGTTAAAGCTTAAAGGAGTTTCAAGACATAATTTCACCTGCTCTCATTTTACTGATGAGGGGAATGATGCAGATTATCAAGGAGCTGACTTTAAAATTTACGGGGGAAAAAGAAGAAAACCACATTCCATGAGATTCTGTCATCCTGCTTTACCAACTCCTTTTCCATGAAGCAGCTTGAGAACCCGAGGGAGGCCTTTGCCTATTGGAGCTGGAAATAGTGGCTTGCAGCTCTGATTTTGGGTGTTTACTGGTAATGCTATTTTAATCACCTGCTGCTGAATTTTTTCATAGAACTGAATTTACAAGGGCTATTTCTATTTTCTATGCTTGTTTAAAATACAGTTTTGCTTCGCTACCGTTGAATGTACAAGAGGAAGTATTTGCTTCAATTAAATTATTTTAATAAAATAAGCACTATTAATATTTTGATATGTAGAAAAATCTATGTTTGTCAAACCCTATTGTATAAATCAGTTTTATAGACTCTGGGAAAAAGAATTTTCAGCAAGTACAAAACTTTAAAGCGTTCCTTTCTTTAATTTTGTAACTCTTTATGGTGGAATAGCTCAGAATATCACTTATGTTTTAAATAACAGAATTTAATAACTGAGCAAGGAAATGTA
This sequence comes from Tonatia bakeri, assembly GCA_004024845.1. Lineage (NCBI taxonomy): Eukaryota > Metazoa > Chordata > Mammalia > Chiroptera > Phyllostomidae > Tonatia > Tonatia bakeri. The sequence goes on from PVIA01000180.1 coordinate 100,452, forward strand.
ATTTGGATTATAAAATTATTGATTTATAAAAATTTCTTAAATAGCATAAAAAAGCTTATACATGTAATACATGCTCACATTTAAAAAAAAATCAAACATTATGGAACCGAATGAACTCAAAAGTGAAACTCAAGAGGGAGTTTTTTAATTTAGTTTTTTTGGCATCAGCACATTTCATTTCACATTGCAATAACTAACCTACACTTGGTTGACCAGGGTCTTGGATTCTTTTAAGGAAGCCAAGAATGAAAGGTGGACAGTTAATACTATCATAGACCTGCAGAGGGAGCTCGATGGACCCTTTTTCTCCAATGTGTCTGTTCCTTGGTTAATGTAGGAGACTTTAGAGCTGTGTATCCAGCCCAGTGTCTTATGAACTGTCTATTTTTAGAGAGTCAAGGTAGTTTTTCCATTCCCTACTGCTTCACCATGTAATAGATTGCCATCCTGGGAGTGGGGGTCAGTGCATACAGGGTTTTATTCAAATGTGCTCTACAGGGCTTTTGAAAGGCTCCCGAAAATCTCCCTTCTAGTGATAGACCACAGGAAGTCTGGCTTCTTGAAAACTCAGCATCCTCGGAGTCTCTAGAGAGAGCCATTGTCATTTCCACATGGTCTGCCATCCTCTATTTAAATAGTTTTTTTAAACTTATAAATGTAGTACATGCTCATTGTAGACAATTTTGAAAGTTGAAAGCACATTAACGAAGAAAAACTGTTGTGCATCATCTCTACCCAGAGCTAGCCGCTCTCAGTGTGTTTCCTCTGGTCTCTGTGACAGAGCTCTTCCTCCCGGGACACTTTCAGCTCTGAAACTTTCTTTCTTTTTTTAAATCGAGGTATCACTGGTACGTCAGTTTTAGGTATACAGTGTAATGATTCAACACTTGTATATATTGCAAAATGATCGTCACAATAAGTCTAGTTAACATCCAACAATGTACATTATTATAATTTTTTTCTTATGATGAGAACTTTTAAGAACTACTCTCTTGGCAACTTTCAAACATGCAGTTCGGTATTATGAACTACGGCCACAGTGCTGCCCATTACCTCTCAGGACTGACTAGTTTTATCATTGGGTGTCTGTACCTTTTGACCCCCTCTATTCATTTTGCCAGCCCACCCCACCTCTGCCTCTGGCAATCACTAATTTGTTCTCTGTATCTATCTGCTTGTGAGTGTGTTGTGTGTTATTGTTTTTAAATTCCACGTATAAGTGAGATCATATGGAATTTGTTTTTCTCTGTTTGATTTATTTCACTTAGTACATTGCCATCAAGGCCCATGCTTGCTGTCATGAATAGCAATATCTCATTCTTTTTTAAGGCTGAATAATATTTCGGTGTATATACACATACCACGTTTTTCCTTATCCATTCATCTGTCTATGAACATTGAGGTTGTTTCCATGTCTTGGTAAATATTTTGTGGTAAACAGGAGGATGCATATATCTTTTCAAATTAGTATTTTTGTTTTCTTCAGATAAATTCCTAAAAGTAGGATAGCTGGGTTATATGGTACTTTTATTTTTTATTTTTTCAGGAACCTCCATACTGCCTTCCACAGTGGCTACACCAATCAGTCTGCATTCCCACCAACAGTGCACAGGGGTTCCCATTTGTCCACATCCTCACCAACACTTGTTATTTCTTGTCTCTTTGATAATTAGGCACTGCAACTTCCTCTTGAAAAATAATGAGCATTTTTCCAGTGAAATCTACATCAGGACCACTTCCTTAGCTGGGGAGGGGCCAAGCAGGAATGGTCCGGCATCCACAGAAAGTTCTGCAATTTAAATCCAGATTGACTAAGAATACAAACCTTCCTCAGTCCACTGAGTTCAGCTGATAACCTGAAGGGGAATAGCTTATTCTAGAGCTGCGTGGGGCTCAGTTTCCCAGCACATGGTCAGAAATTAAAAAGGCTAGTTCATGGTCTCTTTACTGTCCATGCAATGGCAAAGTTTTGGTAGCAACTTGAGACGCCATGTGACATGGCAAGACATGTTTAACTTTTGATGAAACAAATGTTTTATTGGTCACTTCAGCCCACCTATTCCATGCACTTGGAGGAAGTAAAGAGGGTGAAAACTGTAGCACTGGCACTTGCTAATGCCTATGAGGAGAAAAATAAAAAAACTTAAAAAACACATTGCTTATACTTATCTCAGAGAGGAGATATTTCTTTATTGCAAGGAAACTAGAAGACATAGAAAAGGATTCAGCAGCAGGGTCCTCTGGTGAGGACTGAGATGCATACCAAAGCCCTCAATTCCATTACATGTATGAGATTTGTCTTCCAGCTTTGAATGAATGGGCCCTTCACATCAGCGCAAGCAGGATGGCTGAGTCTGACTGCCAGAGGCCTGTTGGTTTCTTTGTGTGAGGAAAAAAAGGAGACAGAGGGATACAGGGAGCAGGAATGACCATGCTCCTTCATTCCTTGGTCCAGTTAAATGGCATAGGGTACTCAACTTTATGGGGCGCATTCTCTTGTTTCAGCGTTTACTGTGTAAGAAAAACCATTCTTTTTCTTTACTTAAAATTATTTCACATAAATCTCTAATAACCATAGGAAACCATCCTGAAAAACAGGAAAGCAATAATCTATTCAGAGCTTATGTTAATTTAGTTTAGATCAGTGCTGGGGTTCCAATGAAGTCAAGTTTATGATGACTTAGATGCTTTCTAAATTAAATGAAATTAATTAATTACATTAAAAACCAAATGTGGAACACGGGCCAAGGAAAATATTTAAAAATTTTTATTTGTACTTTCTCAGATTGATTTCTTATTAAATGTTTCCCTGCTAGATTAAATGAAGTCTCTTTAGCATCTCAAAAACTGAGTATAGAATTTGTAAGAGATAAAAAACTAAACCCCATTTTTCTGAGCATTTTACTTTAAGGAAAAGCACAGCTATTGTAAAGAGTTCTGGATGCTGTCGATTTTCATACTGCTTTTGTAGTGCCAACTGATGGTCATTGGTACCAATTCAGCTCCAACAGAAATCCCCAATTTGGGGTGCAATAAAGAAGGAAACTTTATTTAGTGCAGAACCCCAACTGCGATGCACCACAGCTGTGAAAACTGTGCTGCGCTGGCTGTGAGGCCGTCCTGGGACCAGGCTCCTCTCAGTCTACACAGTTCTGCTCTGCTCTGCTCTGCTCCGCTCCGCGTTTGAGCTCAACCAGGAGAAGGTTGTCTTCAGTCTTCAAGGGAAAGTGCAGTCCCACAGCCACCAGGGAGATGTCTTATTTAGACAGCAGTCCCTGCCCCTGGTCCCTGATTGGTCTGTCCTCAGGCGAGCAAGGACTCCAAATCCGCACAGTTCGATTGGTCCAAAAGGTGCTGTCCTGACTGGTCAGAATAGAGCTGCTCTGGTTGGCTGGAGCTCCGATTGGATGGGAAAGCCTTGGTTCTATTGGTTGAAACAGGATTCCAGGAACTGCTTTGTAAGGGCTGACCCAGAGGGCAGAAACACAGTGTAGGCAGGCAGTGTAGCCTGGAGGCAGGTAGCTCAGTACAGTCTTCTTCCTGAAGTGCAGTTTGCAGGACAGGCTATGTGGAAATGGCTGCTAGGCTCTGATTTTGTTGTTGTTATTTGTTTGTTTTTATTTGAGCCCAGTTAGCCACCAGGAGCCCTTCTTAGTATCTTCTTTCTCAGGGTCCACAGTAGGAAGCACTAGAAGGACCTAGATGAGCCAAGGAAGGGAAAAAAAAATGTGATGGCTCCGAAGAATCTGTCCAGGTTTGCATCCAAAAGGGCTCTCAGTGTTTCCTGAGGGCAGGCTTGGACCTGGGAGGGCTGCTGGCCCCATCAGACTGCTGGTTTAAACTTGGGAGAGTTGGAGGTGGAAAATGTGCTTTCAGCAGCGAGCACTTTCTGAACTTTCATTAATGCAAGACTTTTCTGCCCCCATGAGGCTAACAGCTCATTGCTTGGATGTGAGACTAAAAAGTAACACAGCAGGTGAGCAGGGCCTCTTGCTGCAGCTTTTGTATCATTTGGTGATGGGCATGGATGCTGTAAAGCATGATTGAAAACTGAGGAACTCAAGAATCTGAGTCACAATCAAATACGTACTTGGACATTTGTCACTGTGCATGGGCTTATCCATAAATTAGGAAAGTCTTATTTTCAGAGGTAGAACTTTTATGATCTTGCCCAAGGAGAAGATTATGGTTTATGTCAAAGGCAACTTTATTGTTGTGATCTGTATTCTTTAAAAAGAAAAGTACTGGAGGAGTGTGTTGGAAGAGTCTAATTTAGTTTACTGTCCTTGAATTCAGGGTTGCTTGACCTGAAAAATCATGTGTGTCACATGGTAGGCGCTCACTAGTAAACATTTGTTGAATGAGTTTAATGAATTGCCATTGTCTCCCATTATGAACTGTATACCTGGGCCCATTTCCTCAGATGACATATAGGAAATACCTATGTGACTTCCCTGGTAATTCAGCATCTTCTTGGATTGGATCAAGAAAACAAAGGCTAGGCAGCTGACCCAGCATAGCCGAGAGCTGCCAAGAGGTGCAGCTGGAGATGCTGGGGGTTGATGGGAAGGAACCTGGCGAACTGGGGTGGTGGGGAAATGTGGGACCAGGAAACCTCAGAAACAAAGAAGCTTCCTGCTGGGCAGGCAGAAGATGTCTTTTCCCTTTAACTCTGACTCTCTCTCCCATCCATCCCCTCAGCCTCATCGATTTCTTTATCTTTGAAATTAGAAGTTTTTTGTTTCAAACTGCATGAGTAATATACTTGTATGCTCCTTGTAGAGATAATCAAAAGTAATTTTAAAAAGTTCCCCATAATCCCGGTGCCCAGAGCAGAGATGGTTAATATTTCAGCAATGATGCATCCATGCTTGTTCTGGCCTGCATAAGATACGACTTTTATACTAACGTGCATAATGTGGGTTTGCTATGTTAGGCTTTACAAACGTATTGTTTCATGTATTTAGTGTCATAAAAACACAGTATTCCCTAGAGCATGTTTTATAGGCTGCGTAATCTAATGAACACATGTGCCTTGGTGATCCTGGAGACCCCACGTAGGTTCACGGGAAGGGGACACGGATGCCGCCTCCTCGTGGGGGAAGGCGAGGTCCTGGAAGAGTCTGCGAGATGGGAAAACACTGCTGTGGACATTCGTGGAAAATCTCCCAGGCAGTGCTCACTGCTTGGACTGGCTCTCACTCTGGCTTCATAATCTTACCTGTGTTCCAGTTTCCCTTTGTCTTCTGTAAAAGTTTAATCCTTGGAATGATTTAAGATTAAACAGAGGTGACAAAAATAAAACAGCCTGACTTAGACTGGGAGAGGGAACTCAAGGGCGTTACTTACCTGCCTGCCATGTTGGTTATTACCAAACCCTCGGAACCACTTGTCTGCCCATGGCCTTGGCTCTCAGCTGTAATGAGTGTCCTGGAAAAGCATTTGAAGTGGGCAAGCACAAACCACTAAAAACAGTACCTTCTTAAAAAGGAAAAAAAACAAAAACAGAGAAGGGACGATTCCACCTGATCACTGAATGTCTAGGCAAATTACTAAATTCCGTGTGCCTTAGTTTTCTTATCTATAAAACAAGAATGGGTCTAATATCTATTGTACATAGTTGTAATGGAGATTAAAATGTGTTAATCAGTAGAGCATTTGGAACCATACATGGCAGGTAATAAGCTCCTAACAAATACTATCTTTAATTACTAGTATTGTTATTACCATCAGTAATAGCAGCAGTAGTAGTTTTACAACTCTCTTAATTGTCTGATATTTAGAGTTCAGGTTTCTGATATGATACCTGAGATAAATTTTTACACACATGACTGATTATTTCCTTAATGTGTAATTGCTAGATGTGTGTATGTTGAGGCTTTTAATGCATGTTGCAAACCATACTTCAGAAAATTTGCTCCAATTCACTTTACAGTCAATGTTTTTTAAAAAAGTCACTTTGCCCACTCCCTTCACACTAAGGATTGTCATTTTCAGATCCATATGTGAATTCATTGTTTCTTTAATTACTCCAAGGCTGAGAATTCATCCCATATGTTTATACTCAATTGTACTAAATCTTTTGTGAGTTGCATCCTTTTTTATGAATTAAATAAAATCTAACATACATTTAATCCATTTATATTATATAATAGTTATATTTTAATACATATTTTATATATCCCATATTTATTATTATTTAAACTTTATTTCTACCATATTATTTTGCATTTTGTGTATAACATATATGCCTATTATATGGAAATTTCTTTTTTTTAAGATTTTATTTATTTATTTTTAGAGGGGAAGGGAAGGAGAAAGAGAGGGAGAGAAACATCAATGTGTGGTTGCCTTTTTCCAACCTCCCACTGGGGACCTGGCCTGCAACCCAGGCATATGCCCTGGCTGGGAATCAATCCAGTGGCCCTTTGGTTCGCAGGCCAGCACTCAGTCCATTGGGCCACACCAGCCAGGGCTCTTTTTTCTTGTATTCTGCTTTTCTGCTTCATGCTAGAATGATTGAGTTTTCTTAATTCTCGTTCTTTATTTTGCTGTTTCTGCTTTGGAACTTACATATTCTGTTTCTATTCTTTTCACGGTTACCTTTTAATTTTTAACTTGTACCTGAATTCAGGAAGTGTGCGCTGAATCATTCTCTCTGCCTTCCTCTCACACGTCACAGAACTCGGGCTGCTTTATTCTCTGTCCCTCCTCACTCTCCGCAATCAAACATCGTTGTTATCTAGTGTCCTCTTTCTGGTTTTTATTGCTGCTGTTACAGTATGTCTGCACCAGTCTAAGGGATGTTCTTACTGGTTGCTTTTAAGTTTTCTCTTTGTCTTCTGACTTACGGTTTTACCATGTGGTCAGATATGGATATGTTTTATTTAGTATGATCAATTCTGAAAATGTTTAGTCATTCTTTTTATGAATACTGGTTCTCTTCAAATCTCGATTGTCTTTTTTCTGTAACTTCTACTAGATATATTTGAAAGTTTTCATTCAATTTGAGTATCTCTTAACTTCTCTCTAATATTTTCCATCTCTTCATCTGCGTAGTGCATATTGTATAATTTCCTCACATTTGCTTTCTAGTTTACCGGTTCTCGGATCAGCTCTGTCTTATCAGATGATACCTATCCACTGAGTTTTTAATTTCAATTGCTAGATTTTTATTTCTAAATTTTTGTGTTTATTTTTCATTTTTGCCTGGTTTCATTTTTGATATGTTTATTTTTTCTTATGATTTGATTTTCTTTTTGGTATAAATCTTGTCAAATATTCTCATTTTACAATTTATAAAGTTATCCAATTACCTGAACTTCTTGGGTACTAATACCATTGTTTATTATGTCTGTTGGCTCTCAATCATATCAGGTTATTTCTTTTCCATGGGCATTTTAAGAGTTTTGACTGTGAGGTCATCCTCTGTGAAAATGTCGTGCAGCCTGAGTTCAGTGTCCTGGGGAGTCGTATTGCCTGGAACAGTTTTTATATTCTCCTCTTAAATTGGGTTTTCCTGAAACATGTTGTTAGTGTGAAATTGAACCCAAAATATGCATGAAGTACAGTTGTAAATTCCCTGGAAGGATTATTTTTTTGACTCCCAGTGCAGTAAGTGACACACAAACTTTCTTATCATGTTTCTGTGATTTTATGGGATATATATCTCGTCTAATCTTTTACTGAGGGTGTCATTCTTTAAGGGCCCCCACTTGCTGTAGGAGTCTCGATCCCCCTTACTCCAATGGGACTAGAACTCTGCCTCCTGTCCTGGAAGGATTGTTGACATTCAAGCCTCAAGGTGTTGGGGGCTGACAACCCTACCTCTGGGGCATCGTATCATCAGAGCATATGCTCACTGCTCTGGTTTTTAGCTTACTCTTTATTTCTGACCTCTGGGATTTCCTTCACTTTCCTCCAAGCTACACTTCAACTCATATTTGCCCTATTTTATTTGTATCACCAAATATTTGAAATGGTTTTGTTTCCAAACCATTTCACTAAAAATGCCCCCTGCCGGCACCACCCCCCACCCCCACTTTACAGTCAATTGCAGCTGCTGTAATTTTTCCTGTGTGATGTAACTGGAGTATGAAGAACCACCTGAATTCAGATGCAGTCTTCCTGAATTCTTAGGATGAAGGGAGGGCTTTCACATCACCAGAGAGTGTGGTGATGTGTTTTGGAATTGTGCAACATGGTGGCCTGGAGCGAAGGCCAAAAGGCGCAGCTCAGGATGTACCACAGTCAAGGCTTGATGTGGTATCACTGAGAGGAAGGAAAAAAGCAATGGCAGACTTGTCTGAGCTTTCAAATGCGTGCTGTCATTCTGGAAACCAGAGTCTGGTGAGGAAACTGTGCACAACCAAAGTGTCCTCAGTCTCGGATGGTGGGGGCGGGGCTTACATAATCTGCGTGGTGGAGGACTGAAAGGTGCAGGTACAGGATACTCACCTTCTAGTCAGAGCTGCTAGAAAAACAGATCATGCCAGTTCTGACTCTGAATCTGAATATAGTGTGTTTCATCTCAGAAGATTTGTCATAGATGTCATACTGGTGACATTTTGCAAGTAATTATCATTCCAGCTTTCAAAACTGCAAACTACATTTGTGGTAGTTTAACCAATGAATTAAGGCAAATGTAGTATAAAAAAAGATCATATGTAAATGATCACTGCGTTTTTTCAAGCTGATATGAATGTCTCATTGGTACTTCCTGTGCTCCATAGAAATGCTTGTTACTAATTACGTTTTTAAAAGTTAAAGTGGTGCCCTGATTGGTGTGGCTCAGTGGGTTGGGCATTGTCCTGCAAACCAAAGGGTCACTGGTTGGATTCCCATCAGGGCACAGGCCTGGGTTGTGGGTCAGGTACCCTGATGGGGGTGGGTGAGAAGCAACTGATCAATGTTTCTCTCACACATCTGTTTCCCTCTCTTTCTCTGTCCTGTCCTCTCTCTCTAAAAATAATTAAATAAAATCTTTTAAACAGTTAAAATGGAATACAGTTTTACAAGTAAAGAGATAGTTTTAGGAAGAAAATTTAGGTCTTAGAGTGAGAAGCATTTTTATTAATTGCATTAAAGAGGGCCTGGAATTAACTCAATCAGATCAAATTTTTGGAAAAAATCGATGTTCAGAAAAAGAGCTGGTAAACTTCCCCATAATTTATTGATTTGGGGCAGAATCTTTTTAACATGACTAGAGTATTGAAGAGGACCCAGAACTGTGCTGGTGCTCCATGTAGCCACTATGTCATTGAATGAATCAGAAATTAATGTACATAGCTTTGTGGAGTCTTCTGGCCTCAGGTGATGTGGCAAAAAGTGCTAGCCTATAAAATCTGTGTTTGCCTTTTCTTCCTGAACACACAGTAAGACTTGCTTTCCCAGACTTCCTTGCAATAGTGTATGATCATATGACTGAGTAACAATGAATGGAATGTGAACAGGAAGTATGTATGAGTCACTTCCAGGCCTGGCCTATAAAAACTTCCCATTCATTCTCTGACATGCTGTTTTCCTCTTCTGAATGCTGGGGGTGGCAACCCCCAGATGACCTTGGAGGTCACATAGTCAAGATTGCAGAGCCATCATCAGCCTGTGTTCTTATTTGACTGTGTGGAGTAGAGCTGCCTCCCTGAACTTCCAAGGACTGTTACATTTTTATTGTGCTGAGCTATTGCCTGTCTGTGTCTGTTTTGTTATGACAGCCTGGCCTACCTGAACTAACACAGACTATGACAAGGATACTCAGGGTACTAGCCACCCCGAGACCCTCGTGTGTGTGCTTCCAGATACAATGCGTTTACTTGGTGTGACTTAGGAAAGGTGCTCGGCAGCTTCTCTGACCACAGTCTTCTGGAGGGAGGTCCTCTGCAGTCCCCGTGTCACTCAGAGCCTGGGATCTGTGTTTGCTGTCTCTGTGTCACACATGGCAGCCAGACTGTCAACCAGCAGGTGCTCTAAATGCACATAGAGTTTTGGAGACCTGATTATTCAAACCCCTGGTTGTATCAAACTTGGCTCCGTATTCCCCTGACACACCTTTCTGGAGCACTGGGCTTTATTTGAAGATTTGGAGGAAAAAAATATTATTTCCATAGTAAAATAAACACTAATGGGCAGAATGCAAAATTGGATGAATTTCAAAGGCCAAGCCTAAGACTTCAAAGAGATTTCAAGTTTACATTTGCAGTTCTGGATCAAGTGTGCAGACCTCCCCTGGGGGACTTGTCCACTGTGCTGTATTTATTGTTATTCTAAGGTTTTTCGCTTTTAGTCCAACGCCAAATATTTTCTTCCAATACAGTGAAGACACCTAATTCAACTGTTGTCAGATTTGTTATTGGCCTCCCTTCTCTTTCCACTTCCCCCATCCCCCCCAAAAAAAGAAAGGAAGAGATCAGTTTACTAGCCAAGCATGTGAACTATGAAACAGGTTTTAAATGTGTCTCCCAGACAAACACTGGTGAGGGCCAGGTTCTCTCTCAGCCTGTGGTCTCAGAGGCCTCCTCCTGTCTGCACGATGCCCTTCTATCTCCCCTTCCTGGCCCCGGCTTATCAGGAATTCGGGAGGATTATCAGGCCCAGGTTCCACTGAATTCTTCACCCTCAGTGCGGACAAGTCCTGAGCCTATAAGCTGGAGTCGCATGTGGTCTGACCACCTGGCACAGAGTGACCGGCTTCTGCCCTGTGAGGTCTTGTGTTTAACACCCGTGCTGGGCACTTTTCCCCCCAGAAGTGCATGTCCTTCTCTGAGATGCAGTGTATTTTAGTTAGAGTCCTCTTAGGAAGGAAACAACCTCTCGACCCAGCTGCAGCATGGCAAAGACCTTCCTACTTTCTGGGAGTGGACACTCCATTAGCTCTTTACGGGCTCACAGTCCACGACCCTATTGTGCATTCACAGCCTCGCCTTGCACTGTGACCCTCTTGAATTGATGTACGTGTGCTCAGTTGACTCTGGTGAAAAAAAGCTCCCAGGGTCACATTCGTTTCCAGGGAGAGCCAGAATGGAGCGGTGCTGTCATTTCACCTTCTGAGGGGTCCAGAGCAAAGCTGGAGTTGTCAGGGCTTTGACTGCAGCTGGGAGAGGCCCCTGTGGCCTGAACGGTGAGCCACAGTCAGTATCAGAGGAGCAGAGCCCAGGTTCTCCAGGTGTCACTGCTGGGCGAGTTCTTTTGCAAGGATTTCTCATCTTTGGGTGAATGAGTATCTCCTGGGACAGCTCCTCCAGGAGGCTTGTGTCATAGGGGGATCAGGATTGCCCTGCAGGAACCCTTTGACCTGGGTCTGTGATTTCCTGTAACCTTTTCCCAACTGCTTCCTGGAATGAGGCATCAAGAGATGTCCTATGTGGTACACCTTGTTACACATGAGCGTGGCCTACCCATAAGATCATGGCCATGGAGTCAGCAACTCGGGTCCGGGATGGGCCTAGCATTATCCTAACCATGTGCCTAATTTCCTCATGTGTAAAACTGGAACCATAAGACCCCCTTTTTGAGTTTTAAATAAAAAACTCTTTGAGAAAGTTCCTTGTATGGCTAAATAAATGTTAGTTATCTAAATGGAAAATTATAGAGAGGCGGGAGTGTGGAATTGCTACCACTTCCAAAGCAAAAATGCACTATTAAGAATGGAAGATTTGACAAAAAACAAGCCTTCTATAGAAACACATACTTTACACAGTTATAAGAATAATGTATATGAAAGTGCTTTTTTTAAAGACAATTTCTAGAGCAATTTTAAGCTCACAGCAAAACTGAGGAGAAGGTACACAGAGTTTTCCATAACCCTTCTTCCCCTCACCCAGCAAGCACAGCCTTCTGTGTTACCAGCGTCTCCCCTCAGAGTGGCACATTTGTTCTAGTTGTAGGGCCTGTATCGCTACAGCGTTATCGCCCCAATCAATAGCTTACGTTAGGGTTCACAGAGTGTTGTACACTCTGTGGGTTTGGAAGATGTACAACATTATAGTATCAAACAGAGTGTTTTCTTTTCCTTGATATTGAATGTATTGGAGTGACACTGGTTAGCAAAATTATACAGAGTGTTTTCACTGGCCTAAAAATCCTTCACATTTTGCCTATTCATCCCTCCCTACTTTAGCCCCTGGCAATCACTGATCATTTTACTGTCTCCATAGTTTTGCCTTTAACAGAGCGTTATGTAGTTGGAATTACACAGTTTGTAGCCTTTTTAGATTGGCTTCTTTCACTTAGTAATATGCATTTTAGTTTCCTCCTTGATTTTTTTTTCACAACCTTTTGACTCATTTCTTTTTAGCACTAAATAATATTTCACTATCTGGACCTACCATAGTTTATTCATCCACTCATCTACTGAAGGGCATCTTGGTTGCTTCCAAGTTTTGGCAATTATGACTAAAGCTGCTATAAACATCCATGTGCAGGTTTCTGTGTGGATCCAAGATTTCAACTTCTTTGGGAAAATACCAAGGAGCACTGTTGCTGGGACATGTGGTAAGAGTGTTTAAAAGCATACCACTTCTTCCAGTGTGGCTGTACCATTTTGCACTCCCACCAGCAGTGAATGAGGGTTCGTGTTGCTCGACATCCTCACTAGCATTTGGTGGAGTCATTGTTTTAGACTTCTGCAATTCTGGTAGGTTTGTAGTGGTATCTCATTGTGGTTTTAATTTGCATTTCCCTGGTGACATGTGATGTGGGACATCTTTTCATGTACTTATTTACCATCTGTGTACTGACTTTGGTGAGGTGATCAACATTTGCAGGGCTTAAGATTTAATGTTGCATGTTAATTTGCTGAATCAAACCACCTGACTGCCCCTCCAGAGGTTGTAGAGAGTTGAAATAATTTGTTTCTTAAATGTTTTGTAGAATTCACCACCTGGGCCTGGCGCTTTCTGTTTTAGAAGGTTATTGATCATTGGTTTAATATATTTAATAGATATAGGCCTAATCAGATTCTCTATTTCCTCTTGTATGAGTTTTGGCAAATTGTGACTTTCAAGCAATTGATCAATTTGATCTAGGTGATCAAATTTGTCTTTACAGAGTTGTTGAAAGCACTTTTTAAATGGTGAAGAGCTGCATAAATCCAAGGACATTTTATTATCATCATTGTTATGGCATCAGCCTGAGTCAGGTCTTTACTCTCTAAGAGATTCATTCATTTGGGTGTTTATTGAGCATTTGCTCTGTGCCAAGCATTGTTTCGACACTGAGTGGTGACAGATTAAGACGTAGCATCTGCCTTCTGAGAGCTTGGAATCTAATGGAAGAGACAGACGATAAATACCAGTTACAGTGGTGAAAATTTAAAAATCACAGGTTGATAGCAGAGCTTCCTAGCGGAGTCAAGAGGACTTCTCAGAAGTGACAATTTAATGAAATTAGGAGAATTACCTGGGAGTCAAAGTCAGGGATGGGACCTGGGGGTGGGCAGGTGTTCCAGTTGCAGGCGGAGAAAACCGGGCACGGGTTTGGTGATGGGAGAGAGCGGATCATAGATGAGAACTTAGAGAGACCAGTGTCAGTAATGTCAGCACAGGAGGGGAAAATGGATTCAAAACAGGGTGAAAGGATTGATGCTTCATTTGAAAAGAAGAGCATACACATTCTCTTTGGAGAGGAAGATAAATGTTTTAGGACATACCTCCTGGGATTGCTGTGAGGGATCTGGGAAGTGAAAGGCACCAGCTCGGAAGCAGGTTCACTGAGGGTCCCTGGGGACCTCTGCGTGTTGCATCTCCTGGTCGGTGCAGCCCCCACAGTGTCTGCCACCCTAGCTGGGAACCAGGGCTCCCGAGGCAGAAGGAGAGGGCTGTCCATGCCCACTTCCATCTGAGCTCAGGACTCCTTTATGGGACTGAAAGCACAGGCCACTGGCACTGTGGCCAAGGAAATGGCAAGCACCACAGCAATGCTTAAATGCTATAGTTAAAAAAAATTTTTACAGAGCTGTGGCCAGTTCGGCCCAGTTGGTTAGAGCATTGTCCTGTAAAGAAAAGGGTTGTGGGTTTGATTCTCCAAGAGGGCACATGCCATGCCTGGGTTGTGGGATTCAGTTCTGCCCTCGGTCAGGGTATACACAAGAAGCAACCAGTCGATCAAAGTTTATACATCAGTGTTTCTCTCCCTCTCTCTCTCCTACCCTTCCGCTCTCTCTAAAACCGATAAGCATGTCTTTGAGTGAGAATTAAAAAAAATGTCTGCAGAGCTTCCACAATCTTTTGTGAATCCACAGATGCCAGAGAGAAAGACTTACTCTTTGACATTTGTTCCCCAGTTCTCACTATGACCCAAGCAAACTGGGCAGGCAGTTGCCCAGTTATGGTTTTTTAAACTTTAAAAAAATTATATTTCATTATTTTGCTATCACAATTATCCCAGTATTCTCCCCTTTGCCTCCCTCTACTAAGTCACCCCACTTCCTCAGGCGAGCCCCACACAGTTCTCCATGTCCATGGGTCACGCATGTATGTTCTTTGGCTACTCTATTCCCTGTGCTGTACTTTACATCCCCAGGACTACCCTGTAACTACCAATTCGTACTTCTTTTTCACCAATGCCTCCGACCCTCATCTCGTCTGGCAATCATCTAAACTTCTCTGTATCTATGGTTCTGTTTCTGTTCTGCTTGTTTATTTTATTTTCTAGAACCAATTTTTGATAGATATATATTTATCGCCATTTTATTGTTCACATTTTTCATCATCATCTTTTTCTTAAGAAGATCCTTTAACATTTCATATAATACTGGTTTTATAGTGATGAGCTCATTTAGCTTTTTTTTTTTTTTTTGGTCTGGGAAGCTCTTTATCTGTCCTTCAACTCTAAATGATAGCTTTTCTGGGTAGAGTAATCTTGGTTGTAAATCATTGCTTTTCATCACTTTGAATATTTCTTGCCATTCCCTTCTAGTCTGCAAAGTTTCTGTTGACAAATCAGCCAACAGTCTTATGGGAGCTCCCTTGTAAGTAATTAACTGCTTTTCTCTTGCTGCTTCTAAGATTCCCTCTTTGCCTTTAAACTTTGGTATTTTAATTGTGATATGTTTTGGCATGGGCCTCTTTGGGTTCATTTTGTTTGGGATTCTCTGCACTTCCTGGACTTGTATTTCTATTTCCGTCATCAAGTTAGGGAAGTTTTATGTCATTATTTTTTCAATTAGGTTGCCAATTTCTTGCTCTCTATCTTTTTCTGGCGCCCCCATAATACAAATGTTGGTACACTTAGAGTTATCTCAGAGGCTCCTTACACTATCCTCATTTTTTTTTTTTTGATTCTTTTTTCTCCTTGTTGCTCTAATTGGTTGGTTTTTGCTTCCTTAGATTCCAAATCGCTGATTTGATTCTTGGCTTCATCTACTCTACTGTTGATTCCCTGTAAATTATTCTTTATTTTAATTAGTGTATCCTTCATGTCTTACTGGGTTTTTTTTTTTAATGCTGTTGAGGTACTCACTAATTTCCTTGAGTATCTTTATAAACAGTGTTTTGAATTCTGTGTCTAATAGATTGCTTGTCTCCATTCTGTTTAGTTTCTTTTCTGGAGTTTTGTTCTGTTCTTTCACTTGGGCCATGTTTCTTTGTCTCTTCATTTTGGCAGCCTCCCTGTGTTTGTTTCAATGTATTAAGTAGAGCTTCTATGTCTCCCTATCTTAGTAGAGTGGCCTAATGTAGTAGGTATTCTGTAGGGTCCAGTGGCACAGCCTCCCCTATCACTCAAGCTGGTACTCAAGGTACACACACTGTGTGGGCTGTGTACACCCTCCTCTTATAGCTGAGCTTATATTGCTGTTGGCATATCCAAGATCAGTCATTGTCTGTGTTCCATCCAGTCATATGCTGTGCTCCAAGGTCCACAGCATAAGCTACAAAGCACTCTGCAGATGGATGCTCCTTGTGCTGGGCTTGGAGGTACCCAGGCAAGGCCAAGCTATGAACCAAAGCTGGCTGCTGCTAGTGTCAGGTCTGGGGCAACTTAATAAGAGGTGCAGAGCTTGCTGAATCCAGATGCTGCTTGTTTGAGAGAATTTAGGTAAATCTGGAGCATAGGCCAAGACAAGCCAACCATGTGGAAAAGCCACTGGAAACAGTTAAGGCCCAAAAGTTAGGTGGAGCATGGCTTCACAGAATCACCAGGGTGGAGCAAACAGTGTTAGCCAGGTTGATTAAGTCTCGGATATGACACCCATTGGCCAGCTCTGTCGGGGAGGGCTCAAAAAAGAAACGATGGCCTCTGCCAGTTCTTCTGTTTAGGATAAAGCTGCTCCTCATCTCTCATACTGATGCTGGTGGATTCAGTTCCTCCCCTATGCCTCCGATGCCTTTCAGTCGCTGCATCCATGCTAGAGCTTGGAGGGAGTGAGTCCATGTAAGTCTGTGCACGGGCCCTTTAATAGGAACTGCCTGAGACTCCAGAAGTTTCTGACTTCCAGAACCTCAATCCCCATTGGTTTTTACCGCCAGAAGTTATGGTGACTGCTCTTCCTGGCACTGAAACCATGGGCTGGGGGCCCTGGTGTGGGGTTGGGACCCCAAGCACCTGAGAGATCCCTCCCGATTTTTATCTACCACACGTGGGTGTGGGATAAGCCCATTTTGAATCTCTACCCCTCCTGCCAGCCTTGATGTGGTTTCTTCTTTAATACCATAGTTGTGGAACTTCCATTCAACTCAATTTCTGATAGTTCTGAATGGTGGTTGTTCTATAGTTTAGTTGTAATTTTGATGTGGTTGTGCAAGGAGGCAGGCTGTGTTTCCCTATACCACCATCTTGACTGGAAGTCCTCTCCAGTTATGTTCTCAAGTTTCTTTTCCTCCAAAGAAGTAAAATGCTTTACAGATCATGTAGCAGTCTCATTAGTGATCACAGCAAAGTGACATTCATGCATGTGCCATATGGGGAAATGGAGACCAGGGCCCTGCAGGAGTGCTGTGATAAGCCAGGACTTTGAGTCAGCCACTCCAGGACTTTACTTCTTACTTTATCTTTCTTTCATCTATGTGACCTTAGGCAATGTATTTTCTATGAGCCTCATTTTCCATGTGTGTAAATGGAATACTAACATCTTCACAGGTTGTCATGGAGAGTATGGGGCTGGTGTATGTCAGGTGTACAGCACAATGAACTCCTGTTTCTCTCAGATTCCGAGGCACAGTCTGGGCATCACCACAAGGCATCCAGGTGCATCTGTGGTGGAGGATTCTCTGCAGCACTGCCTTGTTCCTTCATGCACTTTGTGCATAAGAAGCTGGAACGGCATCTTCATTTGTTGCCTTTGCAAACTGAGAGCTGCTCTCCAGGAATTTTCTGTTATGTTGATGTAAGTTCAGGCCTGGGGAGGTCTTTGGCCCATTATCTCTGATACTCAGCAAAGAGCATTCTGGGGTCACTACACAATGAGAACCTCCTGGAGCCTGAGCAGCCTCTGCTATATTTTCGGTTCGGCCAGTGTTCTCCTCATCCCTTACACATCTTCTCCTTCTAAGGATTCTAGGCAACCTGCAGAGCTACAACCAATATAAGGTGACTAGCCTTAGCTGCCATGCCAAAGCTGCACCCCAAATGCAGGGCTTTATGTAGATCACACTGCAGAAGTGGGCTTCTAATTTGGCTCAGAATACCACGGCAGCCCATGTGAAAAGGAAAGTAGATTTAGAAAACTTGTGATACTACCCAACAAACATTCCTCCAGCAAAGCCACATCCCCAGTATGAAAAGAAGTATAAAGTGTTTCAGGTTGTATTACAAGTGTGTATATAAAGTGTGTATATGAGTATGTAGGGTTTAGTACTATTTGTGGTTTCAGGCATCCACTGGGGGTCCTGAAATGAGTCCTCCATAGATAAAGGGGGCCTATTTTATATAATTCCAGTCAATGCTGTGAAACCATGATGCTTTGTGCTTAGCTGGGAATTTATTAAGGTTACATTTGGTTCTTCCAATCTGCAGTAACAGAAAAGGCTCCTTGGGGGAGAGACTGGGCCTGAAAACCCTGAGTGAGCTCTGGACAGAGTAACTGCCAAGTATTTGTTTTGAGTGCTCTGGAGGAGGGAGAGGGGAGCAGAGATTTTGGAGCTAATCAAGTATGTGGGGTGGGGGTGAGGGGGACAAAGTAGCGGCAGGTGAAACCATCAGAATGTACTGTGAAGCCACGGAAAGTCTCCCATCAACAACAATAGCCAAAATAGTCTCCCGGAAATTGAGAAATATCACTCTCACACATTAAATTATTTTAAGCTTCCATTGCAGAGCCCACGTTTCTTCCTGTAGCCACAGATTCCTACTCCTCCGCTCTCTCAGCTGCTTTCTCTCCTGGTTGTGCAATTAACATATGGCCCTGCTGGATCTTTCAACAGGACCCCTACTTGGCGAGCCCCACTTACTTCCCTTTGTTCTGAAAGAAGATTCTCCCCTCCAATAAGCTCTGCCTCCCTGGATTCATGGCTACCCTGGAAAAATTCTCCTTGTTTTTGTAGCGATGAAGGAGGACAGGGATCAGGTTTCCTGTTTTAAATTAATGAGGCACACTCAGAATCACAGGGTGAACCTCCACAGTGATGGGGTGTGTTCCTCCCCAGCTGTGGGGGCAGCTACTATTCTTATCTAAGAACACCGATCAATCATTTCTCTTTCCTGCAGAAACTTAACTCAGTTTTTCAAAGGTATTATCATTGGTACTTTCCCCCAGCTTCTTACTTTGAAGTTTTTCAAACCTGCAGAAAAAAGGTTAAGAATTAAAAATGGAATATATACTCTTGGCCAAGATCACCAATTCTGCCCCACTGGCTTATTCTTCTGTCACTTCGTGCTGGCCCTGTCTTTCTGTCACTCTCATAACCTTTCCCTTTTTCTGCTGAACTATTTAAAAGCAAATTCTAGGCCCTGGCCAGGTAGCTCAGTTGGTGAGAGCAACTTCCTGATATGCCAAGGTTGCAGGTTTGATCCCCAGTCAGGGCACATACAAGCAGCAACCAATGAATGCATCAGTGTAACAACAAATTCATGTTTCTCTTTCTCAATAAATAAAACCAAATTTTAGCCATCACAACATTTTACCTCTAAGTAAATGCTTGGGCATGAATCTCCTTAGAATTAGCACATGATCCTATATAACTACAATCATTATCATACCTAATGAAATGAACATTTCATTATATCTTCTCATATGTAGTCTGTATTCTTTTGTTCAATTTAGGGTCTGATTAAGGGTCAAGCCCTGTGTGTGGCTGTTATCACTCTTCGGTTTCTTTATGATACAACAGTCCACTTCCCTGTATGTCTTCATGACACTAATTTTTAAAGAGTTCAGTCTACTTGTCTCGTATAAATCCTCCTTTCTAGACTGATCTCCTCATGGTGCTATTTACTCCTGTTGCTAGTAGCTCCTGTGTTTTCCTGTGACTCCGAGTAAAGTCTAGATGTATGATGAGATTCAGGTTAAATGATTTTGGTCAGAATATTACATAGATAGTGCTGAAGACTTGCTATTTCATCACATGAAGAGGCGTAGGATGTTAGATTGCATTATTATTTGCAATGTAAGTTTGATTTTGGCTAAGGTTGTGGCCACAATTTCCCTCCACTTTATATACGTATTTTGCTGTGTATACTGAGCACTTTTTTGCCCATATTTGTAAGGGAAAAATAAGGATGCACATTATACAGAGGGTAGTACTAATTTTGCATCTACATAAATGTTTTTAATTGTTTTATTTATGCTTATGTGTTAAAAGTATAACTCTAGAAAGCAATAATGATATTTGTATGCAAAATAATACCCTGGAATATGATAACTGGTTTTGTTTCTAAATTTAAATAAATAAATAATTGAATTAAAAAATTAAAATGAAATATATTTTTATTGAAAGTTTGGGCCAAAAACATGGGTGCACATTATACATGCAAGCACTTTATGCATGGCAAAATATAGTAGTTGTCTTTTTGAAATTGGTAATAGGGGGTGGGATGGGAAACTTTGAGACTGTGTGAAGAGTCTGTCACTAGCAATATTTTGTCCAACAGTTGAAGAATCTATGATGATCCCTTTGTGAATGATTTTCTTATATTGGGGACTGTAAACTTATGATTATTAAAATTTTATAGCCTATTCTGTATTAGCTGGCATTCTGTAAAAGAAGAGCTTTCTCTCTTTGCACCTTCGTTTCTCTCTCCCTCCCTCTTTCACTCTTTTACCCTCCCTTCCCCACTTTGTATATTATTGTAAAGTCACGATTTTTATAATTTAATTTGCTGTAAACAATAAGCATTATTTTTCCGATGTTCGGATTTTCCTAAATTTACCCAGTGTGACCCCATGAGTCTCTGCATACTGCTTTGCTTTCTGGGGTAGGTTCTCGCAGGCCCATCTCCCGTTTCTCTGACCCACATCGGAAATTAGCCATTTTCCCAGGAGGCCCTGTTTCATTTAGTGGAGAGCAACATTTAGAGACCAAAACCCGGGTGCTGTGTGCTCACTGCTACTAGCCATTTCACTGGATAAAGTTGGGAGCTATATTTTCAAAATAATTACCAGTTCTTAATCTTTCCTACACAAATGCCATGAAATAAAGTTTTCCCTTGCCTTCTTTTATTTTATATTTTCCTCTTTCAGAGCAACTCTTATTTTTTGAGATTAGTGTATTTACTTATTTGCTTTATCCAGAAAAAGATAGAATTGTTTTAGAACTATAATTCTGTATTGGTCAGGGTATGCTAGAAAAACAGAATCAATGGGATGTGTGTGCATGTGACCATGTATGAGGGGGGACCCCAAAAAGCTGGAATTTATTTTTTAAAAATAGTGTATTTATTCTTCCATGTCTAAACTTCAGTCACCTCCAAAGTATTCTCCATTTGATGCAATACACCTATTGAGGCATTTTTCCACTGCTCAAAACAGTTTTTAAACTTGTCATTGTAGGAAAAAAATAAAGTCGCTCAGGGCGAGATCAGGTCAATATGGAGAGTGGGGCGTGGGGTCATGCCATTTTTGGTCAAAAACTGCTGAACTCTCAGTGAGGTGTGGGCAGGTGTGCTCATAAATCACCCATCATGATGTGGGCAAAAGCATTGAAAGAGTCATCAGAAAAATTCACTGAAGCCGAAGCAGCCTCTCACAGCAACACCAGCTGGTACAGTGATATAGATGGGTTCCTAGAACACTCACCTAGCGGGGGAAACCTGTACTACAAGGGGCCCAGCCTCCAGAAGATAATTCTGTGGTTGTTTTGTTTTTGGTCCCCCCTCATATATAGATCAAGAGAGAGAGAGAGAGAGAGAGGGAGGGAGGGAGATGCTGTAAGGAAGTGTACATACATTATGGAGGCTGACAAGTCCCAAGACCTTCAGGGTGAGTTGGCAAGCTGGAGCCCCAGGAGAGTTAGTGTTGCAGTTTTAGTTCACAGGCAGAGAAGAAAACCCATGTCCCAGCTTGTAGGCAGTCAGGCAAGAAGAAGGAACTCTACCTGAGGAAGAGTGAGGCTTTTTATTCTATTGGGCTCTCAATGGATCAGATGAGGCCCACTCCAACTAGTGAGGGAGGTCTGCTCTACCCAGCCTGCCAATTCATGTGTTAGTGTCAGCTGAAGCACCTCAAAGACACACCCAGTCAAGCTGAAATATAAAATCCACCATAAGAATATCAATATTACTACCATCAACAAACCTAAGAAGTAAAATTTCAAGGTTTTTGCCATTCTTTTTGGCATTAGAATGTATTCCATTGCAGATGTCAGAGATGAAAGTGACTTCAATTAGTCAGAATTGAGTTTCTTAAAGTCAAACATTACTTGAAATAATTCTTTTTTAGGTGTGTTATTTTTATTATTTTTATATAGTTAAGTTTATTTTCTTCTGTTTATATTCAATTTTAAATTTTTTCAAAAATCCATTTCATCTTTTAAATATATAAAACACCTATATGATTCAAAAAGCAAAAAGACATAAAAAGGTATACACCAAGAAGCAAATACTCAGCATATGATTTATTGGAAGCCTTTCCGAGTTGAAACCTTTACATTTCTTTTTTTCTGCTTTTTAAAGTTTATTGGAATATAATTGACAAAAATAATTGTACATAATTAATGTGTAGGTGACGATTTGATATTCGTATACACTATAGAATGATCACTAAGATTAAGGTAGTTAACAGGTCCATCATCTCACATAGTTAACATAGGTAAGTGTGTGTGGTAAGAACACTTAGATCAACTCTTAGGAACTCTCCCTTGTTCAATACCTTATTATTAATTACAGTCACCATGCAGTAAACCCTTTCCTTCCTTCCTCCCTCCCTCTCTTCCTTCCTTCCTTCCTTCCTTCCTTCCTTCCTCTCTCTTTTCTTTCTTTCTTTCCCTCTTTCTTTCCCTCTTTCTTTCTTTCTTTCTTTCTTTCTTTCTTTCTTTCTTTCTTTCTTTCTTTCTTTCTTTCTTTCTTCTTATTCACTGATTTTAGAGAGAGAGGAAAGGAGAAAGAGAGAGAGACATACATCAATTTGTTGTTCTACTCATTTGTGTATTCATTGGTTGACTCTTGTCTGTACCCTGACCAGAGGTTGAACCTGTGACCTTGGCATATTGAGACAATGCTCTATCCAACTGAGCTAACTCAGCCAGGTTGTCATTTCCATTTTTAAAAGAATATTTTATTTATTTATATTTAGACAGAGGGGAAGGGAAGGAAAAAGAGAGAGAGAGAAACATCAGTGTGCAGTTGCCTCTCACATGTCCCACACTGGGGAACCTGGCCCACAACCCAGGCATGTGTCCTAACTGGGAACCAAAGCTTTGACTCCTATGACCCTTAGCTTTGCAGTCCAGTGCACGATCCACTGAGCCACACCAGCCAGGGCTCATTTCCATTCTTGATCACTAAAGTATTACAAGTTCACTGTAGACAGTTCACAAAACACAGGAAAGAGCACAACAATGTTTTGGGCACATGTTGTCTGATAAATTCTTGTAAATTAACTGAGCTTAATCAGGTATTCACATGCTTATACTTAGATTTCATTCACTGGAATTTTCTTTAGTTTTTTAAAATCCTGTACATAACCTTGTTATTTTGATTTATATGACTTAATTATTATTTCTGTTTAGAAAACGTATTTTCTTTCTAAATTCAGTATTCCCTTCCAAGGATGAAATCCCAGAGCACACACTACAGGATGTCATGAGGTGCTCTCTGTGTCCGCTTCACAGGGCAGAGGCTTCAGTGGTGCTAGTAACACCCGGAGTGAGCTCACCCTGCTTCACCGGGGCTGGTGCTCACCTCCATGCCAAGACCTACTCTGGCGGCCCACTCCCTGCAGGAGGAAAGGACTCGGAAAACACACCGCATTTAGCTTTTAACCTCACCACGTGTTGTACAGTTGTAATCGATCGTATTTCTCACACCCAGGTGAGACTGCACAAAGGATGAGTGTATTTGAAAGAACAGAACATAAAACAACTGTAGGGCCAGCTCTGGCTTTTAAAAGCTACACATTTCACATTTCTACAATACTTCACTTGTTGGAAGTGTTTTCACACGTATGAGTTTAATTGTTGTCTGTGATATTTGGAACAGTAGGGCAGGAATGACTATGCCTTTTTTAAAGGTGAGGAAACTGAAGATGGTTAACCCAGAGATGCCTGGCCAAGCAGCCACAGCACTGGGGTTCAGGGAGGGACTTCCTGGATCAGAGTCATTGATCTTTCCTTCCTGTGTCAAGTATGGTCAAGCATGGACAACGGCTTCAGAGAGCGCAAACGCTCTTTAAGCCAGAGTCTTAGGTAAAGCAAAGCACCTTACACTATCAATACTCAGTGTATGCGTTATCTATTGCTGCATAACGTACAACTCCCAAACACACTGGATCAAAACAACAAACATGTATTATCTCAAGTTCCTGCGGGGCAGGAATCTGGGTGCAGTGTAGCTGAGTGTATGTGACTTTCTCTGAAGATGAAGCAAACAAGGTTTCTTACAAGGCTGAGATCAGGTCAGCCCGGCTGCAGTCATCTCACTGCTCCACTGGAGGAAGATCTGCCTCCAAGTTTCCTCACGTGGCCGCCAGCAGGCCTCAGAGCCTAACTGGCTGCTGGCCAGAGACATCAGTTTCTTGCCATGTGGCCTCTCCATAGGGCTATTTACAACATGGCAACCAGTTCAAAGGCAGAGGGAGGGGGAGGGAGGAGAAGGGAGGGGAGAAAGTGGGGGAGGGAGGGAGAGACAGAGGGAACACTAGAAAATAAGAGGAAAACTAATCTTTTTGTAACTTTATATTGAAAGTGACAGCCCATCACCTTGGACGTATTTTTGTTGTTTGAAACAAGCCCTTAAGCCCAGTGCACACTCGGGAGGGATTTGTAAAAGGTGCGAACACCAGCATGTGCGCCCATCAGGAGTCGTTTCAGAGGCTGCTCACCCCACTCAGCGATCTCCGTGAAGATTTTGTTTTAGCCCTTCACGTGGTGTTTTCCAGAATTTCAACAATTCAATAGAATCTTTTTCAAAGAGAATCTAAACTATTATTACCATTAGACAGAGAAAGACAAATACTATATGCTCTCACTTATGAGTGAGATCTGAAAAAATGAAACAAAACAACCCAACTGAAATCATAGACACAGAGGACAGACTGTGGTTGCCAGTACAGAGGCAGGAGGTAGGAGTGGGGTGGACGACATGGCTGAGGTGGGGTCAAAGGTACAAGCTCATACTTACCAGACGAATGAGTCCTAGGGATGCAATGTACGGCATGGTGACTGCAGGTAATGATGCTCTATTCGATATTCGAACGTTGCTAAGAGAATATATCCTAAACGTTCTTATTACAAGAAAAAATATTATAGCTATGAATGATAATGGGTGTTAACTAAACTTATTGTGGTAGATCATTTTGCAATGTGTACGTATATCAAATCATGTTATACACCTGAAAGTAACATAATGTTGTATGTCAATTATATCTCAATTTTAAAAAAGAAGATAAAGAGATCTAGATTAGTTTCCTTTATCCAAAAGACAAAAGAAATTTATAATAGGGTGTCTCATGTAGCTGAAGTAATGTTTCATTCTTTGGCAAAAACAAAAATGAAAACCACCAATGGGTAGGAGGGGCAAGGGCTGCTGCGCGGGAGGGGTTACTATACACTGGTGATGCAGGGGTCACAGGGATATTACAGTAGCTCCCAACGCCTCTTGCATTGAGAATAAAAGTTAATAGTTGGGATGAGCCTGACCAAGACTCAGTGACTTATGGGGGCAATCGACATTATTGGGGAAAAATTACCCTGAGAGCAGAAGCAGATGTGGCAGTGGTCAGCCCCTTTGAGGACTCCAGCGATAAAGGGGAACCATGGTTCTGGTAGCAGATGCTGGAGCCTCCCCCCTACCCCATTATATTCTAGTTTTATAACCCACTGATCCCCTTTCTTCTCTGAACTCCCTTCCCCTGCCCCTCATCATTATATTCTTCTCCTCCTCCTCCTACTCCCCCTCCCCGCCTCAGTTCCCCTCTCCCCGCCCCTCCCCTCCTCCTGCTGCTTTTTAAACTCCTCTTGAGGCCTCCTGTTTAGCTAGAAATTGTCGATTTAAACTGGTGCTTGTGCTTTAGCCCCTTTAGGTTGTAATAACAAGATGAGGACTTAGCAAACAAGCACTTCCTTCCCAGTGTCTTCCTCCCCCCACAGATTTCTTGTCTGTCCCATCATTGACCTGTATGATATTTACCTCATTTCCCGTCAGTCGTGACATGCTCAGGACAGACCTGTGGCACAGTGAATCACAAATATGTGCCTCAGGGTCACGTGGCTTGCTCACACTCATGCTCTCTGATTGCATCCCCTCTCCCCGCTACGTGAAAGACTCAAACAGTAGATATGGGTAGTCCCCAGGAATCTGCATTTTAGACAAGTACCCCAAGTAAATGTGTTGCACAAAGGTTCCTGAGGCACAAGGGTCCCTTTGAGCATGGCTGCTGGAACTGTCCCCTTGATTATATTCTACTTATAACCAATCGTTCCCCTTTTTTGAACTCGCTGCCTAGACATTGCTCTGGAGCCTAAGAGGTCACTGCCTTGTGACATAATCACAAGGCTAGAAGTGACAGGCACATGGAGTCACTACTGCATTCTAGTTTGCCTGCTTAAAATCCTGCATGTCTTCTTAGCTGCCTTCAGGCATACGGAGGACAAGAACGGTGGTGGTATGCTAGGTAAACCTTCGCTTTTAACCTGCAGTGTTTCTTACTGTGTTATAAAAAAAAACAATACTAACATGCTCATTTACACTACAAATGGCTTATAACCATATATAGAGATGGCTTTATAAAACTATAAAAATTTGAATTAAGTTTTGTGTTTTTTTCAGTGTAATGAAGCAAAGGCCTTGTGTCTCTGGGAGATGGTTCCCGAGTTCAGACCCTCACCCAGCCACTTGGGAACTTGGCCAGTGTTTCACATTGTCCAAGCTGTCATCCCCTCCTTTGTAAACGAGGAGAAAGGCAGTTCTACCTTCCCCAGAGTTCATGTAGGGTTAAATGAGATGATTCATGTAAAGTGATTGAAATAGTGCCTGGTACATAGTGAACCCTAGTTATGGTCATCATCCAGAGGAGGAGCTACTTAAGTGTAAGTCCTAATAATTAGAAAGATGATTGGATATTTTCACACAGTGAAAAGCTGGGATACCTCCAGGTTTAGTTCTATTTCTTAGGCAAATCCAAACTGCTTTATCTCACCGTCTATCTGTTCCCTTTCTCCAAGCTCCTTGGAGCTACTATGGTTCGTTTTCAAGGAAAATATCAGGGTCAGATGAAAGGAACTGAAGAAAGTTCAAGTATTTTTGTTGGAACTGCTAGCATTCTGTGAAAGTATTTTGTTTTGAGTGTGTGTGGGGGCGTGTTAAGTGGCTGTTGTGGTTTGCAGGTCAATGTGCGACTGTCTAGGGGACAAACAGGAAATGTGGCCACTGTGCTTGGCTGTGTGACTTTGATTTTGGCATCCCAATCTGCACTCCCGTTCTGGTGCTCACCATCAGTAGAACAACAGTGCCTGTCCCACTTTCCACTCCAGGCTCCTGTGAGAATGAATGGAATGTCTGAGAAGTCAGAATAGATGCCGTCCAGTCATCAGGGCTTTGCTGTGGGCCTCCCTCCTTGTTCCAGTGCAAGGCTAGAGAGCATAGCCACGGAAGCCGGTTGACTGGGAGAGAGTGTCCCTGCTTTTGAAGCTACTCTGTGGAGTGTGGACAAAATAGGTAAATGTGTCGGCACTGACAAACCAGTCAGTAGCAGCTCCCTTTCGGAAAGCTGTTAAGGCTGCCCCTGACTGTCATATCCATCACTTCTGACTCCTCAGCCTCTTGACTCCAACAGTTCTCTCCTTTCCCTCTTGTTCCTTCTGCAAAGCTGACCTCTCTGCAATGGATGTGCCCCTTCTCCAAATGTGCTCAGAGCTCCTTGTTCTAAACAAAGGCTTTCCTAAACCGGTCCATCCTCAGTGCCTATGCCATTGCTATCACCCCATTGCTCCCACGGTTCTCTCATGCTGCCGTAGATTTTCTCTGTGCCCACTTGTTCTGATCTTGCCGTCTGCTTTCCTACCTCCTTGACTTAATACTACTTAAGAGTGGCTTCCAGTTACTAAGCCCACTGGACACTTTTCCATCCAGTCTCTTCAGCAGAATTTTGACATCCTTTCTCCCTTGGCTTCTGCATCTGTGCACTGTCCTTGTTTTCCTGTTTCTGTTTCTGGTCCACCTATTCTCCTCTTGTTAGGACTACATAAATGTGAATGTAAATGACATTTCCCAGGATTCTCTTGATGATCTGTTTCTCTGGTTATACTCATTTGTCCCTTGGCGATGTCATCCGCTTTCATGACTTCAAATCTGGGTCAGATCAGTTAAGAGTGATCTCTAACCCCTAAATCCACCCAGAACTTGTTTCTAACTGCCCACTTGGATGTTGTGTTTGGGGTGTTCAACTCAGTATTTATTTCCTAAAATCATGCATCTCTTGGGCCCCAGTTCCTCTGCTGGCCTCAGACCAAACCTGTAACTCCATTCCCTTTCACATTCTACCTTTAATCAGCTGCCAGGAACAATTGTTAATTTCATCATACTCCCTCCATTCCTTTCTGGTAGTGTGGTCTCGGTCAGGGCCTTCTGTCTGGCTTGGACCGTTGCACTAGTCCCTTAAGTGGTCTCTTTCCCCCAATATCTCTACCCACCACTTCTGCACACTGTTTCTTGACTGGTCTTCTTAAAGTCTTACATTGGTTCTATAACATATCTGCTCATAAATCTCATTACCAACTAAACCAAGTTTAACTTCCTTAAGGAAACAAGCAACAACATGAAAAAGCAGGCTTCAAAATAGGAGAAAATATTTGCAAATTATATATCTGATAAAAGACCAAAAACCCAATTTGGAAAAATGGGCAAAGTTGCTGAATTAGCATTTCTCAAAAAAGACATACAAATGGCTAAAGGTATATGAGATGGTACTCAAAGTCACTAATCACTAGAAGAATGCAAGTCAACCCCACAATGAGATATCGCCTCACATAGTGTAGTGTGACTATTACCCAGAACACAAAAGATACCAAGCATTGGTGAGGATGCATGATGACATTTACACCTGGAATCTACAGAAGTTGAACACAGAGGGTAGAATGGTGGTGGCCAGGGAGGTGAGGAAGATCAGATGTTGGTCACAGGGTATAGACATTTGGTTATAAGATGAATAAGTTCCAGAGATCTAATGTACAGCATTGCATTGACTATAATACATTACATTACATTAACTGTATAGCTATACAGACGTATTATGAACTACACAGCATTACATAAACCTTAATTACATTATATTAACTATAGCTGTATAACATCCTTGAAATTTGGCAAGAGATTAGATCTTAAGTGTTGTTCTGACCACACATACAAAAATGATAAGTATGTGAGATGATGGATGTTAACTAGCTTGATGGTGATAATAATTACAGAAGGTACACTTATACCAAAACACCCCTTGTATACCTTAAATATATACAATGTTTGGTCAGTCATTCCTCAATAAGCCTACAGAAAAAAAGAAGTAGTGAAACTTAAGCAAGTCTCTTTAGGTTACCGACTTTGCTGAACATAAAGCCCACTAAGTGGTGAATGGTCTAAAGCCTGCTGGGGTGCACAATCACAGCCACAGGATTCTGTCTGTCCTGTTCATCACTGCCTGTCCTCAGCATCGAAAACAGTGCCTGGCCCATTACAGGCACTGTCAGTGACTCACTGTCCTGTGAACGGAGGGAAATGGAAAGGGATGGTTTAGCTGGTCTGAAGAGTTAACCTGAGATAGGGTAAGAACAGATTATAAAGGCCTTGAACGTCCCCCTAAGGCAACTAAACTATTTTTTTAACTGCTCCATTGAGGTTTTGTTGATATATGAAAAGTTGTGCTTAGGTAATGGATACAGTTTGGTGAATTTAGAGGTAAGTGTTGTCTTGGTCAGAGCCTTTTTACCCATAAAACCATCACTACAATCTTTCCCATAAATATATTCATCCCCTCCAAATGTTTCCCTCTGTCATCTTTATTTTTTGTGATGAAAGCACTTAAGATCTACCCCTTTAGCAAATTTTCAGTGTGTAGTACAATATTGTTAACTCTAGGTACAGGAGATACCTAGGACTTATTTGATTAATACCTCCTCCTTTCCCCTCTGCCTGCACCCTTGTATTCCCTGCTTCTATGAGTTTGACGATTTTAGAGTCCTTATATAACTGGTATCATGTAGTATGTGTCCTTCTGTATCTGGCTTATTTCACTTAGCGTATTGTCCTCTAAGCTCATCCACATTGTTGTGAGTGGCAGGATTTCCTTCTTTCTTAAGACTGAATAATATTTCACTTATATATATTTTATATAAATATATAAACATATATTTATATATACTATTATATATGATATATGTAATTGTGTATATATTTTTGTATAAATATATAAACATATTTATATATACCACTATATATAATATATATACTTGTGTATTATATATTATATATAATATATAATAATTGTGTGTGTGTATATATATGCACAATTTTTTCATCCATTCACCTGTTGACAGGCACTTTTGTTGTTCTCAGGTCTTAACTATGGTGCGTAATGTGGCAAGTGGGCACGAGAATGCAGATCTCACGTTGAAAATCTAACTTCATTTCCTTCAGATAAATACACAAGTGAAATTGCTGAATCATACAGTTGTTCAATTTTTAAGTTTTCGAGGAACTTCCAAAATGTTTTCTATAGTGACTGTACCAATTTACATTCCCCTCAACAGTGCATACAGGTTCCTTTTTCTCCACATTGTCACTAACACTGGTTAACTTTTATCTTTTTGATCAAACAGCCATTCTAACAGGTGCGAGGTGAGATGTCCCCGTGGTTTTGATTTGCATTTTCCTGATATTAGTGAGGTTGAGCATCTTTTCATATCTCTGTTGACCATCTGAATTGAGAAATGCCTATTCAATTCCTTGGATCATTTTTAATCAAATTATTTGTGATTTTGGTTTGTTTTTTTCTATTGAGTTGTATGAGTTGCTTATATATTTTGGGTATTAACTCCATAATGGATATATAGTTTACAAATATTTTTTCCCATTTCATAGGTTATCTTTTCATTTTGTTGATGGTTTCTTTCGCTGTGCAGAAGATATTTAGTTTCATGTAGTTCCACTTGTATTTTCGCTTTTGTTGCCTCTGTTTTTGGTTTCATATCCAAAAAATTATTGTCAAGACAAATGTCAAGGAGCTATTCCCTGTGTTTTCTTGTAGGAGATTTAAAGTTTCAGATTTTATGTTTAATCTTTAATCTATTTTGTGTTGATTTTCGTGTAAGATAGAGGCCCAAATTCATTCTTTTGTACGTGAAGCTGGCATTACCCTATAAAATACAGGATATGTACATGAAATCCATACAAATGAATAGCCCAATAACCAATAATTATATGACTAGAAGTCTGACCTCCCTTGTAGGCAAGAAAATGCAAATTAAAACAAAAATAGAGCATTTTGAAAAATCCATCAGATTTTCAAAAACTGAAAAAGCAAAAATATGTAGGGTAGGTAAGGTGAAAAAGTAGATATTGCTAGTGGGAGTGCACAATGCTAAAATCTTTGGGGAAAGTAATATGACAATACCTATTAAAATTGAAAATATAAATTTGTTACACAGCATCATCTATCATGTGCATTTGTGTTTTTTTGCTAGAAATGTAGAACCTGAACCTAATCAAGAGATTAGCTTCCATTTTCAGAAATACCAGAAATAAAGGAGTAAGTTCAATAATACCCTGGGGAGAAATAATAATAAATTCAGAATGTGGGACACTTTGTAAGGTAACTTAGGTAAGTACCTAAAACACCAATGTCTCAAGAAAAAGTCATAGGGCTCTTCTTTCCTGAAAGAAACTAAAGCAACTGAAAATGTACACTGAAAACTTTATGAAATATTGGTGAAAAAAAATTGAAAAAGACACAAATAAGTGGAAAGATATTCCATGTTCATTGATTGGTTAGGAAAGAAACTCTAAAGAATTGTTAGGATAATTGGGGGAAATTTGAGTGTGGATTGAATATGAGCTGCGATTGTTTTTAGTGATCTTGTTAAAGCAATGGTTTTTAATTACCTTAGATATGACGAAGCTATATAGATGATCTCTATTTCTAGACAGGCATGCTAAAATATTTAAGTGTGAATTGTCACATTCAGGAATGAATTGTTGAGCAGTATAGAAAACATAAATTATGTATACTTATGAATAGAAATAATGCATATGCATAAATTTAGCTTAGCAATTCCATTTTTGCAAACTTATACTACAGAATAAATGTTTTAACACATAAGAATGAAAGTGCAAGGGTGTCTGTTGCCTCATTGTTTATTGTGATAAAAAAAATTGGAAACAATTGGAATGTCCATCAGTAGAAGATAGTGAAGAAATTGTGGAACATCCATGCTATGGAATAGTATATGGCAACTAAAAAATTGGGTTAGATCTGTCTGTATTGAATTGGAGAATATACACAATATATTGAGTTGGAAAAAAGTTCCAGATGAAAGCACACAGTACAAGTCCATTTTGTATAAGGCAACATTTGTAAAAAAAAACAGGTCATACTTCTGCCTATCCTTCTACCTCCACACCTACCTGTGTGTGTGCGTATGTGGGAAAAGCAGCTGCAGTTGGAGAGGTACACATTAGGCTGTAAACATTGGTTGACTTAGAGAGGTAGGGGAAAGATGAACTTTTTCATTTAAATATCTGTGTTTCATTTCACTTAGAGTAAATTATAGCTGATTTAAAAAAAACTTTACAAGATAAGTTCTGATCTGCCTATTACATTGCTGCTTGTTTTCCAACATTATTATCAGTTTATTCTTGTAATGCATAATTTCTTATAATTTCAACAGCCTTTTGAGAGAGACAATAAGTTTTTTTGTTTTTTGTTTAATGAATTTTTAAAAAGATTTTATTTATATATTTTTAGAGAGGGAAGGGAAGGAGAAAGAGAGAGAAAGAGAAACATCAATGTGCGGTTGCTGGGGGTCATGGCCTGCAACCCAGGCATGTGCCCTGACTAGGTATCGAACCTGCGATGCTTTGGTTCGCAGCCCATGCTCAATCCACTGAGCTACATCAGCCAGGGTGAGAGAGACAATAAGTTAATACTTGCTCCGGCCACCATCTTAAACCTGAAGTCCCTTCCACTATTCTGTCCAACTTCTCTGTCTGTGCTCATGCAGTCTGTTTCCCAACTAGAACACTCTAATTTGCACAGAAGGTTTCTCACTAACAATAGTGGGAATGGGTAATAATTCATAGAGGTGTTCAAAGATTAAGCACTGGGGTATTATATGGATGCCTGAATTGGGTTGGTTTTGGTTAGAAAGAGGAAAAAACTGTGACCAGTGCCTAACTTAAAAATTCTTCTATTGAGATGCATTTGGCAGAATTAAATTTCCAGCTGGTCTGATAATTTACATGCTCTCTGTTGGGGGTCCATGAGAGATCTTTACTCTTTCTGTCAGCATCACAGACCAGAAGCCATCTGAAACCATTAACCTAGTTTTTAGTTGGCATCTGCTGCCTTGGCGTAAGTTATAGGAACAGATTTATAGCAAGCATTGCGGTAGAAGGGATGAGCCAACCCAAATTACCAAAGAATCATGCAGGAAGCATACTTGGGCTAGGTAAGCAGATCAGCCGTTCCCTTCAAGTGTGTGGAGGGAGTTTATTGAAGGTGACTCTCCAGATAGCACAGTCCCTAAAGTTGGTAATGCAATCTGACAAAGAAGGAGAAGGAAATCTCTCCGGGTGCAGGTGGAGATCTCTTCTCCGCAGATTACTAGGAGTGCGTTGTTCTCATCCAGACTGGGAAGGAACCACTGGGAATCTTTGTGTCCAGCACTCAGCTTCCAGATAGTGGGCAATGGTCTTCCTTTTCTTTCTGATAACTTGAAGAAAGGAGATGCCACTACGTCTATAGAAATAATTTTTGTCATACAAAATTTATTTTCTGTTCAAGTCAATGTTCATAAATGATAAAAATGCACAACTGATAGAAAAGGGACTTGGAGAGATTTTCATCTCTGTTCATTTTTTTTTAAAAATCAAGAAATTTAGTCTGAAGAAAACAATCCCATTTACAATTGCATCAAAAAGAATAAACTACCCAGGAATGAATTTAACCAAGAAGGTGGAAGACCTATACACTGAAAACTCTATGAAATAATTGATGAAAATGTTGACGACACAAATAAATGGAAAGATATTCCATGTTCATGGATTGGAAGAATTAACATTGTTAAAATGTCTATAATAAGCAAAGCAATCTACAGATTCAATGTAATTCCTATCACAATTCTAATAACACTTTTCATAGAAATAGAATGAACAATACTAAAATTTATATGGAACCACAAACATCCTGAATAGCCAAAGCAGTCCTGAGAAAGAACAAAGCTGGAGGCTTCACATGCCATTATTTCAAACTATGTTACAAAGCTATCATAATCAAAGGAGAATGGTATTGTCAGAAAAACGGACACATAGATCAATGGAACATAATAGAGAGCCCAGAAATAAACCCACACATACATGGTTGGTTAATTTATGACAAAGAAGTCAGGAATATACAATGTGGAAAGGACAATCTCTTCAATAAATGGTTCTGAGAAAATGGACAGCCATGTGCAAAAGAATGAAATTGAACCCTATCCCAACCATGGGCAAAAAGTAACTCAAAATAAATTAAAAACTTGAACAAAAGACCTCAAGCCATACAACTTTTAGCAGAAAATAGAAGCAGTAATACTCTTGACATTGGTCTTGGTAATGATTTTTTTTTTAAATTTAACACTAAAAGTAAAAGCAACAAAAGCAAAAATAAATGACTTGGACTACATCAAACTAAAAAGCTTCTGCACAGCAAAACAAACAATCAACAAAATGAAATATTTTTCCCTATGTTGGAAAAATATTTGCAAATCTTATCTCTGATAAGGGGTTAGTATCCAAAATATATAAGAAATTCATATAACTCTAGCCAAAAAATCCAATTAAAACATGGGCAGATGACCTAAATAGACATTTTTCCAAAGAAGACCTACAGATGTTCAAAAGGTACATAAAAATGTGCTCAGCATCACTAATCATCAGAGCAATGCAAATCAAAACCACAATGAGATGTCATCTCTCACACATGTTAAAATAGTTATTATAAAAAAGACAAGAAATAACAAGTGCTGGTGAGGGTGGGGAAAACAGGGAACCTTGTGCATTGTTGGTGGGAATATGAATTGGTGCAGCCACTATGGAAAAGAGTATGGAGATTCCTCAAAAAATTAAAAATAGACTTACTATATGATCCAGAAATCCCACTTTTGGGTATTTATCAGAAAAAAAACAAAGACAGTAATTTGAAAAGTATATGCATCCCAAGTTTACTCAGCCTTATTCACCATAACCAATACATGGAAACAAGCTAAGTGTCCGTTGATGGGTGAATGGATGAAGAAAATGTTTATGCACACACACATGTGCACACACATGCACACACACACACAGAATGGAATGTGA
Source organism: Tonatia bakeri (assembly GCA_004024845.1). Lineage (NCBI taxonomy): Eukaryota > Metazoa > Chordata > Mammalia > Chiroptera > Phyllostomidae > Tonatia > Tonatia bakeri. Next base: position 135,579 of record PVIA01000180.1, read on the forward strand.
CTGAGCCATCCAAAGAGGGAAACCTTCCCATTTGCATAACCTAGATGGACCTAGAGGGCATTATGCTAAGTAGAATAAGCTAGACAGAGAAAGACAAATACCATATAAGCTCACTTACATGTAGAATCTAAAAAACTAAACAAATGAAAATAAAACAAGCACAAAAATAGAGAAAACAGATCGGTGGTTGTAAGAAGTATGATTGGAAGAGTGGGCAAAATGGGTGAAGGGGGTCAAAAAGTAAAAACTCCCAGTTATAAAATGAGTCCTGGGTCCCTGACTGGTGTGGCTTAGTGGATTGAGCACTGGCCTGCAAACCGAAGGGCTGTCAGTTTGATTCCCAGTAGAGACACATGCCTGGGTTGTGGACCAGGTCAGACCCCCATTGTGAGGGGGGGTGGCGCATGAGAAGCAACCACACATTGGTGTTTCTCTTTCTGTTTCTCCTTCCCTTCCCCTGTAAAATAAATAAACAAAATCTTTTAAAAAATAAAATAAAATAAGTCCTGGGGGTATAATGGTTGTTGTTAATAATACTGTATTGTATGTTTGAAAATTGTTAAGAGTAGATCTTGAAAGTTCTTATCACAACAAAAAATTGTAATCATGTGTGGTGATGGATGTTAACTACACTTAGTTGCAGTGATCATTTTGCAATATATACAAACATCAAATCTGAAATTAATATAATGTTATATGCCAATTATACCTTAAAAAAAAAGATATGCATCCCATTGCTCATCTTCCATGTGCCCTAAAAAGGGCTGAAGGATGGCGGTAAAAACACAGAACAAACTCATCCATGGCAGCCCTTAAAAGTAAGGATGGAGAGCTCTAGTCACTGTCCCCTTTCTGTTCCCCAGTGCTCAGCCCGGCTGGACTCCACAAAGGACCTGTGCCCAGCAGCCAAGAAAGTGCCCTTTACTTGACCAGCAAGTTCCTGGCCCCCCCCTCCATGTGACTTTGCTCCCACCTCGAATCTCAGACATCCCACCACCATCCCTTTCCTATTCCCAGAATGGACTTGGCCATGGACACCTAACTTGAAGTGCCCACTGACTTCTTCTCCCACCTTATATCTGAGTCAGGCTCTGGGATTTAAACTGTTTTTCTCTAGATTGGCCTCTTGGTATGACCCTTGTCTACCATTTGCATGTCCCTGGACTTCTCTTTTGCTCACAGACTCCTCCTCTCAGGCAGTGTGTACCGGGTATGACAAATTCTAGGCAGATAGACTTCTCTTTGGTGGTTTTTCAACAGCACAGATTGGCTGTCACAATAATATCTCACATTAACATAGCACTTAGAGTTTACAAGGCACTTAGGCATACATTGACCCCATTTATCTTCACAACTACTTTCTAAGTCAGTGACATTACCCATATTTTCAGAGTGAGGAGGCTGAGGCACAGGGAGGTTAAGCAGTCTCTCAAAGGCTAGTCAACCAAGGAGGGCAGAGCTGATGCCAGGACCCAGGTTTTCTGGCTCCAGATCCTCTGTTCTCTGGCCTCAGTTGTTAACCTGCTGTGTCTCAGTTCTACGCCCGCCCCTCTAAACCTGAGGCTGGAATGCTCAAAACTCCTTTTCCCTGACTCCCTTGCCTTCTTGTTAGGTTCAGCCAGTGGGGGACATGTGGGGGAGATTGGCAGGTGGAGGAGGGCGAAAGGGGCTTCCCTCCTAGTTTGTAGTTCTGATCAGCATTGTTCCAGCCACAGCAGGAGAAAGCTCCAGCTACACATTCATTACTGCTGCCCACACCAGCCACACCAGGCCTGTTCAGAGGTGCCAGCAGCAGCCAGAATGCCAGCTGGGCTATCTCTCTCACAGCCTGGGCTAGGCCCCTGGTGCATCTGCAGGGCACACTCCCTGTCGCACCGCTGATCTGAGTATCCACTGGGTTGTCCCTCTACCCAGAGATCTAAGCTGTGGCCAGGTACACACACCTCCCAGACGGAAGCCTTACCTCCACACCTGGTGGTCCTCCCAGACACCCTGTCAGTGGTCTAGCACCAGCATTGCAAAGCTTCCCCCTTGGGGTCAGCTCTCCGGAGCATGGTACTGCCCTTCAGAGGCACAGCGCCAGCTGTGCAGGACCCCTCACCCTAGCGGTGTGACTGGGCCCCTTCTCCAACGCCTGCGTCCTGACAACAGCCCCTCCTCCCTTTCATCCTCCTAGCTCTGCAGGGTGGTTCCTTCCTGCTGTGCAGAGTCTGCTTTACCTTAACCTCCACTTGGCCTTTCAGCCTCCCAGTGCCTGTGCATTGAAATACCTGATGTGCTTTCTCCTTTCCTCACTGGAACCTGATGGGAAAGAATGTCTAGGGTACCAGAAGGAGTAGGTCCCAGGAAACAGACTGTCAAAGATAGGAATCTGGGGGCAATTTTCCTCCATCTCTGGCCTTGAAAGCAATGCTGAGCTCCTGGCCAATTAAAAAATGAATACTGGTGACTTATGATATGCAGTGGCATCCTGATTGACATTTTCCATGGCTGCTTGCAGTAGAGTGGCTGCTGAAAGCACGGCTTTGAGAAACCAGATGGCTGCAGACACTTCAACCCTCAGCTCTGTTTCTCGGTAGAATAGCAGGGTATATGTAGGGTATATATTATCCCCAGAATCTAAAGGTGCTCCTAGTTGTAGGAGGTGCAAACTGCAATAACTTGTCTGTCATTTTGGAGCTGATATCCTGACATACTCTTGAATGCTAAACTCCCAGAAATTAGAGAAAAAGTATGGGGTGGATATCTCTCACTGAGCACCAAGTGGGAACACATTTCTGTTCTGTGAATGCTCACTGAGTGGCATTTACAAGAAGCTCTCAACAATTGTGTGAGTAGGAGACATACTCTGTGGATGCCGGCCAGCTTTCCCCTCAGCTATACTGGTGCTTGGTCAGTGGGCCCAGGGCCCAGGTGGCCATGCTGGTGGACAGAAGCCCTGCACATACTTCACGACATGGAGTTTTCCTCACCAATCTGGCTGTTGCCACCACTGAGTGCCTAACGTTTGAATAGCAGAAATATACTTAACCTTGGATATGAAGGCTACCCACAGGCTGAGTGATCAAACTGGATTCCTTCTATCCTATTAAGCAGGGAGAACAATGTATACTACAGGAATAAGTGCTGGTTCTAGATGGGTGGGGAGCGTCCTCTCTTTTGCGTGAAATACTTCTGCACATTGTCATCCATGCACTTAAGAAATATGATATTTACTGTTATAGCTTTTCTTAGAGCTTTGCTTCTGGCCAAAGAACTCACTTACATAGCAAAAGAAATGCAGCCATGGGCTTATTCCCATGGAATTCACTATTCTCATCATGTTCCTCATCACCCAGAAGCAGCTGACTTAATAGGACATTGGAATGGCCCTCAGATGGGACAGTGCAAACTGAGAGACTGCACCTGAGATGCTGGGACAGAGTGTGTAGTATGGGGCTGTTTCCCCCATAACTGGAGTGTAAGGGTCTAGACACCAGCGAATCACTGGATTTGGCTCCTATCACCAGGAAACCCATTGGAGAATTTCTTCTTCCTATCTCAGACACGTTGGTTTTAAAGTTTTTAACTAACAGCAGGTACAAGCTTCCATGAAGAAACACAGTGGTTCTATCTAATTCAAAGTTGAGACCTCCAGCTGGACACCTTGGGTTGTCATGCCACAGAACTGATAGGTGAAGATGGATTTACTGCACTGGCCAGGATGAGCATCCTGATTACCAAGCTGAAAATGCGGTTGCTGCGATGCCACAGGGGCACAGAGACTGTGTCTGGATCCTAGGGGATTATCTGGAGGGGAGCTAGCTCTTCATCCCACTAAATCCTAAAACAAAAGTTGATGGAAAATTCTAGTAACCTAACAACATCAGGATTGTAGAAGATTCAGTCCCTGAGGAATGAAAGTAAAAGAAACACAGTGGAGAGCCCCAGCCACCTGATGGGCTGGCTGGCTGTGGGGAAATGAATGTCAAACAAGCAACAGAAGAAGGCAGTTACGGAAATCAATAAGAAGGAAGCTGCAGGCACAACACATAAGGCCTCATGTCTCATTACAAAACTGAAGAGTAGCAGCTATGCTTTGCACTCCCTGCTGGTTAGTGTGTCATTTTATACAAGCCTCGCTTGCCGGGGTCAACTTCATAATTTTGTATCTAAGTTATAGAAGTTCAGGTGGTATTGTGAGCAAGCCAGAAGAGGAATTCACAAAAACCTGAGATAGGCAGAGGACAGTTGGGACACTGCGTTTCACTTTCAGGGGAGGGGCAAAGGATGAGAATGTCTTCATGTGTAAGAAAAATTGCTGTGTCTCGTAGGGCAGGAGCATGATGTTGCTGTTGCCTAAAACTTTGGATAAGGCAGATGATGATTGTGCGTGGGTGTTTGTTGGCTAAAGAGGTGTTTATTTGTTGTGTGTGCATTCTGAGACAGTTCTTCTGTAGTCCACTCTGTGGACTTAGCACTCGGACTCTGCAAACTGCCTTTCCCAGTCTCCTGTGCCCGCTTCTAGCCCGGTCTGTTCTAGAGAGGATTTGCAGGTGGAGGAGAAGGTAGCAGGGACTTCCAGGAGGCTCCTACCTCCGCACGTCTGGATACCGGTGGGGCGGAAGTTCCCTCTAGAGGCCCCCTTACAGTTTGGTAACTTGCCCTCTTCCACGTTATTTCCCCAGACAGCCTCTGTAGTTACTAATTTCTGGGTTTCTTTAGCATGTCCATTTTGCTCTTTTAGCCTTCTAATACCTGTTGTGACCCATCCCTGGTATTTTTAAATCTCTCCTTTAGGAATGTTTAGTATGATGCCTGTTCTCCTAACTGGACTTCACTGTTATGACGTTCTACCCTGCTCTAACAGCAACGCCTATTGTCTATCTGTCTATCTATCTATCAATCATCTATCTACCTACCTATCTACCGTCTCCTAATTTAATTAGCAAGAATGACAAGCGAGGTGATTTTTGTGAAGAGTTTCCAAGTGAGATCAGAGATGGCTTTCAGGCTAGTAACACTCGTCCCTGGCTCTTCTCTCCTCTGATCTCTGTCCCTTTATCCTGGGCCTCCAGAATCTCACATCCTTTCCTTCCAAATCTGCGCCCCTTTTCTGCCAGTTTCTCCTAAACTCAACTGATAACATGCGAGTTTATAAAGAAAGGTGCAGGGAGTGACCCCTTTTGGAAACAGTGGCACTTTAAAAACACCCTTGAAGCTGCCAAAGCGTTTCGTGCTCAAAGGAACCCAGCCCAGGGTGGCCAGCATGACCTAGCAGGGTTACGTGGGTCCGCCCTGGTCGAGAGGCTGAGTGGGTCCCCTGGAAGTTTTCTGAAATCCTTGAGTCATTGGAGCAGATGACATTCTCCAGCATAGGAGACTGCCGCTGAGCTGTGTTTCAGATTCACTTTCAGGTACTGCGGAAGTCAGGGAGACTTTCAAGGAAGACAGATCCGATGCAGAATCTCCCAGCGCCCTGACGCTCGATGTTCTCTTCCTGGTGGCGTCAGCACGAGAAGGAGCCTGAGTGCGCATGGGGCCCAAGTGCTTTCTCTCTGCGCCACTCACTTCAGAGGGTGTCAGTTGGGGTGATTTTGGCTGCAAGTTATAGACAATCCAACTCGAAATTACTTAAATAGCCCAGCCACCCCACTCCTAGGTTGGTATGTGAGAGAAAAGAAACAGTATGACAGAAACCTTGTACATAAGTGTTCATGGCAACATTATTTATAATGGTAAGTGGAAACAACCAAAATGTTTATCAAATGACGAATAGATAAACAGAATGTGGTGTAGCCATACAATGGAATGTTATTCAGGTGTAAGACTCATAGATGGAGAGCAGGATGACAGCTGGTGAGGGGGGTTGGCGGGGAGGGCTGAGCACAAAGGAAAAGGAACTCATGGACATGGACAACAGCGTGGTGATTGTGGGCAGAGGGGTGTATAAGGGGATAAATGGTAATGGAAACAATACAATAAAGATTGAATAAAAAATAAACTCCTAATATATGACACATATGGATGAACCTTCAAAAAACTAAGCTAAGTGAAAGAAACTGGTTTATTATATGCTTCCATTACATGGAATATTCATAATAAACAACTCCACAGGGACAGAAAATAGTGGTCGCCCAGGGCTGTGGAGGATGGGAGGGCTGGGGAATGACAGCAGAAGGCTGTGTGGGGTTTCCTGTGGAGGTGGTGAGAATGCCCTAACTGTAATTCGTGGTGATGGTTGTACGATGCTGTGAATGTACTAAAACCATTGAATGGCGTACTTTAAATGAATAAATTATGTGGTATGTGAATTATATCTTAATTTGTTATTACCAAAAATATTAATGAAATAATAAGGGAATTCGCTTTTTTCTACAACAGAAAGTCCAGAATGAGGTCAGTGTAATAGTTGATTGGTTCAGTGGTTTCATCTGGTTTCTCTCCATCTTCCTGCTTTGGCCCCTTCAGTTGGCCGCCTGCATGGACTTAAGACAGGGACAGCAGCTTCAGACATCCTGGAGACAGGAAAGGGGGTATTCTTATGTTCCTTTATTTTGGTAATTTCCCAGTAATGTCCAAGCTTATTCATCTTTCTCATTGAGTAGAACTGCCCTCCTGCCGAGACTAAGCCAGTGCCCAGTAAGGGGGCTTGTGTCTCTATGATCGACCTAGCACAATTGGGTGCAACCCTGAGTTCTACGGAGGAGAATTGGACACTGGAATGTAGCCAGGGCTCTGTCAGCAGGGAAGAAGGGACAATGGCTGTCGGGTAGGCCACCCAGCCTCTTCCAAACAGGATGCAGGAAAGAGAATTTTCTTGTAAGAAGAATGGGATTAGAGGCAGCTATGGATTTACTTCTTTCTATATCTATTATCATCTCTCTCCTCTCTCTCTCTCTCTCTCTACTTACTTACCTACTGATCTACTCTCCTACCCTCACTCACACTCAGAGTTTAAAATGCGGATATTTTTGACTACTTGGGACTAAGCAGTGTGGGTTTCAATCTTTTTCTAAAAAATTTTCCATGATTTGCACATTCATGAACATGTCCCCAGTTGGGGAGGATTAGCAAGAGGGCTGATGTGGGGCCCGCTCAGGGGGCGTTCTCCCAGTCCCTCGGAAGCAGTAGGACCTGCATTGAGTTTGCCCAACTCTCTTTCCTGGTGAAGTGCTGGCTAAGCAGGAGCCGGGAGCCAGCTGGGAGGAGAGTGGTTTGGCTGAGGCCCTCTGCGGGTGAGGCGCACCCTCCTCCATCTTGGCCTTGCCCACCTCTCTAGCGTTTCCAGGCCTGATCTCGCCTTCACCGACATTGGCCGATGTTGCACGTGAGCCGCCCGGTCACATGTGGTTGTGTTTAACTCTCCAGAACTTTGAACCAGCCTCAAGCTGCGCCAGTGGGGAGATCAAAGTCGACAAAGTGTATGTATTTTATAAACGGTGAACTTTTGTGAAGAAACCAAACTCATTTAGGCCGAAGCCAAGGGGAGTGCTATGTTTTGACTGATGCATAAGACAAAGAAAGAAGGTTGTTTCCCCTGTGTGTTATTTGGTTTTTTAAAAGACTGTTTATCAAAGTCTGTACTTTAAAATAAACATAGAGAACTCTCGTGTTCTTTCTGTAAACACACTGGAGCCCTTTGAAGCCAAGGATAATGAGTATGATAGCAGATGACTGTTTATCCTCTCCTGGGCTCCGTGTTTAGTTAGCTGGGTCTTGAAAATCTTAAACCTCTTTCACCCTTGAGAGAGATCTTCAGAATTGACTGTCAGAGCAGAGGGAAAGGAAAAGACCTCAGGAGTTAACAGCTATATTCTCACTTCTCTGCAAACAAGGTCCTCTCCTGAGGGGCCACACAGCCTGGGTGACGGGCTCTCCTTTCCCTGCCTTTACACCCAAGCCTAACCCACTGGAGTCCTCTTACCTGCTTGCCCAGGTCCCTGCCAGCCTCTCCACGCAGTGCTGTGCCGGTACATGTCGAACATCAGCTCCGGGAATGAGGAGAGCAGCCCTAGTGTGTGGCACTTGCCAGTTTCCCTGGTGTTCTGGTCCCACTGTGGTCCATGACAAGCTACCTGCATCACCCATGGGACAACATGTTGGGAAGAGACGGGCACAGCACTCCAGGTGGCCAAACAGGCCCCCAGAACCAGGGCCCTCAGCTCCGCCCCCTTTCTGTCCTGGGCCTGGGGGTCAACACCTCAGTGAATGTTTCTGAAGGGCAGTTTTCTCCACTACAGAGAAAGTTTCTTTTCTTGCTTAATGTTTCTCTCTTGTACTCTGGATGCTGGTTTCCATTTTCTTTGCTCCATTAGCTTGTAGCAATCAGTGGGGCTATTCTGGTCACTTCCTTTGTACAGTTCCTTGAATTGTTTCGATGCCATTGTATGATTCACGGAGCCCAGCTTCCTTTCTCCTGCTAGGCAGCTGGGAAAATCAAGCTGCTTGCATACTTTCCTGTGTTAGCCGCTGTATCCTGAAGTCACTCATGCCTAGCTGCGCAGGGGTTGCGCTGTGGGCCCATCGCCCAGCTCTCCCAGGCATCAGAGATGTTTCTTGAGGACAGGAAAGCCGTCCTGAGAGGAGGCTGGGGGGCCTGAGAGGAGGAGGTTTTTCCACTTAGTTTCAAGGTCTCAGTGGGTGAGTGTGGGACCCACATTCTATCATAAAGCTAGAGTCAGGATACCTATTCAAGACGATGAGAGCTTTGTTCAAACACTTACACACAGATTTTGACCTCATGGTTTAAAAACAGACACTTAAGTAACACCTTGCAAAGAGGCTGGGACCTCAACAGATGGTGTACGTAGCTGGCAGGCAGTCACAGGGCCAGGGGAGTCTGGCCCAGGTGCAGCCGAGAAGGGCCAGGCTGTAGTCCTGGGCTGGCAGTCCTCATGTCGCAGAGCCTGACTCCTCAGCAGCTTCCCAGGACTGAGATAGGGCCCCAAGAACTCTTCTGAGGAAATGTTCTTAAAATCAAAGTGGCTGAGCTTTATGATGACTGTTTGGATTCAGGACCCACCGTGGCTGCTGTGGTTGCAGCAGGAACTGCGGTAGATTGGAGTGGGGAGAAGACCCCGAGGGCTTCCTCCCACCCCGCTCCCTGTTCCTGAAGAACTTGATACCTGCTCTGGGCTCCAAGGGCAAGGGAAGGGTGAGCCTTTGGAAGGACTTATACCCAGTTAGGATTAGAGGGAGACGGTAGAACTCCACAATCTGAGGGATGACTTCACCACAGGTCTGCCCCTCCTGGCCACCCTCCAATCAGTGGATCTGTTATTCCTGACCCTGGTAATAACAGTAGAAGATGTATCAGTGGTTCTCTCATTTAACTTCGACATTAACCTGCTAAGTTACGTGTTTTATTATTCTTCCTATTTTATAGCCAGGAGACTGAGGCTTAGAGGGAGGGAGAGTATTACTTTGACCAGGGTCACAACTGAGCCAAAGTAGTTACTAGTTTGTTTCTAGTAACTAGAATATAACCTAGAACATTCGAGTAACTATACTATAACCCAGCACATACTAGTAACTAGATCATAACGTAGAGATGATATTCTAGCACCTCCACCACTCCTTCCCCAGAGACACAGTAGCCTTCAGGTTTCTCATGAGAAGCAGCAAGGAGTGCTCAGTGGGCTGGGGGGTTTGTCTTTACCTGTCCACGCCTCTCACACGCCCTGCCTTCCCTCCAGGTCTTGGTTTCCACCTGCTGATTCCCACCTACATTACTCTGACCCATCTAATCCTTTTGGACAGATGATCCAGCCAGACAGTTGACCTGACTTCTTTCTGTTTCACTTTGGCTTTGAACTCTGAGCTCAATGTCAGGCCTTGCAGGCCACAGGGAAGGCCTGCTCTGTTCCTTGACCTGGCTTATTGCCCCCAGGCAGCAGGGGGCCTGGCCACCCTCTTTGCTGCTTGCTCCTTGAGTGGAGATGTGGACCCAGGCTCACACTCTCCTCTTATTCTTTGGTGCCTGAGTCTCTCCCTGATCTAGCTGGAGTGTGACACCTCCTCCTCATGGTGGCAGCACAAATCCAGCCAGGGGACATCTGCTCCATTATTGTCCAGAGTATAATAGCCATGGTTGGCAATGCCCAAAGTAGGAGACCAGACAGGGACTGAGTCTTGGGTCTGTATGTGGTCTAGTTAACCATGGGGACTTTGAGAAAATGACTTACCTCTGTGTATTTGCATTGCCTTCTCTCACAATGAGGGTAAGAATAACATTGACCTCCTGGAGGTGTTTGGACAGTTAAATGAGTTAGTATAGCAAGGAACTGAGAACAGTGTTTGGCACAGGGTAATTCTCATCTAAGGGTCAGCATTCGTGCTTTTCTCCACCGGTCACATCACGTCTCCTGGGGTCCTAATCCGTGGTCGCTACTCAGTGATGGCCAGATCACAGAACCAAAATAAATGACTTTGTCCTGTTTGGCCCAGCCGTGTGAGTATCCACTCTCATTGACAGTGTGGTGCTTGGCTCAGTGAGCCCCAGCTGACCCTTAATTCTAGTCAACCCAGAGTTGCCAGGCAGCAGCCAAGGGCCTGGACTTGCTGCTGCACCTCCAAAGGGAGGGAGGAGCTTTCAGCACCATGGGAGTGTGGTGTTCTAAATTCCTAAAATTCCCCAAGTGGCTTTTGACAAATCACACAGTCCTCCTGGCCACCCATTTTCATATCCAGGTGGCTTAATGGTTGCTCAGAACTGTGTATGGGAATGTATATTAAAAATCAGGAAGAGTAGTCCCCACCTACAACCATCTTGTCTGTAGAGCATAAAATAACAGTAAATACCAAAGCAAATAGTTAGTGACATTGACTGATGGGTGAGCCGCACGAGATGAGTCCCTGCCTAACTAACGTGCTATACCAAGTCAAGTGGGGTTTGTGGTTTGTATGAGCTCACCACTTACTTGGTTTGCAAGATTCCTTGTCTTTGCTGGTTTGGCCCCAGGTCGGCGTGTGGTGAGGTGATTCCCTGAACCCTGGCCCCGCTGCTGTAGAATTTGCACAGTGGCTCAGGAGAGACCTGGGTGGGACAGGGGCCAGGTGGCTCGCCGTCCTGGCCTGCGCAGACACCCTGCTCTGGCTTACTTAAGCCCACCACTCAGATGCTGTTGGTGAGCTTGTCCAGAGAGCCAAGTAAATAAATAAATAGCCTGCCCACCACCAGGGGAACGGAAATCCCTCTCCCTCTGCAGTGGAGGGGAAGAGTGACACTCTTTTATAGCCTTCAGGACCTTCTCTTAGCCTGGTAAAAATTAAAAAGGACTTTATTGTAATGTAGCCACAAGCGAAACATCCTGAGGGCCATCTGTCCTGTAAGCCCCACAGTCTTACAGACAGTCGTCACTCTTCTGCAGTGTTGTGTCTGGGTGCTCAGTCCCTGGAAGCCAAATGGTACTTTTCACTGCTCACTGGACTTCGAATGCAGTGAGTCCTGGGCAAGTGTGCACATGAGCTGGTGTGCACGCGCTGAGCCTCCATCGGTCCTGTCAGATAGCTGAGGCCAGGACTGGGGCTGGCGGTGCTATGTTCTCAGGCTCATGTTTGTGCCTCATGTACTTGCTTTTGCCAACAGGTGAAAATTACCATGTGTCTACATTTTTGTGAGGATCTAGGAGAAAAGTTACGTTGCAGCACTTTGAGGCAGCAAGTGCTATCGAGAGGTTGGCCGGCAGAAAGCACAGTATTTGGAAGTGAGAGAGAGCTGTCAAACCCAGACCCAACTAACCAGCATCCAGATCTGGAAAACCAGCATCCAGATCTGGAAAACCAGCTACCTGACAACAGAGAATTTTCCCTGAGAAACAGTGCCATGGAGAGTGTGCTCGCCAGCCTGAGGGCAGAAGAGCTAGGCCCCACTCGCTGGTCGCACAGATGGGAGTACAGCTAACTCTGCCTGCAGATGCTCTGTTCCCATGTCAGTTCTCAGCCTCTCATTTGCTCCCCCTTTTCCTTCATTAAGACCTTCTCTTGAGGGGAGTCTAGTGAGCTGATTTCCCCTAAGATTCCAATTACTGATAAAGCTTGAAATGTCATTCTTCCCCAGATACTAGTATCTTAATAGAAGAAGGAAATAGGCCTTTAAGTGTGGAATTTCAGATATTGGTGAGTGAGGAGGAAACTGGTTTTTTTTTTTTAAGATATTTATTTTTAGTGAGAGGGGAAGGGAAGGGGAAAGAGAGGAAGAGAAACATCAGTGTGTGGTTGCCTCTTGCATGTCCCCCACTGGGGACCTGGCCTGCAACACAGACATGTGCCCTGGCTGGGAATTAAACTGGAAACACTTTGGTTCACAGGCCCGTGCTCAAACTACTGAGCTACACCAGCCAGGGCAGAAGCTGGGGTTTTGATACACACATACACACAATCACAGTGCATATTCTGCTGCTTTCTGGTGGAAAGAGTGGTCAGTGTTGGCTCTTCTCGTGGTGGGAGCAAGGACAGAAGACACTGTCCAGACCTGTGTGTCATCCCTTCCTCCCTGGCCCTTACTGAGTGCCTAGCACATGCAGGCCCTGTCCTGAATGCTTTCTTTTTTTACTTGCTAAACAGGAGACTTGTTGAGCCTTCTTAAGTCTTACACAGAGTAGCTCCCCAGCACGTGTGCTGGAGGACCGAGGAGGTTCCTCCTGGAAGCCCTGGCAGGAGGCCATTCCGATGGCCCAGCACTCCCTGGCACTGACAGACCCAGGCTGGCCAGGCCCATGTCTAGCTCGCTGGCCCACAGGGCAGACGGCATTTCCGCCCTGGCTGAAGCTGGCCCTGAGTGGAATGCTAGTGCTCCTGCGGCAACTTTGCCCAGTCCCCAGCTCTGTGGCCCTGGGAGCCGCAGTCTCAGTCTCCAGACGGAGGGATCTGGTGTCGGGTTGCTCAGCCCTGGCTGCAGGACTGTCCTGTTTGTCTGGACACTCCCCGATGCATGGCGAGGGAGTGAAAACATTCCATGTCTCTCCTCCCCTCTCGCTTGCATCTGCCGGCCCTGCCAGAATTCCTGTCTGAATTTCCCGGCATTAACAGTGATGTGCTCTCACCCGGAAGTTCCCAAGAGCTCACTTCAGTGGATAATTGTTTCTGCAGGAGGGACCCCGATGATTTTTCCATTTCTGCTTCCATAATATGGACTGAAACCCACACTTCATTGAAAGCAGATGGCGAACTCGCCCCCCGATGTGCAAGGGGAGACTCAGGGCTGGGATGCTTCTGATTTGTCTGCCTTCTGGGCAGCCGGGCACTGGCCAGGGCTGGGTCCCTGGGGCCTGGGCTCTACTGTTGGGTGTGAGAAGCAGGGGAGAAAGGGACACAAACAGCAGGCGGAAGGGGGCCATTAGGGAAGGTAGAGATTAAGAGAAGAAATGACAAAAACAGTGGAAGAGATGCACCCAGGATTTTTTGTGCCTGTCATTCCTGTGCTCTGACACTCACCACATTGGATTCTCTGGGGAGGTGCGTGCCTCAGGCCGCTGCCCCTGCAGAGGAAATTGGTACTAAAGCCTCAGCCACAGAGACCCCAGCCTGACCTTATACTCACCTGCCTCCGTGTAATGTAATGAGAAGCATATTCCCTACCAGATCTTTCCCAAGAGCATAAACCCTCTTTCTCTGTCTCCAAAAAAGGGCAAACAGAGGGCTGGCTGCTCCCCATGCTGCCCAACAATAAACTTGTCCACCAAAGTCCTGCCCAGACTTTCTGTCGTTCCCCAAACCTGCGATATGGTGACTTATAATAAAAAATATGTATTTGGTCTTTGTCTCATTCCTGGCACACTGTTCCTAAAACTCTTGGAATCTCTTAAGTGAGGAGAGTGATAAAGGTATCTTTTGTTATGGTAATGAGGTGACTTTTGGACTGAACCTCAGGACTGGGGCTGGTTGCCAGGAGAAACAACCTTGTGATTAGGGGCTGGATTTTAGCTCCACCAGACCTCCCAGAAAGGGATAGGGCTGGAGGTTGAACCAGTCACCAATGGCCATGATCTAATCACTCCTGCCTATGTGATAAAGCCTCCATAACACCCAAAGGGACCGGGCTCGGAGAGCTCTCAGGCTGGTGGAGCGTGGAGCTCTGTGGGGAGTGGTGCGCCTGGAGAGAGCGCGGACTTTTCCCACCCCTTCCCACATTCCCTGCCCTACGCATCTCTTCCATCGGGCTGCTCCTGAGTTATGCCCTTTTATTGTAAACCAGTAATTTAGCAAGTAAATGTTTCTCGGAGTTCTGCAAGCTTCTCTAACAAATTAATTGAACTCAAGGAAGGGGGTGTTAGAACCTCCCACTGATGGCCATTTGGTCAGAAGCACAGGCAACAGCCTGGACTTGCGACTGTCTGAAGTGGGAGCAAGGGAAGTCTGGTGGGCGGAGCCTTCAAACCGTAGAGTCTGGTGCTGTCTCCAGACAGGCAGTGTCAGAATTGGGTTGAACTCTAGGACACCCAGATGGTGTCTGAGAATTGCTCAGTAGTTTGAGGACCCCCACACACATTGGAATTGGGTGCAGCACCCTTCACCACCCACATAGTCGATCTGGGACCTCTCTTACTTTCTCTGGAGGCTTGATGACCCCTTCCTCCTTTGAAGTCCTCTTTCACTTCTTGCCTGCCATTCTGATTGATTCTTTATACAGTTTGTCTTATGTTCTTCTCCTTCCATGAATCCTTTCTGGTCTCTGAGTAGAACCTTTCATTCTCTTATAAGTAGTTACAGGATCTGCTGTGGAATGCTGGCCTCTCCGGGCACACGGCTGAGCAAGGACTGATTACCTGGTTCGTTGATTCGTGTGTTTATAGAGTGAGGGCTGTTACAAACCTGCACTTGGGATGTCACCAGCCCCTCTAGTTGCCACATCTGAGGATTAGGATCTGCATTCCTCTCTTGGTATCTGTGAAGACTCTCCAGAGGGATGGGAGCACATTGCTCCTGCAGGCCAGGAGAAGCAAGCTCACCTTGAATTTGAAACTTGAGATGTGGCAGAAGGGCTAGGTCTAGTGCTGAGTGGTTTGTGGTTTGTTTGTGTGTTTGTTTTTTGTGGTTGTTGTTCTCTGACCCAGAGCAGCTTTGTTTCTAGGCCCTGAAAACTTGTGACTTTTCTCTTCTAAAAGGATAAGAATGATAGAATCTACCACTGAGCATTTACTATGTATTAGACCACACATACACATACACTTTGTAACATGTAATTCCATAGCATATATGAGATGATGCTCATATCACCCTCATTTTTCTGGTGACTAGAGGGCTAGAGGAGTTAAAAACTTGTTTGAGTCTAAACCAGGAAGAAGTGGTAGAACCAGGACTGATCGGGCTGGCTGACTTAAAGGCCAGTGCTCTGAGCACCATGGCGGCACTTTGCTGGTGAAGGCTCAGAGATCAGGTGAGGGCCATGAGGGTGCTTACATGCTTCCTGCCTCCCCTGGCTCTTAGAGCCTCCCGAGGCTGGGACGGGCGGGCCAGCACAGTGCTGAACCAAGCCCATGCTTTGGGTGTATAGTGTACTTGGGTCTGATTCACACATTTTGCTCCTGGGTTTGTCCATCTAGGAAATCTTTTCTCACAGCAGGCCAGGCACAGGCTCACTGATGTGCTGCCCAGCTAGAGCCTAGTCAAGGAAATGCACGCCTTCTTGGGAAATCCTGCTCCCTCCCTGATAAGAATGTGATGTCCAGAACAGAGCCCCGGGCCAGGGGCCAGGAGGCTGGGACTGGGGTTCTGCCCTGGACTTTCTCTGGCTGGTACCTTGGGGCAGATCTCTTACTTCTCTGGGCCTCAATTTCTCCTTTATAATTGAGGGGCTTGGATGACACAATTGGGTATATTAATTCTGTCCAGAAGGTATCCAGCCATGTAATATGAAAAATAGAGACATTTATTGAAGAAGATACAAGAAACATTGTACATAGGACAATGACGCCTCAGTCCCCTGCATGGTAGGCACCTTGGGTCCTCACACAGTTCTCCCGATCACCATCAGCTGCCCCATCGTATTTTCCTGAATCTCACTGACAGCCTGAAATCTCTTCCCTTTCAAAGGTGATTTTAGTTTTGGGAAAAGCCAGAATTCACAGGGCACCAATTCTGGGTTGTAGAGGAGCTGAGTTACCTGGCTGATTTGATTTTTTGCAAAAAAACTCTGCACAAGATGTGATACACAAGCAGGCGCATCATTGCGATGAAGCCGCCAATCACCAGTTGCCATAGCTGCGGACTTCTGAATCATCTGAACAGTTTTTGTGGAGGAATGTGTAAGCTTAATGCAAAATTTGGTGCAGATTCATTGCTCTACTGGCTCAGCCATTTTGAACATGACATCCACACAGTACACATGCTCAGTCAATAGCATCTACCATCCCCACTGACTAGTACAGTGAAGTCATCATTGTTCACACATGCACATTCCAGGCCACTCTCCTTGGCTGCCAGGCTACACCAATGTCAAGCAAACCTTTCTCATTGTTGATACAACAGCTGGACTTTTTATGGACAGACCTCATAGTCCTCACAACTCTAAACATCATATGATTCAATCATGAAACTCCAGGATATATTTTTTAATATGTATATTTTTTCTTCTCACGGAGGACATGCTCATTGATTTTAGAGATGGGGGAGAGAGGAAGAAAGAGAGGGAGAGAAACATCAATGTGAGAAAGAAACCAATCAGTCGCCTCTCGCAGGTGCCACAACTGGAGACCAAATCCACAACCCAGGCATGTGCGCCAACCAGGAATTGAACCCGTGCCCTTTCAGTTTGCAGGATGATGCTCCGACCAACTGAGCCACATTGGTCAGGGCTAGGACATTTCTATTCCCACAGTTGTTTTTTTTTCTGTTCAAGTGAATCTGGTTAGACACAACATAGTAAAAATACTGTTTGAGACCTGGAATGTAAAATGATAGATAACACGAGGTCGGACTTATTGGAATCTATCTTCATTGTTAGTCTTCTGTTATGATATTCTAATTTATACTAAGCAAGACACTGTATTCCAGATAATTTTGGTGGCAATTTTTATTTACTGAAATGAAGGTCAGTCGTCCCCCTTACCCATGGGAGTCATAGTCCAGACCCCAAGTGGGTGCCTGAGATTGCAGATAGAGCTGAATCCTACATATACTGTTTTTCCCTATGCATACATACCTATGATAAAGTTTAATTTATAAATTAGACACAGAAAGAAATTATAAACAATAATGATAAAATAAGGCAATTATAATAATATACTGTAATAAAAGTTATATGACTGTGATCTCCGTCTTTTTTTTTCTCTTTCAAGATTTTTATCATTGTACTCACCTTTTCACTTAAGGGAAGCACTATATGGCTTCTTTCTGACATATTTGAATTGCCAGCTTCACTACTCTTGTTCTTTGGGGTCATTGTTAAGTGAAATAACAGTGACTTAACCCCAGCACTGCGATATAGCAACAATCGACCTGGTAACCATCAGGCTACAGAGAGGCTTCATAGTGACTGACAGGCAGAGAGTGTCTGCAGCATGGAACCACTGGGCAAAGGATGATTTGCCTCCTGGGCAGAATAGTGTGGGTGGCACAACATTTCATCATGCTATGCAGAGTGTGCGTGGTTCAAAACTGGTGAGTTGTTTATTCCTGGAATTTCCCATTTAATATTTTTGGACTTTGGTTGAGCACTAGTAACTGGAACTGTAGAAAGTGGAGCTGCAGATGAGGGCAAAATACCGTAGCAGATAATGAAGAAGTTAGGGCAAAGCACTATGTGCTAAATATGATGGAGCACATGTGCCGGGACCCACACAGATGGAGCCTTTACACACTTTCCCCATAGCTGGTTTCCCACTCTCCACCCAGAGCGAACCACCGTCCGGAACTGGGTCTGTGCCATTCTCATCTGCATCAGGCGTGACCTTACGCCTAGATATGTAGGATTTGTTCCCATGTGAGCACCATGTAAACAGTATCATAGGGTGTATTTTATTCCATGACTTATTTCCTTTCCTCATTTCATGATTTTGATTGGTGTGGATTCATGTCTACTGATTAATGATAGCCAATTTTATAGGTCAATCATAATTTCTTTAAATACATTTTCCCCTTGGAGAACTTTTAGGTTCTCCCTGCTACCCTACCTTACCTTTTTCCTTCCTTCCTTCCTCCCTCCCTCCCTTCCTTCCATCTTTCTTTCTTATTATCCACAAGGCTCTTCTGAACTTTCCTGTATATTTCCTCAATGTAAGTGGACCAAGTTTTTCAATAAGCATCATTGCAGGTCTGATGTGATGAGATATTTCTGAATTGCTTTCCAAGGTTTATGGATTTGCCCTCCTACCCACAGTGTGTGTCTTCATATACTCAGTAACATTTGATTTGATACTGTCAGATGTTTTTTATAAACAACAAAATTTTTGAATAAGTAAAACTTTCAAGTACTTCAAAATGGAAACTGTGACAGGGTAGAATGTGAGAATTCTTTATCCCTGGTCCCCAGGCTCCTGGTTGAGTTCAGCGTTCACTGCTCCTCTGAGGCGTTCTCACAGGGGCTTCCAGGTATGTGCAGGCAAAGGCGTGCATGTGGGTGAGTACTTCTCAGCTTCTCTACTCAGTTACTGTATAATGAGCATCCCACTCTGCCCCTGTTCCTTTCACGTGCTGACCTACCTTAGAGATCATTCCACATCTGTCTACAGAGCTTCTGCACTCTTTTTTTTTGTGGTTTAAATCATTCACTGCTACTTGACTCTTTTTTAATTAAAAGAATAAATTTTTGTAAACTGTATCATGCATAATAGAATATAAAACATCTATGTACAATCAGAAGGAGAATAAAATGAACCCCTGGTACTCTTTTCTCAGGCTCAGAAGGAGAATTATGTCGGCATCTTTGAAACCCTCCTTGTTATTTTCAGTGACAGCCCCTCCCTCCCCCGCCCGGCAACTCCTCTCTAGCCTTTGGTGTCCCTCATTCCTGTGCTCTGCTTTACAAATTTACAGCCCACATGTGTAACCCAAAGTATTCCTTGCTCAGTTGTGACAGCAAACACAAATTTAACTGAAATAAAAAAGTAAAACTGCTCCCAGCTTCCCAGTAGAAAACAGGTTCAGCAGTATCTCTGGGTTTAGGTTCCTGGAATGCATAGAAAGAACCCTTTTGGGAAGTGCTGGGGAGCGAGGCCAGGTGCTCACGCCATTGGAGCTTCTGGCTGTGGGGCAGGTTGCTCAGAACTTCTTGGGTCTAAACTCGCCACAGCCTCCCTCCTGCTCTGAAGAGTATGTCAAAGGAGAACAGTTTTGTGGGGTGAAAGGAGGAACCTCAGCTGATCCGAGCAGAGGTCGGGGGGGAGAAAGAAGGAACTTTATCAGTACATGGGCAGGTTAGGTCAAATAAGCTCAACTGGACACCCAGATAGGCACTAGGCGTAAGAAGACAGCAGTGGAGATGTAGCTGGTAGCCCCGCCCACATCTGGTATGCCCACCTGGACTGCACGGCCTCTGCCTCCCACCTCATCCTAGGATGCCCTTGGCCCCTGTCTGTGTTAGGTTTCCCTTACATCCCAGGCCTCTCCTTTTGGTGAAGAGCTTCCTGTATTAGCTTCCTGAGAAATAATATGTAGGAAATAATTGTTTTAGGATTTGCATGTCTTAAAATGTCTTTATTTTATCCCCCCTTCTTAATAGTTTCGAAGCATATAGAATAATAGTTCAGGTATCATTTTTCCTTAGAATATCTTCTTGCTTTTAGTATCTCTCTTACGCCTAATTCCATAAATGCTGATCCTTTATGCAGCCTGATTTTGCTCTGTGGAATCTTTTTTTTAAAATATAGTTTAAAAGCTGTTTATTAAATCAGGATTTAGCAGAGATTAGACAAAGATACCCAAAACATGTATTGATTTCAATTAAGTTCTCTGTTCATTATTAGAGTCACCAATGTCTGTCAGTATTTGATAAGTGACCTGTCTAATTCACATACGCAAAGTATTAAGGTTCATGCTTGATGTATCTGGGTTCATGCTGGGTGTGTCTGCAGCTTTATATTTCTAACAGAAACTTAGTAATTTATGGATTAAGTATTATTATGAAAGTGGAATTTTCCAACCTTCCCAAAATATTTTTTCTGATAAAACGTTTCTTCATAGAACTAAACATAGTCCTTATAATTTTCAGCACTAGAAGTGATCCCTATTCCTGGCTATTAGTCCAATTCTCTAGTTCTCACATTTTAAAAATATGTTTTATTGATTATGCTATTACAGTTGTCCCATTTTCCCCCCTTTATTCCCCTCTGCCCTGCACCCCCCTTCTACCCACATTCCCACCCCTTAGTTCATGTTCATGGGTCATACATATAAGTTCTTTCTTGTAGGATCTTCTAATGGTTCTTGGAACTGGAAATTTCACATGACATGCTTTGGTATGAATCTCAGCCGACTCTCATAATTTGGCCACTCATGTCCTTCAGTTCTCAGAATGTCCTTGAATCATGTCACTGTTAACTTTCTTACCTCTTTTCTCTGTTATCTGTCTGGAATCCCTATTAGCCAGTTTAGACATCAGTATTGGACCACCTAGACTGGGTCTCTGATTTTATTATCTGTCTATTATCTTTTTGTGTTTTGGGCTACTCTCTGGGAGATTGCCTCAAGTTCAATTTCCATCATTTGTTATTGTTTTTCTACAATTGTATTTTGAATTCCCAAATCTGTTTTTTAATGTCTGAATATCTGAATGATCCCTTCTTCAAAAAACCCATTTTTGTGTTATAGATGGAAAACTTCTTTTTGTCTTTGAGAACATTAATTGTATGTGTGTGTATCAGTCTTGTCCAACACAGCTTAAGAGTTGAGAAATAAAAGGCTGATTAGAAGCTCTGAATTCCTGATTGGGACTTGCTGATTTTCACACTATAGTGTGACTGCAGTGGACCATTTGTTGGGGGGACCCCTGGTGTCAATATCTTAAGATCCTTCCCCTTGGGCTGATAAGATTTTCCACAGAGTCTTTTAATCTCCTGCCCGGAGAGGAAGAGTCTGGCTGCTGGGTCCTGGGAGTGGATGGGATGAAAGGGCTGGGTGTGTCTGCAGCAAACGTTCCCTGTACACACTGTTCCCGGCCTGCAGCTGTGCCTGAGGTCTGTGACGGATGGCAGTCCACGGCCTCACATTTGACCCTCTCCAGAGCGGCAAGGAAGAATTGGCCGAAGGGGAAAGAGTGAGCAAGGATTTAGAAATGGATTTTGTCTGAAACAGCTTTCACCCAGTTTTCCTTGTCTCATCATCCTCTGTATCCCCAGTTCTGGCTCTGTGAGCTCTGGGGTATCTGGATTTACCATATTTCCCTTTCAGGTCTGCTTTCACACTGGAAATCTTTGTGTAGCTTATCGCTTTCTTGTAGTCACTTATCAAATGCAGGCAGTAAAAGTGAACTCATGGTACCAATGCTTTGTTTTCCTCCTTCTTCACTGAAACCGGAAGTTCATGTAGTCTGTTCTTCTTTGCAGGCGGAAATTTGTTTCAGGCAACATGCTCTGCATTTCAGGGTTTCTGTTAGGTCAGCACCACGTTTTTGGTTTTGATATCTGTACCCATCAGCTTAAGCTAAATTATGTTGTAATAATAAATGGCTTCCCAAATCTTGGTGCCTTACAACGTCAGCTATTTATTCCCCACTCAGATACATACCAACAACACATCAGCTTTGACGCAGTATTTTTTGTTCTGCCGTACAGGCCAAGGGAGGAACCCCTATCTTAGTCTTGTGGCAGAAAGAACAGAGTTATGGCAGAACCATGCAAAAGCTCTTAAAACGTCTGCTTAGAAATGGTATAAATGCCACTGGACAGAGTCACATGGTAAACGCTAACCCCAACGAGCAACGTGTATACTCTTCCTGGCAGAAGGGACCTGTGGGAGGGACCCTCTAAGGGTGAACAAATAGGGAGGAACTGCAAGTATTTGGAATAAATAATGCAATAATACAATCTGCCTTTTTTTTAAAAAAACATCGTTAAACTGGCTAATCCACAACTGGGATTTGTCTTTTTCATGCTACAATGTTCTAATAAGGTAAAAGTTGTTATCTAATGTCTCTGTTCTTAAGGCCCCCATTTCTCCAGGTGGCACATGCCCTGGATCCCCACTACACAGCCGATACTTTGATTAGCTCCTTGACCACTGCCGGCCAAGAGCTGTTAGCTCGTGATCCCAGGAAGTAGAGGAGGCTCCCACTGCTCCCGGTTCCAGCCAGGCACCAGCACTAGCTCAGAGCCTCACTTGTCCCCTGAGGTCCTTTAATGGAACACGGTCTTGCTCCTACAGCTGGACAAGACCCTGAGGATGCTCTAAGAGTGGTTTCAGTTCCATCCAGGTCTGGGTGCATGCTGCCTTTCAGGCTTAGGTTCCCACAAGGTCCCTCTTTCCATTACTACTCATATACATCCTCAGAAGAAGCTCTTATTACTTGAGGTAACTTGAGAGAGATTGTACTGTAGCAAGCAGAAAAATCAAACACAACTTTCCAGATATTCTGTATTTGAATACAAGATAGGTACTGGATCCCTGCTGTTCTGTAACTGCTGACTGAGCATAAATTAATTTAGTTTACATTTTTAGAAACAATAATTAGCTCATGATTCATGCTGAAGAAAATGTTTCTATCTCTTCTGCTCCATAAGGGTTTATTTTAGTTTCTTCATTGTTTATGTTGAAAGTTCCAAGATCCATTGGCTTTGCTTAATCTGCAAAAAATCTCCTATCTAAACAAACAGCACCTTTCTCTGGGTCTGCAGGAGACAGACTATTT
This sequence comes from Tonatia bakeri, assembly GCA_004024845.1. NCBI lineage: Eukaryota > Metazoa > Chordata > Mammalia > Chiroptera > Phyllostomidae > Tonatia > Tonatia bakeri. Next base: position 158,341 of record PVIA01000180.1, read on the forward strand.
ATCTTTATTTGAAAGTGACCAGCATTAATTTATGCATTTGTTCCAGATGTTGCACCCAGAAAAGCTAACCTGGCCAGTGGGCCACAGTGCCACCTTGGCTCCTGAAGTGAGAAGGGAGGAGCCTCCTCACGCTGGAGCGGCGAGGCCAGGGAGCCTGGCCCTGAGGAAGCGCTGCCTCTCTGAGCACCTCTCCCAATCGATCCGATTCCAAAACAGGCTGCACAAACCAGTCAGCTAGATGCAGTACTATAAGTCCTCGCTTGTCATCCTCTGTAAGTTCTGTGGCTTTAATGACACAATTCATGACAAAACCAATTTTACCATATAAACAACAGGTAGTCTCCTAGTGTCTCATCAACGTTATAACAAAGTGACATTGAACAAATCGACGTTATTCTGGGTGCCTGCTGTGGTATTTCTGGGTTGCATTACTATCCTTGTGACTGTGTTGGGGTAAATCACACAGCTGGGGTTAACAGGAAAGCAGGTCTTCACCTTGACTCAAGCAAGGCGGGAGGGGCCTATGGTGGTCATCAGAGAGGTTCATACATGTTGCAGTATACCTGGAATCGCACCGCTCTGCCACTTGGAGCTCAGGCCACATGACTCTCTTTGGCCAATGAAATGTGAGCAAGAGCCTGCGACTGCCAATGTGCAGTTTGCCAGAACTCCTTCTGACACAGCGATAGTCAATACACCCAGTAAGGTGGTCCCAGAAGTTGGGGTCCTTGAGTGAAGGTAGGCGGAGCTGGTGTGCACTGGACACGTGATGTGAACAAGAAATTAGCTCCCTTATGCTAAACCATTGAGATTCTGTGGTTATTTATAGGTTATTCATAACTGTCCTTAAACCCAGGCAATCTAATAACCTGATGACTAAAACAGTCCAAGATTTAAACATTTTTAAAAGTCCAGTTTCTTACATGTTAAGAATTATCATACGCAAAGCAAAAGGTAAAATGAGGGAAAAATATTCGCAACTCATGGGCTCAAGGCTTGCTGTTCCTCTAGTTAAAAAATGCTCTTCCCTGAGGGCCTCATGACTAAACCTCTCACCTGCCCTGAGAATGTGCTCAAACAGGCCTTGGCAGGGAGGCGTTCCCTTGATACAATATCTGAAATGTGCTTCTCCGCACACAGACTCTGTCCTTTCCTCTGCCTTGTTCTTCTGAGAGCGCAGTTGTCCAAAGTCGTGTGCACGTATCTCCTTACTTTTGCCGGCCTCTGTCCCCTAGAATGTAAACCGCACGGTGGGACATGCTCTTTCTGTGTGTTTGTTTTGTTTAATGTTACACTGCCGGGAGATAGAAAAGTGTTAGGCCCTCAGCAAGTATTTGTTGATGGATTTACAAAGCCTCTTAAGTATGCTGAGTGAAATAAGCCAGGCGGTGAAAGACAAACACCATATGATCTCACCTTTAACAGGAACCTAATCAACAAAACAAACAAACAAACAAGCAAAAATATAACCAAAGACACTGAAATTGAGAACAGGCTGAAAGTGACCGGAGAGAGGAGGGAATTTCAGGGGGAAAAGAGGAAGGGTTTGCAGGAACAAGTATAAAGGACACATGGACAAAAACTAGGGGGTGGTGGAGACAGGAGGGAGGTGGGGAGGGCTGGGGGGTGGGCTGGGATGGGAGTAAAAGACAGAAAACTGTACTTGAACAACAATTAATATAAAATTAAATTAAAAAAGAAAGTACAAAATATATGAATTTTACGCTACTATTTATGTAAAGGGATATTTTTTCTTTTACATGATCCAGACTATTGGGAATTCTATAGAACAAACAAATGATTTTGTCAACAAGTAAATTGCGCAGAGTATAAAAGAAGAAAACTAGAGGGAGAATTTGTAGATTAAAAGAGACAAAAGAACCTTCGACAACTGCAAAGCATGGACCTTATTTAAGTCCTGATTCAAAAAAGTCAACTTTAAAAAAATTATTATGTTTGCATACTGATAGGATATTTTATGATATTAAGGAATTATTGTTAATTTTAAGGTGTGATGATTGTGGGAGTGTTTTAAAAGTCTTCATCTTTTACTAGTCCACACAGATGTATTTGTAGATGAAGGGCTGTGATGTCTGGGAGCGGACAGGTGGGTTGTGCTTGAAACGGGACTCTTCTTGAGCCGATGCTGGTTGAAGCAGGGGGATGGGGGCCAGAGCACTCCAGTATAGGATCTGCATACTTCTGTATTTGTTCGACATTTTCCACAGCAAAACAGTAACAAAAGAGTATTTTCTTATGAGCGCGCGCGCGCACACACGCACACACACACACACCCCTCTATTGGCTAGTATATGCATAATGTATCTCTTAGATCCTTAAGAAGCTTATAGTATTGGCTGTCTATGGTGGGGGTGACAAAGGGTAGAAGAGAGTTTGGGGTTTTTTAGTGCATTTATATGTAGTTTTAAAGTTTTGGATACTGTGAATGTATATCTATTAAAAAAATCTTTAAATTCATGTTTTGTTGCCAGACAGCCTGAGATGGTGCCTCAGCTCCATTAAGGTCACCTGTGTAAGCCCGATCACATGACCTAATACCTTTAAGCCTAAATTCCCTTCTATAAAATGGGAATAACAGTATCTCCCTCCTGGAGATGAAGAATGTAAAGTACCTAGCATAATGTCCAAGACATAGTAAAGTCTTAAGAAGTTTTAGCTCTTTTCATTTTCACCAAAAATGGAAGTAAGAGATAGTGGGGCACCAAGAGAGGCTATGAGAGGGAGATCACTGGCTTCAGCTGGAAACAAAAAAAGAGACGCTTGTTTGCTTGGTGGGGGGGCTCCCATGGGCTTTCCTTGATTAATATCAGCTGTGTAAGAGTAGGCAGACTTATTTATCTTAGAGAAGATGACTTTCGTTGGTACTCAGTCTGATTTTCATGTGCCTTTATTTTGAAACTGTGGTTTGAGGCCTGCCTCGGAAATTGGAAACAGCTGAGGCCCCAACCTCTGTGTGGTTCTGCCACCGGCAGTTCTTGCCTCTGTGGGCCGCCAATCATCTTCCTCTGTAAAGGAAGTGAGTAGGGTCAGGGGATGGCCCGGGACCTCTGACTTGAACATGCTGTGATTTGGTAAACTACTTCTTGTTACTTCCCAGAACTCTTCAGAAGTCTGTTTCCAATGGACTCTGGAGGAGGCTTTGAATTCATTCATTTATTCATTCAACAAATCTGTGTCCGGCACTATTCTAGGTACTAGACATTTAGCAGTGAACAAAACATGTAAGTCACAGGTGGCAAACACAGGGCCCAAGAGCCGAATCCGGCCCTCCACCTTGTTTTATCTGGACCAGCACCTTGTTTCTACCCAGTGGCAGCGCCGAGCTCTCGCTTAACTGTTAAGGAGTAGTTACACTTACACAATCCTAAAATCACTTTCGGCCCTTTGAAGATAACTGCGAGGCTGATGTGGCCCCCGGTGAAAATGAGTTTGACACCCCTGATGTAAGTTCTCTATTTTCATGGAGCTTAAATTCTAGTTGTGGAAGATAAACAACAATCAAGTGAACCAACTTCAGATCAACAGGTATCTAAATATTCTGATGATCACAGGTACTATCAGGATAAAATATGGAAGTGGCACGAAGAACAGTAGGGCAGGCAAGAGAGTTCTCTTTCTCGCAGGGGATAGTTAGCTTGAGACCTCAAAGAGAAGGCGCTGAGTCATGCAAAGACCTGGGAGAAGTGGTCTAGAAAAATGCAATTCAAATGCAAAAGAAGTGACTTTTCTGTCTCCTTCCCTAGTGTGTCTAGTTTTAAGGGAACTCACTGTATACTTTCCAGTCCACTCCCACAGCCTACGGAAGGGCTGCATTAAAGGATGTTTATTACTTTAAAAAATAACTCATTTAAGGTTCCTCTGCGAACTTCTCTAGTGATTAGATTTACAAAAATATAAACACAATATTTTGATGATAGATCACTTTGGTAAACAAATACCTTACTTTATTCTGAAGACTATCATAAAAACAAATACAAAAAATAATGAAAGATCCCTGGCTGGTGTGGCTCAGTAGACTGAGAGCTGGCCTATGAACCAAAAGGTTGCTGGTTCATTTCCCAGTCAGGGCACATGCCTGGGGTGTGGGCCAGGTCCCCAGCTGGGGGCGTGTGAGAGGCCACCAATGAGATGTTCTGTCCCTTCCTCCCTCCCTTCCCCTCTCTCTAAAAATAAATAAATAAAATCTTCTAAAAAATTGTGAAAGTCTCTAGGGACAGTATCTGATTCTCAAGAAAAAAAGAAAAGTCTTTGGAATTTGTTTTTTAAAAATCTTATCTTACCTTATTTTTTTAAAAAAATGCCTATGCCCTTAGGATCTTTACCAGGAAAGAATGACACATCTCTGCTGCTGATACCTGATCTTCTCCAGATCACGTAGCTCTGCTGCAGGCCGTTGCTTCTGAGGGGCCAAGTGTGCATGGATGGAAGCGGCTCTTTCTGAGTAAAGTGGACCATTCCGTCACATAAGTGCTGCTTTTGTAAGCTTTACCATGCAGATATGCACGTATTTTCAGCTGATGTTTCAGGAAGTGTCTGGGAATGTAGGTCAATTGAATTTACTCATTGATGTTTAGCAATACAAAATCACCCTCAGGTCACACACAGCACTGATCCTGAATCAGGGCTCAGGAACCACGTGGTGACATGTGTGACAGTGTCAATCAATTAACAAAGACGATTGTCAGTGTCAACTTACTCAGGCCTCCAGGGCTCTGGATATGTTCATTTGGCACAGTGGGGACAGTGCCAAGGACTCATAACATAATACTTTCAGGGACCTGAAGAAATGTCTTAATTTCTTTTAAAACAGACAAAAAAAAGAACTTTTAGACCAAAGAAGATGTTTCAATAGATGATATTAACATATTCATTTTTATACCAACATAGTCATTATATATATACACACACACACACATATATGTATGGGTGTGTGTGTATATATATATATTTTTGTTTGTTTGTTTGTTTTAGTGGAGGAAGAGCCTGTGAATGCAGAAGATCCCAGGGCTCTGGATATGTTCAGGATTAGTGACTAAATAGCACAATAACAAAGCTACACATTTTTAAAAAGATTTTATTTATTTATTTTTAGAGCAAGGGGAAGGGAGGGAGAAAGAGAGAAAAACATAGTGTGTGGTTGCCTCTCGCGAGCCCCATACTGGTGTCCTGGAGTACAACCCAGGCATGTGCCCTGACTGGGAATTGAACCACTGACCCTTTAGTTCAGAGACCCACATTCAATCCACTCAGTCAAAGCAGCCGGGGCACACATTTATTATCTATGATCAGCAGAGAATATGTTTGAGGCAGAACATTTTAATCAGGTTATAGGGAAAAAGCCACACTGGAATAAATAATTTGATACCTGCTGAGAGTCTTGCTTTGAGGGAAAACTGCTTTTCCTGATTTGTCAGTCAGTTTTTTCCCCCGCCCTGTTTGGGCATCAGTCGTCCTCCAAGTCATGTGGCTAGGAGGAATCAGTGAGAAAATGTAGCAAAACAACAGGCCCATTACCTGAAACTTAATTTCCCAAGAAACAGCTTTCCTCTCTTATGTCCTCCTCATGCTCTCTCTCTTCTTGTCTGGCCTCCTTTTCTTTCACTTTCTTGCCTCATTACCTACCCTTTTTCCTACTCACCCCCCCTTTCCCCTCTCCTGGGTTCCTTCCCTCTCTACTGATATATCATGCTTTTCCTTGCATTAGGGAGCCTGAAGTCACACCAGAAGATAAAAGCCAGGCTGGGGAGTCATAGAATGCATACAAAAGGATGTTCTCATGATGTGGCAACATTCCCAAAGAGCTTCTCTCCTCTCCTCTTTATGTATGAGGCAGTATAGCTCTCTCTGTGTACGTGTGCATGTGTATGTACATGAATGTGTGTGCATGTAACAGAATCCACCCGCTTTCGTTTCTCAGGACATCTTGCTATAAATGTTGTCTGATAAGTCCTCACTCTACTTGCCTTAGAAATATCCTAAAAATATACTTCTGTGGCTCAACAGCATGTTAACGAGCATGATAGCCAAGGGCACCAAATTAATGTACGTCATAAAGGTTTTACCTCCATGAAATTTGTTCTGAAATCACAAAGATGTAGTCAGTGAAAAACAGCAGCGTGCTACAAGCATGGGGTAAATGAATTATCCTGGCATTTTGCTCTAATATTGGAGGCAGAGTGGGCATAGTGATACCTTTGTTGCAAAACTTTGAGTTTGTAAATAAATATAATTTAGACTTGAAAATGAGGTGAGGCAAGAGTTGGTTGCAGGACAAAAAAGAAAGTTTTTAAGCCCCAGGTTTATAAAAATTCTGAAAGGCCACTTGGATCCATGTGTCCTACACTGGGTCTGCCACTGGCTGAGGTGTGGATGGTTTGCTGGGCACAGCAGGCCCCGACCTCCTCTGCTCTGGAAGTGAAATGGCTGGAATTAACTTTCTCTGCTCTGGAAGAGCATGGTGATCTAAAAGAAGGAGGTTTAGTCTGCAAGTATAGTACCTAATATGCTACATAAAAGGTATGGTACAAAATGAACATATTTTATGGAATATTATTCTAAAAAAGCCTTTTATGTATTATAACTACATTATAAAACAATAGAAAATTGCATTACATGTATGTCGTTATTTGGTGTCTACTTACTCGAAATGGAAAGAAAACAACAAAAATACAGGAGAGTAGAATAGGTAAAGCACAAGGATTTTTTTTTGCTCAGTCCTATTTTTAATACAAATGGTAACACACAACATAATATTGTGCACCTGGTAAAGCTATTTGTTTCCCAGTTTTATCAAAATATAATTAACATATAGCATTGTGTAAGTTCAGGGTGTACAGGGTAATGATTTGACATACATATTGTGAAATCATTACCACGAGTTAGTTAATGTCCTTCATCTGGTATATCTATTTTACTTGTGATGAGAACCCTTAGGATTTACTCCCTTAACAACTTTCCCATATATCGTACAGCAGTGTTAGCTATAATCATATTACACGTGATATCCCCTGTTCTTATTTGTCTTATCATTGGAGGTTTGTGCCTGGTAACCACCTTCATCCAGTTTCCCTTCCCCCAACCCTCCACCCCCACACCTGGTAACCACAAAGCCGACCTCCTTTTTCTGTAAGTTTTAAAAGAAATATTCAATATATAAGTGAGATCATATTTATCTTTCTCTATATAACTTATTTCACTCAGCATAATGCCCTCACGGTTCATCCAAGCTGTCACAAGTGGCAGGATCCTCTCATTTGGGGGGCTGAGTAGTGTGACCTTGCATCTATACCACACCCAACTTCTCTATTCCCTCCGCTGTCCCGGATCACTTAGGTTGCTCCAGGTCCTGGCTTTTTAAAGTGCTGAAACTGTCCTGTCGTGGTGGATACAATGTGCTATGTATTTGTCAAAACCCACAGAACTCCACAGCACAGAGTTAACCTTAATATGAGCAGAATTTTTAAAAAAATGATTTAGGAGGCCAGAGAATTCCAAGATGGACTTCGGACCGTGACCAAAGAATCTAACTGTACTATAAACGTATGACAGACATACCCTTTCTGGAGGAAGAGGGGAGGGGAGAGGTGCTGATCAAGTAACTTCAGAAATAAAAGGAGACTGCCGGACCCAAGGCAAAAGGAATTGTTCTTGAACACTGTGCTCTAGTTGGTAAAGTTGTCTCCCATGGGGATGTGGGTTAAGAATTTTGAAATCGCTGAAGATATTGGCTGGAGTCGAACAATGAAGCAAATGTACAGCAGGCGGAGGAGGCCAGGTCTCTCACTGTTGGGCTGTAAGGTTACAGACAGGAGAGAATGGGAGGGATCCATGTCCTACTGGATTAGAGTTGGGGACATAGTAGGAACTCAGGGCTAGCTTAATTTACAGACGGCCACATACATGGCTTATTTCTTACCCACATGTATGCCATACATACACATATATTTCTTTGCGCTGTTTGCCTGAAGGACACAGAGGAAATGTCTCCTTAGTAACAGTAAGCACATTCAACCACGACTTGGTCTTGGTTTCTAATACCATTCTCCAAAAGAAGGGAACAAAATTTCTTGGAGAAAGGGCTTTTTCTAGAAAAGGTAGGGGCAAGGAATATCTAAAATGAGCCTAGAGCATTTTTTAATGCTAAAAAGCAAGGGCTCAAAAAACAAAACAAGGCAAAACAAACAAAAAGACACACGCACACATAATAGGGGCGTGTCTAAGGGACATAGCAGTCGATGGAAACAGCTCCCAATGGCTGAAATTGGAACAACAACATAGTGTTATAGATAGTTAAACTGTAATGTAAATATCCACGGTCTATCCTGATATAAATTGATGACTGAATACATTTTATTATGGAGAAGAATAGATACATCTCCCATGTAGAAGAATTCAAATAACTTATGTAGATACCCTCTTCTCAAGGGGGTAGAGAATAACTCCCTGCCTTTAAGTTGTGTGTGGCGACTCCATTTCAAGGAGACAGTGTGGAAGGGCACAGGTAACTTTACAGTGGAGATACCCGGTAAACACTACCTCAGCCAGGTGATCAAGGTCAACATTAGCCTGGGTCACGGTGATAATATGTGCCCTTGATATGGTGGGAGGAGAAAGCACTTTAGCTCTGTGATCTTCCTCCCAAAACCCAGAACCTCAGTCTAATCACAAGAAAAGCATCAGACAATGCAAATAGAGGAACCCTCTTTAAAACACCTAACCTGCACACCTCAGCACTGGCCAGGTCACCAAGAACAAGGGATATCGGAGAAACTGTCAGTGAAGGAGAGGCTAAGGAGGCATGGTGACTAAATGTGATATCGTCTCCCGGATGGGATCCTAGAACAGAAAGAGGACATTAGGTAAAAACTAAAGAAATCCAAGTAAAATGTGAACTTTGGTTAATGACATGATGACACTGGTTCATTAATTGTGACAAATGTTAGCAATTAGGTACACTGGGTGTGGGCATGCGGGCTACCTAGGTACTGTCTTTGCAGTTGTTCTGGAAATCTAAAACAGCTGTCGTTTAAAATGGAAAGTTTGTTTTTCAAAAAGCAATGATACTTTATATCAATTCTCTTTCCAAAGTCCAGAAATTCTGCACACTCCTCTCCATTAACCTCGCAAACATCTTCGAAGGCCCTTAGAGCACTTCCAGCCCCTCCTTCCTTTTCAGTAGCCTCTGTTCGTTGTAAACGACCTTTGTTCCTTGTTTTTCTGAGATTTTCACAACACAGAGTGTCTTCTGATTGAGTCATCAGTGGTACATCCCTGGGCCCCCCGCCCACGGCCACCATGACCTCACTGACCAGCCGCTGACGGTCAGCAGGCAGAGCACACCACTGCCACGCACCATACACCATGGCGGATTGTTTCTCACTCAGTAAAATGGCCTGATTATTTTTAAGAAGATGATCATAAGAATATCCTTTTGGGGCACTTTTATTGCTTGGATGTTTCTGGTATTTGGATCCTACTATGACTTTAAATGACATTTAAGGAGTGGCATTGATGATACCCACCTTGCGAAGTTGTTGGGAGACTCTGAATATAAGGGACAATGCCTGCAAAGGAATGCCCGGCTCCTAGTACATACAGACCCACAGAAGGTCCCATACTTCCCCTCTTCCCACCCTCCTGAGTACAGAGAGGGTGTATGGCCCAGTGCATGGTTTTCCCAATTGTATTCTGTGCATTGCTACCAGACCACAAGATATGTGTGCTACAAACACACAAGTTTGGGAAATCTTATGCACCACACTCTTCTCTTGGAGAATTACAGCATAAATTAGTCTTGGAGAAGTCCTGTGGTAAAGACAGGTTTAATTTTATTTAATTAAAATTTCCCACCCTGGCTGGTGTGGCTCAGATAACAGGAACATTTTCTTGAAACTGAAAGGTTGCAGGTTTGATTCCCGGTCTGTGTGCATATGATCCCTGTTCCGGCATGTCTAGGAGGCAACCCACTGATGTTTCTCTCTTACCCTTCCTCTCTCTCTAAAAGCAAGAAAAAAAATGTCCTCAGGTGAGGATAAATTTTTTTTTTTTAATTTCCAACACTCACTGAACTCTTATTATGTATGAAGCATCTGCCACTGAACCAGTTAGGAATCCTAGATCTAGTCATTGGGGTGGAAGGCTGGGTGGAAGGTGGGAGGAGACAACATTGTGAAGACTAAATATCTAAAAAGCAGATGAAAATGTTGGCCACCAGCTGTTCATAAAGCATTTTGAGACTGGCGTGGGACAGAAACCTTTGCCTGACTCCCAGTGATGGCAGCCATGGTGGCTTGAGTCACTTTTTCCTAGAATGGTGCGTGGTGGTGGAGGTGGTTGGGGGTGGTGGGAAACCGTGGTATCATTATCTCCACATGATTTCCAGGTATGCGTGGTGAACTCCTCACCCCCTCTGTCTTTGGCTGCTGTGTGGGAAAGCAGACACGTCTCCTGAAGAGCCCACCCTGCTTACCAGCCCTGCATGCACTGGGTGGACGCAGGAGACTCAGAACCTCCCCAGGAGGCTCCAGCATGATGCTACTTAATGGATGGGAAGGTCTGGAATAGCTTCCTTTCTCCCTTGAGACATTCTAATTCTCCTGGGAGGTGATTGTGTGTCCTTTTAGGAGTATCACGTTTACCAAGATAAGTTAATCCTTGAATTATCTGCTTAAGAGGAGATAACTCCTGAGTGTGTGTCTGCTCAGATCCCAAAAGTCTCTCTGAGAAGAAAAGCAAATGCTTTCAAAGCAGCCGCAGGGACACTGAAGTGCAAATGTGGCCAGCGCTTTGCCTGCAGAAGGTCAAGCCCTGTGGTGTCTCACAGGCAGAGTCATGACTAGGTGTAATCCCTCTCTTCAGTTCATTTGTAAGTCTCAAGGAGAGATAAAACAGAGTGAAACACAGAGCTGGATGCTCAGACACATCTAAGGAAATCCTCCTCATACAAGGCAATCCGTATGGATCAGCCCTGTCTTCTAGATCTCCAGTTCCCCTTTTTAATAAACATGCACATAACGAATTCACAGACACTGCATTACAGTTATTTCCATAACTTGATCCACAGGAACAGACCCTTTTTTTAAAAAAAGTCTGGTTATAGTCTAGTTGTTCACTGAATGACTATGACAAATATTTTCTCTGGTCTTTGTAAAGTGATTCGTTATTATAAAAAATATCTTATTATGGATATTTAATTTTGAGGACAAGAAACAGGGAATGGTTCTTGAAGCTGTGGGGCATTTTCTAAACTCCAGCTTATTATCTGTAAAATGCTCGATTGTAGATACTTGAGTTCAGAGTTCTCTCCGCAGAACTCAGAGAATAAATGTCTATTGTGTGAAGCCCCCACCATGCTTGTGGTAATTTGTTGCAGGAGTCCTAGCAAACTCATCGAGCCCTGGAGTGGCGGGGAGCTGGAGCTGTCCAAAGGTCTGAAGGACGGGCCATGCTCTAGGTGAGGACAGCCTGAGATGATGGCAGAGAGTAGGGATCCAGGACATGTGACATCATAGATAACCTAAAGAAAAGTCTGGATTGTTCAAAGTACAAGGAGAAGCCCCTGCAAAGTTTGAAGCAGGAGCCCTGACCTGCTTTTTATAAGGAGGACGTGCTGTGTGGGGAGAGAATGGAGCGGGGAGCCAGTGCAGAAGCATGAGTGAGCGATGACAGTGGCCTGCACAAGGGCAGGGGAGTGGACAGGAAAGGGAGCAGGTCAAATCAAGACACATTTGGTAGATAAAGCTGACAGGACCAGTTGGTGATTGGATATGGCGGTAGAAGAAAGGAAGAAGCCGGGGGTGATGCCAAGGTGTCTGGTTTGAGGGACCACGATGAAGGTCAGAGAGAAAGGAGGTTGGGAAAGGCAGGTGAGACCCAAGAGCTCAGTCTTGCTTTTGCACATGTGCAGTTTGAGGCAGCTGTGGATTATCAGAGAGAAATGCCAGGCAGGTATCTGAACATACAAAGAAAGGAAAGCTCAAAAGGACCTCTAGGCTAGAAATGTACTTAAAGGATCATTATAGAGATTGTATAAAGCTTGAGTCCCCAAGGGAGAGACAGAGAAAAAAGTCTGGAACGGAACCTTGAGAAATGCCAGAATTTAGAGTTTGGGAAGAGGAAGATGATCTGACAAAGGAGACCAAGGAAGGGCAGGGAGGTGAAGGGAAATGGAGGACAGTGTGTGGTCCAGGGGCCGTGGGAGGGTGGTATTTGAAATCAAATGTGCTCAACGCTGACAAATGCTGCTGAGAAGTCAAATAAAACAAGTCCACAGACTTGTCTTTTTCATTCAGCAACAAAGAAATCACCGGAAACCTTGTCCACAGCAATGTCAGCGGAATGGTGAGGTGGACACCAGACGGGTGGGTGGAAGAGTAGGTGACTCAAAATAAATTTCAGGCACAATAAAAGTAAAAACATAAGAACAAAACTATAAAAATATTGTAAGAAAATATAGGAAAATATATTTTATAATCTTAGGGGCAAAAAGACTTTAAAAGAAACACAAAAGGATAAATTTTGACTATACATCAATAATTAAAAACTTCCACATGACTTAAAAAAACATACACAAATTTTAGGGGAAAAATGAGCTACAGATTTTGATGTGCAAATATATATTTGTAATTATACAATAGAAAAAGAATTAATATTCAGAATTTATAAAAAAATTCTATACCTTAAGAAAGGAAGGATAAATTAGCCAATAGAAAAATGACAAGAGATATAAGAAGGCACTTGCAGAAGAGAAAAACCAAATGGCCAATAAGTAGATGAATAGATGCTCCCAGAGACACGTTCCTGAGTGCTGGTGAGGGCTGCGGGGACTAGACAGTTTCAGATATGGTTGGTCACGGTGGGAGTGTAAATTAGTACGGCCAAGCGGGGCAGTTTGGCACTATTTATTAGCAAAATCCACTTTGTATAGCATGCCCGTCAGAAACACATGTATGTAGAAGGTGTTCATCGCTGCGTTTATAAGAGAGATGCAGTCAAAGGCATCATCTGGACAGTTTTTCTTTCTGAAGCCCTGGGTCCTCTTAGAAGCTCACCCAGCATCAGTCCCCAGAGGCTGTAGGACTGAGGTTCCCATTTTCCTGTTGGCTCTCAGCTGAGGGCTGCTCTCCATTCTGTAAGCTGCCCACAGACTCTGCCACATGGCCCCCTCACAATGTAGCAGCATGCTTCTTCAAGGCCAGCAGGGGAATCTCTCTTTTCAGGATGATCTACTAAGATGGACTCTTACAGTACGTATTCGGTGTATCCAAGGGAGTGACCATCCACCCCATCAGGCAAAGGTGGAAAATATCAAGGAAATTACTAACAAAGTCTTGGAAATTCTTCTGGTCTGGTGTGAAGTAAGTCTGGCCTTTGGTGATCTTTTGCTTATGAATTCAGCTTATTTCATAGGAGATTAGAAAAACTCAGTTGTGTGCTATCAGTACTCTGTATATTTTATCTTCAACTTCTAGAAAAGGTTGACTTATTGACCCAAAACATTACCTTTTGGTCAGACCAAAAGGGTAACCAAATGAAGTAAACTAAGCTATGAAAAAAACAATCCCTAAACCTCTCAGCTTCCTGCGAGCTCTCTGCCCTGCTGCCGTGTGGACGAATATTTCCTTAACTTCCTGTCTCCTGAAGAACACTGGGAAATGCTGTCAAAAGCAAGGTGTGTGCAGGGTTTTGCAACCTGGGCTTTGCTTTTCTTCTTTTCCATGTGGATAGGCTTCTTTTCCATCGATGTTGTAGGACTTAATTAGGACTGAGTAGAACCAGCAGTAGAAATATGTATATGGGGCCTGGGATTTCCTGCAGAGCTTGTCATCTTTGGAACATTCTCAGTGGAAATAAAAGGTACCCTTAGCCCCATTGGTCCCTGCAGCTATGATAACACAAAGCTGTGTTCTTTGGACACTTCTTGCTGCCCCAGCAGTTCATAAGAGATTTCCTCTTTGTCATTAAGCCACCATCGTGAGCAAATTGTTTTGTCAGTTGGCCAGGACCTCCAGATCCTCAAGGATCACATTATCAGGAAACTCCAGCTGTGTGTGTGGAGGTGGGGTGGCCATGCCTTAAAGAAAGCTTCATTTTTGTTTCAAGTTGTCATAATCTTTATTGAGTTTAACAACATTAGATGAAAACATATCCAGGGGTGTTTCTACATCTGGAGCTTAGCTGTCCCGCTGAGGAGATAGTCAGGGTGACTCCAGGGAATAACCATGGAAAACAATCAGGAAATTATTCTCTGAGCCAGAGAAAAAAGTCGGCATTGTACCGAGATGCTCAAAGAATATTAGACCCTGTGTCAACCCCACATGTGCCGAGGGAGTAATCAGACTCTCCCACGGGCCCTGTTGTCTTCACCTTACCCAGCTGTGGCTCATGTACTATTCATTCCTTAGACCGGGCCGGCCTATGCCCTACCCAGCATCTGTGCTGGCAGGAAGTATATATGAAGTCTTTAACCAAGGCTGGCTGACTCATTGTACTCAGATCTTGGTGCTGCCTGTGGCTTAATTTGCTCAGCTCTCTGGGCTCCCCACATGTTCGTGGCTAACGCCTATCACTTCATCCCTGATTTTGGTTAAACCACCCATACTCTGGTTCACCTGTCCTCCGCGCTACTCTAGATCTTGGTTCCACCACCTACACCCTGGGCTGGTTTTGATCTTTGCTTGTCACATGCTTCTTAACCGTGAACTGTCCCTTTTAGAGCCCAGACCCTGGTCCTCTTGCAGTTTCCATGTTCACTGACACCCAAAGCCCAGCTGCGTCATGTTGTCGTGTTTTCACACCGAGGCACTCTCATCCCATCCTTGACTTTACCCCACCTTCCTCTGCAGGGGTGTCTACACTTTTGGCATCTCTGGGCCACACTGGAAGAAGAAGAGTTGTTTCGGGCTACACATTACATACACAGATACTAATGAGAGTTGATAAGCAAAAAAAGATTTTAAGTAAGTTTCTGATTTTGGTTTGGGCTGCATTCACAGCTGTCCTGGGTCACATGCAGCCCAATGACCGTGGGTTGGACACCCCTGCAAGGGTGGAGCTCCAGCCCAGGGAAGGGTGGGGTGAAGAATATGTCTGCTGCCTACGTTTCCTGGTAATGTACACAGCTGAGTGTGCAATGGTGTGAATAGGACTACAAAATGAGTATGGATGTCAAAACAAACTCATCAAAGTAATGGGATTACAATGGTATCATAAAAGCATGCCCTCCTGCTGCCCATGGCTTACGTGATAATAACTGTCATACACGGACATTAATAACTCTCATTTTATAGTATTTCCAAGTTTAAAGAGCACCTTTACATCTCACACTTAACTGACTCTAAAATTGTAAGATACATTTTTAAACATACATTTTAACATTTCTGAAATCTATGTGCATACTTACAACCAGTTTTACAATCGCTGCAGTCCCAGTGTCAGTTGTCCCCACATTGTCCTTACGTGAGCTTTGAAAATGCCAGCAGTAGTGTCTGCACAGGGGTGGCAGCTGCTGGAGAAGTCCCGGGACAATCATCTCGTAACTCCTAGGGACCAGAATCTTTGGTGGGAGGAGGCGGGGAACCATGGTGAATCAGATGGGTTTGGCAGTCCTAAAAGAGGAAGTCACGAGAAGGCAGACTCTAGATAACTGTAGAGCCAGCTCAGGAGCTCAGCACCATGGGCTTTTAGCTCTTTGATGAATTCTGTTAAATGCTGTTAGCACTGAAACTCTTCATGGCCCAGGGGGCCGTCTATGTGGAACAACACGGCTTTCAATGACTTTGAGTCAAGAAGCGATTTGGAAGGGTTTGATAATGAATGTGCAGATAGTTCTTACTTATTTCTCTTGTGCTCTCCTTTTTATATAGGCATATAGATTATAAAACCCATGTCCAGCTCTTCTAAAAATAGCTCTTCTAATACATATGAGATGGAAGTTCTCCATAAGAAAACGATGTCTTACATTTGGCAGGGTTTCCTCTTTCCTCAGAAGTGGCGCACATCAGACAGAGGTGCACCGTGACCGTGATATGTGTGCCATTCGGTCTTCGGGAAGTAGAAGACAGTTTGTCCTCTGGTGTGGCCCACTGGTCATGACATGGATTCTGAGTTGGCAGGACTGAAGAGGGACGTTTCAGTTTCCTTCTGCACCGCTGGATTGATTCAGCTCTGGCCACAGAACACTCTTTACTTCTCTATTTTGAGATACAGTAACCACCTACCTCAGGATCCAGGTTGATAAATGCTTTTAAAATCACTGTGCCTTGTAAGAAGCCAAGCTCCAAAGATGGAATAGTGAAGAGCACATCCAAAGATGGAATAGTGAAGAGCACATCAAAGTACAAAACATTTGCCAATGTTCACAATGCAGAAGAGGACTATCAAGCAGTTCACTGCTGGGCCAGCAGGCTTGAAATGTAAGGAAAGTGTGTGATGAAGAAATATAACCAAACACACTGGAACCACAGCTACCCTTCATGTCTGTATGGTGCGCTGCCAAGATTTTATTTTAACCATAATATTCAATACTTAATCTCTTTGGGGAAAAGACTAATATATGATTGTTATGGGCTATAATACATCTATTTGCCTCCTGAACAGCCACCAGCTTTCTTATTGGGAATTAATCCTCTTGAGCATTTTCTTGGCCAGAAGGCCATCCTGGTCCCTCTCTCTGTCTCTCTCTCTGTCTCTGTCTCTGTCTCTCTCTTTCTCCACTATGGAGGCCAAGGGGGTCAAACACAGCCTCCCTCTGCCTCTTGCTATAGCAAGGTTGGGCCAGTGGTCTAAGCTTCGCCAATCACACACTTGCTCTCAGGGACTTTGGATTCTGTGCCTGTGACATAAGGAAGGAGAGGTGTTCCAGAGATCAGATGCATCACAGCGATGCCAGTCATTGTCTAGGTGATGTCTTGATTATATTGTGCCTGTAACAGGCTGTTGCTTGGTTTATACATTATGACCCTTCTCTCCAGGTCTTTCATGGTTATTGCTGGGTCAACCCTGTTCTTTCAGCTTTCCATTAATTCTAAGGACCTCAAATCTTATTCCTGTATTGCTTGCAAAAGCCAGACTATTACTTGCTACTGAGAGCCTGACTGAATCATTAGCACCTCATGTGGGATAAGAGGCACCAAAAAAGGAGAGGAGAGCCTGCAGAATTTTCCCCAGTGTCTTCTTTTACATCATTAGAGGGAAAAGGTGAAGGAATGGACCTTTCCTCTGGAAATCTTTAAAAACATGATGGTGCTGCATCTGACATAGGGTGGTCCCACCAAAAGGATAATAGATGTGACCTTTCATGGTTTTCTCTCCCCGGTATTAGGTGGCCTATGTGTGCTACAGAAATTCAGCAGGAGAATGTAGGCTAAGAACACAGAAGTCTCTGTGCCCAACAACCTCCATCCTATCTTTTCCTCCCTGAGTTTCCAAAGCAGAGAAAGCCAGATTTATTTAATTTTAAAATTAAAGTCCCTTTCAAGGTTTTGCACATACCTTAGCCTTGCCAGGCCAAGAACCATGCCCCCTGCAATGAAATGTGTGTTGTTTTGGCAGCTGTTTTGGGGACACGCAGATATGCATCCTGGAAGGTGGTGGGGGAGGGGGTGTGTGCATTTCTTTGTCATTCTAAAATGTTTCCTTTATTGATAAAATTATTCTGGACATTTTGTGGCATATTGAATGGAAAATGGCAAAACAGAAGTGGCAATCGAAGGCACATCTTAGAGGAAAGATCTGTACATGTCTGTCTCCGAAGTTGAATCTTGGTTGGCGCTCTTGGTGAACTATACAAACAGCATTCACCACCACAGGAAGATTCAGAGTTACTTGTATCTGAAGGGGGTTTGGAGGTGCTCAGCAGTACTGCCCCTGGTCCTATCTGAGGTGTTGGAGAATGGGACGGGGGACTGTTGCCATGGTTTCTGAAGTCCCAATCCAGTTGGCTCTAAGTCAATGCTGTGCTTTCCATGGAAATTAGACTTCTGAATCCTCGACAAGAGAATCCAAAATGTGAATTATTCTCCCAGTAAAGATAATACATTGGACTGGCTGGGCATATCTTTTAGGCAGCTGGCAGGCTTAACAGTTCAAGTCTGGATGCTCAACTAGCCTCAGAAGAACTCGGCAGGTGTTGACAATGTGATCCTGGCCAAGAGAGTCAACATGTTGGCCATTGAGCCCCTCCTCCTTTTCCTCAGTGTTAGAAGACAGGAATGAAAAGGGGTTTTTCCAGTAAGTCTTGCTTGGAAATTGGCAGGAGAATTTGGGGCAAAGGTGCAGGGTTCACTTCCCCAGTTACAAATGTTTTTATTAACTATGTGTCTGCTAAAGAAAGATTAAAGATGAATACTTCCAAATTTAGAACGTGCCATAAGAAAACTAGAACTTACTGGTAAGCATCACAGACAAAGAGAAAGGCTAAGGTAGTCACCTCTGGTCAGTGCTTCTTAGTTCCACATTTAGGGATGTTTAAAAATGAAACTCAATACCTTAAGCCTTATTTGCATACGCCTCAATATGGGAAGGGTTGGCAGGGAGATGAAAACGAGGTTCTGTCACAGTGTGAAGTAAGAGACATGGCAGGGCACTGAGGGACCCCATTGGGAAAGGGTGAGGTGCCCTGAAATGCTGGGTGGGAGGTGTCTGGGACAAGCCTAGCCTCCACCACCTGTTTACGTAGAGCAGTAGTCCTCCAATTTCAGGTGCCTGAGTCACCTGGGGGCGTGTTACAATACAGACTGCTGGAACCCACCCTCAGAGTGTCTCAGTTCTGGGCTGGGGCTCAGGAACTTGCATGTCTAACAAGTTCCCTGGTGAAGTTGCTGCTGCTGCTGATCTAGAGATCACACATGGAGAACCACTGATCCAGAGCCCTGTGCTGGTTACAGTGAGTGTGAGGCAGAATAGGGAGCCTCAAGATACCTATGGTTTGCTATTACCCACGGCTCTCTTAGTACCTGGTTTGCAAACCTACTTAAGTTTGCACTTGAACCCAAACTTTATAGGCACTTAAGAGATCTCAGGGGGTAAATCTTGGAAGAAAGTCAAGTATCTTTCTTGACTCATTGGAATGCTCTAGAACTTATTTCCTGACTTAGGGGAGATCTCTATACATAGAAGATTTTAGAGCTTTTCTCTTGATGACTAAAGAGTAACACACAAGGAGAAAGGCCAGGCCTGGTTGTCCTTGCCACTGAGTAAAAATGAGAAAATGTGGCTCTGAGAGCAGAGATGGTAGAACAGTTCATTTGGAGCAATCTTGATATTTTCAAGGTGATGGCAACATCCATCCTTTGTCTCAAAGTCCTTGTCTTTGACATGTAACTCCAGGTTGCCCTGGTGGACTGCTGGTAGTTGTTGTGTGTCGGGGGTGTGTGGGGGGGTGGGGGGGATGGAGGGAGAGTGGGTGACATTTTGGCTTTCATTTGTTGAGATCAACAGTTTTCAGTGTGCTGTGGCATGCTGGTGTGCTGCAGGAATTTTAAAACATTCAATACCTGACTATTTATTTAGTCAGGGACACTGACCTCTTTTCCCATAGATTATCAAATTAAAAAAAATGACAACAGCCAACATAACTATAGTTGTCTGGTGTGAATGAATCAAAATTATACATATTCTTTTGTCAGGTTGGTAAAAAAAAATATATTTCGGGGTGCACCGCAGAATTTCAGTAATTAGTTTACTTGTTCCATGAGATGAAAAAGGTTGAAAACCGCTGGTTTAGATGGATTCTTCTCATTATAAACAACTCAAGGATTTCTGCTTCTCATAGAAAGAAGTCAAGCAGGATTTTTTTGCCAGGTAAGAATGGAGGATGTGCACTGTAGAACAGCAGTTTCCGCTGCTCTGCTCCAAGGACCTCTTTACAGTCTGAAAGAGCTTTAGTGTATGTAAATAATATCTATTAATATTTATCATGTTAAAGATTAAAACTGAGAAATTTTAAAAGTATTAATTAGTTAATGAATTTAAAAATAACTACAATAGCAACACATGTTACCTTGTAAATATATTTGTTTATTAAAATCTCTACATACTTTTTGCCCTGGCTGGTTTGGCACAGTTGGTTGGGTGTCATCCTGCAAACCAAAAGGACACAGGTTTGACTCCTGGTCAGGAAACATGCCTGGGTTGCAGGTTCGATCCCAGGTTGGGGTGTGTATGGGAGGCAACTGATTGATGTTTCTCTCTCATCAATGTGAGAGAAATACACACGCCCTCTCCCTCTCTAAAAAAATTAAATAAAAACTGTATTTTAAAAAACAAATAACTTAGAGGAATAGCATTGACTTACATTTTGCCAACATTTTAAATGTCTGGTTTAATAGAAGACAATTAGATTCTCTGCTACAGTAGCTTGAAAAAGGAGGAGCACTTTATCAGCCTTTTCAGATAATTGTGGATATCTTTTGTGTTACTATATCAAAACTCAACAAATGATAGTTTCTTAAGAAGTCAGTTGCAGTGTAGAATGTAAAAGCATTTCCATGAACCAGCCGTGCTCTCCCACACTCAAGCCCATTGGTCTTCCCCGCACTTCGAATAGACCTGTCCTCATACTCAATGTTGGAGATGTAATAAAACTAGTAATATTTACTGCTTCAACTAGGATGTCCTTAACTGGGATGTTTTCCCCTCTGAGTCTGTGGTGGTGACGGGCACAATGGCTGCTAACAGCTGGTGCCACTGTCTCTGCCGTCCTCAGCCAGCAGCAGTTGTACCCGCCATTGCTGCTGTGTGAATGTCAAGAGAGTGGAAAAGGCGAGTTACATGTTTGTATCTTTGGGGAAATACTGTTGCCTGCATGGACTCCCTGGAAAGGTCTCAGCAACCCCCAGAGGCTCATGGACCAAACTTGAGAATCATTGTGCTGGGACAACGAGGCGACAATTGTGTCCTGTGTTTTTTTTTGTTTGTTTTTTGTTTTTGGCTTTTTGATCCTTCATCTCTCTGTGTGATTGTTAAAGAAAATCCCAAGATCACTTTAAAACTCTTCTAATTTTTTTCACATCTAATTACAGGACAAAAACATCATGAAAAAAAGCAAAGTCTCCTGAACGTAATAAAGATGGTAATTAGTAACCCAATGGCGAGGTACCCACCAGGCAGTCATAAAGTTCAGTACTCTAGAACAGACACAAAACAATATATGCTTGAACTTGCTATAAGTGTATAGGAATTATCATGAGGAACTTTTACAAAGAAGGAATGCAATGGTGTCCATGATTTTGTTATTATTTCTGTTTGGTGGAAGTAATGGGTGAGACTGGGACCTCTGAGAACCTCGTGGTGAAGAACTGAGTAGGGTCGAGGGCAGAGCCAGGGGTTTAAGTTGGGTCTCTAGGAAAGTGAGAGCTGGGAAGATGGCTTAAACATCAGAAGCTCTGGCTGGAGCCCAGCCATCCCCTTTGTGCTGTGCTCCTCACCAGGCACCTGCTGAACTGGGTCTGGCCACTCCAGACTCTCACGAGATCAGACAGCCCCAGAGCTAGCCTCTGAGTCTCACCTTTCTGCGAGTTCAAGGACACAGCCACTTTGGCTCCACATCCTACATCATTCCAAATCTTTGTCTTCCCCTGACACAGAAGCTTGGAAACCCTTGCCCAAAATCCTGGTTCCACAGGCCTCTGACTTGCCCTTGACTGTATGGCTCTATATGAAGCATTCACCAGGCTTGCCTCAGCCCTTCTTGGCCTCCTGACTCTTATCTCACCCCCTCCCCACATTGGCCTAGTCCCTGGGGTCAGACGTGAATCAGGGCTCAGTGCTTCCTTGATTTTAGCTCTGTCCAGTCTTCCGAGACTGTGCAGTGTTTTGAAACAGATGTCATGTCACTATCACAGGGTAGATTATATCCAACAACAAATTTCCAGGGTGAAAGAGATTCCTTTGGTGCCTCAGGATACCCTGGGGTTCATGGTGTAGGTTTGGTTGGGATGCTTAATGCATTGACATGGGGGCTCACAAAACATGCTTAAAAAAAAAAAGTCTTCTCAGAGTATGTGTTGGCTCTATCTGTGCTATCTATACCTAGAGCCAAAATAACCCAGGCCATCCAGCTGCCCATCAACCCCATTTGAATCAAAACAGAAGTGGCTATTGGGGTACTTTCTGAAGATTAAACCCAGAGTTTGACCCTTCAGGAAAAGACTGAATGGAATAGAAGCCAGACAGTCAATAGCCAAGGGAAAGTTTTGTAGAAACATAAAAATTATTTATGACAGCTATGTGACCCTCTAGAGACCAGTGGAGGGACCCCAGAAATGACCCAGTGTTGCTCCGTGGTGTCAGAGATGCTGTTTGCCCACCTCTGCATCCAAGAGACCACCCAAATGTCCAACACACAGTAAGTGCTCAGTAAAGATCTGATGAGTAAAGGAGTAAATTCATAGGTCTTCTGAACAAGACCAAGGGGGCCTGGGACAGAAGAGAGAGGGACCTTCTGTCTTTCTAGATCTGCTATCCATGAGTTTGGATCTTGGGGTATCTAAACGTGGTCGATAATGCTCCCACGCAATGAAGATGGCCTTGGCCTCTTGGGGGAAGCCAAGGAGCAGGACAAAGAAGCAAGTGTCCTAGGAAGGATGAGATGACAGTATTTTGAAACTAGATGGTTCGGTTGTATGTGAGTTTCCTTGTTTATTTCTCCTTTGTCATGCAGAAACAATCAGTTTAATATTCTAGTGCCATCGGGATTGTGCTGCAGGGAATAAGCGGGAGGAGTTTATATCCACATTTGGATCAAAGCTTTTAAGAGCAGGTCTTTGGAGACTGGCCTAAAATAGCCCTAAAAGGAAGATGGTTTCCAGGGAGACAGGCATCAGGATTTTAAGGACCCAGCTGTCCTTCCTGGGAGAGTCTTAATTTATTGATTTAACTTTTTAAAAAGTGAGTGTTCTGCCTTGCCATGCTACATTTGACCAACTTGAGCTTGTTACATTCTATAGCTCAGCATGAATTAAAGACCTGTGGGAGGCAGTGTCCAGAAAACGCACACTTGGCACTCATCTGAGTCTGCCTCTGACTACTGATCACAGTAAGCCACAGGGTTGACTCCCCCTAGAACGCCAGCCTCAGGATGGGGGCGGAGCAGATGGAGCCACCACGTGACAGGAGCTGATGCCTGCTATCTCTTGGAAGTGTTGCTGACATTGGTGTTGTTGGGTGACCACACTAATAACACGGAGTATCAGTTAAGGGCAAGACAGTTTCATGGGCAGGTTTCTGACACCAGTGGTTTCAAGTTGACTTAAAAATACGCAGTTGCTCTTCCAACAAATAGGTACTTTTCAGACAGGTGGCCTCCACAAGGGGTGGATGTGCTCTCTACTTCCTGCCAGAAGCAGCAGGAAGGCAGGGCTGATTCAGTTTGTGGTCAGGTTGCTACATTACAGTGTCTACAAAGGCAGTTGATGTTATAAGTTCTAAGCCAGTGGTTGTGGCTGTCATTAGGAAACATTTTTTGTTTGGCAACTCAGTATATGACAACATATTTAAAAATTTTGTATCAGATTTAATTAGAAACAAATTTTATACCACATTTATCTGTTTGATCTCCCCTCCTACACTTTCCTGGAACATTTTGTCATAGGTCTTTTTCTCAAGGGCAATCAGAATTTCCCAACACAGTGGAAGCATAGTTCAGAGGAAAAGAACTTGGGCTCTGGAGCCGGCAGGCCTGCTCAAGCTCCAGGTTTGCTGTGTGTGTGGTATCTTAGGCAGCCTGTGCCTCCTTTCTCCATCTGCAGTGAGGCTGGCAGCGCCACTCATATAGAGCAGTCATGAGGACTAGCGCTAATCTCTGTCATGCACCCAGCGAAGTGCCTGGCCCATGATAAACAAATAATAAAACAAATAATAAAAGCTACTTTTGGAAATGAAAGTCAGCCACTTATATCATTATACATCCTTTCAATCTCCTGAGATACTCACTCTTTAAAATGTTCTGTTTCCTCATCAGACCAGATGCCAGAGCAGCTGAGCAGGAGCCGTGTTTGCTGCCGGCTCCCCCACCCCACCCCTACTTTCCCCACGTCTCAGGGCTCTCCTTCCGGCAGCCCCTGAGGTGACCGTGCCTGGAGCTGCGAGAAGGGGTTTGGCCAGGGCACAGACCAGGGCTGACAGGAGACTGGGAACCTGGTGGTTCTCCTGTGAAGTACACCCTCTCTGGAGTGCTGCGGCTCAGGACCAGGGTCTGCAGGGAACAAGTGGGCAGTGGGGGGAAGGGCGGGGGGCAATCTACCTGCCCTGAGGAACGTCCACTTTGACACCTTGCTTTCCCAAAGCAGGCCTTTGGACTGTGTGTGAGAGGTGTGCAGTGTGTTTAGTGTGTGGTATGTATACATGTGTGTGATGTGTATGTGGAGTGTGTCTGTGATGGGGCATACATGTGATATGTGCGGTGTGTGTGTTCATGCCCGTGCATGTGCATGAGTGTGTAAGGCGGGACACTTCCTGAGTTTTCTGCTCACACCTGTGTACAGCAGTTGCCCATGCAGGCACCCACCCAGCCTTGCCTAAGTGCCACAGCCCTGCACCCGTGCCTGTTGGATGGTGGATCCGCATCTGGGAGAGGAGTAGGACTTTGCCACATGATGGGAAGATGCCAGCTGCATTCCTCGCTTCGGAGCAAACCAGCCTTTCCTGAACTCCACAATGAGAAGCCCCACCTTTTCCTGGCCTATGTTTACTCCTTTCTCTCAAGTGTCCAGGGACCTCAGAGGAGCCATCCCACTTCCACCTCTTTACAGCTGCCTGGTTTGAAGCGGCAACTGAGGCCTGTGGCTTCTCCGACCACAGATGATCTGGTGGATCCTCTCTACAGTGAGGTTGGGTCTGCAGATAGGCTTGGACCCCTTTCTCACCTGCTGCCCTGCAGGGTCTCCACCTTAACCCATCCCCCATCTGTCCAGGACCAACAAAGCCTTTCATAAATGATTCCTCTCCAGAGTGTAATTTGTGGTGTGGAAGGACTCTACAGACAAACAGCTGGAATATTCAGAGTGGAATTTTCTCCATTTGGGGGCCCAGCCTGCCAATCTGTGAACTAATTTTCAGCACTCGAATAGGGTTAGTGGTTAGACTCCCACAGCTGCAAGCTACCTTTTTTCTCCCTCCCTAGGCAGGTCTGTCCCATGGATATTTTCAAGGTATGAAAATAGATCGCATGCAGCAGACTTAGTGTGAAGACTCCACAACCGAATGCAGGTGAATTATTGCCTTGCTGCTCCACCAATGCTGAGCCACGTGTCTTCTGCTCTCCTTTCAAGGGACCTGTAATGCCACCAGCGGGAGGCACCCCCCAGGGCTCAGCCCGATCTTGTTCTCGCTGATAGCAAGGCCCGATTTCACTCACTGTAAGACAGACAAGGTTGGTTCCAGCCTGGAGATGTTTAGTAGGTACTGAGAGTCCCAGGGTGTCCCTGTTGCGTGGGCATCTAGAAAACCACAGGTACAAGGTCATAACGACCCCTAGACCCAGAACGTGAGCATCTTATACCCAAGCTGCCAGCTGAGAGAGGCCTTTTGCCTTCTTCCTCCCGCTCCCTGAACACCCTGACATGTGACTGACTTAAAAACAAAGAGAGGATGGGAGAAATGTGGCTTGTTTTGATGGGTGCTGTCAGGGAAATATTTAAAAATGGAACATGATGAGGTGGGCCCATGGAAAAGGCCTTAATTACCTGAACTGAAATTTCTTTGGTGCCTGAGGTTTCATGACAGTCCCTTTGGAGCTGTGGCAGTGTCGGCCTCACCGACACCGCTGCCAAGATGCGGAGAGGAATCTCATTGCGCGTTTCCCCTTTTCACCCACTCTCCCGGCAAACTGCTCTGTGGGGGTTGCAGCGAGGCTCTCGGGTACTTTACCCTATCAGTGTTTACTCTTGTCATATGGCTGAGTTTTGTGTGGCTTACGTTTCTCAGGGATGTAAAATGGCCCCTGGGTTTGAGGCTTCCCTGCATACCCCGTCTGTCTCACCAGAATATACATGCTCATTTCCGTCGCTGCTGCCGCCCCACAAAACGATGCGCAGAGGTGTTCAGAGATGGGATCCTGACCTGAGAGTGAGAACAACGGCCCCTGCCACCTGGGGGCAGCCAGGACCTGGGTCTCTGCTCCCCAGCCCTGACCACTTGATGACCACTGTGTGCGCGGCGTGACTTTCCACACGACTGCTCCCGGTTGATGCGTTCTGAGCACCGAGTGCGCTGCAGCGCCAGCCCAGTCGGTTGTGTGCGCTCTCACAGTGCAGCAGATGTCGGTCTCCAGACCATCTCCCGAGACAGGCGCTGCTGTTTCCCCATTTACTGGGTGGAAGAACTGAGGCTTGGAGAGGTTAAGCACCTGGGCTAAAGTCACAAAGCTAGTTAATTGTGAACTGAAACCCAAACTACATCTTTTCCTAGAACCAGAGGATTCTATTTCCCGCTGGGTCTGCCAGACCTGAAAGTAAGCATTTGAGGAAGGAGGGCTGAGAGGGCCAGCCCCAGCCGGCTCTCTGCCTTCCAGGGGACAGTGTGTCTGATCACAATAGACAGACATTCTCTGCTGGGGCTCTTGTCCACGTCCATAGAGGAGCTTCAGGGTGCCATGAACCCACTGCATGTAAGATATTGTGCTATGTGTGATGTGTTCTTTTCTGAGGAAAGGATGTGTAATTTAGTGACTCACAAAGGGCTGGTGCCCCTCGGAATGTTAGGAACCCGTGTATGGTGACATAGGGTCATTACTCTCTGCTACATTGTCTGCCTCTCTTCTAGGCCTTTTTTTTTTTTTTTTGCCTCTCCCCCATCCCTGCTGCCTACCCCATTTGGTTAAATTATTAGGAATTCAATCCAGGGCTTATCTGATGATAGTGTGAGGTGAATGGACCACCAAGGCAATCCCCCTGACTCTTGAAGTGTGAGCAGACCTGTCCACCCGTGCTTTCTTTCTGATGTGTGACCTAAACTCAGTGGGTTCTGGACTGTCTCTGAGTGCAGACACTGGGCACAGACATAAGAAGCCTCCTTGCTGGCCCAGTTCAAGGTGATTGGCAACAGGGTGTGAAGTCTAGTGTTATTGACATGGAAGGTCATGGGCCATGCATTCACTGAGCCAGGAGTTCCTGCTTTCCTCTGCTGGACTCTCACCAGAAGCTTCATTTGGGATCACAATGGTTTGGCTTACCCTGTAGGCAGGGTCTGGAACTTGAGGGGCTCATACTTTCCTGTTGAACAGACAGAAAGTGGCAGAGATTGGAGGAAAATCATACCCTGATCTTTCTGACTCACTTCCTTGAAGTAAGAGCTGCAAGATAAACTCTCTTGTGGAGCAAACCTGAGCAACATCACTTCAGGCAGGTGAGAGGCAAAACCCCCAAAACTGGATATTTTCAAATGATCGGTTGTTTCCTTCTGAATGGGGGTCATGTCAGAAGTAGACTCTCTGAGTTACCGTCTGTCAGGAGCACACTGGATCTGAGGCGTCGTGTCCAGGTTCCAAGAAGCTGTGATGAGAACCTGAGCACTCCTTTCCCAAGCTCGCTTGTTCTGGAACTATCCAGAAAGCCATGGAACCTAGTATCAATATTTCTGTTCATCTTTGGTTCATGAAAACTGACCTTAATAGTTGGAAAACAGGTTTTTAAAAAATAATTTCTTGCTTATTTCCTGTCCCATTCCCAACCTGAAAATCGCCTTTCTTGGGTGGATTGAGACCACCTCTCACACTTCTCAAATGTTACCAAATAAAGGTGTTTTGTTTTTCTGGTTCACTGGGCTGATTATACCTGCAACTGGATGAGAGCCGAGATTTCGCCACATTTGCTTCATGACATGTAAATATATGTGAAAGTTCTTTGGTGGATTGGAGGAGCAAAGGGTATTGGTTTGCTTGAAACTGAGAAGTGGTTTTAGCTTCAAGCTGCCTTGGATCACTTTTGGATGAGGCATATGGAGGTAAATTAATCAAGGGTTTGTGCCCCAGTTCATAGCCAGAAGTGGGTCCTGTGCAGGGGCCAGAAGGTGAGCCAAGTGTGCTGGCTGACACCCTGGTTGCCTGTTCACTGTTTGGACAGAAGAGAAAGCTTGTGAGAAAAGAGAAAAGGCCTGGGCTTAAAACAATTCCTCCCCCTCAACCCTAAGCTTTAAAATTTTATGAAGAACAGAATGTAGCTTAAATAAAGCCCTTCTTATTCTTGCCTCCTGGAAGATGTGAGCCAGAGGTGGAGCCACAATGGAGTAGAGGTTCTCCTGGTGGGTCAGCATGGGGCACGCAGAAACCCACCACTGTGCTGAGTCCTTGGTCTGCTCCTTGTAGTTGTGGGAACTTGAATGAGGAACTTAAACTTTGGGTGCCTCAGTTTCCTTATCTGTAATATGCAGACGATAACTTGCCCTGTGGTTTGCAGTGAGGATTAAAGCAGTTAATGTGTATCCTGGCTTGGGCTGACATTGGCTCGTGGTAAGCTCTAGATAGAGGATAGCAATGATTGCAGCTGCCGTATCATAACACTCTCCTTCTTCATGCACTAGGACGCCAGAGGCGGAATTGCTGGATGTGAATGGGGCAGTCTACCCCACTCCTCCTTCCCCTGCCAGCACCCTACCACTGCAGACAAAAGTCAGTGTCTCCTCATCTTAAAGGTCTCTAAGAAAGGACGTTCCACCAGTTCCTCAGTTATCTGATCTGTAACAATCCTTCTACTCAGAAAGTTTTCCTTATGAGTAAATTAACCTCTCTTCTTGAAATTAAAGCCATTTCCTCTCACTGAAGCCACTTTAAGACAGAAAAGTGTTTTATTTCCTTAAAATAATTCTCCTTTATTTAAATGCTCTAGTAAGTCCCTTTTCTGGCTTTTCTTCTCCTGTAAGGAGCTAGAATCATTGCACTTTTCTCTAGGGCTCACTTCTATTACCTACTTGAATTGTTTTTGCCTTCTCATTTTCTGTGTATCACTCTTAAAAACCAAAGCCACCCCTGCAATGAGCCAGGTAGGACCATTCTTGCTGAAGCCACAGGCCAGTAAGAAATGACTACTTCATAATTCCATTCTGACTTCGTTCTGGTATTATACTTGTGTTCATGGCAAAGGTATGAATAAAAAACTAACAGTCTTCAACTGAGCGGAACCTTCTTGACCTTCTTCGGTGTCTCATTGTTTTCTTCCACTTGTCATTCACCATTTTTGGATCGTATGATTGTTTTGAGCTGGATGCACATCCAAATTTGGGTTTGTCTTTAAAACTAATGAACATGAGAACTCCTTAGGGAACAACATCTGACTGTAGATCCTAGTCGTCATGACGCCTGGCTCCGAGTAGATCTTCAGAATTGGTTGTTAGATAAATTTCCTAGGCCACCACTAGTGATATGCAGTGACAGGCCCTGCTGGGATTCAGGTCAGCCCTGTAACATCCTCCGATAGGCTTCCTCTTTGCCATATTCCCACATGGACGCGGCTGGGAAATGTGCTGACTTGGAAATGTGATTCTTAGATTTTTTACCCCAAGTGTTATTTTATCTTAGAGCTGGAAATTCTCGAGAAGCATTTTCAAAGCTTCACAAAGGGAAAATTTGAAATGCTTAGGGCCCGCATGCCGTGCTAATGAGCCCTTTGGAGAGACATGGGGAGAAAAAGTGGGACATTGTGAAATCAAACCAACAATTGCAGTGTCTTGTAACTCCGACTTGGTGGGAATTACTGGTTCAAGTCACACTTTCCACTGGGTCACTGTGTATGAGTAACATTCTTCAATAAGAATTCCATAGTCACTTGCTAAATATCCATCCATCAGATGTATTTCCATCTACTCTCATGCGTGTCCCTTACACACCCGTCAGCTGGCCCTGCTCCCTGCATAGTCTCTTTCTGTGGCTTTGCTAGGACTATTTTCTCAGAGGGATGCCCTGCCCCT
The DNA here is from genome assembly GCA_004024845.1 of Tonatia bakeri. Lineage (NCBI taxonomy): Eukaryota > Metazoa > Chordata > Mammalia > Chiroptera > Phyllostomidae > Tonatia > Tonatia bakeri. Next base: position 188,260 of record PVIA01000180.1, read on the forward strand.
CCTCCAGTCTAGGGACATCTTAAATCTAGGGACATTGAAATCTACCCTAAACCTTCCTTCATCACCATTATTATTCTCTCCTTGTTCATGTGTGCAAGTTTTGTCTTCCCAATAACTCATCGTTGAAGGCAAGCCACTTCCTTTTCAACCTGTAGTCCCCAGTAGAGCGTGGTGCAGAAGAATGTGGTCTGGGTCTGGGGACCCCAAATCTGGCCAACTTCCAGCACCTGGGAATGTTTAAAAAAGATCTACTGAACCAAAAATCTCTAGAGGTGAGGCCCAGGGACAGGTTTTAAAAGAAGTTCCAATAGGAAAGTTAGGATAGCTCAAGTTTGAGAATTACTGTGATGGGAGTGGAACCTGTGTCAAGTTCTTGGAACTTAAATGGGTATAGAGGCTTTAACTGGTCATGGTCCCACAAAACCGAACAGGCTGTCTTCTCAAGATGTGCTCAGGAGGTGCTCTGTGAGTCCTAGCACTGGGGACCAGGAGAACATTCAGCTACGACCCTGGATGTGTAGAGATACTGGCTTTTCGTCCCCTGGATAATTTTTGTATTTACTTATTTTTAATACCATATTTTGGGACTATAAGATGCACTTTTTTTACTATATTTTTTGCTTCAAAATCCCCCCCCCTATTTTCCTTCTCTAAAACCTAGGTGTGTCTGGGGTCTCCACCATAAGATGCACCTAGCTTTTAGAGGAAGAAAATAGGGGAAAAATTTGAAGCAAAAATTGTGGTAAAAAAGTGTGTCTTACAGTCCAAAAAATGTGGTATATCCTTCATTACATCTGTCAGTAAACTAAACACCACTGCTGTTACCAGTTCATCAATTTTGTGTTGAGATAAACAAGGCTTTGCTTGGCAAGTAATCATTTTCCATCTCTCCTACTTTAAAGGATAGCTCTCATTTTGGCTAATATACAGAATAAGTTCTATTCATCTCAGTTCTTAGGAATGGTTTTGCTCATGACATGCTTGTCCATCTCAGGAGGTACAACCCCAGCTTCCCTCATCACACTCATTATACCCTCCTAGGCTATGTCTGTTTCAATGTGGTGTTGGGTTGGGAGTCTATTCATTTATTTGGACATGGTCTCAGCTGTAAGTTCTGACTGTTAGACTCACACAGCAACTTCACTCAGATGCTTGCCTGCAGCCTTACTAACCGAGTGTAGACTGGCCCTCAGTCTCTACTCTTGGGCCTTGGAAATGCTTTAACATGTCACCATGACAGAATTTTCTGAATCTGGACGCATCAGATTTTACTTCCAATGTAATAACCACTTATTTTATTTTGAATGATCAGAAAGGCATGGATATCAATATTAGTAAAATCATTTGTTGAGAACCTAACATGTGTAGGACAATGAGTGGGGCTTCAAAGATTAGTAAAATAAGGTCCTTGCTCTAGAGAGGAGTGTACTCTGATGGGAGATACAGAATACCATTCGCTAAAAAAATTTACAAAGTCAGACAGCAGATTTCAAGTATCAAATGAATGGCCCCAGTACTCACCACCCTCAGGCTTTGGAGGAAGGCTTGACTATGGAGAACTTCATGGGGGGTCCACTATAGCGGGGAGCCTGGCTTGTAGTGTGTACTCAGTAAATACCTGCTAAATGAATAGGGGAAGGGCTGCGATGGTAAGATACATACTATACCAGCTGGAATATAAGCAGAACATACTCAGAAGAAGAAACACACTTAGACATGGATTTTTCACCAATGAACTATGAACCTGTTTTATCAGGAAATAGCATGAGTGAGAAATATAGCAAAATGTACTGTCTTGTTAAGGTTAATCTTTATGTTACTGGTGGTAATCACTTATTGAGCAGTAACTAAATTAGTGGCACTTACTAAGTATATTGATTAAAAACTCACTGTTTAAATGAACCAATTCACAATGTGACAGGGGGACAAGTGACATGACTATTCAATCAGCTGAGTTACATACAATAACTACCTGACTTACTTGGTAATCAACTCATTTGTATTCCACTTTCTTCCAAAACAGATTTGGTATCAAACCATTTGTAAGACCTAAGATAAGAAGCAAGATATAAAGAGGGTGAAGAATGAGGCAGGAAAAGACTAAAGTAAGCTGCACTTGCTTTTATGTGCAATAAATAATGCCATAATTAATATTTTGCATATATAGCCCCACCCCCACTTTTAACTTACAGGGAAAAGTGTTTATAATTGTTTTTCTAAAAGCCAGGCAAAATTTTCTAAATTCCCTATTTATTTATCGGTCTTCCCAGGTTTATTTGCCTGGAATCTTCTGGTCAGTGAGGCAAAGATTTAGCTGCTGTTTTTAATCATGACCTTTTCCATCATAAGTCTCTTTGAATGCTGTTTCGTGTTCTTGGGAAAGACTGGAAGAGTTATGGCAATGGCCTAATAACGTTTGCCTCGTGGCCATTGACTTTGGGGGAGCTTGTATGAAGCAATCAGAGAAATTCTACACAACAGGGTGAAGGCACCTCACAGAGTCCCACTCAAGCCTACAGGCCTGTGGTGGTTCTTTCACCTGAAGCAGAAGTGCTGTCTTCATACTGTATCATTCAGTATCCAACCAGGAAAATGAGAACCACTCTAAGCATTTAAACAGAGGGCATGTGATCCAGTGGGGTGGTTAACACAGATAATGGAAAAGCTGAGAAGCAGAAAGCGGGTGGGTGAGGCATTGAGAGATACACAGCAGCAGGAAGCCACTGCTGCCCCCACTGATGCATAGAGCCACAGTCCCCCGGCAGAAGCAGGAGCCAGTGGCCTGTCTCGGCATAGCTGAAGCTACGGAGCAGATGACCCATCTGGAGGGCTACCCAGGGTGGAGAGAAGGGCAGAAATACCCTGGCTTCTCCTTCCCTTTTGCTTTCTTATCTCCCACTGGTGCCTTTCTTTTGTTGAAGAAAACCCAGTGTCACGAGAGCCTGCAACACATGACTTCCACACACAACTTCCAGGGATGAGCTCCCCCCGCCCCTTCCATGACACAAAGTGTAATGGGGAAAGGATGAGGCATGAGCCCAAGGCACAAGAATTGGCACAAAATCACGTTGCAAATGTTCATGCAAAATAGCAGCAAGGATCGCTTCTCGGCCTTTTGGCTAAGAACAAGTGTAGTAGCAACAAGGAAAGAAAGAAAAATCCTCCAGAAGAGCTGGTGACAAAAGCAAAAGGAAACTGCATGGTTTAGTTTTAAGCATCCATATCAGTTGTAGCATTGGCCTTCTTAGTTGCAAATGATACCTCTGGCTAGTCTGAGCCAAAAGATGATTTACTGAAGATTATCAGTAGGTCACAGAATGTCCGGGAGAACAGGGTCAGGTGTAGAAGCTGTACAACCAGGAGTATAAGTTACTGTGGGGGTGGGGATGGGGGTGGCATCCCCTCCCAGCCCCTGGTGGGGCCAGGCCCGTGGACTCACCCAGCAGACAACCTGAACTGGACACCATAGCTGTCCCTCCCTGGCACTGCTTCTGAGAACTGATATCTCCCTGCCAAGTGACACCAGTTTCCTATGGAGTGGATTCAATCCCTTCCCCGCATTCTCCTGGACTGGACTGAGTGAAAGGCATCTGACTGTCCAGCCTGTGACATATGCCTGTACCCCAGCTGCAAAAAAGGCTGGGAGAGAGAGTCTGGCTTCTAGTTTGGGGAAGAGTGACTGTTATGGACTAAACTGTGAGCCTCCCCACTCTTGCCTCTCTGGCAATTCATATGTTGAAGCCTTAACCCCAATGTATCTATATTTGAAAGTAGGGCTTTTAGGAGGTAATTAAGGTTAAATGAGGTCATAAGATGGGGTCCTAATCTGATAGAATTGGTAGCCTTTTAAGAAGAGGAAGAGAGAAAGAGACAGAGAGAGAAGAAGGGAGAGGGGGTGGGAGAGAGAGAGAGAGAGAGAGAGAGAGCGGGAGAGAGGTATCTCCCCACACTGTGAGCACCAGGGAGAGAGTGAGAGGGGTGCCTGGGCAGTCTGCAGGCCAGGAAGGCAGCTCGCACTAGAATCCGACCATGCTGGCACTTTGATCTTAGACTTTTAGCCTCGAGAATGGTAAGAAAATACATTCTGTTGCTTAAGTTATCCAGACTAAGATGACTAAGACAAAGCCTCAATGTGGGAAGACCAAGTTCACCAAAAGAAGATTGTTCATAAGCGGTTGAATGGCCATGCATGTGATAAATGCCCAGAGTACCACATTACCACATTTTGTTCACTACAAAATATTTTCAGGTCTTGCTATACTTGTGACCATTAAAAAGAAATACAAATGAGGGAAGTGGTGGCACTGCTGCTGAAATGTTTACAATGCTAATGCCACCTGCTGCAGGAGAGGACTGGCTCCTTTTATGCTCCTGTCCTGGTGGGGGACATATGCTTCCCATGGCCATGTGGTAGCTCTGTCTTCTGATGGGTATTGGCATAAGAATGTCCACACCTAAACTTATAAAATTTATTTGAGCCAAGAAGACTCTACACCTGGAAGCAAGATCTCAACAGATAGAGATACATGCTTTGGATAATAACAGTTCCACAGTTTCTCTTCATGCTTTTGAAATTAATAAGGGGAGGTAATGAAGATTACAGGAAAGTGGAGATTGGATTACAGAATAGTTAACTAGGAGGGCATGTGTTCTCTTGAGGATGGTTAAAGTTTATTTCAAAGGTGTGTTGATCTCGATGCACAGAGACAATGGGCAGGGCTTGCTTAGGGCAAAGATAAGCCTTTTAGTCAAGAAATTCTATGTCTGGGCCATGACTACCCACCACGACCTGCCCAGTAGGAATCTATGATCAGATCACCCTGTGAGGTTACTTTCCATGAGGCCCTCTTTGGGACCACATGGGTCCACACCAGAGACACGGGGCTGGTACCAAGCCTTAGAGTGAGAAAGGAACTTGGAGAACACTCTGCTTATTTTCCATCCAGTGCAGACTCTTCCGAGTCTTCTGAGAGCTCCAGTTGTTGCAAAAATTGTCTTTTTCTGACTGATATTGGTGTGTATTTCTGTAATGAGGCTCTTTTTCCACAGACTCAAAATTACATGACAAACTAATAAAGAATGCATAAAAGTCAGCCCCAATCAGGGGCAAGGGTTAGAAGGACAGAACCAGGGTCATCCCTGGGGAAGACTATTTTAAACATGCCAAGTCTTCAGAGGATAGCAGACAACCCTTTCATTAATTTCCTTTGAGGCTATGTTCCCGTGGAGTAAGATTGATGGAAGTATTTTTGCAATAACCATTAATGGGATATCTCCTTGTATGTCTTTCACTATACTAGGTTTTGGGTATAAAAAGTTGAATGAGACATGGTTCTTAATTCATAGTTAAGTAAGAAAGGCAAACAGAGAAAGAGATAATTGGAAGATAAGTAACTACAAGAAAAGAATGAACAAAAATATTGTGACAGCTGTGGGGAGGGAGCATTTAACTCTGCCTGGGGAGAACCAGAGAGGGTTCAAAGACTAGGTGCTTGAGGGTGACATGATAAGGCCTTGAGGGTGCCTCCAAGCTCTATCTGAGAGACCAGCTGGACACAGTCACTGGTAATTCCTTGGGGATGAAGTTAGGAAGGCTGGGCCAATGTGGCTAGGCCGGGACAAATGATACCCACATAAAAGTTTCTCTGATAAAGGAAACTGGAGATTCAGGATCTGAATATGGTGTTTCTTCCATAGTCTGATCTTTAGAGATTATTGAAAGAGCCTCCTTGTTCCTTTCTTCTACTTCTAAAAATTAAAACAACAAAAAACAAAACAAAACACCCTGCATGCAATCTCCTCCAATCTGCTGCTACAGCCACAGACAGGCCACAGATGAGAGTGGCTGGGTATCAATAACACAGGCAGAAGTCTGGATTTGGCCCAAGGGCCATGGTTTGCCAACCCTTGGTCTACAGGATCAAATTTTAAAATGCAGCACTGTTGACTCCGAGTTTGTGGTTTCTGAGGTCCATTGTGAGATTGTGCAGGTATGCAAGACTGGGTGGGGGGAGACACCACTGTGGGAAGGCACAGGGGGCTCAGGAAGGAAAGTGAAGAGCAGATGAAAAAGGTCCCTTGTAGCTCCTGGGAAGAAAGGGTGACATTGGAAAAGCAGGTCCCACTCATTGTTCCTGGCAGAGTGCATCCTGGCCACGGTCCCACTGTCTGACTGCAGCTCCGAAATGACTGGCTGCGTCCTGGCTGGCTGCTGCGAGGCAGGAGCTGCGTTCTGTCCCTGAGGTGACTGTGCACGGGATAATTTATATTTGGGTGTAAACGCACCTCAAGCTCCTTTGAGATGAAAGACTCTATATAAAACTGAGTTATGACCCTGCTTAATAGGAGCACTGCTGAGCTTTTCCAAAAGTGGAGTTAAACCCCTCTGGCATCTGCGAAGGGCTGGCTGTGAAGGGCCACTGGCCATCGCAGCAGCTCTAGTTTTTGCTGTGTGCCGTAAATCATTCTCCTCCAAGTCCAAAGGCGGCCTTGGTATCTGCCAAAACACTAAGGAGGATGATCTTCAACTGGTCCAAGCTGAGGCTGAATCTTTGCTTTTTAAGTTGTTTGGGACATAAGGAGAACACACACAAACACACATTTCTACAGCCACACACTCATGCTCACACACACACTCCCATTCTCTCACACTCACACACATGTTCATCTCCCATAATCACACGTTCCAGAATAGCTATTCCCTCACCCTGTAACTTCCTACGGGCTCTCATGACTCTGTTTTTGTTTGTGAGCCAGTCTCACTCCTTTGCCATCTGTCCTTTGAAACCCCAGAAAGGCTACACTTTTGTGGAGCAAAGCTATCAACAGGTGTCCCTCTTTCCTGTCTGAGGCCTGGGACTCCACAGACCAGCTCCGCGCTGGGCCTCCCCTCAGACAGTATCAGACAGGGCATACCAACATGTCTTTTTTAAGAAAAGACCGTAAGTGTCTTATCTTACTTATTTGGAATTTTCCACAGCTCTTTAACCTCTAGTGTAGGAAAAGTTGGTTTGAGGATTCTTCAAACGTCCCTGAGCTGGTACAGCAGTGCTGCAAGCTTGTTGCACTCGAGGTGGATGGGCGCCTCCGCCTGCCAACAGAGTACCTCATTTCCATCTCTCCTCCCTACCGACTAGAAACCTTGTGTTAAAGTAGCACACAGCCTCCATTCAGAGCTCAAACGTGGAGCTGCTATCGGAGGCAGCTTTTGGATTAAGGGGCTCTCGGGAGATGCATTTAAGCGGCTCCTTCAATATTGCATTTTAGACTCTCACTAAGAAATTGGAGGTCTCATCAGGTAAATGTTTTCTTTTCTTTTTCATGGATTTGTTTGAAAAGATGGTTAAGAAAAGTGTGTCAGTCATATTGGAAGAAGCCAGATGCTTTCTAGCTTTTTCCTGTGGAACAGGGCTGTGTCTGTTCCTCTGAAAGGCCACAAAACCAGAGGTCCACGGAGAGACCCACAGCGGCAGCGCTCTGGGCAGAGAGGACCGTGTGTCTGAGGAATGGGCGTGTGTGGTGGAGCAGTCCTGAGGGGTGCAGGTCTTAGAGGCTGGAAGCACAGTCAGGATGGTCTCATTTACTCTCTGCTGTAGCTGCATGGACAGTGGTCACATGACCAGCTCATGCAGGAGTGGTTCCCAGCTGTATCTGGGCATCCAATCTTCTTTTTTTAAGCATATTTTATTGATCATACTATCACAGTTGTCCCAAACTTTCCTCCTTTGTCCCCCTCCCACTGGTATCCCCCAATCCTCTAACAATCCCTACCCTGCCACTATTAATTCATGTCTATGAGCCGTGCATGTAAGTTCTTTGGCTTCTCCATCTCCTACACTATTCTTAATATCCACCTATCTATTTTGTTCCCAGTTATGCTTCTCAATCCCTGAACCATTTCCCCTGTTTTCCCCCTTCCCAGCTGAAAACCCTCCAAATGATCTTCATACCTATGATTTGGTTTTTGTTCTGATCATTTGCTTAGTATATTTTGTTTTATTTTTTGTTTTTAGATTTAGTTATTGACAGTTGTGTATTTGTTGTCTTTTTATCATTCATGGTTTTGATCTTCTTTTTCTTAGGTAAGTCCCTTTAAGATTCCATATAATAAGGGCTTGGTGATGATGAACTCCTTTAACTTTATCTTACCTAGGAAGCACTTTATCTGTCCTTCCATTCTAAATGATAGCTTTGCTGGATACAGTAATCTAGGTTGTAGGTCATTGCTTTTTATCACTTTGAATATTTCTTGCCAGTCTTTTCTAGCCTGCAAAGTTTGTTTTGAGAAATCAGCTGATAGTGTTATGGAAACTCCTTTGTAGATAACTAACTGCTTTTCTCTTGCTGCTTTTAAGATGTTCTCTTTGTCTTTAACCTTCAGAAATTTAATTATTTTTGTGTCTTGGTGTGGTCCTCTTTGGGTCCAACTTGTTTGAGACTCTCTGTGCTTCCTGCATTTGTATGTCTATTCTTTTTGCCAAATTAGGGACTTCTTTTTTCATTATTTTTTCAATAAGTTTTCAATTTCTTGCTCTTCTTCTCCCTCTGTCATCCCTGTGGTTTATATGTTGGCATGTTTGGAGATGTCCCAGAGGTTCCTCAGCCTATCGTCATTTTTTTTTCTTTTGAATTCTTGTTTCTTCTTTCTGTTCTCATTGAATGTTTATTTCTTCCTTATGTCCCAAATCATGGATTTGAACCCCAGCTTCTTTCCTTTTACTGTTTATCCCCTGTGGATTTTTCTTTATTTCACTTAGAATAACCTTCATTCTTCCTTTATGATTTTGCCATATTTAATGAGTTCTCTGAGTACCCTTATCGCCAGTGTTTTGAACTTTGTATTTGATAGGTTGGCTATCTCTGTTTCATTTAGTTCTTTTTCTGGGATTTTGTTCTGTTCTTTCATCTGGGTCATATTTCTTTGTCTCATCAATTTGGCTGCCTCTTTGTGTTTGTTTCTGTGTATTAGGTAGAGCTGCTTTTACTCCCTGTCTTAGTAGTGTAGCCTGTGTGGAAAAGGCACCTGTAAATTGATGGGGCAGAGCTTTAGGTGATTGCCAGAATGGGGCAACCTGCTTCACTGCTGGCCCTGTGTGAGGGGAAGGATTGGAATGGGGACACTGCCACTGCCTGGACCCTGGAGGTTTGCCCGGCACTTGCCTTGTTTCTAGTCACTTCACCCACTTCCTGTAGCTGCAGCCCTGGTGGTGAAACCCAGAGTCGGTAGGTTTTCAAAAGTTCTAAGTCCATACAGGCTCTTCCAGTGGTGAAAATCCAACTGTTTCTTCTGCTGCCCCAACCCCAACTGGGTTTTACAGCCAGAGGTAACCAGGGATTTATCTTCATGGTGCTGGAACCCTGGGCTGTGTGGTCTGGCCTGGGCCTGGTATCACTCGCTCCTAATATATCCCTCCTGATTTTCATCCACTACACGTGAATGTGGTGCTGTCTGTTCCACCGCCACCTCTCCACGCCACACTGCCTCTCTGCTTCTCTCTGTGACTCTGCCCTTCCTACCTGTCTGGATCAATGTATATCTTCCTTAAGTCCTTTGTTGTCTGACTTCCATGCAGCTTGATTTTCTGATGGTTCTGGATGTCATTAGTTTTGAGATATGGTTTAATTCTTTCTATGGTTGTGCAAGGAGGCAAAGTGTGTCTACCTACACCTACATCTTGACTGGAAGTCTGGCATCCTATCTTTTTATCAAATAAAACTAAACTGCTTCTCTTTTCCTTGCTGCTTTCACTTCAACTAGTTGGGCCTCTCTCTCCCACTTCTAAATTTTTTTGAAGTATATCCCTACTATCTTCTAGTTTCATATTTTAAAATGCATGCCATTCTCTAGCAATAGAACATTAAAGATTTGTCCTACAACTGTTTGTAAAATGTATGTGGTCTGTTCATAAAGTATCCAGCCACACAATTTGAAAAATAGAGATATTTATTGACGAAGATACAAGATATAAGAATCATTATACATAGGACAATGACGCCTCAGTCCCCTTCAAAGTAGGCACCTAGGGATCTCATACAATTCTAATCACCATGAGCTACCCCATCATTTTTTCCCGAATCTCATCAGTGGTATGAAATATCTTCCCTTTCAAAGGTGATTTTGGTTTTAGAAAAATCCAGAAGTCTCAAGATGCAAAATCTAGGCTGTAGTAGGGCTAAGTCACCTGGGTGATTTGATGTTTCACCAAAAAACTGCATGAGACGTGATGCATGAGCAGGTGTGTTTTCATGATGAAGCTGCCAATCACCAGTTGCCCATAGCTGCAGCCTTCTGAATCATCTGAATAGTTTCAGTGGAGGAATGTTCCAGCTTAATGCAAAATTTGATACATATTCATTGCTCTACTTGCTCAGTCATTTTGAATGTGATGGCCACATAGTACACATGTTCACTCAATGGCGTCTACTGCTCCAACTGACTAGTACAATGAAGTAGTCATTGTTCATGCATGCACATTCTAGTCCACTCTCCTTGGCTGCCAGCTAACATCAATGTTGCACAAACCATTCTTCTTATATTAATAATGGTTGGACTATTTTTGGACAGACCTTGTATTAACACTTTCTTTGAATACCCAAAGCCATGGCCTCTTGACACAAAGGAATAATTCGTTTGCAGGTGAGACATTTCTCTGAATATCCTGCCACTGTTCCTCGAGGTATTTTTTGTAAACATTTGTGCCATTTGTGTCTAAGAATATTTTCAATATATCTCACCCTGGTGAGATCAGATGTTTGTTTACTAATTCCCTCTTGTCTCTCTCTGTCTATCTGTCTGTCTGTCTCTCTCATCTCCCTTATGCTGTCTCTTCCCCACAAGAGATTATTAAGTTTTCTTTAAAGTTTTAATTTGAAGAAAATTGCATTATTTTTGGGATGATAGAGCCAAATCAATCCAACAGTGGTCAAGCATTTATTTGAGTGCATTCTAGATGCTCTGTATTGGAATGGTCACCAGGGCTGGGGGAAGATGGTCTCAAAGAATATAATTTCATTGGTGCTTATCTTATATTTTTACACCTACCTACATTTATGAAATAATTACCAAATATTATCCGATCGAACAAAATGAAGTGCTAAATTTCCAACTTCAGATTACAGGTCAGTTTCAAATAATAATACACCTAAGATTGCTGAGAACTCACTATACATCAGGTACTAAGCTAAGCCCTTTGCAATCATCTCATTTTATTCTCTCAACAGCGCTCATTTTGCATATGAGGAAACAGAAGGTTAGAGAGGGACTGAGTACCCAGTGCCACATAGCTAGTTGGGGGTACAGTCAGCACTCTGGGCGCCAGTCTGGGCCCAGTGTTCATGCTCTGGGAGGTGTCAGGAAACATGCCCCAGAAGGAGTGGTCTCTGGGCTGGCACCTGGCTGGTTCTTTGTCATTCAATTGAGCAGCAGAGGCAGTCAGGTGGGTGACAAACAGGTGGAAAGAGCCAGTGTGTCTGGGGACAGTGTAGCAGTGAGTGCCCTGATGATAAGCAGGAAGGGAAGGGCTGGGTCAAGAGAGGCAGAGGGGTGGGTGCAGAGGAGCCACTTGTGCTTCTGGACTGAGGAGGGAGAGGAGACACGTGCAGTCAGATCACAATGAATAGTGCCCCGGGCCAGCCGGGTGCTTTGCCTGCCCTGCTTGGAAAGCTTTCTGCCTGGGTAGGTACGAGGCTCAGACCCTTCTGCTTCACGTCTCTGAATCCCAACTCTCACCTCAGCTCAGAGGTTTTTTGACCCTCCTATTCAAGGAGCAACCCTTGATCCCCCATTTACCTTTTCTTTTACTGTGGTAAAGTGCATGTAACATAAAATTTACCTTTTTAACCATTTTTAAAGTATATAGTTCAATTTAGTACATTTACAATGCTGTACAATCACTAGTTCCAGAACACTCTTGTCATCCCAAAGGGAGGCCCTACATCATTAAGCAGCCATCCCTCGTTCTCCCATCCCCCAGCCCTGACAACCAGTGATCTGCCTTCTGTCTCTACGAATTTGCCTGTTCTGGACATTTCATGTACATGGAATCACACAATACATGGCCTTTTGTATCTGGCTTATTTCACACAGCACAGTGTTTTAAGGTTCATCCACAACATAGCATGAATCGGTAATTCATTCCTTTTCATGGCTGAATGATATTCTATTGTATTTATACACTACGTTTTGTTTATCCATTCATCCCTTGTTAGACGTTTGAGTTGTTTCCACCTTTTCACTGTTGTGAATAACGCTGCTATGAACATTCATGTACCAGGTTTTGTGCGAACTCGTTTGCAGTCTCTCGGGTGAGGAGTATGTAGGAGTGGAATTGCTGGGTCATGTGGTAACTTTATATTGAACTTTTTGAGAAACTGCCAACGTGCTTTCCACAGCAGCTGCACCGTATTACATTCCCATCAGCAATGTATGAGTTTAATTTCTCCACATCCTCACCGACATTTGTTATTTTCTTTAAAAAAAAAACTATAGCCAACACAGTGGGTGTGAAGTGGTATGTCATTGTGGTTTTGATTTGCATTTTCCCATAACACAGAGCATTGTTTTCTGCTTGTTGGCCATCTGTGTGATTCACATTTTGTTCCCTTTATTTGGCTTTATTTTTCTTTATAGATAAGTTTTATTATTTATCACTTCCTGTCATATTGTCATATTGACTGTCTGTTCTGTGACTAAGTAAACTCCATGAAGACAAGGAGTCTGCTTTGTTCATTGTTGTTTCACAACATCAAGGACAGGGGTCAGTACTGTAAGGATTCAATATATACTTACAGAAGACTTGGCCCAGGGCCTCCCCTCCCTGCAGGTGGGTGAGCAGCACTGCGAGGGAGAGCCACAGCTCATCCCTTCGTCTGCCCCCAACCTCAGTCGCACCCTCTGCACCCCCAGCCTGTGTTGCTAAGACAAACAGATTGTGGTGCCCACTTCCATCTATCCACCCCTTGGCTTGTGGGGAGAGAGGCTAAAGAGCAAAGCACTTACAGAGATAATCAAGGTTTGAAATAATGAGAGCTGGAGCTAAGGCAGCAGCAAGAAGAGCAGAGTGGGAGGAACAGATATGAAGGAGATATTTAGGAGGTAAAAATAACAAGACTAGGTGACTGGCTGAGGTGTCAATCAAGGTAACTTCAAATTTGGAACTCAGAAGGTTGGGGAAGTGGTGGCACCGTTAACTATAAAAGGAAGTTGGGAGAAAGAGTCTATCTGGGAGCAGGAGAGGTGGGAGGCCTGTTTTACATTCAGTTTGAAAAAATAAGAGATAAGAGTACACAGCACCAGAATAGAGAGAGGTGCTGGGGCACAGGGAGTTGGGGGTGGGGTGTGACACAAACAAGACATGGAATGAAGGAGGAAAGAAGAGAGCAAGAAAAGGGGGTTAGGAAGATGAGGAAGCAAGGAGGGAATGGTATTACAGAATACTTTCTACTCGTTCAGTAGCAAGAATGAGAGAAGGTTGGGGCTGGGGGGGAGAGAGAGAGAGACATTTGGCAATTGACTTGCTGGCCTCCCTTGTCTCTCTGTCTTCTCTGCTCCCTATGGTCTCCTAATGCACCATAAAACCAGCCTCATCCTGACTACTTGCTGCCTAGGACCTTCCATGTAAAAGTCCATTCATGAATCAAGTCCAGACTTGCATTCTGGAGAGTCTGCAGTGATGCTCCTGATACAGGCAGGCTTTGAAGCCTGGCGTGGCTTCTTCATCCCATTGAGTGATGCTCTGCTCTTCCCATTGGTGCTCTGCCCACTCGCAGAGCCATAGTGGAGCCCGACCTCAGCGAGCACAGATGAGAAGTGTGTAAAGACAACTGAGCAGAGAGCCCTGCGAGAGGCAACCTGAGGACACATGCAAAGCTGAGCCCCAGGGCTCCTGCAGCTCTGGTTCACACAGTTCAACTGGGCAAGTTGGGCCAAGAATTCCAGGCTCTGCCCCATCAAGGTTCAGGATGGAAAAAAGTCTACAATAGTCTCCCTTCCTTATCTGTGGTTTTGTTTCCCACAGTTTCAGTAACCCATGGTCAACCACAGTCTGAAAATATTAGATGAAAAATTCCAGAAATAAGCTCTTTGTATTTCAAGTTGCACGGCATCCTGAGTACCTCCCTTTGTCTCACCATATAGACGTTACAGCATCTCACATCGTCGTAGACAGAAGGGCATGGACAGGACAATGCGACATTCCGAGACAGACAAACGATACTCACATAACTTTTATTACAGTTACTAAGTGATCAATTTTAATTAATTATTGTTGGTCTTTGTACTGCGCCTACTTTGTAAGTTAAACTTTATCATAGGTCTGAATGTATAGGAAAAAACACAGTGTATGTGGGGTTTGGTACTCTCTGCAGTTTCAGACACCCACTGGGGGGTCTTGGAACATAATCTCCCACAGAGAAGAGGTACTACCATCCTTCCCAAATGTTCAGGGTGGAACATGCTTTCAGAAAGCATGTGAGAGTCATTATTAGGTGTTTTTTTTCTTTAATGTCGGCATATGGAGCCCCTATACTTCACTGGGAATTTTCCTTCTATCGAAGAGAAATGTGAAATGTATTTACGAAGAAGGTGCTTGTTCCATACAGTAAAAGCTTTGACTCGCAGAAGAGCATTTACCAGGGAAATCTCCTCTCACGGACTCCAGAAAAGCTCTGGTGTTGGGACGCTTGCTGCTGTCCTTCCCTCTGGCCGAGGACACCCAGAAGGGTGCTCATATGTGAGGAACTGAGTGCTGGGGACGATGGGGCACCTTCTCCCTGTGAGCCTGTCACTTTGTTTAATGTCGTTCCGGCTTGAAGCCTTTCTCTCTGATAACCTCGTCACCTCTTTATTGCAAGTCTGTGCTCACCAATGATGCGGCCGAATGCCTGTACTTCTCCCGCTTCGGGCCTGAACAAAGAGAGGAGCTGTGAGCGTGGAGTACACTCCACTAGCCCTCCATGACAGTCACCCTCTGAATGGCCACTCCTCACAAGACAGGCCTTTTGGCATTTTTCTGGAACATAGCCTAGTGCCTAAGGTGTCCTACGCAGAAGAAGGATATACCAGGACAGGGCAATATTTTATTGAATGGTATGGCCAATATATGTTTTAAGTTTTCAGAAAGTTTTTTCCTTCCACAATTCAAAACCAAGTAAGAGTTTGGCTTCATTCTGAATTGATGGGGCTTTAGCTCTGATTTCCACAGATGATGTGTTTTCTGATTTTATTCAATTGTTAACTAATTTATATACTAATTCATCTAACAGATACTTGTGTAAGCTCACTGTAAGCTCATTTGAGAGTCCCACTGGGAGGGAGACACAGACCCTGTCTATTCTTCAGTCTTGGTAATGGCTCAGCCCTGCCCTGGGGACGAATGGTAGTCACAGAAGAGAAGTGCGCAGCCGCCGGGATCTGAGAGGTGGGTATGTGGGCCCCCTCACAGCTGCGCCTCCCTGGACCTGATCTGGGGCCACCTCCTCAGTGTCCAGCCAGGAGGATAATCAAGGAAAAGTCAAATGGGGGTGCCTTACAAGCATTCAAACTCAAAGATATACAAGCCACCACATTCATCCAAATCAACTTTATGGAGGCTTCTCAGTGACAAAATCCTACAGAATGTGCTTTTTCACGAGGCAGCCTTCCCTGCTGTAAAACACATCTGTGAGATGAGAGAGGATGTTGAAAGCTGCATCTAATGACTGTCCTGTTGGTCTGGGATTGTGTGGGAACAGAAGTACCGTCGAGGTCTTAGTGCCATAGGGCATTTTGTCCTGAAGAGAGTGCTGTGTTTCTTCCTTGATGTTGCCTAGGAAATAAATGATTAGAAGGGTTAGTGTGGTTAAATTAATGCTGGGCCTGGCTATAGAATGTAAAACCACCATTCTGAATTTTTGCACATAAATTTTTAAATCAGCCTTCGATCTTTGATCTTTTATATTTTTCAAAAGCACTAATGCCAATTAATGCCAAAGCTAATTTATAATGACAGATGATTAAAATAGAACTACGTCACTAGCTTTAGGCTTTGAAAAGCATTATATAGATTACAATAGCCTTACTTCCCTGATTCCTAATTTTCTTAAATCAATATTAAAGTCGTATTGTATGATTTTAGCACATACAAAGTAGAAGTGAGGAATTAATTGGGCCAGAAAATTGGCAGAAGGAGCCCCTGGGAAGTTAAATGTCACCCACGATGCAGGGCTGGTGACAAGCACAGTCAAGCACAGCTTTTGTCTTCTTGCCATTCCTTTCAATGCCAGCGGTAATAGGGGCGTCTAAAAACCATTTTCACCTCTCCCATGTGTATCCCCTTAACAAAATTATTGCCAACTGGATTTAGATTCCAGGGCAATTTAGCACCACAGCTAAGGGGGTGGGTTTAGGACTAACACTGACCTGGTTGCTTCTCTTATCTGCCTGTTTCTAGTACAGACCTTCTCTGAGCCTCAGTTCCTGATCTGTGAACTCGAAACAAGAGCTCCTCATCTGTAGGATGTGATGACAATTACTAGTGAGCTAATGTATGCAAAGCTCTTAGCACCTTCAATCAGTGGTAACTCTTATTATCCCAGGTAACATGTGAATAACAGAACTGAGCTGTCATTTTCCAGGCAACTGCCAACCTGCCTCTCTTCTCTGAAAGTGAGTTTAGTCATAAAGCACAATTCTAATGAAGTTACTCTTCTGCCCAAACTCTGGGACTGAATCAAATCCAGACTCCTTTGGCTTGACATGGGAAACCTGTGAGCCCTCTCCAGCCTTTGTGAGCCCTGCACTCCAGGACCTGGAAAATTACCTCCCCTTTTCAGAGTGAGCCCTGTCCCCCAAGGCCTCTGTGAGTTAGCGTCTGATTCCTGCATCCCTAGTGCCCTTCCCTCTCGTCCCCGCCTGGGCTGGCTCCAATCGGAGCTTGCCAAGCTGCAGGCGGTCTCTTCAGGTGCATTTCCGAGACTGTGCCTTTACATGGCACCGACCACCCTCACTTTAAATTTTATCTGCTGTGGTATACAGCAAACTCCTTGAAAATTGGAACAATTTTTTCTTTCATTTTTATATCTCCTATCATACTTTGGAAGCTCTTTTGTGCATAACCAAATAGCAACAAAGTTGGCTGAATTGAACTGAGAAGTTGACTTTGTTGTTGGTAGGTTATTATAGTAACAACAGAGAAAGGGTTTGTTTAAGTTCAAAAGAACAGGATATTTATGTGTATACATGTATATATGTACTGTATTTTGCCACATATGATGTGCACTTTTTTGCCCAAATTTTTGAGGGGAAAATAAGAATGTGCATTATACATGGGTATAATGATTATATACCATGGGTATAGTATCAGGAATAATAGTCCCATATATAATGTGTGTAAAACGTGGGTGCACATTATACACGGCAAAGGGCAGTATATGTGTGTGTGTGTACATATGTGTATGTGTAATATACATGAAGTCATGCCCCACCTAATGATGGGCATACTTCTTTTTGAGATATATCATTAGGTGATTTTTTTGTTGTGCAAACATGATAGAGTGCAAATACACAAACCTAGATAGATAGCCTGCCACACACTTAGACTTCATGGTGCAGCCTATTGCTCCTAGGCCACAAACGTGTACTGCATGTCACTACACAAAATGACGTAAGTCCAGCACGAGGAAGTGATGCCATCAAGGGATAGGAAACACAAGACACGTGAGGCTGCTGGTCGCTTGACACGCATACTGTTTCACAGCAAACTTTTAAAAATAAGTACAAAAATACTCTAAAGTAACAATAAAAAGTATAGTATGGCAAATACAAAGACCATGGCATGGTCATTTATTATTACTATCTGGTACGACTGGCAGGGCAGTAGGTTTGTTTACACCAGCATTACCACGGATTTGGGAGTAATGCCTGGTTCTGTGACATTACAGTATCACTAGGCCGTAGACATTTTCCAGCTCCATTATAAACTTAGGGGACCACTGTCATATACGCGGTCCCTTGTTGACCCCAAAGTCATTATGCAGTGCATGACTGTCTATGTTTTCTCACTTGTGAGGTAGGCACATGGCATATGACGTTCCTTTCAACTCTAAGAATCTGAGTTACTGGCCTTTTATGGCAAAAGAACAACCAGGACTCTGCCATGTAGAGCTGTGGGCAATTGACTAGATGGCAGATAAGTCACCAAGAGAGGTCTGAGGGTAGTGCGCCAGCTTACCCACTGGCCCCATTGGCCTTTTCCCAGGCAAAGTCCACAGTGGACATGGCTCATGATTTTAGTCCTGCTTCTGGGGTCAGAAACTTGCAGGCTTTCTGTTCTTCATTGAAAAACCTTGCTTGTATGTTAGTACCTTGCCCGCAGTAGACACTCCATAAATATCTCTTGAGTGTATCAGGGGGTAATCTTCCCTTTCATTAAAAAATAAAATAATAACAATAATTCTTAATATACTTATGACAGGACTCTGTGCTTAAATACAATGTCACAATTTCCACCAAGAATAAGGTACCCTCCTCAATACATGCATACATTAGCTCTTTAATTGTCACATTTTTGTGAGCTTGGAGTTATGATTTCAGGTTTTTCACTGTAGATAACATTTATCATATAACATTATTTATAGAGAAAATTACCACTTAAAATTATATTATATTGTTCATATATTTATTATACTTCTCCCCATAAAATGTAATCTCCATGAGGAAGGGAATTTTTTTCATCTTATTTATTGCTGTTTCCTACACAGTGCCTGGCGCATAGTAGATGTTTAATAAATACTTACTAAAGAGAATTGCAATTTATATCCAAGAACTGGACCATTAGACCCAAACTAAATAAAGTTGATTAGAAAGGATAATCACTTAACTAGTGAAGAAATCTCATTCTAAAAAAGAGAGAGAGAGAGAGAATGAAGCCTGAGGCATAACTACTTGATTGGGCTTCGGGAGGGGGATTGGTCTAATGGGAGTTTTCACCCCTCATTTGTTTAGAAAAAATGGAATGAGATGGAAAGTGGGAAGTCGGGAACCCCCTGAAGGTTTTAGAAATGATTAATTGAGGAGTTTCTTTTCCAATGCTGTTTTACGTTTCAAAGGTAGAGAGAGGGTAAAAAGAGTTGGGAATAAGTATAAGTTTAATTACCCCCACTTTTTAATACTTCTTTTAGTGAAAGAATAAGAAATGGAAAGATTAAAATTTATAGGAAGCCTATAGAAGAGATAATAGAATAAGACCAGGAGAAAGGATAAAAAAAAAAATTCAAGGAAATTGCTTTGTTAAGAAATGAACCACAGCTGCAATTCAGCTTGCCAGCATGAGATCCAACAGTTTAAAGGAAACAGGAAGTTTTGGGGGCAAAAGCAGTAAGTAGAGCAAACAAGGGAGAGGTGGGTGGGTGAAATTTTAAGTTTGAAGATTTCAGCACAAAAAGTTATTAGACAGTAAAGACTTTGGAATAACATTTAAAGAGATGAGTCATTGCAGAGACCAAAGAGACTTTGAAAAGATGTGAAAGTATTAGAAATTAGAGGACACTTGTCCTACTGAAAATCTTAGAAATCAATCATTCATTCTTTCATGTAGCATTTATTGAGCATCAACCATCTCCTGGGAATGCAAAGATTAATGAATCAGGCCAACACAATCCCTGCTTCCTTAGAATTTACAAATAACTAAATCAGATGATCTCACTGACGAATATTTATGTGCAAGCAGAGGTTCGGCTGCAGGAGTGACGAACAAAGGGGCGAGGCCTAGGTAGGGTAAGGACAGGTGGAGATGACGGCAGACTTTCCAGGGAATGTGACCTTCAAATTGGGATCTGGAGCTGGAGAGGAATGGGGAGTGGGTGGAGGAATCCTTCTAGACAGGGGAAACAGCACAGGCAAGCCCTGTGGAGGAAGGATCACAGCACCTTCAGGAAACAGAAGTAAGACCAGCATAGCTGGAGAGCAAAGAGCCAGGGAAAGGGGGTGGACTGAGGCAGGAATGGTGGACAAAGCTGTATCCGGTAGAAGGTCATGGTAGTTATTTGGGGTTTCAGCCCCAAAACGGGTATCATAGGGAACTACAATTTCTTGCTTATGGAAGACTCTCTGGATGACCAAAACTCACCATGTGTATGTCAAAACTATCTATATTTTTGCCACATTGGATAGACAAAGGTCTTGATGCATCTTGCTCATTTTCTCTGTATCCTTCCTGAAGCTATGTTGCAGAACTCCTGACATTTTCTCAGTGATCCATAACATCAGATACTATACTTTTGAGGAATAAAGGCTGCATGCTCTTGTGTTCACTAATCCTAGGCTGTGTTTCTTTTGAGTCCTGGTCTGTAGTCAACCTTTTGCATTTCCCATTGCTGCCACTGTGTCTGCCTCTCTCTCTGACTAGATGTTCCCAGTCTGTTGTGGAATGAAGAATCAGAGAACTAAATCAAGAGGCTTCAGCTGATCTTGAGAGCATGGGTTTGTGTCTCTCTGGGTGCCCTTTGGGCATCTTCCTATGGTAGACACCTGCTGGGGCTTCCAGTGGTAGGGTGGCTGGAGTGAGCTCCAATTGGTCCTCTAGGTCTGTGCTGTCCAATACAGAAGCCAACAGTCACATGCGGCTGTTTAACTTTATTTAGTTCACAATAAATAAAGTTAAAAATTCAGTTCTTACTCTCACTAGCCACATTTCAAATGCTTGATGGACAAATGTAGACAATGGCCACCATATGAGGCAGCCCAAGTCTGAACACAGTTATTATCACCGGAAGCTCAGTTGGACAATACGGTCTTAGAGTATTGGTGGAGAGCATGAACCAACTGATCTACATTATAGTCATCAATGTTTTTAAACATGTGTCTCACTGTAACTCTAGCCATGCACCAAAGGCAGAACTGGATGCCACTTTTCTTGTTTCTCTGAGTTTACGAAAATACATCTTGTGAATTATTTCTTTCAGAATTGTTATAGTTACTATACTGCTATTGAAGAAATACTTAGAGCACTGCTATTTCCAGCAGAGAAATAGACTCAAAACTAATTAAAATTCCACAGTTGCTCAGTGGAAAATCTGAGCTCTTGCTTGAGTCACCTTCCCACAGTGTCTCCAAATAGATACACACTGCTTGTGTGTCATGCAACCTCAATAATCTATTTGAGAAATTCCATGATACCACCTGCACTTCGTCAGTTCATCCCTTAACATCAGGAGCATTTGGGAACCTGAGACCCTGGCAAAAACAGATGCTCGTTAAAAAAGAAAAATTAGCTCATTGAACCGATGAGCTAATTATCCTATGTTCTGAGCTCAGAATAGCAAATGAAGAAGAACCAGATCGAAGATATTCTGGCTGAGTGTTATATAAAAGTCATGTCAAGGTGTGATGAATAATGCATTAGACATTTTCTGGCTTTTATTATGAGCCAGCTTGGGAATATGGTCTGTGCCTGGAGGTTTCCATAATAATCCCAATAATAATTTATGCATTACCACTAATCTCTGTAACAACAAGATCTTACAGATGAGGAAACTGAGGCTCAGGGAGACGGGGTTAGTGGCAGAGCAGGAGTCTAGCTCTCAGCTGACATGACTCTCTGTGTCCACAGGGCCAGCCTCTCACCATTCTGTTCTCAGACGCCTGCTCCTCTGTCTCCTGGTGCCTCTGGCGATAGAAAGTCCAGGGAGGTGGCTTAGGGAGATGTAAGGCAAAGTGACAGAGAGGAGGTCTTTATGATGCAGGCTGATAGCAACTTTCTGGAAGCTTCTCTGCACTGTAGGTCCTGTGGTGATGGTGTGGCTTGCGTGCAGTGAACCTTGGCTTTCACTGACCGTGGAAAACAAAAAGTGGAACACAGCGTTTTTTTCTCTGACTGCTGTAGTCAGCTGATTCAACATGACATGCATTTCAGAGAGAAGTTCCATTTTATTTAAAAATGAACAAAGAAGCAAATAGAAACAAACCAAACAAAACTGCAAAAAAAAAAAAATCCTCTAGGATGAATGGGAAGAGCCTATCTCCTCTTACTTTGGTCATTTGTTGTGAGCCCTACATCTGGGACAAAAGACTGTTCAAGGCCAAGCTGGGAGTTTGGGCTTCTGAGGTCTCTGCCCTAGAGAAGTTCAGCTATTAACCTGAGTGCCTCATAAATATTTTCTGAGCTTTTGTTGTATGTCAGGCACTGACGATCTGAAGATGAGTGAGATGAAGTCCTTGCCCAAGATAGTTTGTAGTTTATCCTGGGACAGCAGCAGATAAACAAATAACTAAAACGCAGCCAGATACACATACTACGATATCAGGACATATGAAGTGCAAATGAGTAGAGAACTCAGCAGCACTTCCAACCAGAAATTCCCACTTTGGCATGTTGGATGGGCATGCAGCTTGAAATGGGATGAGATGGGAGCTGGCTATAGGGTATGCTTAGAGCTGAGGCGATGCAGACGAGGTCCCAGAAACACTGGCAGCCGTTATCAAGGCCACAGGATCACTGGTAAGGCTGGCCCACCCAGGACTTACTTTAGAACAATAGTTTTAAAGCCAGGAGTCACCCAGGGATAGAATCGGCTTTAATAACTGACTAGTAAATATCTTTCAGCAATACTGAATGAGACAGAAAGAAATGGGTCCGGGATCAGAAAATAATTTTAAGAAATGAGAGCCACAGCCTATTCATCAGGGACAAAGTTGAGAGCTTCAAGGCAGGAGAGAAAAATGGAGGCCACGGAGCACGAGGGAGCAGAGTTCTAGGACACAGGGAACGGACATAAAGTTTGTCCTGGGGTCCCAGAGAATATAGCGGAAAAGGGTAAAAAGGGCTCAGACCCACACCACAGTTTATGGTGCAGTAGCCCAAACCCACCCTGGGTGGAAATCTGAATCCCTGGGTCCAACTTGCCACTCAGCCAGTTTGAACGGAACTGACCTCTGCCTGATGTTCTCCTCTGCACCGCAGACCGGGGCACTTTGTGTGCTGGCTGCAGAGAGAGTGTTGGAGGATGTAAGATGGAAAACAGCCCCCCACTCGGTGAGATTGGGGAGAGGGACATTTAGGCAGGGAGTAGGGAATGAGGGCGACAGAGAACCGGCAGACTCAGTCTGTGGGGTCTGCGGGCAGGGAGAAAGCAAGGTGGCATTGGGGGTCTATGCCTTCCAAAGGCAGGAGGGGGGCTTTAGTTTGAGGAGTAAGAGAAATGACTTCCTTCCATGAGACCCCAGCCACCTCTCCTGAGACCGTGTAATGGTGCTCACAGTGGTGCAGCTCCCCTGCCTTCAGTGAGAAGGTGGCTATTCCACATGGCCCATGTGGCAGTGACCGTGACAGCACGGTTCATTCGTTCGTATCTCCCATGGTGCACAGCAGCCCTCCAGTCATGAATTTTCATCTTGACTTCAAGGTCATGAATTTTTATCTTGATTTCAAGACTGTCAGTGACAAAGCAGGAAGGCAAGTTCCTGATGACTCCCCCAGCAGCCCCCAAAGCAGCCTCACATTCCTTCCTTTCATGTGGGGGTAACCATCTCATGCTCAGTAAGTCCTTGTGGGCTGGCAAAGTGCTACACAAGAAAGACCGAATCTTAGGAAGCACCCAATGTGATGACAAGATGCCCAAGCTCTTGGGTGAAGGCCTACTTATGGCAAGCAACACTGAAGCAACCAATATTCTATATAAGCAAAGAGTTCAGAGTTCACTTTTGAGGTGCTTATTAAAGAACCTTGACCTTCAAATACTTGCTGAATCTCTAATTATACTCAATTCCTGGGGTTCCCTTGGCTTTGGCGCAGCCTACTAGAGGTTGGGCTTGAATATCAGAGTGTGGCCCTGGTAACGCAAGAAGGCAACATACACAGGGTCAGAGTTCAGGAGGTCTTCACAGGAACTCAAGGCATCAAGGAATCCCACATGCACGTAGTCTTCCTTGACTCAGCAAACCTCCCAGCCTCTTTCTCTGTTTCGTAGCCCTGAATGGGCCAGTTGCAGCCTTCTGTCTGTCTCACACTTCTCCACAGGCAGCTTGAATGCACCAATGATTTCACTTAAATGCCAATTCCAAATTATCCAAACTGACGTGGGTGGCCAAATGGAAACAATGGGCCTTCAAGCAGCACTAATACACAGATGCCAAAAAGCTGTCGTAGAATGAGTGTGCCATTGGGATCCACGTGGAAAAGCTAGAAGACTGTCTGTGGGCTTCATCGGCATGTGAGCCACACCCGCTGTGAGGGACACTTCAGTTTCAGCTGCAGGTAGATCCCTTGCATTACATGGTCCAACGTCTACATCACGAGCAGCCCTCACATCTCCAATCAGAAGGTACAACAAACTCAACATCCCCTCGGTATACCTGCAGGTTTTGACCTGACTCCACTACATCCTTTTCATTATTGTTTTATTATGTATTTAAAGATTTTTTTTCAGTCACAGTTAGCATTCAACATGATATTATTTATCAAGTGCTCAGCATAGTGGTGAGACATTTATATAACTTACAAAGTGATCCCCCTGACACATCTAGAACCTCCTAACACTATACCTAGTATTTTATTTATGTATTATTATTACTTTAAGTCCTCACCCAGGGATATGTTTATTGATTTTAAAGAGAGAGGAACGAAGAGTGACAGAGAGAGAAACATTGATCTGCTGCCTCCCAACCAAGGACTAAACCTGCGACCTGGGTGTGTGGCCTGACTGGGGGCCCAGCCTGCAGCCTTTTGGTGTACAAGACAACACTCCAACCAGCTGACCCGCCCAGCCAGGGCTATAACGTTATTTTTTAATTTATCAAGAAGTTCTATTTTGTGGCTAACATCCACCGCTTATTCAGAGAATTTTGCATTCTTTTAACTTCCAAAATCATGCATGGTTGACTTTTTTTATGGACTTTTTTCCATAACAAAACTTTTCATTTTTTTAATAGCACCACGCAAGGGTTGCTGAGCAAAAAGTGGCAAAACCTGAGCTGTAACGCAGCTGCTAAGCAGTTAGCCAAGCTCATTCCCTAGCCAAGGAGCTCTCTGTCACTCCCAGCACTGCTCTCGCCATTCTGATCTGCGCCTCGGCAGCACAGCTAATCATTACATGTCACAGGCTTTGGGACTTGTTCACAAACAGTCAAGACCAGGAACACGCAAACTGCAAACGCCCAGCATCCAACATGCTGGTTTGGATGTTGCCACTAATCCTGTCCTCGGGAAGGAAATGCTTCTTTCTCGGAGACTTGGAGCTGCTCACTGCATGGTAGTGTGACAGGGCACTGAGTTTTGTGCTCAGAGGTGAAGCCTTTGCCCAGCCTTTTGTAACCAGTGCAGGTGGCGCTGAGGAGTGCCCTCAGGTGTTTTTTTCCCCAGGTTCGATAGGCTAAGAGAGCAATGGCCCGCTGGCTCCCGTTGTTGGGCCAGGAGGTGGGTGAAGGTGGTAGTGACGGTTTTGGCAGCTGTGAAGCTCCCAACTGTCCTGCTGGGCCTGCCACCGTGTGCCAGCGGCTGGGGCCCGGGTCCGCTACTCAGACCCATGTCTTTGCCCTCCCTGCTGCTGCAGCCCGACTGGGACCCTCCCACAACCCCCCAGAGACCCCACTTCCATGCCCTACTCTGCTTTCTCCTTTTAGAGTGTGTTATAGAAAATGTACTTTTTTGCTTTCAGACCTAAAGTAGATTGATGCCAGAGAACTGGAATAGAGTTTAAAATATAGCTCTTAACATCTTGAGGAAATTTAACTAGTTGGTAAGGTCATCTTTTTACATCTTTCTACCTTCTTGAGTCCTGCACCCATCTGAGATAATCTGACGTCAGTCTCTATGTGTTTGTACCGACTTCTTTAACTGTCTCAGCCCTGCTCTAATGGTAACTTCCTTTACAGATAAATTTAAAGAGAAATCTCATTTGCTATTCGGGTCTCATCCAGAATCATCTATTTCAGAAAAGTTTTTTCTTAGCCTGGCTTAGTGATCTTTTAATTATGCCAAACAACTGTCAGAAATCATATTGTAGAGCTTCTCTCAGATGAATGTTAGCTTTCTCTGAGTTACCATGCTGTCACTGCTCTGAAGTTTTCACGGTCTTATTTAGCCTTGAAGGTGGGAACAGGCCTCTGCACCTGCAGCCTGAATAAGTCAGTGGGCCCCCGAGGAGATTAATGAGCGTGGTCCCTGCTGGTGGAGTGAGCCATGGAGGGTGCCCCGAGTTGTCTCAGGCTGTGTCTGCATCGGGCTGCCATTTCTGACCCTGCCAGGGGGCTGGCTTCAGTCCCTTCTCTCACCCCCAGCCTTATCTACCAAGGGTGTGTGAGTGTGAGCAGAAGCTGACTGGTAGACCACGAGCTGACCATGACCCTTACTTCTGCCTCGTGGGGACAGCAGAGTCCCAGAGGCCCGAATACTCACATTCCCTCCGGTGACTTATCACTTTCTAGGGTCCTGCCTCTCGTGGTCTGATAGGACCTTTGCCTCAGTATGGAAAGGGGTTTGAGAGTAAACAAGGACAAGATCTAGAATGTTCACAATTTTTTTCTCATCTGCCTATCACTTGTGCAATTATTTCTCCTACGAAGTTCCTCAGGCAATCAGTAAGTAAGCAGACGCTGTCCCTGATGAGTGGGTGCTGGACCTTGGTGTACTGTCAGGGTATTTTTAGCATCACTGGCTTTGGGAACAAAGGGATACACAGAATGCCACCTCTCACATTGCTCGGCTCAGCAGCTTTCTTGGTGATCGTGCTGTATTAAAGATAGCAGCACCCAGCTAAATAAGCACCCATTAGGTGGAGAAGGACGCTGCCTGCATGGTCTCCAGCGGCTGGTGACAGGTAACCACATTACAAATCATCGAGGTTAACTGCTGGGACACAGACAGTCTTTTGACTATTTTCATAAACGTAATGGGAAACAAAACAAACCAGTCATTTTCAATGCAATTTGAAACAATTGTGTTTTTATGTATTGTGAATAACTTTCCTATAAGCAGAATTGTGTGTATGTGTGTGTGTTTACTTAAAAGCCTCAAAATGCAGAAAAGCCTCGCTGTTTGCTAGACAGCTGGCACCTGCTGCCCTATTCCAAGTGATTAACTCATCCACAGTGACTTCTCACCCCGCTGGATAAATGAGACAGCGTCACTGGCCACAAGCATGGGGGTGGCCATCCTATGCCTGATGAAACCATTACCCAGTGAACTTGAGATATTTTTAATATTTCAGAAGACACATCTAAAAAGGTCTCCAACATGCCTGTCCCTAGACAGCCACTAGCAGCAACTAAAAAAGTATGGAAGCAGCACCCCCATTTCACATCTGCGTCCCTGATGGCCCACTGAGATTCGACAGATGGAAGCACAGCAGTGGCTCTGTACGGGACTCCAAACAGGGCAGCCAGGAAGAGCGGGGAGAGAGAGGGGCCGCTCAGGACGCTGAGGGAGGATGCCCTCTGTGAGCCCCTGTGCCCTCGAGGCGGCCACCGTGGTGCAGCTCCTCTTGCCAGACAGAGGCCACTGGAGCCAGGGGCTCCTCTCACCACCACGGAAGGCAGCCACCTGGCCTTTACTTCCCAGGTGGGAAAACTTTGATGCAGAGAGAGAAACTGACTCATCAGTGACATGGAGTGCAGTCTCTTGAATCCTAGCCCAGCGGTTAGTTTTTGATGCCCCATCATGGAACCTAAAAGGGGGGTTGAGGACTATAGGCCCTCCTGTCAACAGTGGCTTTCAAAATTTCCTCTAAAGAGGGGGAAAAAATCTCAAACCGTCTCCATTCTGGTTAATGAGCACCATTTTTTCTGCGTCACCTCCCTCCTTGGGGGAGAGATCACTTGTCTGCTGCATCTCCTTTCTTCCCCCATCAGGGCCGGAAACCAAATGGACTTCATCCAGTTCTGCCTTCGAGCCACTGTGATTCTGAACCTTGTTATTTTTAAAAGGGAAAGAAGCTGAAATTGAATCAGGGTCTTTATCTCGCTCTCTCCCAAGCTATTTGCTTTAAAACCTGAACACGGAGCTGGCAGATCCCCTACTTACTTTGAGGAAACAGATGAATTGAAAGGCCCACAGTAAGGGCCCCCCAGCTTTGGTGGAGATCGGCAGACTCCGAGAACAGGGCTGGGTTCTGGAACTCCAAAGGGTGACCATTTTATCCTGAATTTCCAAAGGGGAGAAAGACTGCTGTTTTCTGTTCTAATGTTAACGATATATTTTGAGAGTTTGAAGCTGGATCAACTGCTTCAAACTGCCTTGTACTTATAACTTTCACAATCAACCTACTTTGTTTTTTCTTTCCATCAGATTCACTCTCTCCACCTTCATTAATTTGAAGCAAAAATTTACTAAAATACATTGCGGTTCTAGGTACCATCCCGGGTCTGTTTGCATAGGGATGAATAGATACACACACACACAAACCCCTTCTCCCTCCCACATCCGGGGCCAGTTGAGTGAGGTAATTGGATTGCACACGAAATGGTACTGGAGGATGCGGTTTCCGTCTCTTGGATTTAATGCCATGCCCCTAAATTAGATGCACTTTCCCAGTCACGGGCACCGTCGCTGCTGAACAAACACAGCCCGCCCTGCCCTGGGAGCGGACTGAGTGCCTGTGCTGACTGGTGGGTTCCTGGGGAGGAAGGAGGAGGGCGCTGATCTGAGCGTGTTGGGCTCCTTCCCAACTTGACAATGAGATGCCACTGTGCCTCCTGTGTGGGGCAGAGGGTGTGAAAAAGTGAGAGCCTGAGGGATGACGCTGTCATCACTGGTGGGAGATAGGCCTTCCTGCACCATGCAGGCGGTCCTGGTTCAGAAGGGCCAGGATTCCCACCAGATTCTCTCGACTGCAGTTTGGGGTTCACTCCACTCTGCCGGTCTTGCTGTTCCTCTGACAGGTAACAGCAGGATTTCTTTAGCAAGAAATAAAAATCTACCAAAACTAAGAAATTTGCTGTTGTATTTTTAAAAAGAGAGAAACACTTGTCTATCAATATAACTTAAAAAAAAGTTTTTCTGACTTCTTGGGTTGATCTGACTTCTTTGGTTACAAGAAGTATACAGACACTTTCAAATCATATGCCTCAAACTGGAAAGAGCTCAGACCTGGTGGTTGGAAGAAGCTAGGTGGACGCCCCTCCGTCTCTTCACCCAGTGTAGGGCTGTGGGAAGCACAGTGGCTGTAAAAGTGAGGATGTCTTTTGTCAACTGCAGCAAAGCATTCAACAACTCTTTTCAACGGTGGGATTGGATTTCCACCCAGGCTAGGTAGTGATTAATGATTTGGATTTGTAATGTGGCTCTCAGCAGGCAGAATTCACTAGTGAAAGTCCAAAGCTAAGACGACTGGTGAGGTCCGAACATAGACAGAACTTCCCACCTTGGGCCTACTCACGTCATCCTGCAGGGAACCAAAGAGAGGTGTGCTCTGAACTGAGCTGTGAAGTGCAGCTCATTTCAGTGGCAGCAGTAGACTCTGTTGTTGGCCCTGTCAGTGAAATGCAACATCTGGGCTAAGGTCCTGCACAGCGGACACAGAGTTTACACCCACTTCTGCCAAAGGACAGAGCAGTCCTTTGTGGAGGACGGCAGTCCAATGCCCAAAGACAGGCAAACTAGAGGTATACTTTGTTTCTGGTAGTTTTTCTAAGCAGTCTTTTTATTTACTTATTTATTTTAATCCTTATCTGAGGACATTTTTCATTGCTTTTAGAGAGAGGAGGGAGAGAGAGAAATATTGATGCAAGAGAGAGCACTGATTGGTTGCCTCTTATATACACTCGTACCTGGAGACCACACATACCCGTACCAGGAATCAAACCTGCAGCCTAGGTATGTGCCCTGGGCAGGAACTGAACCTGCAACCCTTTGGTTACAGGATGATGCTCCAGTCACCTGAGCCACACCGGCCATGGCTACACAGTCAGTCTTTCGTGCATTTGGTACATGTTCATTTTTCCTTGAGAAAAATTCTTTTAGAAATACAATTTAGTGTACTGTTTTATTTTTTGGTGACAGTTTAACATTAAAAAAAACATTTTCAATTTCTTAGTCTTCAAAAGAGTAGAGATACAGAGTTTTATAAGTTTTGTCAATAAAACCCCATTTAATTTCAAATTTTTAATATTTCACAAGAGTTCATTTAAAAAAAATAGAATTTCTAGAGGGAAGATTATACTATTGCTAGATTCTCCTGATACCATAGATTCCTGCTGTGTGGATGAGCAGGGTTAGAATCCCATTGATTGGACAGCATCATTTTAAATCCATGGACACTGTTAAGTAAAACAGCTACCCGAGTCATCAGTGATGCTAGGCATTAGAGCTTTCGTTCTAGCTGCCAAGGACTAGAGAGCACCTTCAAGGTCAACCCAGCACTCCCCATCCACACACACAATTTCTAACATAGAGCTTTGGTTCCTAAAATTAGTTGTCACTTCTGCGGCTCATAATTCACATTGTCTCTCATCAGAAGCCCTGACATCTGCCCATCTTGCAAGGGCCTTGGAGTAGCCTTTGGGATTGCACAGCTCTCCGGGACTCTGTCTTCTCAGCTCTGTAACGCCTGTGTCCCGTGTTACAGTCCAGCACACCTTCTCTCTAACTCGAGGGAAAATTGATTGAGAGCAAAGAACCATGGCTTCTGGCCATTACAGAATTTTTGAGCTACAAGGAATCTTATGGTAAAGACTCATGGACGAACATGGAAATACTATTGAAATGTAAAGACCAATACAAAGTCACATAAAAATAATGGCATATGAAGCAGATGGTCCACACAAAATAAAGCCTCAATATGTGCTCACTTTATAGAAGATCATTTTATTTACACCTTTCTTTTTGTCTGATTTCACAATTTGAGGGACTGACTCTTTAACATCAAGTACATAGATTATATCAAAAGATAACCACGTTACTCCTCTGAAATAATGAAAATAGAAGAACCAGACTTGAGTTTCCAGAAACCAAAAGATTTAAACAAAAAAAAGGTTATATAAATGGAAAAAAGACAGCAGTGAATAGTAGAATACCTACCAGTATTCTAGTGTGGAATCAGGACTCTAACAACAAGGTTTAGTACTAGGATCACACTTTATTTTTAGGGGGAAGCTGTAAGGCAAGCAGATTGGACAACCATGTGAAAGGAACAGAGTGACCGTGGATGGGGTGACTGTGGTGGTTTTCAGGGTGCAAAGAATTGCTCTATTTTGTATTAACTTAATTTGCTCTCCCACCTCACCAATAATAGACATATTCAGATTCTTTACTTTAAAAAACTTTTTTATTATATGTTTATCCTCGCCCAAGGACATGCTTATTGATTTTAGAGATAGGGGAAGGGAGGGAGAGAGAGAGGGAGAGAAACATCACTGTGAGAGAAAAACATTCCAAACCCACAACCCAGGCATGTGTCTTGACTGGGAATCGAACCCATGACTTTTTGGTTTATGGGATGACACTCCAACCACCTGAGCCACACAGGCTAGGGCTAAAATGTATTTTGAATTAGGTTTCATATTATTTGATTAGAGAAGTCAATTTTGTTTTTTTGCAGTGACAGTGTTCCCATGGAAAATTTTTTGACAAAAGACATTCATATCCTGAGGTATTAGAACAAGTGAGAGCTTTTCTTAACACTACTTGAGAATGACTCTAATTTTTATCTTACAGAAAGCTGGATTTGACAGCTAATGGGTCTGTTTTGTTCTAAAATTACCATCTGTTTTAAGTTCTTTTTAAAGTTTTTATCATCACCATTATGTGTGAGATGTATAAATATATCTGTCCAGAAAGTATCTGGCCATGTACTATGAAAAATAGATACATTTATTAAAGAAGATACAAGATACGGGAAACATTGTACACAGGACAATGGTGCCTCAGTCCCCTTCCAAGCAGGCGCCTTGGAACCTCCCGCAGCTCTCCCCGTAAGTGCAGCATGACGATGTTCCTTCTGTTCTGGTGACAGAAGCAATGGGACAGATTTTGCTGTGACACATTTCTTTCCAAGATCCAGTGTCAAAATCTCAGACACAGTAGTTTTTGGAATCCCCAGATCAGCTTCTAGTTCTCGCAGTGTCAGTTGCTGATGTTTGTTGATTGCAGCCCGTACACATTCAACATTCTCAGGTGTTTTGCTTGTTGCAGACCTTCCAGAATGTGGATCACTTTGAACAGATTCTTGACCATCTTTTGTGGTCGAAGCATTTGTGCCCCACTTTTATTTGCACTGCACTCTGCATCATTCCTGAAAGCCTTCTGAATTATCCAAATAGTTTCCGCAGAGGAATGTTCAAGCTTAATGCAAAATTTGAACCAGATTCGTTCCTCTATTCACTCAGTCATTTTGAATGTGACAGCCACACAGTGCACATGCTCACTCAACGGCATCTACTGCCCCCACTGACTAGCACAGTGAAGTGGTCATTGTTTACACATGCACATTCCAGTCCATTCTCCTTGGCTGCCAGGTTACATCAATGTTATGCAAACCGTTCTCATTATATTAACAATGACTGGACTTTTTCTAGACACACCATATATATTTTTAATTATTCTTGTCTAAGAAAAAAGTGAAAACAATTATACTTAAACTTCAAAGATATAACATTTAAACAAATGCCACTAAGTTTGAACTGCAGTGAATAAAGAAATTTGATATACTTGCCGAACCTCTAGTCATATACACATTTGATATCTCTAGAACTAAAGGAACATCTTACTGCAACAGAATTGTAGGCAATATTGAAAGTGAAGTACCACACATGGTTTCCCAAAAAGTTTCTGCCGCTTCCTGGAGCTGTGTGCAGGGGGCATATGTGACTTCCTCAGGGGCGTGTTCAGGGACATTGGCTCTTCCTGGTCGGAGGCATCCTGGTACCACTGTAGGAGCTGCTGGCATTTGAATTCCAGGTGCGGATTTAACTCCACACCTTAACATTCCCAGCTTCTATGTTCAACACTTTCTTCAATTTTGTAATCCAATGAAATCTCCCTATATGACCAAGCTACCATATTTTGCCATGTATAATGTGCACTCACATTTTTGTGCTCATTACACATGGGGTTATTACACTCATTATTATGCCCATGGTAGGTAATCATTATGCCCATGTATAACGCACATCCTTATTTTCCCTCAAAAATTTGGGCAAAAGAGTGTTTATTATACATGGTCAAAGGTAATTCAAACTGGGTTTTGTCATTTTAACCAAAATAATTGCTGACTAATCATAAAATATTAATATATAGTGCCCTTTTTTTTCTAGTCCTTTAATCTTATATTCTAGCTAATCTGGTAAACTAGTTCAAGGTATGAGTTCACTAGAGGCCAATAATGCCTTATCACTCCCAGGTAACATAGATGCTTCTTAGAGAAGCATTTGTCTTCACCTGGGGAACCACTGATGGTCAGCAGTAAGAAAGTTTGCCCAGGGTAAGGGTATGTGCCACCGTTCTTCATTGAATTTGGAATATAAACAATACCTGGAACAACTCCCAAACAGAGCTGCTCTGGTGAAAGATGTTTTTCTCTCCTCTTTCTGTAAACTGAGGACAAGCCTTTGTGGACTCCTGGTCTCACATGTGAGAGGAGTTCCAGGAGTCAACCGGGCAATAAGCTCAGATAAGAAGGCACATGGGGCAGGGGCGGTTCCCAATCCGTGAAGCATGTGGTTAGGAACTTTAAGGTAGAAAGTGTGTGACAGAGGATTTGAATTTGACAGTGAGGAGTGGGGTTATCCAAATGAGATTTATAACAGATTGTTCCAGATTGTTCTTCAGGGTCTGTACAGAAAATCTGAGGGCTAGAGGAAGGCTAATGGCAGAGCCCCAGATGGGAGGGACACTGCTGCCAAAATTGCAGGAATAGATTGGAAAGAGTGGGTTGAAAGGACCAAAAAACAGAACTCACTGCCCTGGCTGGTGTGGCTCAGTGAATTGAGCATGGGCTGTGAACCAAAGGGTCATTGGTTTGATTCCTAGTCAGGGCACCTGCTTGGGTTGTGGGCCAGGTCCCCAGTGGGGTGTGTGTGTGGTAACCACAAACTGATATTTCTCTCCCTCTCTTTCTCTTTCCCTTCCCTTCTCTCTAAAAATAAATAAATAAAATCTTTTTTTTTAAAGGACAGAACTCAGTGATAACTTACTGTTGGGAAAAGAGAGAACAGAAGGGAGGGACATAAATTGACTCAAAGCTGTGAGACTCCAGGCACTAAGAGGAGAGTGCCATTAATTTAGCTGTCTGAAAGTGGGAAGGAGGGAAGATGGAGAAAGGGGAAACAACACTGAATCTTTAAGAAAAAAGACACAAGTGATGCTTTGAAACCTGGTGGTTCTTCTAAGATGAGAGTTCCAAAAAGAAGAAAGAGGTTTTTTTTTTTCACTAATCGAACATTAGATCAAACCACTGGACAGTGAGAAAATTAATTCCATCTGTACTTTAGGAAACAACTACTCAACCCAAGCAACTCAATAAAGAAACCCTCTTTTGGATTTTTTTTCTGCCAAGAAATTTATGTGGGTATTATTTTTCATTCTTGTTTTTCCTTTGGGAAGAAGGGGTTATTTCAAAAATTAAATAAATGATGAATAATGATTAGGAAAAACTGCAAATAAGGCCTGAGATAAATTCTTTTTGTAACTTATTTTCATAATCTGCAGGAACTGGTCTAAGTTTTAGGCACAGGAGACAAACATGAAGTTCAAGTGTCTGGTTTCTGTGAGTGCAGCGTGAAGAATGAATGTGTGAGATCCATCAGCCATAGATGTGATTCAGTCTCTGACTCCAAAAACTCTTTTGTCCACTGCCATGTCATCTTCAAATAGGAGCAGCCACCATGTTTATCCTGTGACCCAACCCTCCAGCTACAGCGGACTGGCTCCTGGTTAATAAACTGACCCAAGGGTAGCCAATCCATGGCCAGATTTCCAGGAGGAAGTTTGTCAAAGAGCTTTCCCTGAAGATAATGATGGTAAAGGAGACTAATCAGATTCTTTCAGAAATTTTGCTCCTTAGAAACTCAAAGAATGCATCTGAAACAGTAATCTATCACTTGGAAGTTCAACTGTACCTTTCTGAACCCTGTAGCAGTTAGCCAGAAATTCCTATAATTACTATTCTTCTTGACCCACTAACAAAATAAAGCTGATCCCTAGACCAGTGTCACTGGCAGAGGTGAGTCCCATTGACGGTGACTGGGAGAGCCTCCTGGAGCCTGACCACCACAGCCTACCCACCCCCAGACCTGCGGGCCCTGGCCTCCATCGCCACGACAGCAAGTGGAGTTTCCCGTTCAATGGCACACAATAGAAGATGACGATGACATCTGACCACCCATCACCAAGATGTATTTAAGAACTCTGCCCTCACCCCTTCTGTCCCGAATGTTGCCAGCACCAGTCCCTACATCGGGACATCCTCCTCCTGACTGTCATCAAGGAGAGATGCTTGCAGCAGGTCTACTAGATCTAGTTCCAAAGGGGAGCGCACTGTTGTCCTGTGGCCTTTCTATGTAGTAGCATCAAGGGCCTGCTGCCCTAGGCCTGTCACTGGAGAAGCAACTTCTCTGGTGGATCATTTCAGATCCAGCTCTTCCCAATTATTGCTGGTATAAGCTACTGAGCAACCAGTTTTTTCCATCAAAAGCAGCAAACCCTGCCATGGTTGCTTTTGTCCAGCCTTCAGAGCATCTATTTCAACCATCTTCATAGGCTTAGTGGGTGAATTGCTCAGTTTGCACTAAATGACAGTTCTCTGATGCTGCTATATTAAAAGGAAAGAAAGAAACCCTTCATCTAGCTCACTGGGAGTGCAAAGTGCCTTTTTAAAAGAAACCCTTGCCTGAGGACATTTTTTCATTGCTTTTTTTTTTTTAAGAAAGAGAAAGAGGAAGGGAGAGAGAGAAACACTGACTCAAGAGCGAGAAGCACCGACTGGTTGTCTCCCACATGCCCCTGCACCAGGGACCACATGTGTGCCTGCGCTAGGGGTCGTGCAGGCCTGGACTAGGAACCAAACCTGCAGTCTTTTGGTTACGAGATGACACTCCCACCAACTGAGCCACACCAGCGAGGGCAAAGTGCCCTGCTTGATTCTGATGTTCGCCTTTCTGCGATAGCTGTCAGTCTCTTTGTGCTATGTGGTTGTGACAGTTACAAGGTGGACCCCTGCAGAGTGGCTCTGAGATTTGTTGGGGAACGGGCCTCACAGTCTCAAACTCTGTTTGGTTCACCAGGCAGAGCTGCTGAAATTTCAAAGGAAAAGGTTTATCCATTTCTGGTGACTAAATTATTAAAAGTATGGAATGTACATAAAAACCACAATGAGATACCACTACACTACATACACACTGGGATGGCTATTTTGGAAAAGAAAATCGAACATAACAAGT
Organism: Tonatia bakeri; assembly: GCA_004024845.1. Classification (NCBI taxonomy): domain Eukaryota; kingdom Metazoa; phylum Chordata; class Mammalia; order Chiroptera; family Phyllostomidae; genus Tonatia; species Tonatia bakeri. Next base: position 224,600 of record PVIA01000180.1, read on the forward strand.
GTCGGCAAGGATGGGGAGAAATGAGCGCCCTCCATTATTGCAGGTAGGACTACAATATGGGGCGGCCCTTGCGGAAAACATTTTGGCAATGCCTCAAAAATTGAAACATAGAATTGCCATATGATCTGCAATTCCACTCATTGGTATATATGCAAAAGAATTGAAAGCACGAACTCAGACAGGTATTTCTGCATCAATGTTGGTAGCTGCATTGATTGCAAATGCCAGAATGTGGAAGGAAACTAAGTGGCCACTGATAGACAAATAAACAAGATGTGGTGTATACATATAATGGAATATTATTCAGCCTTAAAGAGGAAGGATACTCTGATACATGCTGGAACCTGCATGAACCTCGAACACAAAATGTTAAGTGAAATAAGTCAGTAACAAAATCAGAACTATTATACGATTCTACTTCTACGAAACACCTAAGCAAATTTATAGACAGAAAAGAGAGTAAAGGTGGCCAAGGGGTGAAGGGAGGAGGGTGGGGAGTTATTGTTTACTGGGGCAGAGTTCTAGGAGCAGACAGTGGTGGTGGTTGCACAACGTTGTGAATGTACTTAATGCTGCTGAACTATACCCATAAAATGGTTAAAATGTTTTTAAAAAGTATGGACAAGTGAGTTCCTTTTGTTCAATTCCTTGCCAAGGGCGGGGGCAGCTTGGTTCCGTGCCCCGCCTTCTGCCCAGGGTTTGTGAAGGAAGTCCTCGGCCACTGTGTTATCTGGCCTCCGGAAGACTGGGGGCTCAGGCTCTGGGAGGAAGCTTTTACTGGACCACTCGGCTGCTTGCAGCGATATTGTTCATGTTCTCTGCAATTTGAAAGTCTTCTTATACTTTTCCAAGTTCAATCAATGCATGTCCATTTTTTCTGCCTGACATTCTGGGCAAGCAAGTTCTGCTGGGGAATGTGCCTGCCTTCTCTTCTTCCCGAGAAACACTTTAAAATGAATAAAACATGGACCGGAGCAATTCAGCCTTCACAGCGGGTTCTCACCAGCTTATGGTGTGTCTTTTGTTTTCTCCTACCCTTGACAGACCCGATGGCTTTGCTCTCATGCTGACTTTTACTCCTGTGGAGTTGAGGCTAACAGGCTGTATGTTGGGCCCATCCCACCAGAGCTTAATTTAGACTCTAATGATTGGTGATGCCACGCTACCCAGGACTGCACGTGTGTTCTCGTGTCATCTGAACTCCATATAGATGGCTCTTCACAATTTCACCGATTAGTTGCAAGAGATAATGGGATAGAGCTGGGGTGCTGTCCCTCACTGAAACAGGCAGTCCTGTTTCTACATCTGGCTGAAAGACACCCGCAGTCTTAGAACACTAGGACTTAGAAGCTCAGCTCCAGCTGCGGTTTCTGCAATCAGCAAACACCTGCACGGCGCAACTCTTTTGATAAAATAAAAACATTGGCAATCTAACTCTAGAAAGAAAGATCTCCATCAGACTTCCGGGTGGGCAGCAAATGCTCAGAAAGTTCCTGTGTGAACCATTTATAAATTGGAAGTGAGAACACATGTGCTTCAGGAGGCATCAGGCTAACTGCTTATGTCATCTTGGCCATGAAGGTTCAGAACAAATGACAGTGGTTGGAAATGAGTGTCAAAACATCTTGAGGACACAATAGTGGTGGGTGGTGCAAAACAGTGTGACACAGAGGTACGTCTCCCTTTATATTAGTAAAACAAAAGCAAACTGTGCTAATTTTGAGTGCATTTCCCTTCCTACTCCAGATTTTTCCACTGTGCTGCTCTGTAATCTGATGGCATGATTCTGACAGGTTGGCATCTGCTGGTGGTTGGCATTTCTGATGTGACATCAGCTTCATTTCCTGCAAGAATTTTTAGCTAGAATGAACATAAATTCCTAGAGTGGGTTAACAGTACATTTTCACTTCAATGTGCAGCAAAGCCAGGGTAAACCCTGGGCAGCCATGTCCTCAGCCAGCCGTCAGCTCACTTCTGTCACAATTACCCAGGGCCACCGGTGCCGACAGGTTGTTAAATCAATTAGGCCATTCCATGGAGTTGGGCTAATGTCTTGTGAAATGTCACCAAATTGATAGGTTCAATGAGAGGAGCACGTTGTTTCTAAAGAACCCTACCAAAAACACATTAAAGTAATGTGCAGCAGAACCTGTTACATAGGCTTTTTCAGAGTATCGGAGGGGAGCTGTGATTGCATCGGGTCCTCTGCTACCTAAGCAGGTGATTCCCTTCAGAGACCAGGACAATCCTGGCCCAGGGCACGTGGCTTCCTAGGCCTTTTCTCCTGGAAGAATAGGATAGTTCCTACAAGTCTATATAGATTTCCTGTTTGTGAAATGAGAATTTCAATAAAATAATTAGAACCTTGCGAAACGAGTTTGACCTGGGAAGTGGGAGGCTGGGGGACTGATGTCTGAGACTAAGCAGGTATTGCTTCTTCTATGAGACATGGCCGTCTGTGTTGGATGTAATGGATACGGTAAGAGGGACGGAGGGGGCGCCACAGGTGCCATCCGCCTGCCGACCTCCCTCCATCACACCCAGCTCGGGGGGTTGCGGTCATGGTTTCTCCACTCTTTTTGATTCCTCTCCTGTGTGGGGACCGCTGGCAACTGGAAGTGAAAGCCGCTGCAGAGCCTGCTGTCTTTCCCTGGAAATCGTTGTGTTTGTGTGGACACTGACCCAGGCACACCGACACTGCCCTGCTCTGCCTCACCGACACTCACGGTGGCACATTACCTGTCTGGGAAGTCAGGCCCCGATGGCCCGGCTGGCTCTCACTGAGTGTGCAGGCCAGAGTTTGGCTCACAGTAACACAGGAGTATTTAAGCATGAAATCACTGAAACTTTCAGTGAGTTAATAACATGGTCACATTACTTTACCTTTGCCAGTTGCCTAGCTTTGCACCCTCCCATTAACGTTGGAAGAAAAGGGTGAAAGGTGGTGAAGAAATGTCCTAGCCATGGTTAGAATATGTGTTAATATCCAAAGGAAGAGTCCTGCCAATTTCTCCTGCTTTTGTGTGCTTCAAAGAATATCCTTGATTTAGTATCAGATGGTTATTTTGTCCATAGTATTTTTGTCAAGATTTCTAATACACTTATTCATCCTCTTATTGCTGGCCAAAACTACTCTCCCAAATCCTGAAAGCTAGATCTTTACTGCTCTTTCTCCTCTCTCTCTCTCACGCGCACGCACACACACACACACACACACACACGAGCAATATGCTCATGTTAAGATCTGAGACTTTACATTTCATGATAAATAAGAGTCCTCTCATTAAAGTGTTCTCTTGGAATCTTGTAATATCTGGAATCCCTGGAAAAATGAAGGTATCTTTAATATCCTGCCTTAAAAAGTATCTTAACTGAACTCTTTATGATATTTTGATAGTTTTAAGGAGCTCTAGACGTTTCTTTTAACCTGAAAATACACATGCTCTTTGTAATACCATGTTCTTGTATGGAAGGGGAAGAAAAAGGGAGAAAGGAAGAGAGGGTGAGAGGGAGGGAGGGAGGAAGGAAGGAAGGGAGGAAGGAAGGAAGGGAGGACGGGCTAGATGATTGAAAGGGAGGGGAGAGGAGGAGGGGGAGGGGAGGAGGAAATCGCAATCTTGCTTTCCGATTAAAAAGCTAAGTGGAACAGTCTTTCTTAAAATTTGGTAATCATTTAGAATCTCTGTATCGTTTTTCCTATGAAAAGCAAATGAATATAGAAATAGTTTCCTCCCTTGGTTTTCAACAAATGAGGGAACTGTGCTCATAGGTTATATTTAGTCCCCAGAAACTGAAGATACTAATGGCTGTGGTTTGCATAGTGCGGTGATGTGCCAAGTGCTTTGCATTTCTTTCATGCATTCTCACATGAGCCCCATGAAGGGTGCAGCATAGAACAGCTAACCTCTGTGGAATGTGGACTGTGTACTGAATGCTTTCACAAAATATCTCATTTTACCCTCAAACCAGACTGTGCTTTGTTATCATATAAGGAAACAGGTTCAGAGAACTGAAGAGATTTGTCTAAAGACAGGCAGTTAATAAACAGCAGCGTGGAGATCGAACCCAGCTCTGCCCGACTTCAGGGCCGAAGTGCTTCTTCCTTCAGGGTATGTTACCTTCCAACAAGCAGGGGAATTCACTTTACTGGGGATGTATTTAGCTTCCCAAAAGGGGGCAGGGAATCGCTTTGCAGTCAGTGAGTCCTATGGAGCCAGAAAGGAGATATTTCTGAGAGCTTGTCACTAGCAAGTTAATATCAGCAGAGGCCCCAAGCTGGGGCTTTCAAACCTTGGTGCTCATTAGAATCAGGAGACTTGTTTAAAATGCAGATTTCTGAGCCCCACCTATAGGCTCCTAGCCACTAACAGCTAACCACTGATTTATTTTTCAAACGGCCCATAAATTTACCATTTATACTTTTTAATAGATTCAGACAATGGCGTTTCTTAAGGGTCGATGAGGCCACTGGCAGCTGTCATCAGAAGTGTGGAGTCTGGTGTGATGCCCGAGGCCTTGGCGCTTATAGAAATGCTGCAGGAAGGCCTGCACTTACTCGGAGATATTAGCGGAAGTACCATCTACTGCAGATGAAACACAAAGCATAGCACATAACCCCAAAACTAGGAATGTTAAATAAATATACTTTACTGAGTAGCAGTGGGACTTAACTGTGCATTAAAGATATTTCATGGTCTTTAATTTAAATGCCAGGTAAGCTTTTATGATGCTAACCTCTGGTCACTGTCTTTACAAGGAATAGGAGAGCATTTCGTTTTCCCAAAGCACTGATGTGCTGGTGTCTGTGGGGTTCCCTCTTATTGTTTCTATATTAGTGTTTCAAGTCCACATGTAATATAACCTACCTGTCTTTTAACGTTTAAATATGTTCCCTTGAACATAGTTATTCAGGCCTTAACATTTTTACACGGAATGGCTGAGACTCTGATTTACAGCCCTGCCATTGCTTCACTATTAGATCGTTCTGTCCTCACATCCCCCAGTCTGCACCATCTCCGCTCGCCTGTGCTAGTGCTCTGCTCACAGAAAATCTGGGAAAAATAAAAGCAGTAATGATGATAATGCTATTGAACAGTGTATGGTAAGAAGCAGCAAGGAATTAGTAACTAGGAAATGTTCTTCTACATTTTAAAGTAATCAACGTACAAAATCCATCATAACCGCATATGTAGATTTGCCTTCTGATAAACAGGTGGCCCCTGACCACGAATAAGGCAGGGTTCTCTGGAAAAGATATTCATTCTATTTATGAATAGCATCTGTTCCAAGAATGTATAATATTATGGCTCCAGTGGATGCTATATAGGGAGGGGAAAAATTGGGGTGGATTTAATACTACAGCTGTGACTAGTTAGGTATGGTAACTTTCAGGTATTTAGTGGTTTCAGCAAAAGTTCTAATACACATTCCAGGCATCAGGAACTGTAGGGAAGACTGTAAAAATATTTAGACGAAGAATTAATGCACTCACTGCTCTGAGAAGACTAGGAAGTGCATGCAGTTTCCTGCTGGCTTTAACTGCTCTCAGTTCATCATCTCAGGGCGAAGGGGACTGCGGGTTCCCACCCAGGACAGCGGCTGTGGCGATGGCACATGCAGAAACGGGGAGTCCCGCTGGGTCTTATCCTTGACCACTGGGAGAAAGGGACGCAGTTGTCAGGGGGGTGGGTGACAAAAGAAACAGTGCAGCTGTGGCCCAGGGGCTTACTAACCAGTTAATTGTTCCAGCCAAGCAACACTGGGTTTGGACTTCTACTGTTATTCAGTAACTACTGCTGAGGGAAAGCTGACTTTCACAAATGATTTATTTTCTCTTCTCAGATTTGTGTTTCATGTTTATTAGTTGCCTTACTACAAACCACTAATAATTCTCCTTGACCTCTCTTACATGGATTTTTTAATGCTATTTGCTTACAGAAAGTTTAATTTTTGTGCGATTAAACCAACCAAATAAATAGCACCCGATCTGTTTGAAATACTTAGGAGGCTCATAAACAGAATTTGAGGACAGTAATCTGAATTTAAGACAAAACACTATAAAAGCAAAACTCAAAACAGTTTTAAAAGAAATGGACCAAAAGTTCAAGGAAACCTGAACATTGTCTAAAGGGGCTGGCCGTTTCATTATTGGCGACCCTCAGCTGATGTTTTGACCCTACTCATATGGTAAGGATCTGTAACTCAGGATTTGTGCAATGTAAGTTTAAATGCCCCTCCCCATTTTTTTTCCTTTGGAGATGTTCAGCAATGCAGTGCAGCAGATAGTCATTTTATCTACCTAACCACAAGTATGGTGCTACATTGTGGAAAACAGAGGGGACTGATTTGTTCCTGGGTCTTAATTTATAAAGGTGACCAAATGGCAACACAGAGGGATCAATGCCATTGAAAGAAAAGTTTAAACTCAAGGTTTCCCTAGAAATAAGAGCATGGGAATGCCGTTTGGGACCACAGGGAAGGCACCAGTGTCCGGAGGCAACTAGGAACAAGGAGAAAGCATAAACTTCAGCCGTTATGGGGTTTCTGTGGGAAAGGCAAGGCAACACTTGGAAAACTGCTCAGGATTTGCTGTTTTGAACAACTGTGGTGGGCTTTGGGGCATAGGGGCACTCCCTATCTAAGGCAGGGAAATATTGGCTTAGTGTGCAACACTTAGATAAGGAGGTGGCTCAGAGTATGGCTCTGGATGGCAGGGGAGCTATAAACAATTATGGCCTTTAGTTTGGCCATGCAATTAATGGATGCCAAGTAGACAAACGCAGAACCTAACACAACACAGTTAAGACAGGGATGAACAGTCCCTTCCACCAGGAACTCAGAATCTGTTATCTGAACCAATTTAGTCTACCAATACAGCAGATCCAAGGTATACCATGATCAACGCTATGCTAGCAACTAAAACAAATGCTATGAGACTTTTATGAAGGCAAACAAGCAAAGACATGGAAAATGAGTTTCTCATATGGAAGGTTTACATTCTCTTCAATGCTCAACTATGATCACTGCTTCAAAATCATGCAACCCTGCTAATAAATGCTACCCTCACATGCATGGAAGAACTTAAGTCAAGGCCCAGCCAAGTGTCTGACGTGTGAAAAATGTTGAATGAAAAGCAGTGCTCACCCCTTCCTCCCAACCTACAGTCACTTTTGTGTTGCTCTATTTTGTGTTATGACCGATGCAATGACACTCTGACGTGCCATTCTCTCCTGAAATGAAGGTTCTTTTTTTTTTGCAATTAATGTTGGTGACTAACTTGTTTCATAGGTGTTCACGTATTCCTGTTTTTTAAATAAAAAGTCACACAGTGTTAAAGAATATACTCAAGTTAATTTGGGGTGATTCTTGATGAGCTGGTGCTGATGGCAGAGAGCAGTGCCTGTGCCCCTATCTGGCCATATCACTGTCTTCTTGAAGCCACATCTGCATCACCTTTGTACCACTGGGACCCCAGCCAGCCACTGTCATTCCCTGGAGGACAGGAAAACAGGGTTTTCCTTACGAATTTGGCAAAGATTTGTAGATTTTGGGCAGGGGGATGTTTGGAATGTTCTGTCAGCCACTAGTAAACAGCAACCCTTTGCTCGGGTGATTGGTGACATGGCTCGGGAGAGAGGCAGAGGGGCTGGTTTCCATTAACGTGCAGCCTTATGCAGGAAAGAGCTGACAAAGAGATAGCAAATAATTACAGATCCATTCTTCTTAGAGTGAAGGCATATGACTGAAAAATGTTTGTTATTCTTTTCTTCACCCCTAGGGGTGTAAAGTTTTCTGTTTGGGAAGTGTCAAATCTTCCAAGCAACAGTTAACAAACACCTCTTGCACTCGATCCCCGAGGGACATTGCTGTGCTATTCTTTACCATCACACACTGATGTCCACAGCTACTGTCTTTTTGTTTATTTGTTCATTATGTACCAATCATTCTGTTAGCTCTTGACACAATCTTTCTATTTCTTGAGCTGTATCCCTGCTTCTTATCTGGGCATGCACTTCAAGTCCAGATTTTAGGGTCTCAAATGTAGGAATTAGAAATTAAATTCTGATTCTGCCCATTGTTGATGAGGCCCAGGAATCCCTGCAGATGGTCCTGAAGTAGGTGGTCCATGGAGCACATTTTGAAAAACAGATTTCATGCTTAAAAATAATTATGCAGCACAACCTCTGAATTAACATACAGCATGTTGATATCTACAAACATTTTATGAGCACCTGTTGAAACCCTGTCTCTGGTTTTCCTATATTCATTGTTTGACTTTCTAGAACAAGCCAATAGGAGGAACTTCAAAGTTTTATCAAGAACATTAATCTCTTAAAAAATGAGAACTGGTAGTGTTTTTCAGGCTGAGAAAAACATCAAAGACAATCCAAGTCAGCTAAAGGAAACCTTCTAGAAGGTCTTCACAGAAGGGCCCATGACAAGGAAGGAGGAGGGTCATTCTAAGGTCCTTGAAAAAATAGCAAGTTAAAGAAATAGGGTGTTTTGTTTTTGTGGGTTTCTTTTTTTTTTAAAGAAAGCCATTAAGCACTCTTTTTCTGGTCTTTGCACATCTGTCCTGATGACTCAATAGTCCAAGTTCCTTCCTGAGTCTGAAATCCCTTCTCCAGGACTCAGTGAAAGGGGGGGACGTTTGGGTACTAGGGCTGGACATGGGCACACACTCACTCCCATGCAGCACAGGATTTCTCACAGCATCACACAAAAAGTTGTCTTGAAATATATTTTATGCCACATAGGTAGTAGATATGTTTTCCCGGGTTTAAATCTCCCAAGATCAAGTAGGTGGGAGAACGGGATTGATGTTGCATGAAAGTGGGTGTGGGTGGTAATTGGGAGAAGGAATGTGATTCCTCTAACAGTCAGGATAAAACTAATGCATGTGCTTTCTGAGTTACAAAGACCTGAGTTAGCAAGAAAGCTCCTTTTATCTGAAAACATAATAAGATATACATGTGTATATTTGCATATGTGGATGCGTAAACATGCCTAAGATTATATATATATATGACTGGTTTCTCACATCCCATGCCCACCGTTCCATGTCCACGTACTGGTGATGTGTGTGGGGAGAGGGCTCTGTGAATTTCCTTACCAACTTTTATCTTCATGTGGGGAAATACCACACTGTCCTTTGCCTCTGTCTTCTCACATTATAATTTAGATAATCACCCATTGTTAACGGTGTATCTTTTCAACCCTGCCCCTCTCCTCTCTGTAATTCTACTCCCAAATCTTCAAAAAATCTCCCACCTTTCTCCTCACTCCCAGCACCACCACCTCCTTCTATCCTTATTTTTTTTCTTTCTGCCTGTTCACTGGGAATGGTCTTCATCATGGCTCGAAAGCATTAGAGCAAGGCTAGTGATATATCAGTATTGAAAAAAGAAAGAAGCCAAACATTTTGAAATGAGGTCATCATGACAAAGAGCCAGTGTCAAGAAACCACATAAATCTGCAAAATTGTGAAGCTGTCTTTTACAGAGTCTGGTATTTCAATCTCGTTACCTTCTTTACCGGCCATTCTGTTAAATCACAATTTCTTATTAAGCTTTACTTGGGTTGCATTAGCTTCGTTTCTAGTATTGCTCCAATGTTGTTTTCTACAGCATTTCAGTTATACTATAAAACTTCTGTGAGGGCGACCCAGAAAGCCAGCAATATAACATTATTCTATGGGGAAAACGTGTCCCAATCTCAGTTCACTGACTGATTAATGATCCTGCAGAAACGTTTGGCTCCATACATGTCTGCATTGCACTGGGCAAATATAGGTGCTCCACAACAACAAAAAGGTACTTCACTGAGGTGACAAATTGAGGGCAAATGGAAACTGTATGTCGTTGAAACAATCTATCCCTGAATGATGCTTTTATAACAAGAAGTAATGTGACCGCTGCTAATAACCAGAAATTCTCAGAAAAGCTGCAGCATTTTCTTTTCTTTCTTTTTCCTCATCCTAATCCTCCAGGCTGGAGATGATACCCTTTGTCCCTGCCTAGCCACACACTTTTAAGGTGCTTCCCACAAAGCCTTCCCCGGTGGCTCCAGCCTACAGAGCCCCGTTAGCATGAGCATTAGTGGTAGCAGCCAACATTTCCTTCATTCTCACAATGTGCCGGTACTGTGCTGAGTGCTAAAAAGTGTCATCTCATTTCAATCTCATGGTTCTCTTGTGAGTTTAGCATCGTCATTATCCCCATTTTGTTTCAGACGAAATTAAGCCTAACAAAAGTAAAGCTAGGAAGTAGCAGAAGCCCCCAACATTGGGACCCAAGTCATCTGCCTCTTGAGCACATGACCATGCTGTCCACTGCCATCTTCTGATGCACTGTGGTTAATTCACAGCATGACACCTGATTATAGTTACTGTATTTTCTGGATCATAAGACACACCTAGGTTTCAGAAGAGAAAAACAGGAAAAAAAATTTGAAGCAAAAAATGTAAAATATTAAATAACATAATATTTCACCAATGTAAATATAAACAGAACTCAACAGCAGCATTCACAACCATTATTCCTCCCAAATGTTGGGGGGGAGGGATGCATCTTATAGTCTGAAAACTACAGTATCCCTCCCCCAACCGCCCCAGCTCTAGTGTTTGGTTTTCTTGCTCTCTTAGCCTGCACATTCCTCATGGTTAGGGTTCAGAACAGTAGTCTTCATGCTAACTATGCTACATGCTAACTATGTGCCTCCTGGAGCTCTAGTTTCCAGATACACCCACCCAAAGGACTGTGGTGAGGATTAAAAGAAAATCACGCATATGAAGGGCTCAGATTGGGTGACAGTGGAAACAACTTCAGATATTATTGGTGTTATTGGTGTTATGGCAGAAAACACAGCTCTAAATCCATGGTGTGGTTAAATGTTTTTCTAAAGAGTTTGTTCTACATGGACTCCAGTCTACTTTGCCATCCACATGTGCCCTCATGGACTTGACTTAGCCAACATCCTCTCCCTCTCCCCAACTCGTCAGCAAAGTTGTACATTTTATGTCCATTTTCTGCCCTCCACAGTACAAGGACTTTTGCCTCTGAACACACCTGGCAGCAGTCTGATCTCTGCTGCAAGAGAAACTTGGAGTGGTTGGCAGGCTGTAAATAATATTCTGGTCTGAACTCCCCACTGACCTCCTCCTACTCTTGGGTTTAGGTAAATCCTCCTTCCGGCTTCAGTTTCCTCATCTGTCACAGCTGACCTCTGAGGTTTCTTCCAGCCTATAGCTAAGACTCTTAGATGTCTTTTTTAAAAGATGTTAATCCAAGCACTAACTGTTGTCATCAGCACTGTTTTCTGCCCTTCATGCCTTCAGTGTGTGTTTCTGTGTGTAAGAGATTTTCATGTGTCTGTTTCATGTCTGTGTGTATGCACATGTATATGTGTGTGAATTTGTGTGACTGTATGAGTGTGTGTGCTTTTGTGTGTGACTGTATATGAGTATTTTTTAAAATTTTATTTTAATGATTGTTCAAGTACAGTTTTCTCCCCTTTACTCCCAATCAAGCCCACCCACCCCTCCCTCCCAACTTCCCTCTCATTACCACCCTCCCCCTAGTTTTTATCCATGTGTCTTTTAACTTTGTTCCTGTAATGTACACGAGTATTTTTGTGTTTTGTGTATGTCTATCTGTGTGTGTGCATGTGTACATTCGCACAGGGTTGAAGCTGCCCAAATCCACGTGTCAGGAAAAGGCAGGGAAAGGTGGCCAGCCCACCTGTGGCTTCAGTACGACCCACCCAGACAAAGGACAGGAGGGCCATACTAGCTACTCTGCCAGGATGCAGCCCTTCCACTAGACAGCCAGAGCCTCCAAGGCAGGCGGGTGGGGCGGGGTAATGGGCGGGGCAACAGACGGGGCGGGGCGGTCGTGGGCGTGGCGTGGCGTGGCGGGGCGGGGCTGGTGGCTGCTGCCGCTCCGGGCATGCTCTGCTGCCAGGGCTGCAGGCGGGCTGGTCGCGCTGGTGCCCTGCCGGCCGGAGTGGCGGCGGCGACGAGGGGCAGCATGAGGGAGCCACTCGGTAAGTACTGGCGACTCTCCCCACTCCTGACTCCCACCGTGCATTTGGCCCATCCCTACGGCGCTTCAAGGGCCTCGACCCCAGCCTCCCGCGCTCGGCCCCCAACTTCTGTAGCCGGACGTTGCTTGGGTCCGAACCGCTCCCAGCCTAGGGGAAGGTCTGCCTTCCGCCCCGAGCCACCCCCCGGCACGCCCAGCACCTCATCCGCGAGGTGGAGGTGGATGGGGGGGCTCCCGCTTCTCCAGGGGGAGAGTCCCCGCCCCTCAGGTGCTCAGCGCGGGCGCTGGGCTCCCCCATGTCGCCGAAGGCCGCGGCTGGCGTTAGGGTTCACGTCGCCCCTCAGCGCGGGGAGGACCTTGGAGGACGGGGGTCGCTGTTTCCCCCTCGGCGCCTTCTCCGCTACAGCCCTAGTCCAGCCACTCCCTTCCTCCCCTGTGCGCCCCGAGTTGGCGGACATCCCCACCCAGGGAACTGCCAGCCGCTCCTCAGAGTGCCGAGGTCCCGGGTTCCCACGCCACCCACTGCCTCCGGACCTGCCTGCGGGACGTTGGGAGCTGGCCGCCGCCGCGTCCCCGCTCCGTGCTCCAGTCCCCGCCCGGCCTGGCGACCCCGCCCCTCGGGTTGGGACTGGGGATTAGGGCGCTAATCGCCGTTGCTCCCAGCCACCCCCAGGGTGGCCCCAACTGCTGGTGGTCAAGCAAAAATAAAAGGAAAAAAAAAGGAGGGTTGGGGTGAGGTTGAGTGGGAGAAAGGAAGGAACACCGACTGAGAGTGCTGTAAATCTCGTCAACCCGCTGGTTTATGGAATCTGGAGCCGCCTGCCCGCTGGGGTCGCCACCCTCAGCTCCCCACCCCAGATCGCTGTCAAGTCACCCGGAATATCAGGGTTTCCCTAGATGCCTGGACTGCAGTGAGGCTTGGCACCTACAGCTGAAAGCGCCTCTCTTGCTCCTTGTCACTGGCAATAGCAGCCGGGCTCCTCGGATTCTTCTCAGGGTTTGAAAAAGAAGCTGTGATTTCACTACTGAAAAAAAAATAAATAAATAAAAAGCGGAACTTGTTGTGCCTGCGCAACCTGGACATGCCCTAGTCCTGCTCATCCACGCTCGTTAGGAGCTGGGGACTTTGGGGAATGAACTTAGTAAACAGATCGTCTCCCCACTTCCCCACCACACACTCACCCTGCCACCCACTCTTCCACCCTTTGCATCTTCTCCCTTACTAACCCCCAATCTCATTTCCCTCCCCCTAGTACGGGGGATGAGGGTGAAGTAGTGTGAACCACACAACTCAGACGTTTTTCCAAGAGCTTCATGTCTTCCTTTCTCTGGCTTTTTGTCTTTTCAGATTTGCAGATATCCCAGTGATTTAAGGTGAGGGTTGGAACATGGGAAGGGATACTTGGGAGGGGAGGGAAGTGGGAAATAGGATTTGGGTAGCCAGAAATTTTCTTGATAAATAGCAGTCTCAATAGTCTAAACTCAGCTGGCCATATAGGTAAAACTTCAGGAAAACGATGCCTTATGTCAGGTAGTTTTTGAATTTAGGATAACCAGATTAAAACCACCCGACAACACAAGCAGGTGTAATTTTTTTTTTTTAAAAGCAAATCATACTCAGATTCTGTTTCATGGGACTTATGTTGGCTTTCATGTGACATTGGGAGTTTGGTAAATCATTTGCTTTTCTGTGATGTTCTGTGAGTTTGGACTATCTATTTACCTTGATATGAGGTGTCTAATTCTTAGCTGTCAGCTGAGCAAGCTTCCTTAAGAGTGCTAAATGTTACTCCTGGCAGGCAGCATGAAGCAAACTTTCACTCCCCTTGGAGTGGGTGAGCAAATATTTGTTGAACAGAGGCCTTAATTTGCTGAGTCTTTCTCCCGCCAAACTTCACCCTCTGCTGCAGAGCCTGGAAGGTCAGAACATTGGCAGGCCCATGAGGGGGGTTGGTGGGTGGAGGAAACCTGTGTCGGAAAAAAAAATAATAATTTTCTCTTTCCACCTCCTTGGAACATAACTTAAAATGCCTGAGTGTCAACATGATTCTCCTGACAAGTTCATCAGAGTTATCTAATAACCCACCCAGGTCGTTAAAGATTCCAGGACGGATGGTGTATTGTTTAGTAGCTATAAAATGGAACTGGATCCGGGTGGTACCACAAGGAGAATAAATAAGGATCAATTTTTCAGTTAAAAAATAGCAAATATGAAAAAGATCCTTGGAGTCTGATTTTTTAAATGCAATTTAAAAATAAATCTGAGAAATACTGTCAGTAAAGAAAGCTCAGGAGTCTGTGGTTCTGCCAAGTTCTCCTTGTCCTTGCTGGAGAGCCCTCAAGTTTGGGAGGACAGCGGACACCAACCGAGCTGTAGGAGCCTAGAAGTTTCTCTTTTAATGAGCTTGGTGAGACAACATGCCAATTAATCTGGAGAGAGTTTAGAATAGTTTAGAGTGGAGTGTAGGATTGAAACAATTGTTCTGTTGTGGTTTTTATTTTGATAAGCAAGGGCTGTATCTCTGAAGTCCTCCAGGCCTATTGTTGAACCCATTCCTTCAGTCTGTTTGCTTTTTTAAACAGTTTTTTTTTTTTACCTTTTGAATAGCAAGGTTTATACCACTCATTAAAACTTTGCCATTGTGCTTTGTTTCAAGGGCCTGCTGACTTAAGGAACACTCAGTGAGGGACACTCACTGGCCGAGGCCCAGCAGCCCAGGGAAGGCTAGATCAGTCTTCAATGCTTTAAACACTAAATGTCATTTTAAAAAATACAGGAACTGCCCCAATGCTAAAACGTCAGTTATCTTAGTTTGAATTTGAATTTGTGGTATGTTATTTAAAATTTGGATTCCTTTACATATATTTTCCAAAAATTTTCTGTAGGTAATATAGTTGGGAACAGCTTGGCCCACACTGGCAATGATGATCAGACAGCTAAATATCCTTGTATTTGCTGCTTATTGGTTTTCTCTCGATATTTCACATATTAAGCTTGTTACTTCTCTATGTAAATGAAAGAATTTAGATACTATTATGAAGGGATACCAAGATACATTTCACAGAGGAGAAGAAAGAGGGAGAGAGAGAGGGAGCGAGCCACTGTATGTATAGGAAGAGTTGGAGAAGTAGAAACCAGTTATTGCTGGTTATCTTTTGGCTCAGTGGGTTCATTGGGAACTTTTACTTTGCTTAAACACAAAATTATGTAGTGTGTACTTCTAGAATAACTTTAAGTGACCTTTGTAATTAGAAAATAGGCAGCCCCAGCTGGGTGTCTCAGTTGGTTCAAGCGTCGTCTGGCACACGGAAAGGTTGTGGGTTTGATCCCCAGCAGGGCACATGCCCACATTGCAGTTTCGATCCCCAGTTGTGGGCGTGTACAGGAGGCAACTGATCGAAGTTTCTCTCTCTCTCTCACTCAAATCAATAAACATATCCTCTGGTGAGGATTAAAAAGAATAAGCAAAAATGTAAGAATTATGTGAAATCATTTCAACTTTAACATTTCTGTAAAACCTTGGCTCTTTTATCCTAAAGATATTTGAAAACAAAACTAGTGTGTTATAAGTTTAATAGACTATTTTAGGAATCTTGCTAAGAGGTGTTTGACATATTTGATGATAGTACAATTAAATTCTAACCTATTATAAGTTTCATAGTTATTTTTTAAAAAAGCCAAACATTTAAAATAATTAAACAACTTTACCTAATTTCATTTCTTAATGACTACTATTTTTCAGAAATGTTAATGAGGTACTTGGGGTCTCAAGAAAATGCGTTGAGGTCCCCAAGGTGTAATTGTGCGACAGAATGTAAAGGTGAAAGAGAAGACAGGAGTGAGTGTGTGTGTTCACACAAGTTGTGGGGGAAAGACAAAAAGGAGAAGTTAGAGGAGATAATATTTGTGAAAAAAGTGAATACTATTTTCTAATAACATTCTTCTCTCTGTTTTTGGATCGGTGCCTTAACAGTGACCCAACCCAGCCAGATTGGGTTCTAGGATCCCTTTTGATCTTAGACCCAAGTGTTTTTCTCTTTCTGTTTTTTTTTTTTTTTTTTTTTTTTGGTCACCTTACTGAAACAACTCAGTGGTGGCTGCCTTACTAAAATTATTACTTCACAGATTAAATATGCTTTTTATGTCTTAGGAGATTTTTAACAACTTGAGGGCCCTGGCAGAGCTGGCCATCACACTGTGTGGTTTGTTAACGACGTTGTGTGAGAACTTACTGTCCCAGAACTTGAACTGGAACTGTTGAGCCCTCTATTTATTAGGACTGAAAAGGGAAATGTCAGTCCTGTTGCTCATAATAAAATACATAGTTCTGCATTAAAAAAAGCAAAGCTATAGGAAGCCTTAAAAAATCCACGTTATCAAAGGCAACATGCTCCATTCCGGTTTGTTTTATGTCTGACTATTTACCTCTTGTTTAAAGAAAGCACTTTGTTATATATTAATCATAACATTAGACCCAAAAGTTGTCAGTTGAAGAAATATTTACAGTGAACTGCCAACAATTTGGGGGACTAATTACATCTTAAGTATGGAATGTTGATGAATACAGCTAAGTTTTAGGTTCTGTAGTGGAGTAACAATGTCTAATCAAGAGCTTTGGAGTGCTGTT
This sequence comes from Tonatia bakeri, assembly GCA_004024845.1. Classification (NCBI taxonomy): domain Eukaryota; kingdom Metazoa; phylum Chordata; class Mammalia; order Chiroptera; family Phyllostomidae; genus Tonatia; species Tonatia bakeri. The sequence goes on from PVIA01000180.1 coordinate 241,269, forward strand.
TGTAATCTTGTATTAGATTTTATCAGCGAAACGTGTAATTTTAGGCTCACTGGAAACAGGTTAAGAATCTCTGTAGCCGATAAGACACGTGCACTGCGTGCTAGACTCTTAGAACTTCGTGTGATTTGCCATTTATTCTTTCTTGTTTTATTCTCATTGAGTCTTCCCCGTATGTGATACGTTTTCAAAGATACATTTTCTTAACCCTACCTATGCAACTCCTTGTTTAGAAATTTTTTTCTGTTGATGAAATAAGTTAAAGTGTATGAAAGTGTCTTCATTTGACGACTTTTTGTCTGCACAATGGTACTTCATAAGGTTCATTTCATGACAAAACCTCATAAAATGCGTTTCATAACAGACCCTCATAAAATGCTATAAAATATAAATAACAACGTTAAAAAAAACCCAGAATCCAATTCCACTGTTGGTGTTTTTAGTAGTTTTCCTTTTGGGGTTTGTCCCCCCTTGTGCATATGTATGCAATTTGTATTTACAATGAAATTTGTATCACACTGGATCTAGGGAGTTGTATCCTGTCTTTATTATTTAACTTGGTACCGTGAGCATTTCCCTGTGCCATCGTATATCTGAAAATATAATTTGACATGTGTGTATACACATTATAATCTGTCATATGGATGTATCATAATTTTTAACTATCCCTTAAATAGAGATTTAGCCTATTTTTTAGTATCATAATTAACACTTGGATAAATACCCTTATATAAAATTTTGCATATATCTCTGGTTACTCATTAGGATGTATTCTAAGTAGTAAGAGTTGTCCATAGGGTTTCAGATTTTTCAAGTTTTATAACATATTAATTACATTTAAGAAAGGAAATTCCCATTTACATACAGAACCCCCCCACATTCATTCACCCATAAATAGGAGAGCCCTCATAAGTCACCATGCCCTTACCAACAACAAATATTGTTTTTTAAGAGATAATAATTTGATAAGTGAATAATGGCATTTTGGTTTAATTTGCATATCTTTGATTACAGGTGAGGGTGAACATTTGTTTCATGTTTTTAATGATGTATTTATCTCTTTATTAATTTTCATTTTACGTTAGAGGCAAATTTTTGAAAGAGAAGTTCTGGTGAATTTAATGAACTGTTCATATTTTGTTCAATTATCTGTCTCGGGGAGTCTTATAACTATAAATGTGAGAATGAAAATATTTTAATTTTTGTAAGTGGAAAGGGAGGAGAAAATGGTACCGTTTGTGAGTTTCAACCTCTAATGATGAGCATGCCCATCAATGAAATAACAGACCGTGGCATCCTGAAGGGAGGGTGTTGATGGGTCTTAGGTGTCTTTTTGTTCTCCCGCACAAAGCCCCATGCCTGGCACTTCAGTGCAAAACAAGTGTCTTATTTAAGTTGGAATAAGTGTGCGACTCCTGTGCTCTGGGACTTGCTGGATGGTGTAGTCCCTGGTTTCCCTCCCGCTCCCCCAACCCCAGTCCCTCAATACCCATCTCCTCTTCTCATTGTGGGCATTTAGCTCTTCTCTCTTAGTTGGCCTCCGTATGGGGCCTAATGAGGCCAAGGTCAGAGATTCTGTCTTCACATGACCTATTTAGCTTTGTTCTGTGTCATGGCCACAAGCTGTATTCATTTCCCTGTGTCCAGCTGACATAGAAATGCGTGTCTTGTTGTTCATCACGAGGGAGAACAGGTTGGAGGGGAACAGGTTTCTAGAGCTAGTAGACCCTGAGGAAGCTCTCATTCAACCTTCTTATTTCACTTTTTCAGGGGAAGACGGACACCCAAACAGGTTCCCCCTTTGCTTGTGTGCCGTGTCTCAGGATCAGTTCAACACAGCAGATGTGTGTTGAGCAACATGGAGAAATACAAATTTATTTCTAGAGTCGGGGTGGAGAGCTGAATTCTGTGCTTAAATGCGGATGGATTGTTAGCAACATTTTCCTAACTTTATCATCCCTTCCATGTAAATATAAACAATATAGCTAATATTTAAAGAATTTAAACCTCTAGCTCAAGAAGACTACCTTAAGTGCTCTCATTCAGGTCTTTGGAAGGGACAAATAATGTGATGAAAATCCATTTGAAAATGATTTTGGGAAAAGCAAAATTTGTCAGAATTGGTGGTCAAGTCAAAGTCAAATTACTTGTCATCTTTTGCAACCAATAATCATTTCTGACTTCTGTATTTCTCTTAATAAGAAGACCATTATCTTAGTCATCAAGACTCAAATTCATTGTACTTCTTCCCTTGAAAAATGCTCTTATTTCTTTTTTTTTTCTTCTAGAACCCCTGCACGTTACCATAGGAGGGATTTGTAACTACTTGTCCTCACATAAGTCCACGGTCTGGACACTTCAGTCCACTTTTCTGCTAGGTTCTTTGTGGAGTAGCCTTACTCTTGCCCAAACCCTTACTGGTTTCCCATTGTTTGCTCTAAATAAGTCCAAAATCTATTAATGATGCAGGTAATAGTGGCTATTTCTATATAGATAACTTTTTTTCCTTTAGAATTCATTTGTTTCCTGAAAGTTATTCCTTCTCCATTTACCATAGATGTAGTTTGTCTGCTTTTCGGTTTCACACAACGGGTTTTATGATCGCTCCATGTCACTAGTGAGGGGCCTGAAACCTCAAAGGATGTGAGGGGTCTGCTGAAGGTCCTGAAGCATTTGCGTGGTGTACTTGTGAATGAACCGTATTACTCTGTGTACAGAAATTCATACTAGTATTGCCATCAAGACATTGCAGTCAAGTGAGGCATCAGCTGTGTACATGTGTGTTTGCTGTCTATAAGGAATGAAGCATCTAGGGGAGCCTTCCTAATCCCAGAGAATAAAGGAGAATTTATTTTCTTTTTAGATATATAGTTTTGCACTTTAATGTCACCATGACTGCTATCTTTTCTTGTTTATGTGTTTTCTTTTGGTAAATTAGGAAACTTTTGTTGCTATATAGATAGGTGAGCCTAAAATAGTAGCATGAGTTTTGAAGCTAGCTGGCCTCGGTTTGACCTTGTATCTGCACTTACAAGCTGTATAACCTTGGACTCAGTCCACCTCAGCTTTCTTGTCTGTTAGATGGAGACATTCATAGGTAGACCAGGAAGTGTGCTGTAGTATAAGGTGAAATAAAGTGTTCCAGGCACCTAGCAGAGCATCTGGCATATTGCAGACGCTCAGCGGATGGTTGGTGTTACTACCTGTCATGTGCGCTGCTATTTTGAACTTGTAGAGCACTCTTTCTTCTGCTTTGTAAATAGGGAGTTAATTGGGGAAGGGGAGACTAAATTAACCATGGATTGGAAGATATTCTTGATGAATTTGTTAAGCATCTGCTGCCACCTATCACAAGCATCCTCAGGGGGGCAAAAGTAGTAGCATATAAACCTACTGGTGTCATGAATCAGTCTGAAAACACACCGCAGGCAAACTTGGCTGTTCAGCACTGTTATTCCTCCACCTTACCCCTACATACCACCTGAATCAGAGACTGTATGCAATAAGCATTTCTCTCTGGGTGCCATCTCGAGAATTCAGTTAATTTAAACCTGTCTCATGGAGGTGAACAGGAGGACTAGGGATTGGGCCCTGTCTTCCCGCCCAGCTCAGTGTCACTTGTTTGTTTCTTTCACTGTTTCTTCAATCATGTTGTGAATTTCCAAGTTTGTGAGTAGCGTTTTAATAACACAGAAAGGAAAACAAATGTTTGCATTTATCTTATCCTCGTGTGTGTTGTCCACAGCACAAAATCTTTCTTCCATAAAAAGACAATTTTTATCAACCCCATTTTTCTTCTTTCTATATAGAGTTGACCCTTGAAACAGTGTGGGGGTTGCTTATTCTCCCAATGTGGAGAAACAATAGGTTACTCCCCTACTTAGTTGAAAATCTAGGTATAACTTTTGGCTCCCCAAAGACTTTGTTGATAACCTGCTGCTGACTGGAAGCTTTACTGATGTTATAAAAAGTCGATTAAGACACAGTTGGTACATTATATGTATTATATACTGTATTCTTACAGTATAGTAATCTAGAGAAAAGAAAGTGTTATTAAGAAACTCATAAGACAGAGAAAATATTTTTACAGTATTTATGGAAAAAGATCTACATATTAAGGGGACTACAGTTCAAACCTACATTGTTCGAGGGTCAACGGCATGGACCTAGAAAGTTTGTTTTAAACAAACGGTTTGTTTTGCTCAACCCAAGTTGTACAACCAGGGGAGATGTTCTCTGAGTGGGTGGCTGGGCCTAGCTCTGATTTTTTCTAGTTAAATTGAGCAATACCACAAATCCATTAGGAATTACTGTCCTAAAGCTCCTAAAGCTCCAAGGAGTCCCCTACTTCTCCTTGGAGTAAGTGGCAGACCCATCTATTTTACCCATGAGAAGACTAAGGCTTGGGAGTTAAGTAACTTGATAAAGGCCACTTACGAAGTGGAAGCCAGGCTGGAAACCTAGACCGCTCTGACATCAGAGTGCGCGCGCCTGCTCGTCCTGTGCTCTGCCGCCCTCTCTGCGCTGGTGCAGGACAGCGATTTTCAGCGGGTGCGCTGCCCGAGCTCTCCGAACACGCAGCACCAGACTGTTAGTCAGGGCCGCTGGCCTCTCTTCCCTTAGGTTGTCAAAGAAATGACAGCAGCCAACACAATAGCTGTCGGTGTGAATGAATCAAAATTATACCTTTTTTTTTGTCATCAGCAAAAAGAATAATTTTTGGTGTACCACAGAATTTTAGTAATGAATTCATGTGTGCCACGAGATGAAACAGGTTGAAAGTCGCTGGTGTAGGAGAAAGTCTGCCGTCACCTTCCACCGACATGAGAACCAACAGCTGAACACACGCTACCCACAGAGCTAGGTCCATGAGCACCCGTGTCCCTTCCACTAGGCTGTCAGTTCTTCTGGTGGCGCTAGAATTTTTAAACTGCTTTGTAAGTTTTGTCTTTGAAATGGTGGACTTTAGGAATGTAGGGGCCAGACAATAGTAGGAAAACATGAGAAGAACAAAAGTGAAATCAAAAGGAACAAAAAGCTGCATCTTGACTTTCTCAAGAGGGGAGAGTGAAGGTGGCAGCACTGGACAACCCCGCACCTCCCCCCGCCCCGCACATTGACGCAGTGTTCCCAGACCTCAGGTGCCCGGGGGTCACTGGTGGAGTGAGGAAGGAAGCAGGGGATGGAGACGGTTCTTTCCCTTAGGGAGATTCATTTCTGTTTCATTTTCGGGTCATAAGAATAGATTAGGTTAAGGAATTTCTCATAGATTGATAGGGTCTTTGAGCTTGCTGGGAGTTTGGAGGTCATCCAGTCCAGCACCCTGACCAGCATGGGGATGATTTCTGTAATAGTGCTTTTCAAACTGTAGGTGGTGACTGATTCGGCTCCATGACCAACATCTTTAGAAAGTGAAATAATAAATTGGGATGACTGTAATTGAACAACAATAAAAAAAGGCAAAGAATAAATCTGCTTTTGAAAGTGGGAAAAAACTGAAATAGAATAGAAAATATACAGCACACTTCAGGATGTAAATATTATTCTTTACAGTTTTTTTAAAGATTTATTTATTTATTAAGATTTATTTATTTATTTTTAGAGAGGGAAGGGAGGGAGAAAGAGAGAGAGAGAGAAACATCAATGTGTGGTTGCTGGGGGCCGTGGCCTGCAACCCAGGCATGTGCCCTGACTGGGAATCGAACCTGTGATACTTTGGTTCACAGCCCGCGCTCAATCCACTGAGCTACACCAGCCAGGGCTTATTCTTAACAGTTTTGATTGACGTGCATGCATACACCTTCAGTCACCTCAGCCTCTGCTTCAGAACCTCCCAGCGAGGAACTCCCCATTCTCAGAGGCAGTGCTGCCCTCGTGTTGGTTCTCAGGTTAAATGTGATTCCTGCACTTATGTATTTAGATATTCATAGCATGGAAATGATAATTGCAGTGTGCTTGTTGTCTGGTGTCATTGCGCCCTGACCCAGCCAAGGCTAGAAGTCCCTTCCTTACCTGAGACTTTGTCTAGGCACCTTCTCTTCCCAGCCACTCTTCCCAGGTGTCCCACAATGAGTATTTAATACCAGGTAACGAACAAAAGTAGTGAAGGGAAAAACTGGCCTGAAAACCATCCTTACAGGGTGATCTTGCTGTGCACATCTACCCTGAGTAGAGGGTTTTTTCAACCTAGAAACAATCATCTGAAAGACTTCCAGACCCCTTGAGATTGGGTAAGGGTCCTTTCTGCATCATCCTGTCCTTATCTCTGCCGTCACAGTGCTATGACAATGTGGAGAGGTAGCCAGCTCCTGTCACTAATACATGCATATGCCATGTTTTGATTGTCTGTTTTCCAACTGTCTCCACAGCAAGGCTGAGATTCTCAAGGGCAAAGAATATGTCCTATTCATTATGATAGTTTTAGTGTTGGTGCATTATACACACTCAGGAATTGTGTGTTAATGTTTCAGACTACGTAGAATAACTTTTACTGTTCTAAGTGACTTGGATGGAAATTGAAGTCTTCATTCACAAAAGACAAGGGATGTAGGTACCATAAAGCAGTCATGACTTTGGAAGTCAAGGGTTACATCCCAAATGATACCAAAGGAGTTAGGAAATGGTCCAAACTACATGAAGAAAATTAATAACTAATGTAAAATATTTCCATAAGCAAGTAACTCTTTAGAGACAAACCAGAAGCATTGTAATATAATAAATCTATACTCTTATATTTGTATGACTTCCACTTTTACATATCCTTTTTTAATTTTTTTATTGATGATGCTATTACAGTTGTTCCAATTTTTCCCTCTTTGCCCTCTTCCACCCAGCACACCCCACTCCCTCAGGCAATCCCCAAACCATTGTTCATGTCCAGTGGTCCTGCATATATGTTCTTTGGCTACTACATTTCCTATACTGTAATTTACATCCCTGTGGCTATTCTATAACTACCTATTTGTACTTCTTAATCCCCTCACCTCTTCACTCATTCCCCCACACCCTCCTTCTATCTGTCAACCATCAAAACACCCTCAGTATCCATGATTCTGTTTCTGTTCTTGTTTGCTTAGTTTGTTTTTTAGATTCCATTCTTGATAGATACGTAGTTTTTGCCATTTTATTGTTCATAGTTTTGATCTTCTTTTTCTTAGATAAGTTCCTTTAACATTTCATGTAATTAGGGTTTGGTGATGATGAACTCCTTTACATTTTCCTTGCCTGGGCAGCTGTTTAGCTGCCCTTTGATTTTAAATGTTAGCTTTCCAGGTAGAATAATCTTGTCTGTAGGTCCCTGCTTACCATGACCTTGAATATTTCTTGCCAATCCTGTCTATCCTGCAAAGTTCCTTTTTGAGAAATCAGCTGACAGTCTTATAGGAATTCCCCTGTAGGTAACTAACTTCTTTTCTCTTGTTGCTTGTAAGAGTCTCTCTTTATCTTTAACCTTTGGCATTTTAATTATGATGTGTCTTGGAGTGGGCCTCTTTGCATCCATCTTGTTTGGGACTCTCTGTGCTTCCTGGACTTGCATGTCTATTTCCTTCACCAAATTAGGGATGTTTTCTTTCATTATTTTTTAAAATAGATTTCCAATTTCTTGCTGTTTCTGTTCTCCTTCTGGCACCCCTGTGATGTGAATGTTGGACCTATTAGTTGTCCCAGAGGCTGCTTATATTATCCTCACTTTTTTTGGGGGGGGTTCTTTTTTCTTCTTGTTCCGATTGGTTGTTTTTTGCTTCCTTATGTTCCGTATCATTGATTTGATTCTCAGCTTCATCTTCTCTACTGTTGTTTTCCTGTAACTTGTTCTTTATTTTAATTAGTGTACCCTTCATTTCTGACTGAATCTTTTTTATGCTGTTGAGGTCCTCACTAAGTTCCCTGAGCATTCTTACAACCAGTGTTTTGAACTCTGAGTCTAAGAGATTGCTTATCTCCATTTGTTTAGTTTTTTTTTTCCTGGCGCTTTGATCTGTTTTTTCATTTGGGCCATGTTTCTTTGTCTTATTTTGGCAGCTGCCCTGTGTTTGTTTCTGTGTATTGGCTAGAACTGCCATGACTCCCTGTCTTGGTAGTGTGGCCTAATGTAGTAGATGTCCTGTAGGGTCCAGTGGCACAGCCTCCCCTACCACCCAAGCTGGGTACTCAAGGTGCACCCTTGGTGTGGGCTGAGTACACCCTCCTCTTGTAGTTGAGCCTTGACTGCTGTTGGCAGGTCAATAGGAGGGATTTATCCAGGCCAGTCAGCTGCAAGGACTGGCTGTGACCACTGACCACCAGCCTCTACCTTCTGTGGAGAATAAGGTGTTCAGAGACAGGGTAGTTGTGCTCCTATGTGGTCTGTAGCTATACACCACATAGGAGCACAGGCTCTGGGGTTTGCTAGGTGGTGTAAGCCAAGGTCATCCCCCACCTGTATTCTGCCTGGGGCCACCGTCTTGAGCTATGTAGCAATCTGAGATGGCTGCTGCTTGTGCTGGGCTTGGCGATTCCCAGATAAAGCCAAGCTGTGAATCTAGGTTGGCTGCTACTATTGCTGGGCCTGGGGCCACTTAGCAAGAGTTACAGGGGCTTCGGACTCATTGAAGCTGACTGTTGCTTGCTCGAGGGATTTAGGAAGTTATGAAGCTTGAGCCAAGACCAGCCATTCATATGGAAAAGTCACTGTTAACAGCTTGGATGGGCCCATAAATTGTATGAGACTGAGTCTCAGAGGATCCCCAGGGCAGGGCAAACAGTGTTAGCCAGATTGATAGAGTCTCAGATATGGCACCCGTGTGCCAGCCTCGTGGCTTTGTTGGGGGAGGGTTCAGAAAAGGGACAGTGGCTTCTGCCTGCCTTTCTGTCTGGGTACAAGCTGTCCTCTAGCTCTTGTCTTAATGCCAGACACGTCAGTTCCTCCCTGTATACACTGGTGCCTTTCAATCTACTACCCCCATGCTGGAGCTCAGAGGGAGTGAGTCTGAGAGAGTACATGTCCGGGTTCTTTAAGAGAAACTGCTTGGAATTCCAGAAGTTTCTTCCACTGATTCAATCCCCACTGGTTTTTGCAGCCAGAAGTAATGGAGACTTATTTTCCTGGCACTGGAACCCTGGCCTCGGAGCCTCATGTTGGGCTGGGACTCGTCACTCCCAAGATATCCCTCTTGAATTTTCATCCACCACACGTGGATGTGGGACCAACCCGTTCCATGTCACCTCTGCCCTACCAGTCTGGATGGATGTGGATTCTTTAATTCTGTAGTTGTCAAACTTTCATTGAATTTAATGAAATGGTTCTGAATGATGGTTGTTCTAGTTTAGTTGTAACTTTGATATGGTTGTTCATGGAGGTGAACCATGTAGACTCACGCCTCCTTCTTGACTTGAAGCCCTGCATATTCTTATTTGGCCCCCAAAGCAGTCTGGTGAGACAGGAGATAGTGGCCCTGCCCTTTTGTGGATCAGAAAACTGAGGCTTGTTGTGGTTAATGACCTGCTGCAAGGATCATGGCTGGAGCTGCGTTATCAGCACGAGTGATGGGATTAAAACTGTCGCACCTCGTGCCGTGTTATTTGAGCTGCACACATATGTGCCAAGTTGTAAAACCTGTTAAAATAACCAGCATTGATCATTCTAGTGTATCTCTGTCTTTCCAGCAGCCCTTTGAGGCGGTAGGTGGGTGATCAGATTAAACGCTATTGATGTTGAGTGCTGGTGTCTCAGGATTGGAAAGAAACTTCAGGAGGGCCAGGCTTCTCCTCAACCCCTCTGTATCCCCTCCTGGTGACTGCTGTAGTGGACATGTCATTGAGGTGGCCTATTCTAAGCAGATTTGAATGCTGAAGAAAGTAAGCTGACTACAACAGGGATTAGGAAAACCACGTGACTCTTCAGCCGTCTGTGTAAGGGAGAGGTGACGTTTAACATGGGGGTGGAGATGAGATAGAAGTCCAGCCTAAGGTTTGAATCTTTTTTGAAAGATGTTTATGGCTTGGCCTGGGTTGTCTTGCCACTTGAGGGTTTGCTAAATATAATTATCATACAGACATAGTTATAATGGACCAATTTACTTAACCCCAGAAGGGAAATAAGCCACTTACATGCTTTGTGAGTCCAACAATGGACATGGCACAGCCAGCTCTGTGGTGGACGCTGGCCTGTCCCTCAGTGTGTGGGATGGCTAGGTGGAGTATAGTGCATTTTGCTTCTAAAAAACCCGACATAGCAAGAGCGACAGACTGAGTGACACAAGTCCTAAACTCTGACTTCAGCTGTGGAGGTGATAGGGTATGTGACACTGAGCCAGTGAGTCTGGGGACCCTAGTCTAGGCTGCCAGGATTCTGTTACGTTATTTCTTTACTGCTGGAATAATTGTACTCAAAGTCTTGTTTACGTGTCAGTTTGCCATCTCATACATGTGCATATGGGCAGTTTATCTAGTGAACTCTTAGTCATTCTTCAGGACCTAGCTCAAGTGTCTCTTTCATCTGTGAATTCACTCAAGTTATTTTGAGAGCATACTATGTGCCAGATTCTGGGGGTGTAGCATCAAACACAGACCCTGCCTCCCTAGCCTTGCCTTCCTGTCCCCAACCCTGTGTCTGTAATGGATCTTCTTTCCTCTGTAGTCTGCAGCCCAGTGACTGCTCCACTAAGTCCAAGAACAAAGACTTGCCTCTTTGGTCCTTCCACTTCCATCTAAGTGAACTCCCTAGAAGTCACACAGCAGATTTCTCTACGGAGATTTCTCTACTAGCGCAGCAGTGGCCAGAGCTTGTCAACTTCTCATAATATGTAGGAACGTCAGGGAAAATTAAAGCCTTCCAGAGTCTCGTAACCTTCATGCTGGTATCTGAGCTTTGGCTGCTGCCCTTATCTAGTTCATGATGAGGAGGAGAGGCATGCGCAGTCGGAGCATTGTGGGTCCTGGTAGACACTCCTACTGACAGGAAGCACATGTGTCCCCTTTCACCTGCACACGGGCAGCAGGCATTTCCTGGCCATTGTTTGCAGGGCTTCGCAGCACTATTTCCGCCCACCAGTGGAGCGGGGCTGGAGCCGGCCAGCTCTCACTGGCCTGGTGTTGGTGTGCTTCTTGCCCAGGCCTGCATCGCGGCCTCTGGGGAGCCAAGTCCGGCTGGCCAAACTGCCTTCCACCCTATTAACAATGAGAAGATCTAGGAAAGACGATTCTCTTGTATAAACAGAAATGTGGCAGCCCCACCTGCTTTCATATACATGCTCTCAAGTGGGTTCCCGTCCATTTTTTTTCTTGGTGCTGCGTCCTGACAGCAGTTTACTCAGGGAAGTAACTGCAGTGAATTCATGTACCATGGCAGGAGTTGCATGTGGACACCCTTGGCCCAGAGGTGCAGAATGTTTCCCCAAGATTTACTGGGGAAAAATTTGGCTCTTAGAAGTTTCATGTGGGAAAGAGAAGGTCAGGATTCTGCAGTGGGTTGGGTGTGAATGCTTGATCAGTGTGTTGTGTGTTTTCTCATGATGAGCCTGAAAACTGAGGGTCTGTTTTGGAGGCTGGTTGGCCTCCTGCTGTAGCTGCCCTTGCTCAGCGCACCGTGCTGACGTGTGTCCTGGCTCTGTGTTGATTATAGATCTAGTTCTGCCCTTTTAGAGTGAAAGGTATGCCTAGAAGATGAAAGCAGGGAAGGATAAGTAGATTAAACCAGACGCTCGTAGTTTCTCTTTTTAGAAATACCAAGTAGTAATTGCAGCTTCTGAGCCTGCATTTATTTTTGTCCTCTCTCCTTATCCCTCTTGTTTTCAGATGACTGGGGCAAGGGATGGTGGACACTGTTAATCATGTCATTGCTTACACACCATTCCGGACTCTTCTGCAAGAGCCAGCCATCTGAGGGCGGGGCCCCAGAATAATCGTCACACCCTGCAGAGTGCTGTGCATCCACACTGTGCCCGAATGAGATGGAAAGTCATTTCAGGCAGCAGTCCCCGTGTCCATGCTCTGTATGGGCACTGTGCTGTGTTCCCAACCAGGGACTGGTTTGGACACAGTTGCTGGGGGAGTTGGCGAGTCCTCATGAGCACTCTCTGTTGTCCCTGCAGTGTGTGTCCTGCCACAACGACCACCCCAGCAGCTGAGCTTGGATGAGGCCGGTGCATTATGTACAGTGTAGAAGACCTCCTGATCTCTCATGGATACAAGCTGTCAAGAGATGTTCAGGCACCACACGAGGCTCACTGTGAGGAGCGCCAGCCAGCGAGGACCAGAGCGAGAGCGGGTCATGGCCTGCTGAATGGGTGTGAGGATGGCCCTGCTGCCTTCCCACACGGTAAGGCATACCCGGGGACAGGACCTGGGACTGATTCTGACAAGGGCCGCCATGCACTGAGAGCCCACGGAGAGCCTGCGAGCGTCTCTGTGGCCAGAATGTCTGAGGAGGGGTAAGTGAGCACCCACCATTTTCTTCTGACTCGGGGGTTTGGCAGGGGGTATGTGATAAAGTCCTCTCACTCCTTATACTCGGCTGGGATCTGGGAGGGGGCTGAGGGACAAGAATGCCACTGTCCACTGAGGTATTGGGATGCTCCGGGAGTGTCGAGCACAGGGCCGGGCACCAGGAGGCCATCAATAAACAGTGGTGAGGAACGAGTCCGTCCTGCTCAGCACTGCATCTCGGTGCTCGGCCTCTCTGTCCCCTCGTAATCTCTTGATACGGCCTCAGCTGGAAACCAGTTTATGTCAGGAACACCTTCCTAGTACGCTACGCTTTCTTACTGATATGTTTGAAGATGTGGTACATTACTGAGTTGAAAGAGGTTTGCATTCTCCTCCATGTGTGAAGAACACCTTTCTTCTTGTGTATTCATATAATGCCACTGGCTCCCAACCCATGTTTTCCTCGCACACACGCCGGGCCCAGTGTGGGTCCCCATCTAAACGCAGCTGCGTCGGCCAGTGTGTGCCTGCAATAACAGGGGAGGCTGGTTCTGGGGGGAGCAGAGCCAGCATGGGAGAGGAGCCCTGCGGTCTCATCCAAGCTGCTTTGACCTAGAGGAAACCTTTGTCATCACTTCATAAAACTCTTTGTCTTTAATGCTGTGCTGGGACCAGGCTCAGACCAGGGAAGGAGGGCTCTTCCTGTATTGAGCATGTTAAGAAACTGTGTGTAACTGGCAAGAAATAGACCTGTCTTCAGTGAAACAATAGGCACGCAGAAAGGGGAGTGGGTTGAGTCTAAAGGGAATGAAATAGCCTTTAATTGTTAGAAGTCACCTTTTTACAGAAAGGATCTTTTTTGTTCATTGATAGCTTTCAGGCAAAAAGCAGGAGGAATTTTCTCTCATAATTCAGAGAATCTAATACCTGGGTTATCGAGGAAAAACAAAGGTGATTCTCCCTCTTCATGCCCATGGTAGTGAAAGGAGGCTTGTGTGGACAGGTCAGACCATCTGTCTGGTGGAGGAAGAGTTCCATTGATGGAGACAGGTTCAGAGGGGGACCCAGAATGGAAAAGAACTTCAAGCTGCTTTTATATAACTTTGTTATTCACAAATCACACCTGCGTCCACTGCTTTGTTGGGCTTAAGTCCGTTCTGAGCCATGTTCCCCAACAAACACACCCACCATGGACTTTGGAAGAGGATGCTATGGATGAGTTGGCTCAGAATTAGGGCAGCTTAGTTACTATACACAGACTTGTGCTTGATTTTCTCTTGCCTGCTGTTGCTCCTCATCTTGTGCCGAGTGTATCTGTACTTTCCACCTTGATTGTAAGGTCCCAAGAGCTTGTTACAGTGCCAGGCGTGCGGGGATTTTGTTGTGCGCTTGTGGGTGCAGGTCCTTCTTCCTGCCATCCTAACAGCATTGGGAAGCAGGAGGCTCAGTTTCTATCCAGGTGCTGACAGTGGCTGTGGGACCCATGAGAGGGTGCCAAGCAGGCTGTGTGGGGTCCCCCTCCCTTGGGAAGGTCTGGATCAGAGATGAGAGGCGGGTCCCCAAGTGGAAGGTGCTAGAATCCCCTTTAGAATTCCACCAGGGCAGTGTGGCTCCCAGCCTCATCCACAGCTGGCTCAGGACTTTCTAGCCCTTGTGCGGTAACAGGTGCCTGAGGACCACGGTGCCCACCAGCCCAGCCTCTCGGTGGGTGGCATCAGCCTGTCTGCCAGAAGCCTTTCCTTCTGTCATGAGTAAAGTGCCCAGAGGAGTGGCTTTGTGTAGCTCTGGGATGTCTTTATATAGATGATAGAGATCTTGACAGAGCTGGCTTCTGCCCCGTTTCTGTGGTCGGCTGATTAACTCGGGAGGTGTATACTAGCTTTTGGATTGAAGGTTGCCTGGTAGGGTTGAAAAGGAAAATGCATAGTACATGCTTGTAGAAATCCATGTCAGTGCCTAAAGCCTCAGAGACTAGCTGGGTTGGGCTGTGATGAAATGAAAAAAAAAATTTAGTAGCGAATAGAGAACTGAAAACAGGAGGTGAACAGAAAGGTGGGCAGGAGGAGGATTATTTTTTGTCATCAGAAAAAAAAATGTGCTTTTGGAGAAAGCAAATAGGTGCTAATAGTTAACAGCTTAAAAATTTAAAACAAGAAAAAGGAAAAATTAAACCAACCGTACTTTGGCTTCTGCACATTCTGAATGCGGATAAACAAATGGTGCTGTGGCAGGTGCCAGCCTGTGGGCACTGGATGAGTGCCGCAATGGCCCTGCAGCCTGGCCTGCGCTGGGTGACCTGCCGGGCTGGCCCCTGGGTCTGTGAGGGAACTCGGGGCCCAGGATGGCCCTGTGCAACTCCAAGCCATCAGGGTGACTAGGACACGTCACAAGGGCCCCCTCTTCCTACAGTTTCTCTGGTGGGTTGAGGTCCACCCTAGAGTATGCCCCCCCCACCCCACGGACCAGTCTCCAGTGCTCCACTGACTCCCAGGCATTTGGAAGGCCACCGGGGCTGAGCAGAGGCAAACTGTTTTATTCTGGCAGGACAGTGGTGATTGTAGGCATGCTGGCAACGTCATTACTTCATAGCCGAAGAACGTGAAGCCCAGAGAGTGTTGGTGACTTGGCAAGGGCCCTGGAGGCAGTGGAGGGAGCCCAGCTCGGGCCACAGGCCCTGAGCCGCCAGGCCAGCAGTGTCTGGCACTGTGCGGCAACACTGGCTCTGGCCAAAGCCCCTGCATGCGCCCTGGCCCAGTTTGGAAAGGGCGCTGGAGCCTCTGAGCGCCGCTCCCAGTTGTTCGGTGCTGGACTGCATTTTCGGGTCCTGGTCCTGGCCCTGTGCCCTCCCAGTGGCTCGCATGGATGTGTAAGCGCTTCAGAGCCCAGCTGCGTCCCTTTCCTGTCGGGGAGCTGCGTGAGGAATGCATCCTGTCACACCTGCAGCAGATACACGCGTATCGTGCCGCCTCTCTGTGACGCTGCTCAGGGCTGTCCACCAGCCGGGGTGCGGTGGAGTGATCAGGATTATCTCTTTCCCTCTGACAGTTAACATCAGCTTAGAAGACAGTTCATGAAGGGGCTCGTCATATCAAATAAAAGTTTAACAAAAAGAAAAAAGGAATACAGCTGTGGGGATTTGACCACATTTCCAGACATTCAGGATATGTGTTTCCTAACTTGCTGAAGAGGAGGCTATGCTTTGAGCTTCCGCTGCCATTAGATCCGGTGCTGCTGAGCACCGAGATGGGCCGGGAAGGACAGTTCTGACGTGAGGAGTGGCGAGGGACCAACCGAACTTACCGAAAAGCTCCTGTGCTCCAGCACCGGACCCAGGACCAAGCGTCTATTCTCCTCTCACGTAGCTGCTATCCAAACTGACGACTGGAGAGGATTTGCTTCCCGCAGCTACAGTCAGTGCTGCACTGGCTGTCTCAGGCTGGTAACTTCACAAGCGTTCCAAGTACAGATCATGGACTCTGACCCTCATTGCCTGACCCTGCTCGGGGGCCTTCCTGGGCCCCGTTGGCTGTGTCGTCAGCCCCCGTGCTTTGTCATGGGCCCTCCAGTCCTCCTCCTCTGAGCCACACTTGCCTTTCCTGCATCCTCTCCCATTTCCAGGGTGCCAGCCACATGGGGCACCGTGTGCTCCCCACTCCCTGAGCCCTGCCCGGGAGCACCCAGAACCCCCTCTTCCCCTTCTCCGCAGGAAACCCACCGTACCAGTGAGACCTTTTCCGCTTTCTCCTGTTAGAGTCACTCGCTCCCTTCCATTCTCCCAACGCTTTCTCGTAGTCCCCAGACCGTCAGCTCCGCAAGGGCTGACACCAGTTCTCATTCTCCTCTGCTTTTGCTAATCCCTGTTGAAGAATCTTGCATTTGTTGAACACTCAAGCATCTTTCAGAAATCAGTACATTGGCTCATAACCTAGTTCCTTTATGGCAAGGCAGTTGGGTAAGTGCTGAGTGTTTCAGGATGTTGGCTGTTGTGAGCTGGAGGTGGAGAGGGTTTTGCCAGTGTAAGGACCTGTGTGAGGCTAGTTCGGGGAGGTTCTGTTGTAAAAGGAGGGGTGTTGGCCTTCTGTTCTGGACGGTTCAGGCGGCAGTGCTGATGGCTTCATTCGGACACCGTCACCAATGGCTTCATTTGGAGCAGGGAGGCAGGGGAGAGGAACTAACAGAGACTCAGAAAAACGCCCAGCAAGCCGGCCAGTCCTGGTGGCGCAGTGCCCCTCCTCCGTGGAGGCTGTGGGCGCAGGAAGCAGAGCCACCTGGGCAAATGGGGGACTGTAATGGGGGTCTCACGGGCTTCACTCTGTGTGGGGATGAGGAAGCCAGGAGCCAAGAGTGGTCCCTCACCTGCTGTCTCTGGTTTGGAGGTTGTTCCCCTGGGGGACTCCTTGGGTCTCTGCCCCACAGTTTCTCTGTCTCTGCATCTCCCTGCACTTTTGCTTCCTCCTTTGCTGACCAACCTCTGCCCTTCATGGGTAGTTACTCTTCCCAGGAACTTGGGCTCATGGCTGGTGACTTTTGCTCCCCTCTTGCCTCTGTGTCATGGTTACACTCCAGAGCCCCCTGATGACCACTGCCCATTTCTCTTAGTCAGCTTTCTGAGAGAAAGACTCGATAGTTTGGGACAGCCAGTGGGTGCTGTGGCCACGGTGGGGGCGGGGGCAGGGGCAGGGCTGGACAGGGAGGGACTGAACAGTGATGTCTGAGCATTATGTGCTATGGGTAAAGGGGCTCTGGGTGAGGGCAGTCTCCAGGCTGGGCGGGGGTACTGGCCATGCACCCCAAACCTGTGCTCTTCACAGATCATTCACGTAGTAACTAGCGACATTTCCGCTTTGAGTCACGGACTCTGCAGAGCTCATCTAGACCCTAAGTGGTCTGCGAACAGGTTGTGGTGCTGAGACTGGCTGAAAGCTTTGCATGGCAGTCCCTCACGCGCTAGCTGCAAAAAAACCTCACCAGCCGTGTCCGATGTCACTATAGCAATCTCAGGGGCATAGCTGGAAACAGGATGTCTGTAAAACAGCACATAGTCAGCCAGCATTCTATAGATCAAATCATTTAATGCGAGGTTTTTATTATGTCCTAATTTTTGCCATATAATCAACAACAGATACTTACCGAATGCATCTTATATGTGGCACCTCTGTCCTCTCTCTGGCAATACAAAAAGGATGCTCCTAAAAGCTTCTGTTTACATCTGTGTTCAAGCTTATAATAAGTATTATTTTAGTTCAGCAGTTTGCACTAAGTTTAACTATTTATGCACATACTGTTTCGTTCCAAGTCTTGCTCGCCAACACACACACATACAGATTAAGGGGGAGATGAGGAGACAAAGGAGAAACGCTCCTGTTATCTACACACGGAGGAAACTGCTGCTTAAAGTGCAAGTAGCTGTAACTGAATAACACTCAGCTACCATTCGGCTATGCAAAACACTGTTATCAGGCATTCACGGTTTCCTTCATGGGTTTCCTTTGAAATATTATAATCAGAGGCAACTGTACAATAAAGTAACACAGCAGAGGTTTGAATCTAAAAGTCACACCATAATAGGTTGTCTCTGCTCAGCCCCAGGAATTCTGGTAAAAAGTTTTGTTAGTTAACCATGAGAGTGACTTGTAATTATCTCTTGTCATCAGTGGCAGTTGTAACTAATTAGAGACTCAGCCACAGAGGCGAGTCTCTGATGTGGCCGCGACCTGGGGCCTCGTCCTGGGAGGCTTGTGTCTGATCAGTAAACACCCATCCTAGGTAGTGCTACTGGATATGGTAAACAGTTAATTTTCAGAGGCTTTTCAAGCTTCTCTCAAATCATATCCTGCTTAGAATGGTTTTCCAAAAAAGGAATGCTTCAAGTTTAACATCTGTTTCCATGTAGCTTGTTCTCTTTAGAAAACCATAGTTCCACAAACATTACTTGTCTTTTAGCTTCTGGCTTCATATCCTAAGTGTTAGGTGTCGTTTTTTTGACCTTTTCAGAGTAAAGTCTGAATCGTGTGAGCTGTTATGCTCACAAACACACATGAAGATTCAGACCTGCTATTTTTCCCACCGTCTTTTTGTGAACTCTTTTTCTGAGGTGCGTGGCTCTTGCTCACAAGCAGCATAGCCTTCCCGAAGTGCCTGGGTCCCGTTCTCTCTCTCGCACACACTCTCCTGTCGTTTTGCTCTCACCAGTTTTTCCCGACAAGAAGCAGGTCGGCCCCTTCGAACGTGGGGTTTCTGAACGAGCAGCGGTGAGGAGGTGCTTCTCGGACAGGAAGACTGAGTAGCTCGGTTGAGAACTTCGTCTGTGCAGGTGGCCGTGTCAGCAGCAAGAGGAGAGTTGTTGGTGTTGAGTTTTTCCTTAGCTAGAGAATTGGATTGGTTAGCCAGCTGGGACACAGGCAAGGGAGAGACACCGCATAGAAAGAACATGAAATAGGCATCTAAAAACGATCGGAGTGGATCTTCAGTTCCACTGACTTTGTTTCAAAGGTGACTACAGTTGACCATTGAACAACATGGGTTGGAATTGTGGGTTCAGCCAGCTGTGGATGGAAAACAGTGTTTTTGATCAGTGATTGGGACTCCGTGGATCCAGAGGGTCTGGTATAGGCATTGTTCCGTGCTGTCGTATATAAGAACTTGACCATCTGTGGACTTCGGTATCCACTGGGGTCCTGGAAGCAGTCTGCCTTACCTGTTGGACTCAGAGTTACGCCTCAATTTTCAACTGCATAGGGCTTGGTACCCCAAACCCTGTGTTGTTCAAGGGTCACTGCATCCCTCTCAGTTCTTCACAAAGCAGGAACAGCCTAGCCTGTAGTCTAGCTGACAGACTGACATGTACCAGCTGTGCGGCCTCAGGGCTTTGGTTAGCTCCCCTGGGCACAGCGTCCTTGTCTGTCTGGGGAGAGAGTGGAAAACAGCCGGCTGTCTGGTTTCCTTGCTCCTGGCGGCTGCCTCCCCTCCTCTTCACTGCTCTGAGCTTGCCTTCCAAACAGCAGAGGAACGGAGGCACAGAGAACGCCCCGTAAATGTTCATTGAGTAAATGAACGAATACATAAAAGTGAGGGGTGGTAATAGAAACATGAAAGGGAAGTGAAAACTTGGGTGTCTTTTCTCCATTGTCTATAGTGACAATGTATGGACTACACTGGTGAAGATATTTTAACTTGGTAAAAATATAATACATCCTTGTTAAAGAGAGAATAGGAAAATACAGGAATAATCTGTCTTACCTGTTGGATTTATGTGAGCGAACATGGATTGGAGCTTGCTCTTCCTGCTCTGTTTTCATAAACTAGATATTGGTTTCTTCTACATCGTCATCATGGAAACGGGTGTAGCTTCTTCCTTAGAGACCAGCCAGCACCGGAGGGGCAGGGTCTTGTTATGACAGTCGGCTATATCATTGTTTCCTGTGATTGTGAAGGCCTATAGATTACAACTGAGACAAAGACAATGCAGACCTAAAATAATCACCAGGTTGAGACACACAGTTCTTCTCCTCTCTCTCCTTCATGCCCCTCACCCTCTTCCTTGGATGATGTGAGCGAAAGAGTTTCAGAATTAAGTACTCTGAATTGTTTAATTGAGTTAACAATAGTGATAATAACCAAAAACAAGAGTTTATGATGTTAGACACTTGGCCGCACGGTTTAAATGTATTATCTCATTAACTCCCTCAGCAGACTTTGAAAGGATGGAATTGTCACCATCCCCTCAGTGTAAATGGGGAGTCCAAGGCAGAGAGGTGGAGGGGCTGCGGGAGGCGTGCAGTTAGGCAGTTGTGTGTTGGCATCTGAACCCGGACCGTCTGGCTGGCATCCGGGGCTGAAGTACCCGCTCTCTGGCAACATTGCCACCCTGCTCCCTGCTGGTGCTGTGAGAAGCCTGAAGCCACCCATGGCCTCATAGCCCTGTGCAGGTGCCACAGCCTTGACCATTCTGCTGCCCCTAGGGTTGGCTGCTTGCTCACAGGGTTCCTCCCACCCCCAGGTCTGACTACAGGCACTGTCTTCTCATTCCACTCTTATCTGTCAAAGCCCTTTCTCCTTAAAGCATGGAGATTTCTGAGAAGACGATTGTTAACCCGTGGTAAATGCAGGTACAGCCACCAAGCACTTAGATGGGGAGGCCCACATCTTGAAGGAAGGAGGAAAGGCATTTGCCCTGACTTTCACCTGGTATTTACCAGAGGTGAGCTCAAGCCCAATAATCCACACTTCTGCCCTTGACCTGATACGGCCCTCCCTGAGGGTCAGTCCCCTCTCTACAGTCCCTTCCACCGTGATGGTACACAGATGACATTTTATACAGAGGGCTATTTACGTAGTGTAGTACATTGACTATACCAGGACATGCTGAAAAATCAAATCGCAGGCTTAAGGTCCATTAAGAGCATGTTCTGTAGCAATATGTAGCCAACCCTTCCCAGAAACATGTCACTCATCAAACACTGGGGCTGGTGAATACGAGTCACTCAAGAGATGCCTCTATACCTCTGCCCATCTAGAGGAAAAGAGCTTCTCCTTTGAGGTGTGCGAGGTTCTAAATTCAGGTAACACCTGCTACCTTCGTGCTCGGACTGTGCCCCTGGCTAAGACTGGCTGGCCCGCCTGGAAGGGAGTGACTTCTGAAGCAGTGACTGTGGTCCAGTGCTGCAGCCACCATGATCCCGGTGTGATGCCAGAGTTTGAAGGTGATGGCAGCGCCAGCATCTGGTAGGCTGGCCGACCTGCAACTGGAAGAAGTCACTGGGCCTGAGGCCACTTTAGTGGAGCCTCCTACCCTCCACCTTGACCTCGCAGGGAAGCATAGCTGACTAGACTCTGGGGCTGCCCACAGGGACCAGATTCAGGATTTTGTTCCTGGAGGATGGTGGGCATCTATCCCATTGGCCATCGACCACACAACAGATGACAGTAAGTTTGTGTGGCAACGAAGGATCTTAGAGTCCACCGAGAAGGTAATCCCAGAGTGTGTGAAACCACAGTGAAGGTCATTCAAATATTGCCATTCTAAGTAGGCTTTTACTTTGCAAAGAAAGGCACTATTGTGGCTGAAAGTGAGTCATATAAACTAATAGCAACATTTTATAATGTTTTCATCATGGCTTTTATATATTCAGCGACTAGGTTTACCTGTTTTTCTTTAGACACGTTGTTTTTCACATGTTTATATTTCAAATATTTTCCAAACAGGTCTTATCATTTGTTATCACGTCTCTTTTCTGTGATAAAGCACAGCGCTGCAGCAAGTATAACTCCTGTCTCATCTCCGTCCTGTCCTCCCAGGAGTTCTCTGTAAAGACCCTGCTTGTCTCATTGAACTTGTCAACACAGTTTGTCAGGCTATCTCATTCCACATTGCTCTCCTTATCTTTTTCCCACCCTGAATCAATGTGTTCAGCATGTTTTTGTAAACTGTGCCATTGTTAAGTTTTTTTAAATGTAAATTATTAGTCTCATTTTTCAGAAAAAAAAATTCATTTCTTTTTACTTCTTCAAAGGTATTGGAAAATATACCCTTGGCTTTGAAGCCATCTGAGGTAGCACACATTTTAGCCAGTAATAGACATCATATATCCAAGCCAGTAAATATCTACTCTTGATAACTTGTGTGAAGGAGAAATTCACCAGAACTGTCACCATGTGGGGTCCACTTGTGCCTGTCAAAGTGAGGCTCATACTAGGTTCAAAATACGTGATTATTCAATATCAGGTTGGCCAAAAAGCTTGTTTGGTCTTTTCCGTGCGATGGCTCCAGCAGCTTGCTTACGTTTGCCTTCAGTCACACAATTGTATTAGACTGCATTGTGACAGCTGTTGTATCAATGTGCATTTTTAAAAGGCACACCAAATTGGTGAATTTTTGTGCAGCCATTTTAATATTGAAGATGGAAGGAAATATACAACATTTTTGATGTGTTATGCTTGATTTCAAGAAAGATAAAAACGCAACTGAAACGCAAAAGATTTATGCAGTGTACGGAGAAGGTGCTGTGACTGATGGAACGTGTCGAAAGGGGTTTGCAAAGTTTCTTGGTGCTATTGACATTTTGGCCAAATAATTCTTTGCTGTGGGGCAATCTTATGCATTGGAAGATGTTTAGCAGCCCCTCTGGCCGCCACCACTAGAAGCCAGTAGTGGAAGATAGCCGACATACTCAGAATATCCAAGTCAATAAAGTTGGTGGTGAAAATAAAAATGTGTCTTTCATTTTACAGAAAAAACTAAACAGCCTTTTTGGCCAGTCCAATAAATGCTTTATAGTATCATGTGGACTATTTTTAAAATAGATTGTTTAAAATTTCCCAGATGATGTCTGTTTTCCTTAAAATGGGATTTAGTTGCATTGTACAAATAGAAAAAAATTTAACCAGAATGCTTAGTCATTTTGATTAGCTATAGATGGCAGTTTTGACAAAGTGATAATGTAACATTTTGGGGAGGGGAAGAAAATTGGCCACATTACTCGTGTAGGTAGTTTCAGTCTGTTTATATTCTTGTCCTGTTTATGTCTCTATGTCTTCTGATTATGTTCACCATTCATAGATAGACAGGTAACACCTTGGGATTTCAGCCGCCTTTTGATATTTAGGTGTACCGCGAGTTTACCAAGAAACCAGATTATCCATTGAGGAAACGAGCAGAAGCCACACAGTGTGGTTTCTTCCACAGAGCCGTGCACCCCAGGAAAATGTTTGTAAGACCGTAAGGAATAAGAACAGTGCTTATTAAAGCTATGTGGTACACAAAGCCCACTCACCACTCCGACGCTGGGTGTCAGCCACACAGTACCTAATGATATATTTCACTCTCTTAATCAGGTCTGTGATCATTCAAACTTCTTGTTAAGCTCTAATTTTTGTCTTGCCCTTGGGCTTTGCATAACATATAAGATCCTCTAGCCAGTAGGTGCTGATGATTTTTAAATGGTTCCTCTTCTGCAGTGTTGCTCAGGCTGTGGATGGGACTCACAGAGGACTTCCTAAGGGAAGGAACGGTGGCTTCCAGAGCCCTGGACTGTGATTTACCAGCTCACCTGGGCAGGTGGGCGGGAGGGAGATGTGCAAGCCCCCCTCAGGAAGCGATGGCTAATCCCTGTGGAACCTGGCCCAGGAAGTGCTCTGCTGAGCATTCAAAACCTAGGGGTTCAAAACCTGGTTTTGATGACAACACAAGCAACCAAGAAATGGCCTTCAGCCGGCCCAGTGTTAGGCAGCTTGCACTGGGTTTGGGTAGTAAAAGTTGAAGTGCTGAGGCCGCTAAGTGGCAAATGCTTTACCTCCAGTTGCTCTTCAACAATATTTTCTACTTTTTCAACCGGTAATTCAGTTTTGCTTTAAGTGGCTGCTTAACAAGTTATCGGGGGCTAGGGGTGGAGGCAGGATTTGAAGAAGTAATTCCAAAATAATAATAATGATAAAGAGTAGATTTTTGCGATGCATTTACCACCGGGGCTCCTGCAGAGCAGCAGCCTCCTGCCTGTGTGCTGGGAGTGGCCCTGCCCCAGCCCGCGGCAGCCCCAGGCTTCACACGCCAGGGCGGGCCGCACTGCCCTGGAGCCTCTCCCGCTCCACTCTACCTTGCTATCGGCTGAAAAGTGGACTGTGTTGTAGAAATTGTTTGAAAACACAAGAGACATGTAGACACGTGAAAAAAAAATTAACCTTACTACTGATCAAAGAAATGAAAATTGAAACCAATGAGAAGTTATTTTCACTCATCTAATAAGAAAAGAAATGATTGTAATACCAGAGATGGGAAAGGCTCACCAAGACCGCCTGCCGCGCCTCTGTGCTGCCCCCGGGAGTGTAATTGGAATGGCTGATCCAAGGTCAGGTTTAACAGTGTAACGTAATGCCCCTCATCTACTAATTCCTTTTCTAAGGATTTATTCTGAATAATAACCTAAGATATGCTTAGTGTTTGTGAACAATAGTGTTTCTCAAAGTGTTTTAGAATGTAATCTACACAGATGTCCAACAGTGGTTAAGTAAGTCATGTATGTATGATAGAATACTAATCCATTAAAATTATGCACGTGAAGAATTTTTCATGACATTGGAAGAAGCACAGCAGAGTGGCCAACTGAAAGGGCTTTGTGCTCCCACTTCCCAGGTTTTAATTCATTACCTACCACCATGTAAAAGTTGTGTCACTTGAGAGAGTTGTTTAACCTCTCCATGCCTCAGTTTCCTTACCTGTAAAATGAAGAAATAATGGTGATTGTATAGTTAATGACAAAATTCATTCTACATGCTTTGCATAGTGCTTGACACAGCATAAATGCCTAATTAATGTTAGTGTTTAACTTTTGTGCTTCAGTTTCTTCCTTTGTAAAATGAGAATGACAGCAGTCCTTCCTCAGAGGAGTGCTGGTGAAGCCTCAGTGAGTTTGTATCTAGAGCCCACTTAGTAAGGCCCTAGCCTACGGCAGCAGCTGCGTCAGCTGCTTGTACTACAGGCGGCGGGAGACATTCATGTGGTGCAGGCCCTGGAAGAACACGCAGGCTGTTTGAAAAGCACATCCCTGCACACACACAGACTAGAAGGTATCAAAGTTAACTGTCTCTGGGTGGAAAGATTATTAGTGATGTTTGGTTTTTTACTTTCCCATATTTTTCCAAATTTTCAACAATGAATACATATTACTTTTATAATTTAAAAAGTAAACAGCAGTTTTAGAGTTGAAACTTTTTCTGCCTGGCCCATGGTTAATCCAAACAGTCGAGTACCCCAACCATCCTCTCAGTGACTGGCTTTTCTCTATGAAAGTCCTAGTGTTTGGTGATTTGCACGCAGTTGCTTAAAATTTTTGTACGCCGCAACACTGTTACTCAGGTTTTTTCTTCCGCTGCATTCGAACAGTGACTCTGCACTTTGGATGCGTGCCAGACCCATTTGAGGAGATACTGAAATACACTGGTGTTGGGCTCCTTTCTACACTGATTAGATCCAAATATAAGGTGAGGGCCCTAGGCATTGATAGTTTCTTCTTTGTGTTTTATTGCTCATGCTGTTACAGATGTGCCCACTTTTCCCCACCTCCATGCAGCCCCCACCCAGGCCATCACCACACCGTTGTACATGTCCCCAGGCCATGCATGTATACTACACTCTTTGACTAATTTCTTTCACCTTTTTCATCTAGTGCTCTTCTACCCCTACCCTGGCATTGAAATTTCCCAAAGGCTCACGAAACTCTAAAGGGCAGCCAGGTGGTGAACAGCGGCCTAGAACTAGGCTGGCACTTATACTACACTGAGCACCATTTCCTGCCTGGGAGAGAGTTCTGCCCATGAACAGAGCCCTCTCTTCCTCTGGTCAGTCTCAGAGTCAGCCGTGGAAGTACTTCCCACATTGTCTGAAGGGAAGGCTCCCTCAGGGTACTTGTTAAAATGCAGTGGCACCCCTAGCCCCTACCTGAAGCTGCCTTCCAGGGAGAGAGACTTGGTTATGTGAGTCTTTAATGGACACATGGATGATTCTTACCATGAGGGAGGTGTGGGAACTCTGCCAGAGCCATGGCTCCATCCCAGCTGCACACTGGGAGTTCCTGGGGAACCTGGGAAGACACTGATGTCTGGTCCCCCTCCTGCCTCCACCATTCGAATGGGTTGGAGCTGGGATACTGCCTGAGTATCGGGAGCTATAAAGTCCCTCTGGATTCCGATGCCCAGTCATGGTAGACAACCACGAGCAGGGTGATTCCCAAAGTGGAGCGCTGGGACCAGCAGCATCAGCGGCATCTGGGGCCCTGTTAGAAATGCTCATTATGTTCCACATATGAGGATGTCATGCAGTGTTAGTCTTTCTCTAATTTCACTTAGAATTTTATCACCAAGTTTCATTTATGTTGTTGCAATGGCAAGATGTTATTCTTTTTTATGGCTGAGTAGTATATCATTGTTTCAGTAACTCATAGATACAGAGAACAGATGTGTAGTTATCAGAAGGGAAGAGGTTTGGAAATGGGCCAAAGGTGGGAAGGGAATCAATTGTATGGTGATGGATAGTACTTAGACTTTTGGGGGTGAAAACTTTATAGTATATACAGATGCTGAATTATAATGTTACATACCTGAAACTTAAACAATAATTAAAAATTCACTTGGAGCCCCACCAGGCCTACCAAACCAGGAACTGGGGATGGGACCCAGAAGTCTGTGCCTTAGCAGCCATCCTGTGATTCCTGCATGCAGTGGGGTTTAAGATCTGCTGCTATAGGGTGGGGCTGTGAAAACCAGATCCCCAGACTAGCTCCCTAAGAGGTCAGTGATTTGGGCTGAGCCAGGAACAGACTCTTGGTGGCGTTAGACCACACTTGAGAATCATTGCTCTCAGGCTCACCCTTGTTCCCGTGGGCATTCAAAGCAATAAGGGCCTCGACATCTCTCAAGTGCACCCAGTGTCCTCATGTCCTGTGGGCAGCCTGTTGCTGCCACTCCTGGGCCCTTGGATGGCAAAACCCATGGCTGCCTGCCAGCCATAATTAGTGGGATGTGTTTTCTTTAAGGTCGACAAGTACTCTGTTTGGGAATGTATTTTTTCAAAGCACTAACCTACGTTTGACTTGGAACACCAGGCACAGAAGCAGTGTGCGCGTCCTCCCTCGGTGTAACTTGTGCCCCTTTGTTTTGTAGGTTTTGTCATCCACCCATGCCAGCGTGGTCCGCTCAGCACCAGGGTGGTCACAACCACGCCTACTGGAGAAGAGGACAGGAAGCCAGTGGCATGCGGGGCCCCAGAGACCGAGAAGACCTGGAGGTCAGAGGAGTGGCCCAAGCCCCCAGCCTGCCTGTCCACGTGAGGGAGGGTCCATGGGAAGTTGGAGGAAGGACGGAGAATGTGATGAAGAAGGCGGTTTGGGAAGATGAGCTGAGAGTGGCGGGTCCCGCCAAGTGGCGGAATGTAAGCGTGGAAAGCTGGAACCAGCCGAGGAGGTTAGGAAGGCAGATGTCTGATGGTGACGGGGAGAAACTGTCTCAAGATCTATACCCTTTCGTGCGAGGAGAGCACGTGCTGAATGCCCAGAGCAAAGGGAAATCCCGGTCGCTGCCTCGAGTTCTCTCCCCCCAGAGCCTGAGCTGCACGGAAATCCCACTAAGCCATGGGCACTTACCCGGTGTCCCTACAATGCCATCTTACCCTCCAAACTGTGCACCGAGTTTGGAATCCACAGGGAACCCCGAGCAGGGTGGCTCCTTGGCCCCTTTACCGTGGCCGAAGTTTGGGAGACCCCTCAAGCCTCCATCCTACGACTCCCACCAGCACTCTAGGGGAGGAGTGGAGAACAGCGACTGTCTGGACAGCCAGCAGACGGACCCGAGTGACCCCTACCTGACCAGAGCTAATAACCCCCGGCAGGAGCTCGGCCTGCCCGACGCTGGTCTGGAGCCGCCCATGTACGTGCCTCCCCCATCGTACAGGTCGCCGCCCCAGCACATCCCGAACCCCTACCTGGAGGACACGGTGCCCGAGCAGGCGTGTGATGGTCGCCGTCATCCGACTGAGGAGGCTGCTGCCAGCTACCAGCTTCCTTCTGGTTCCTTTGCAACTGGGAACGAGGATGGCGGGAGCCCACACTCTCCTCAGAGCTTCTCACAACAGTCCCATCCCATCTCTGCTTGCGACAGATCCGTTCTCTACATTCCCTTTGATGACCCACGGATACGACACATTAAACTGGCCCGACCCCAGGGTTTCTGTGAAGAAACAAAGGTGGATGAGAAATTGCACAACTCTGGTCTGGTCTCTGCCCCCGAGCCAGCTCATGGAAACATGCACCTCGATGGTGCCACTTTGAACCCACGGAGCGTCACGTCCCCATTGGGGAGTAGGAGAGGCCCTGCCCTTGCCGACCCTGGACCCCGGTGGCTGTGGGGCCAGCTCCCCAGGGAGGGAGAAAACGGCGGCTTTCCTGACCAAAGAGACCACTGTGTGATGAGGGGACAGTGGCCTGATGCGAGAGGCAGCCAGCATGGACGAGCAGAAAGCCAAGTCTCCTCCCCAGAACCACAGGGTGAGAGCACCTGCGAAACCCGAACCACGCTCAGAAAGTTTGAAGCTGGGATTCAGACCAAGAAAAGTTCAAATAAAAAAGTGAACGAGACGATATTTTGTTTGGTTTCCATCCCGGTGAAATCAGAATCACATCTGCCAGATACAGACACGAACAACAATGCCTTAAAGCAGAGCACTGATAAAAAGCGTGGGCTCGATGAGAGCATGGCTTTGCAAGAACAGAGCCTGCTGAGCATGTCTTCCACCGACCTGGAGCTGCAGGCTCTCACAGGAAGCATGGCCGGGAGAACCGAGTTCCCAAAGCAAGAGCTGGGGGAACCAGGAGAAGGCAGACAAACAGATGATCTCAGATTCATTCACCCCACAAAACACAGAGAACTCCAGTATTCTGGCTCGTGGCCAGGGCACCAGTACAGAGATCAGCAGACACAAACCACTTTCACGGAAGAATCCAAGAGCCCCCAGCCCCTCCCTGCTGAGAAGTCGGAAAGGTCACCTAATGCAGTGCTGACTCCCACATTTCTAGACCCTACTGCCTCCAAAGCTCAGATGCACACGGCATTCGCTTCCAGTGACCAGTACCAGAGGCCAAATGTTCATCACCTGAAAGGTCAATTGTCCCTCAACCCTTCTAGCCACAGTGCTTTTTCAAGGACTTCCTTATTCGCAAACCAGGCCCCTGTGCCAAAAGTGGGCCGTAGTCAGTCCTGCATAGATGGCCATGGACGTGGAGCCAGCCCCACATCCAGAAACGAGGTGGTGAAGGGGGCAACCACAGGTCCATGCAATAGTCAGCAGCTGTTTGGTCAGTTTCTTTTAAAACCAGTTAGCCGTCGCCCCTGGGATTTGATAAGTCAGTTAGAAAGTTTTAACAAGGAGCTTCAGGAAGAGGAAGAGAGCAATCGTAGCAGCAGTGGCAGTGAGGACAGTGAGACTGAATGGCAGCCAGCAGGCCATGCTGACTGCACAGCCAAGAGCTTGGGCTTCAGTGAAGACAGCCAGGAAAGGAGGGCGGAAGGACCGCCAAGGAGGCTGGTGCTGGGGGAGCCTGTGTTCGCGTCGGGAAGGGTGAAGAGTAAGTCTGAGAGTTGGAGTGAGGAGCAGAAGCCTGCCACCTGCCACCAGGGTGCTTATCCGCAATACCTGGGCCCCTCTCGGGTAGAAGACAGCAGCGGTGAAGCGTTGCCATCAGTACAGGGGAGCTTGATTGTGGAGAAGAGAAATCAGGAGTTTGGGAAAAGAATAAAGGAGCTGGCACTCAGCCCAGGTCCTGTGAAAAGAATGATGTCCTCTGGGTCAAGTGACACAGCGTCCTCATCCCATCCCGCTGAACTGAGGGAGCCCCAGCAAAGGCAGGAACTCCCCAGTGTTTTAAGGTCTGTGGAGCTGAGCAAAGCAGCCCCTCCGAAGGCTGCTGGTGGGGAGCACAGGGACACAGCGGTCCCACTCTCTCTTGCCAACAAACCTCGAGGACTCTCGGCCCCAGACTTGAGGTCTGTGGGGCTGACCCCAGCCCAACAGCAGAGTGCCAATGAGTTAGATAGGTCTCCAGGTGAAGCGAGTGCAATAGAAATCCCCCCAAACGAGTCCCTTCAAGCGAGGGCTGCGAGGATCCTGGGCATTGAGGTGGCAGTGGAGTCCCTGCTGCCAGGCGCCAGGGGAACGGGACATAACCAGCACCTGGAGCATGATGGCAGTGCCTGCAGGTCAGTGTCCCCTCAGGAGGAGCTGGTGTCCAGCCCAGCACAGTTGGATGACCCCAGAGAGTCCACCGATGCCTTTTATGGCAGGAGAAAGTGTGGCTGGACCAAAAGCCCTCTGTTCGTAGGGGAAAGGGACAGTGCCCAACGGGCGCCCTGGACTTCTGAGTGCTCAGGTGTAGATGGAGCCATCCCCAGCAAAGCCCCTGACCCCGAATCTCAGCCAAGTGCCCTGGAGTCCAAGCCCTTCAATCATAAGGACACGGGGACAAAACCACCATTCCGGTCCACTTTGTTTCACTTTATAGAAAGGACTTCGAGTGTGGCAGGCTCAGAAAGGAGGCTCAGAAGTACTTCCAAAGTGATTGAAAGTTTACAGGAGAAACTGGCTTCTCCCCCCAGGAGAGCTGACCCCGACCGCTCGATGAGGATGAAAGAGGTGAGCTCCATGTCTCGGATGAGGCTCCTGAGCTCCCGGAGCGCGGGCTCCGTGGAGGACGCAGAGGAACTGAAGGCTGAGAGGGGCCCAGGGGCTCAGCCGGGAGGCCTGGTATCTCTAACAACTGCGGACCTGACCTGGAAGGCGGGAAGTGCATTCTCTGTCTGCAAGGGTGCCCGCCCACTGGAGGAGAATGGGCATCTGGCAGCAGGAAGGGAGAAGAAGAGCTTGGATCAGGACTTCTGGTGCCCAGGTGAGGAGTCAGGCAAGCGCCAAGGGTTCAGTATTAATTTGGAGTCCTTGGGGCATAAAAAATAGCAGGTTGGTAGATAATGAATATTTGCATATTCAGAAAAGAACAAATTGATCCTGTGAATTATTGTACCAAAAGAGTCTTCATTTTACAAAGAATTATCTAGAAGCCTTCCTTAAAAATCAAGTCTTGTAATATACTTTAAACAATTATGTCTTTATAGAAATGATTTACATAAATTGCTGTGTAAAAGTACCCATATAAAAACTTCCTGGGCCCTTTACTGTGACGAGCTGCATCGATAAGTGTTCTAACTTTGGCGCAGGCACCTTGGTAAATCCTGTAGGGAGACCACGGCGTCCTGCCCTGTGCTGTCTCCCAAATACTGGCACTCGCCCAGGTGACCCTCTTCGCTCTTCATTACCCCAATGAGAACAGACACACAGGTTGATTTAAATAAACTACGTGCCCCGTGATGCTGTGTGTCTCACCTTTCACCTTCCAAATTCTTTTGCTCCCACTGCCGCCCCATTTTTGTGTTTTTACTATCACACTCTTGATGAATCTTTAGTAAACAAAAAATAAGTTTTCACTTTCTCAACACCCCAACCCTAAAAAGTTCACTCATTAACTCTATTTCTTAACGGCCCCTAAGTTCTGATTTTGAAATCCCAGGCGAGATGGTTTTGGCAGCAGCAGACCCTGCAGGCCTTTGGGCCTCTCCATCCTCTCACTTAGGGAGTCTTTAGAGCCTTCTCTGTTTCATCGAGCCACCAGGTAGGTTCCCAATGACAGGAACAGTGTGATCTTCCTCAAGCACAGTGTCATCGTCCCAGCTATGACACAGATAGGCCAGGAGACCTCTGGGCATCTCGGTGTCAGACACTTTCGTCAGGGGCTGGAGATGGTCACTTACATGTGCAGAAATGATCAGAAGAAGAGCTGAGGTAGATATCAAAAGGTCTGCATCATAAGCCACAGACTGGAAGGGACCTTAGGTCATACATTCAGACCCTTTCACAGTAAGGGAAACCGTGGCCCCTGAGGTGAGTGTTACTGCGCTGCCTCAGACCCCAGCCTGACCTCCCGCGCCAGGCCCTTCCATCCTGGGCTGCCCCAGCAGTGTGGGTCCCCTCCCACCTCCGCTCCTCTGTTTTCTGTTTCGAAATCCAAGGAAGGATTTATTTGTTTATTTGCTTTTCCATATGGACAGACGTCATCTAAACATCTCCATTTTTAGAGTTCAGAATGTCACTGTTTTTTTTCAGCTTCCTCTTACTTGCTTCGAAATAGATTTGATCTTTGTGGTGATTCTTTTCTTTTTTTTCTCCCATCGCCCTCACCTCCCATCCCCTTTGGCAACTATCAGCTTGTTCTCTGTGTCTGTGGGACTGTCCTGTTTTGTTTTCTTTATTCATTTTTTTTAGATTCCATATATAAGTGAAAACATACAATATTCGTCTTTCTCTACCTGACTTATTTCACTTAGTATAGAATCTTCTAGGTCCATCCATGCTGTGACAGTGGCAAGATTCCATTCTTTTTTATTGCTGTGTAATATTTCATTGTATGTATGTATTACAACTTTTTTATCTCCTTGTCTATTGATGGGCACTTGGCTATTATAAATAATGCTGTGGGGAAGATAAGGTTGCATGTGTCTCTTTGAGTTAGTGTGTTTGTTGACTTTGGATAAATACTCAGAAGTGGAATTGCGGATCATATGGCAGCTCTAATTTAATTTTCTGCAGAACCTCTGTACTGTTCTCCACAGTGGCTGCACCAGTCTGCATTCCCACCAACGGTGCGTGACAGCCCCCTTTTCTCCAATTCCTCAACAACACTTGTCAATTTTTTAATGGCAACCATTCTGACAGGTGTGAGGTGATATCTCATTGTGTTTTTACTTTGAATTTCTTTGATGACTAGTGATATTGAACATCTTTTCATGTCTGTTGGTCATCTGTATGTCCTCTTTGGAGAAGGGTCTGTTCATGTCTTCTGCTCATTATTTAATTAGATTATTTAATGTTTTTGGTGTTAAGTTGTATGACTTTTGGAAATTAACCCTTTATCAAATGTATCATTAGTGAATATCTTTTCCCATTCAATAGATTGCCTTTTCCTCTCGTTGGTTTTCTTTGCTGTGCAAACACTTCTTAGCTTGATGTAGTCTAATTTGTTTACTTCTTTTGTTTCCATTGCTTGCCCGAGGAGATATATCAGAAAAAAATACTATTAAGAGAAATGTTGGAGAGTTTACTGCCCATTATAGGAGATTTAATGTTTCGAGTTTCACGTTTAAGTCTTTAAATCTTTTGAGTTTATTTTTGTATATGGTGTAAGAAAGTGATCCAATTTTATTTTTGCATGTTCCTGTCAAGTTTTTCCCACATTACTTAGTGAAGAGACTGTCGTTACCCCGTTATATCCTTGCCTCCTTTGTCGTAGATTAACTGACCATATAAGTGAGAATGAAATCCAAGAATTTAAAAGTAGATGGAAAAGATCACTTGTTTCAGCTAGAAGAATCCAGAAATTTTTGTTAAAAAGTCTACTTGGCACTTTTTAAATTTTCCCAGAAATGCAGCATGAGTCGTAGGACTGTTAGCCAATGTTGCTCTGTTCCTTATGCAAAATACTACATTATTGAAATAACTGATTTTTCAGGGCCCTCTTGGATCTGACAGACTTGGTCTTTGCCGAGGATGAGATTACTAACACTGTGGAAAAAGTGTTATGCAGCCCATTTTTGAGCTGTGGGAATTTATTAGGCTTCGTATGATTCCTCCTCTCCCGCCCCCTCCCCCCGACCCCAAAGTATGCCCACTCACTTTTAAGTGCTGGTTAAAGAGACAGCAGAGGTTTTTAAAGTGAGTTTCTTTGTCTATAAAATCAGGATGATTTTATTAGTCCTGCCTCATTCTGAGAATTACAAGGACTTTAAAATAAGACAAATCCTATTAAAATAAAACACCAGTTTGTAAAGATTTCTATGTCCCAGTCCAAGGCCACATATTTCAGGAAGTATTGTATAACAAAATTTCTAGTTCAATGAAGCACTCCCTCAAATTTTAGCTTGATCATTGGCATGTGAACGGGATGGGATAGGTATCTGAAAACACCTAGAGAATGCCAGTTTTAATTTTAGCCACTAAAAACACCACTCCTGTGACGTTATTTTTTTTAATCATAGTTACTAACAATTAGAAATACTTTTCTCTCTCTCGTCTTCTGATGTATTTGTTAATACATAATAAAATGACGAAAAAATCTGAAAGCAGAAAGCTACAAATGATGTTGGACAGCTACCTCAGACATCCTTCAGTAACTGCATAGCAGGAGGCCAGCAGGGAAGGTTTCTTACGCGTGCGGTGGCCGGGCGGGACGCCATCGCTCTTCCATGGGGTGGCCCCCAGCCTCAACGTGCACGTGCGTTCTTCAGAGAAGTCATAAGACGGAGGTAGTGCCGCTTGGCATATATTAAAGTTTCTCCTCGTTGTTGCTTTACACGTTAGAATATAGCCTTGTTGCTTTGTTGCTAGTAAACTTTTGGACTTTGTTTTTCTTTTGCTAAATTTTATTTTGAACGCAGCAATCCTCATGTCTATCCCCACCCCACCCTTTCCTCCACCACCCCAGTGTGTCAGAACCACTTCACTGCTCCTGACTGCACAGCACACGTACAGTTAGGTTTCATTGTGGAATTTCAGACTGAGCATATACTGTGTTTATCTGTAACTGCCCCCCATGCCCCCTCTCAGAACTTTATTATCTATGTTGCATTATAGTACGTAGCATGATAAAGTGTCTTTATTTCAGCCTGGTGATGAGCATTTCAGCTAACCTCTTTTCAGTGGACTTTTTGGGCTCTGGCTAAGAAATCGGCAGCTCAAAACCAATTCAGGGAATGGAATCCCATCTCCACTGTTTCAGAACCTGCTGGTTCAGAACCTTGTGGTTCCCTCAACTTCCATATACCCCTGCAGTGCGAGTGCGGCAAGAGAGCGAGGGAGACGCTGCCTCAGGGCCGCTGTGGGGGTCATCGGGGGAGGTTTCACGATGCCACGTGATGCCACTGGAAGGCTAGACATCTGCACGTCTTTAAGGGGGTGCTCATATATGGAATGCCACTAGGCCAGGCTTAGTGACTTGTCTTTACCTGAACTGTCACCCACAGGAGCCAGGACCCCCAATCTTTGGGTACCCTCTGTGTTCTGTAGATCCAGGCTGGCCCGTCGGGGTAGCCCCTCTCGTGTGCTGCTCTTGGGCACTTGAAACGTGGCTCATCCAAAGGGAGATGGGCTGTAAGTGTGAAATACACACCCGAGTTCAGAGCCTAGTGCAGAAGTAATCTAAAATTTCTGTTCTTATACCGATTACTGTTGAAATGATATTTTGTATATATTTGGTAAAATTACATGCATCATTAAAATTAATTGCACCTGTTTCCTTTTCTTTGCTTAATGTGGCTACTAGAAAATGAAAACTAGACCTGGGCCCTCCGTGACCTGAGGAAGGAGCCCACGTTCTGCAGAATGCTCTTACTGCTCTCTGTCTCTGGGCCTTTCACTTCAGCTGTGGGGCTCTGGGGTGCAGGCACGTGCTGTGGAGGTGTCCCCATGCCTAGCCCTGAGGGGGCTGGTCAGTGCCCCGGGTCTATGTAATGAGAGGCTCACTCGCTGCTCCAGGCCTCCCCAGCCTCTCACAGCTGCAGAGTGCCCTTTCCAGAGCCATCCACAAGGGACTGCCCACCTCGTTCCCAGCGGAGAAACAGACATCTTCACTCCCAGCGGCCCCTCTCAGAATCAGCTCGCTGTGAGGCTGATTGAACACTAAGTGTGATGCTCAGCCGGTGAGATCCTCTGCTGTCCCACCAGGTGATGTTCTGTGAGACGTCAGAAGGCACCGACCCCGTGACTTCCGCTGCCTTTCGCCTGATGGGTACTTGGTGCGTGGGTCACGTTTGACAAGCAGTGAGCTCCTCTCCCAGACTCAGCCACTGCCCTCTCTGGTTTGCAGCGGCAGACTCAGAGTGCTCTAAATGCTGTCTTAGTTGTCACACTGGCCTCGTGTCATGAATGTGTCATGGCGAAGTTGAGCCGGTGCAAGGAGGACGTGCTCCTGGAGACATTGGGATCTGTGTGGCTTCAGGATGCAGTTTCCCAGAGGTCTTAAGAAGCAATTGTTTCTAATAGTTTCTACAACTATCAAATTGTACCATCCTTCCATATTTCTTATGTGTTTTCTCCTAAGCAGTTATGAACTGCTGTGGCAGGAATTTCTGACCATAGAAGGCACACATGTGTGCTTTGGGTCTGCCTGGACCCAGAGATCTGTGACTCCCAGGGGGTCAGATTTGTTGTCCCCTGGCACAGTACTAATGGCAGTTTAGGACTGTTGTTTTTTGTGTGGTGTCCCATCTGGGAAACCCAGGACATCTGGGCCCAGTT
Source organism: Tonatia bakeri (assembly GCA_004024845.1). Taxonomy (NCBI): domain Eukaryota; kingdom Metazoa; phylum Chordata; class Mammalia; order Chiroptera; family Phyllostomidae; genus Tonatia; species Tonatia bakeri. The sequence continues at coordinate 277,549 of PVIA01000180.1, forward strand.
TGGGATTTTTCAGTGTGCGCTACAGAACAGATCCGTGGATGGCCCAGACTTACTCACCTGTGTGGGGGGAGGCCCCGAGGATTTGTGCTAACAGGCCTGTGTCCAGCCTGGGCCAGCTTGCCGGATGCTGGCAGTCAGAGATAGAGACCCAGCAGTGAGGATTGCGGGGTCCTCAAGCTCTGCTGTGACAGCATTGGATCATGAAGATGCACACTGTAAGGCAAACTTTCATTAGAGTTGTAATTTACAAAAAAATAATTAAACAGTCGTTGGCACCAGCCGAGCACACCTCTGCTGGGTAACAGGCATTGCATTTAAGGCTAATTACATTTCTCTGTCAACATCAGAAAGGGACCATCCAAATATTGAGAGCAACTCACATTTTTTTCATCTGTGATTAGATAAAGATCATACATGTCCCTTCAACTCAGTGATGATAGTTTTCTACTCAGTGAAAACAAGATTGTTGACATGGATTTTGCTCCCTAAACATATTTATTTATGCACTGAGAATTAAACCAGAAACAAACCAGTTGAATTTTCCCCTAATTTTTTTTTCTATCTTTTTTTTCCCACAGATTCGTACGACCCTAGCAGAGTGGAGAGAGTGTGATGAGATGGCAGTGAAGTGCAGGCCCGCCGTTTTTGCTGATTGAGTGTCCTATGGTTTTGTCTGTCAGCCAGCTTGTCCGTGTGTCAGCTAGACTAGACACTGCTGGCTTGTAGTGCACTGTGAAGTCCATTGGCACCACTACCGGGAGACTTCATGCCTGCAGAGTCGCTTTGTGGAAGTAAAGGAGTAGTCTGTTAAGTCACCTGTTTTTGTAACATGAACAGTTAATACCTATTTAGAAAAGAGTCCCATAGACTCTCCTACATGATGGATTTGGCCAAGCTGGTAAATAGTTTGGTGTTAATCTGGTTCTGTGACAATCTGAACATGGACGACAGAGGGAATGTTTTTGAAAGGACCGTGAATGTCCTGAGTTCCTCCTCACATCCCCAGGGCCTGCGGTCCGTGCTCACGCGGAGGAGTATGGGATGCAGGCCGTTTCCCAGTGTTTCTGCACTTTGACTTCAGGGGAAATGTGAACGAGCATATCCGATCCATTTCTAATCAATTTGGCCTTCTGCTGCTGGGAGTAACTTAACTTATAAGTAACTTGCCATCAGAGACTAAAAGCAATATCTTTTTATGTTTCTAAAAGATTAAAACTTGCTATAATGTACTAAGAGTATTATTTATCTGGTAATGAAATACTAGGATTGTTTGCAAACATGCCATCATCTGCTTTGCACTCAGTATTATCTATTTTTATTTCCTGTATGGACACTTAGAAATTCTTTATATGAAAAATAATTGCTGGTTTAAAATAGACCATTTTAACAAAGTGACTATATTTCTTTTTACAAAAATGCTATTTTTCTATGTTGTAGACAGTTGTTAGGTGGCAGATTTATAAGGAAGTATTTTATTTAAGAATCTGTACCCCTTTGTGTGAGAGGGACCCTGAGAGGGTTCACGTTTGCTGGAAAGCATATACCCCATATCCACTCACAATTCTGCTATTCCTATTTTACTTTAGAAAAAGATGTCAATATTGACATTTTACAGGGTTTATCAAATAAACTGTTAACAAAAATTTTTTTACAAATATAGCTATAAGGTTATATAACCCTCTCAAAACCAGCCAACATCCTTATGACAATTTTTGCTGCCGTGTCCACTAGAATTACCAAAAAGCATAGTTTCATCTCTGTGTATCTATGGGGCTCTGCCCTGAGACCATACTTTCCTCCCCTTGCCCCCTGTCCCTTTAAGAAATATGTATTTTTGTCTAGAATGATCCTTAATTAGTCTCTGCATATTTTTTAAAGTGCTAGAGACATTTTAAATATGCCATTGCAAAAGTATTATGAGGCCTATGTATTCTACTGTGTTTACTATTGCATTAACCTGCACAAAGTTTATGCATTTATTATGCATTTGCCTATTCTTTCTAAGTAAGGTTTTCTCGTTAGCATTTCCTGAATACGTTCTTGTTTCTTCCCTCCCTCTCTTTTATTTTTCTTTTTGTTTCTACTTTTCTCTTTCCTTTTTTTTTTTTTGAGAAGCCACCTTATCTATTTTTAGACATTTCAAATTCCTAAAATGTGAACTACTGGGTGGTCTGCAATTTGGCCCTAAAACAGCTCTGACTGGGCTTCCACGCCTGTTTTTATCTGCACCATATGATTCTGTTTCATAAGAACTTCATGTATTTGGACTGTAATAAACAACACAGAATCTAAGTAATTCTAAAAAATCTTTTCAAATACACTTATCCACAGGCTTGGGTCACTTCTTTCCAGATTTTTGGCTCTTGTGAAAAGTTATAGTACGCTCTGGTTTTCACAACACAAAGAGAAGGGCCAGGTCTCTGCTAGGAGAAGCTTAAATTGTTTTTCCCAGGAAAAATTTACTGGATAAGAGGTTTATTACTGTGTCATAGTCAGTGAATCACTTAAGTCATCTGACAGAACTAATGAGGGTGGTCGCCTGGGGGCCTTGTGGGTGTCCTGCTTCCCTTTTTAAATGCAAGTGTAAGAACTATAGTATATATACATATGCAGATAGGTGTGTGCATATACAAAGAGACATTGTACAATGTACATATAAATGAACTCTGTTCTGACTTCCTTCTAAATTTTGTTGATCCCATGTAAAGACTTCTTTTAAGGAAAAGAATTAAATTTTAGCTTATTCCTCAAGAAAAAGAGAAGGGTAAAGAGAAACAATCATTGTACCTTATGTATATCACAAACAAACCAAAATATGATACTCTTGTTTTATTTCATTCTAAATTGTTGTATTATAGCTTTGTGAAACCATTCTGAATTTAGTTGTTATTATCAATATTTATACTTCTAAGCTTCATTTCTGGATTCCAGCTTGCAAATAAATCTTTTGGGGGAGAAGGGAAGGTAACTTTGAAAATTTGACTTTTAAACTTGCATATTCTAAGGGAAATAATACAGTCTAATCAGAAATTTCCTAAGGGTATTGAACCAATTGCTAATCATCCTTTTATTATTTCTATTGCTCATGTATACATACGTCTTTGGTATTACTTGTGGCTGAAAAAAACTTTTTGTCTTTTATGTTTGTCATTGTTTCTCTCTTATGAATGACTAACTTTTGGTGTTTAATAATTTAGGGCTTGTACAATTAAATTAAAAGTTCTAATTTTTACCATTTGGACTAAAAATTAAATGAAGAATTACATATGAAATGTATTTGTATTAATTTGCCAAAGGAAAAAGTGTTAGTAATATAGCTCTAATTACCTCTTTGAAGGAAAGTTCTCAATGACTGAAAACCAAATATCGTTATTATCATTTTTTAACCTTATGTTTCTGCAAACCACAGAAAACCCCTTAGACGCACACACAGCTCTGGACTGCAGCTTCAGAATCCTTCTTCGTGTTGTTCACAGCTATTTGGATTTCTTTTTTAAAAGTCAGTTAAGAATGGCTACTCTCTGAGATCTGGTGTGTGTACTGAAAGTGTAGATTGCGGTTTTAATTCATGTGGAGATTCTAAGTAGAACATTTCCTGTTCATCTGACTGTTGGTGAAGGGCTGGTGTCAGTGGAAGTTCAAGTGCTTAAACTCCACCGGTTCTGAACCTAGACCCTGACTACTCTGTGTGGCAGCAAAATGACTGACTCTGGTAGCAGTGTGGCCGAGGGCTTCCGAGGAAAAATGATGAGCCCACCCACTGGTGACAGAGCTGCCTCCCAGCCCTGAGTGGAAGGGACGGATGGAAGATGAGACGGACCTGCCGTTGCATCTGTGACCGCCAAGGACTGTGTGTGTGTGTGTTGGCTCTTTTGTTTGTTTTGTTTAAAATGATTAAATAATACGCAGTTAAGTATCAGGTTATCATCTCCTGGACAGTGATGAGTGCAGCAGAATTCTCTCTAAATGTCTGAGCTTAGAGAAACACTCCCATTTTCAGAGTTCTTGTGTGCAGTTACTTCTGTGTTGGGACCATTGTTCTGCCAGATCTCCCTGTGCAGGGGATGGAGCTTGGGATGGAGTGAGGGTGGGAGTGTGTTTCTTAGCTGAAGCCAGTCTAGCAGGCCTGGGGGATTTCTGCATTTTCTCTGTGTTTTTCACGGCAGATTCTGTACATCTGTTCGTGGGAGGAGAGTTTGCTACTCAGGACAGAATTTAAGAGACACATTCCAAGTGACCTTTAAGAGTCTGCATGGTGGGAGGTCCTTTTCCTGGATAGTGGGTTGGCCCACTGTGGGACTGACCAAGGGGAGATGATAACGTAGCATTAAAGAAAGAGGGTCCCCAGCCTTCGTGGTAAGCAGTGGATAAGACTGTAATTCAGACGGAGGCCTCTTGGGAAGGTCGGTGTGGCCCAGCAGACTGCCCGTCGAAACAACCGTCGGGTTCATCAGCAGTGCGGCGAGGCAGGCAGAGCGCCTGCAGATTCCGGGCTTTGACTTTCGAGACCCCCTGCCACAGTTGTGTTTACTACAGAGGACAGGGACATCCTTGTACTGTGGCCTCTGACTGAAACTCTAACCCAAAGGCAAGTGTGGCCATTTGTCCCATTGCCTTGATTGGGGGTGAGGAGGAGTGCTCCCCAAACCATTCGCCCCTTTCCCAAGCGGAAGCCAGGCCCTGGGCCTGCAGCTGAGCCAGAGGGGCAGTCCTTCTGTCCTGCTGCCGTCACCCTCCCCACATGGGCCCAGGCATAGCCGTTTACTGTCACAGAGCAAGAAGGAGACAAAAGATTGAGAAGCGCATCGCAGAAATTAAAAACGAAAACCGCATGTCTCAGTGAGGGAGAAGAGCAGTAACTTACAGATTATGAACTCAATGAGGGACTTATTCTTCACCTGCATCAGCTGAAATTCAAGCCCTCAAATGCATGCCTGGCAGTATAGCTAAGCAGAGCATCTCAAAAAAAAGAAGAAGACCTTCTAAAATGTGGTGAAGACAGGGCCCCATAACCCCTCAGGAACTCGGTAATTGCACAGCATTTCCTCGGGCACCATCAGTGCAAAGGCCGGTGGGGAGGGTCCCAGGAGAGACAAGCGGTACTGGTCAGAGGCCGGCTGCGCTCCGACCCCCAGAGCAGGCGGTGCCAGAGGCCTTGTGGTGACGAGAGGTGAAGGTAAGTGAAGACTAGTGACACCAGCATGGCACATTTGAATGTCTTAAAGGAGCTCTTGTATTGCTCTGCATAATGTAAGGACTTGCTGTTTCAGGATGGCTGGCCTGCTCTGTGACACACGTCCCAAATAAAGACGTTGCATGAAAGTTCCTGTGCTCATCGTCTTTGGCTGCCCCGTGGGCCTTAAAGGCTGATCCCTGAGGGCAGCAGACTGCATGGGCACAGCCCTGGTGGCATCAGTAACAGGGACAGGTGGCCCGAGACGTTCCAGCCCCTTTGGTCTCCACCAGGTGTTTCCTGGGTGTTGGCGCTCTGCCTTGTGTTCCTTGCAGGGGCTTGCTGACATGGTGGGAAGAGGCCTGGGGTCAATTTGGGGACTGGGTTCGAATTCTAATGGGTGTCCTTGTACACATCTCTTCCCCAGATTCTGTTTCCACATCTACCATATTTTCAGACCATAAGACGCACTTAGGTTTTAGAGGAGGAAAATAGGGGAAAAATTTTGAAGCAAAAAATGTGGTAAAATATTTAATAACATAAATAACATAAATAACATAATATTTCACCAATGTAAATGTAAAGCTACATTCGGACTATAAGACACATGCCCCCTTTCTCCCAAATTTGGGGGGAGTGTGTCTTATAATCCGAAAAATACGGTACCTCTCTCACTCCTTGAATATAAGAATCAAATATATAGAAAGGCCCCCAGCACACTGGGTTTTCAGGGCATGGAAGGTGAACGTGGACCTGAACTTTGGGTCCAGGGGGAAAGCAAGTCGGTGTCTGGCAACTTGTAGTTTCAAATCCAGGCCTTGGTCCTTGTTCAAAGGTCTTGTGTCAAGTGTCACGTTTCTGGAAGCAGAGGCACGTGCTCTCAGTTCGTTCCCAGTAGCTTGATAAATGCATGTGCCGTTGTTTGCGAGTTTTAAAGTTCGGTCCCCCTTTCCAACTTAGGCTCCTTCTCTTTCCCAGTAGTTTTTCCCGACCGTGGTCCGTGTCCTCCCCTGGGCTCCCTGTGTGCGGGTCTCAAACTCGAGTGTTCCGGGGCCCCTGCAGTAAGTAGTCTGAACTCTCAGACCACGTTGAGGAGATGCAGGCTTTAAAGTAAGACCCCGCGGGCTGATCACTGAGTCCACATGTTAAAATATTACAGACAAAGAAGTCCTCTGACCAAATTAATACTGTGAGATGAACTGTACAGCCTGGGAATCAGAGGACCCGGTCCTGGGCTTGGCTCTGCGTTAACTAGCTGTGGCCAGCCACCTCCTCTACTCCCTCTGGAACACTTCCTAAGTGGAGAACAGAGATTGAACTAAGCTGGTTTCTTCCAACTTTAAGATTATGTAACTATTTTTGGGGCAAATCGGAAGTCCATAGGGTCTTTTGCCCTGCCCAGAGGGCCCGGGAGTAGTGATTCCCAAGCTGCGGCTATGCAGAGCCAGGACCCAGTGGTCGCCAGGGGCGGGAGCCCTGCCATTGCTTCTCTCACCAGGGGTTCCTCCTGTTCCAGTGACTTATCATGCTTCTCGCCCTGGCGCCGCGGCCACGGGGCTGACAACCTTGAAGTCTCCCAACGTGTTTTTCTTAGGTTAGAGCAGGGCGCTGGGGTGTCGAGGAGCCTGACAGTCAGCCCAAGGCGTTCATCCAGTGTCTGCAGACTGCCTTTCTCGCCATTTGGCTGCTTGGTGTCCTTTCAAATGCACTCAGGTTCAGAGGTGTTTTGGTCTCACCAGCTAAGCTCTACCCCACACATAAATCTACCCCTAGGTCAGCTCATATTTATTTCACAGGCTGGAAATGCTGTCAGTCACCCCTTTGCTTAGAATTTGGGGGACAACAGCTCCATGGAAAACCGTGCCAGCCCTCCCAGGCCCTGTGGATCTCTGGTTTGGATTTAGTTGGAGAACCCAGTGCTTCTTTGAGCTACAGGAGGTCCGTGCCTGATCACATGGTGTCTCCCCTGACTGTCTTCTCGGCTGCCTTTCTCAGTTCTGTGCTTCCTGCTACATTAACTGGATGTTTCTACCTCGCCTAACCACACTGGCGTGTTTCTAAGAGTGTGATAGCAGGGTCAGCTTGTGGAAAAATAAACCCAAGTGTGCATTTAGCTGTTGTTTCTTTGGCATATTTAAAATAAATGCTCAACATGGGATGAGGGAAGACAGGGACACTAACACAAACATTGTCAGGCCCCCACTATGTGCCAGGTATGTTATATGGATTGATTAATTTAATGTACCCCATTTTTAAAAAGACAACAGGTACAAAGAAGATGAATAATTCCTTATAGATGCAGCAATCAGCAAGAGGGATTCAAACCTGTTTCAAAACCCCAAAGTCAGTGCTGTCTATCTTAGCTTGGTATACCCCTGGTGGATGAGAAAATGATCATCAGTGAGTCAGGGAAGTATAAGGTTAACAGCTTATAATGCTTAATGCATTTGTTAGTGTCAGTTTCAGCTGCTTGTGTCAGAAAATTGGAAACTACCATGACTTAAAACAAGTCAAAGGCTTATTTTCCTCACACTTCCAGAGGCAGGCAGTCCAGCAGGTTAGCTCCGTGGCAACTGGGGAGCCAATTTCCCCGTATCTTTCTGCTCCAGCATCCTCATACAGTGGATTCCACCTTTAAGGTAACTTCATGGTCCAAGATAGCTGCTGGGGTGCCAGCCATCTTAGACAAATTCCAGGTGGCTAATAGCAGCAAGAGTTCTCCTTAGCATCCTTTAAAGAGACTTTCAGGCAATCCAACACTCTTCTGCTTATATTCCATTTGCTGGAACTTAATCCTATGGTCAAACTAGCTACAAGGGAGGCTAGGAAATGTCTTGTAAATGGCACCATTGTGGGTCTGAATAAAAAAGTTTTATTACTAATAAAGAGAGTGATGATAGTTATTGACTGGCAATCAGCAGTCTCTGCCATACTTAAACTACGTCAAGGCATTAGCCCCAGAGGGGGTGGGTGCTCACCAATCAGCAATAGAGAGCAGTTCCTCTGCCTCCCACGTCTCTGTGGAAAGCTTTGTGGTGGGAGCCTTGCAGGCAGCACTGAAGATTTTGTCTCACCGAAGACTAAACATGTTGCCCCACATTGCGAGTATGTAGCAGTGCCTGCCTTCCAAGGAGAGAGCAATCACGAGACCAAAAGGGCCAGCTATAAACAGCCACCTCTGCAGAACAATCTTAGGGCCTGTCAAATGCAAAACCTGGCTTTCCCGGGTGATGCACCTCCAGGGAAAGGAAATGATTTGCCAAATTGCTGGCCCTAGTGAGGAGAAAAGTTGTGAGGTGAAAGGCGAACACGGGAGTCCAGGTGCCAAGCTCCTGGGTTCTGAGAACAGCAGTCTTCTTCACCCTCCTCTGCTCTCCTGCAGACACTCATCACTCCTGCAGAGGCAGAGGCTGTGGACTCGGGGCGTCTACGTCGAGGGCCCAGCAGTCCCCAGGGTGGGAGGGGCCAGGCCAGTGGCCCTGGAGGTGGCTGGAGCAGCACGAGCACCTGCATCCTTCCCAGAAAGTCCCGGGAGCAGCCCTGCCGCTGCCTTTCTGCCCAAGATGGTACCTGCAGGCCTTGGAGACCCTGCAGCTTACCACAGGGAACTGGAGCTGACCTGGAGCAGTTCCAATCTCAGGTTTGCCACCGAATATTCTGCTTTTCTAACTGTTTCAGTTCCTTTCGGTCGCAGTGGGAGAGTTCTGAACTTTCTGCCCTGGTTTTCTGAGATCTTTACTTTCAGAGGTATCTCTGTTGAAGAAGACACAGCCCCGAAACACTTTGATTTTTTTGTCAGACTTTGTTACTAGAGGCAAAAATGAAACAGAAACCACAAGAAAACAGGTAAAGATGTCAGGGAGAAAATGGTCACCACGGAAGGCACGTTGCTGCAATGTAAACCAGCACAGCGTCCAACCTGTGCCCCCCGGCTGTCTCTGGCCAGGGGCGGAAGAGCTCAGGTCTGACTGGGTGTGTGTGCTGTGGGGAGGAGGAGAGACTGGGAAGTAGGGGGGACAACGACCACATTTCAGCAAACCTACAAGACATGCCATTGTTTGTTTCATCATTAAGAAGGAGAAAAATACTATTGGTTAAATTATTTCTTGCCTTGGGTTGTAAGTACATCCCAATTTCAGAGATGTTAAGATGTGAGCAAGAGATGTGCCCATAGAGTTGATAAATACAAGAACTAACCTTCATTCCTCCCTCTCTGGCCTCCCGCACGCACATGACTCCCTGGTGGGGCTCCTGCTGGGCTGCTTCTGGAGAGATCCGTGATCTCAGAGCACCTGGCCATCAGCACAGGCAGTGGGGATTTTCGGGCTGTGGCTTTCAGACTTGGGTGTGTATCCTAATGCCTGGCACTTGTTAAAAAAGAAAAGGAGGCTGATTTAGTAGGTCTGGTGAGGGAAATAAGACATTTCTTCTTTAAACTAGAACATCACATGATTTTAGTGCACTCAGTCCCATGGGCACTTGGGGAAAGTCTCTGGAGTCTTCAGAAGTGGTTCACAGACCGGACGTGGGAGCTTCTCCCCATCCTTCCTGGCTCAGGCCTCTCACAGGCCAGCCTCAGGCTTCTCTGCTCTTGACAGCGTCCCTGCAGGTCCCACTTAGGGCTCCTGTTTTGCAGCAGCTTCCTTGACCTGACTAGGTGAGCCTGGGGCTAAGGTCCGAATGCGATCCCCCCAAATTCGTATGTCGAAAACTATCACCCAAGGTGGTATCAGGAGGTGGAGCTTTCGGGGGGCAATTGGGTCAGGAAGGTGGAGCCACCCTCATGCATGGGATTAGTGCCCTTAACTAAAGAGACCCCAGGAAGATCCCTAGCCCCTTCCACCACCACCACATGCCACAGCAGGAAGTATGCAACCCAGAGCGGCCCCCTTCCCTCCGTGCTGGCACCCTGGCCTCAGACTTCCAGCCTCCAGGACTATGAGAACCTGTTTCTGTGCTTTGTAAACCAGCCAGGCTGTGGTATTTTGTGACAGCAGCCCAGACAGAATGAGACAGTTTGGGGAGCTCTGGGAGGCTCTTCCTGTGCGTGGTGCTGCGATGACTGGAATGGGGTGCAGTTAGAGTGTTGGATGTCACTGTCCCTCCTCCTGGGCAGCCAGCATCCTGAGGGTCTGGGCTGTGCCTGCCTCATAGGTCCACAGGCCTGATGGTTCTGGCACAGAGTGGCGGTGTCGGTTATCAGGCGTTTTTTAAAGCCAAGCACAGCCGTTCAGATGTTAAACAAAAGGAGGAAGTCGGGGCCGCCAGGTCCTCTATTTTAGTTCGGTCCGGCAGGAAGTGAGCACCATAGTCCAACAAAACTTTACAAGTCTGGAAGTGTTTACACCAAAGTGTTAACAATCGTTCTCTCTCTGGAGTTGGGATCGTGGGCATGTGTGTATGGTTTATCTGGATTTTCCATAAGAAACCGCTATTGCAGGGGGAAAAAAGGAAAGATTAAAAGAGAAAGTGAAGAAAAGTGGACAGAGAGGCGAGCTGGCTGCTCAGGTGGTAGGAAGGCAGACGGGGTGGGAGTGCAGGGTTAAGACGGGGTGGCGGGGTCCCACTGGGGAAAGGGCCTGTTGGGGAGGGAGACTCGGGGCCGCCCGAGCAAAGCAGAGACGGCCCAGCACCAGGAAAGGTGGGCTGAGGGCTTGAGCAGGTGTGAGTGGAGCCAGAGGAGGGCAGGGAACAGCCTGGGTGTCTATGGCCGGCAGACACTTTCTTTGTCACCCACCCAGCCTGAGCTGGGCCCCACCCGCTTGACGTGTGGGCCGTGCGGCTGAGTCATGGGAAGGATCCCCCCAACCCCAGTGGAGAAAGCCAGCAGGGCACACACAGCCTCTACTAACCCATTCACTCTCACAAGGTCCAGTCCAGTCTCACCTTCAGTCTGGCCTCTTGTAAGTCAGCACGAAGTGGCTCCAGAGGTCCCCACTCCCATTGGCCCATGCCTTCCATCCTGTCAATGTGGGGCCACATCCTCTATTGCTGTACAGTTAGGGGTAAAATCCAGTGATGTCGGATGTGACTCTTCACTCAATTATCAATATCAGGCTATTTTTCTTTTTCATAGGAGACAGGAGGCTCTTTTAAAAAGGCCCCTAAGTGCAAGCTGGAGGTGTGGTAGCCAGCCTCCAACATGAGCCCGTCATCCTCACTCTAAGATATTCGAGTCCTTGTGGAATCTCCTCCCACACTCAACAAGCCTACATTTTGTAACCAGCCAGCATGCTGCAAAAATTAGGGTTTGTGAATTCTGACACTAGGTCGTAAAAAACACTGGCTTTCAACTAGCTGATTGGGCACCTCACTTTGAGAGAAGCCAGCTGCCATGTCGGAAGGACACTCAAGCAGCCTTGTGGAGACCCCTGTGGTGGGGAGCTGAGGCCTCCGCTGGCAGCCCACACCAGCTTGGGGGTGCGCCACCTTGGAAGTGGACCGTGTAGCCCCAGCTCAGCTGCTCCCACATGATGACGGAACAGTGTGAAATGATAGATGTTTATTATACTTTTAAACTGCTGTGTTTGGAGGGCATTTATTTTGCAGAAATAGAAAACTTGGTCTGGGTGTTTGACCTTGAGGAAGTTAGAATGCAAAAGGGAATCCTGTGATTTCTGTTGGGAAAAAAGGAATATAGGACTAGGGCCTGGGAGGATTCATTCTGGTACCTGTATAATTTTGCCGCAAGGCCTGTCCTTTTTGTCTTTGACTCTGGGACAACAAGTGGCAGCTAACAAGAGAGCTCCTTCCGCCTTTGGGAAGCCCTGCATGCATGAACTTGGACGGAATGCTGTGTCTGCATCCTGCCAACGTGGTGCCGTCCAGTTCATACCACTGTTGCTAATAACTGTCTTCATTATAAAGGTCTGTGACTCTAGGAGGGTTTCCTGGCAGAACTATAATTGTGCCCATATTATACCTGGTTCAGACCCATTCCACATACATACGATGATACCAGGAAGAAAAATAAGCTAAAGTTTGCTAAACTTATTTCATTTACCATAGTTCATTAAGTTTGAGTAACCTCCAATGGGTGGCACCTGTGAAGGGTGTCATTTTTTTCTTAATTCAGAGAAGTTTCAAGTCACAGGAACTTTGCGTGGACCCTGGTTTCACCCACTCCAGAGAAAGCACATCTTATGAAAATCCCAGGTGGTCATTCAAGACAGGTTTCCTTGACGGGCCGTGGCGATGGCACACCGAAGAATCTCTGTGGGGCCCCCCACTTCCCAGAGTGAGCTCTGGTCACAAGTACAGAGTAGCCACCTCCACAGGAACCCCCACAGTGGCAATGGAGAGCCCCTGCTTTGGTGGAGACTCTCAGCTCCAGGGAACTGGACCATCCGGGGCCTTGGCCAAGTCAGCCTGCATGGCTCTGTCTGTGTTTGAAGGATCTTTATGAAAAGTGGCAGCTGGTCATTTTTCTGAGGCATGCACAGAACTCCTTTGGTTTGAACCTGGGCGTAGCAAGAAGTCACTCACCCGAAGAAGCCGGGAGTCTGCCTCCACAGGGCTCTGTCCCACCCGCTGACAAAGGCACACTGGGGTCTGCGAGGGCGTGTGATTGGATTACTGTTGAGCAAACCTCTGTTCTCTGATCCCCAGCGCTTGCTCCCCAGTGCGCACAGTGAGCACAGAGTTCAACCCCCCCCACCCCCACCCCCGCTGATTGGGGGTTTGGCCACATGGCTTGCTGCGGTCAGTAACAGGTTAGCAGGTGGGATCTGAGCGAAGGCTTGAAATGTACTCACACATACCTTCCTTCTTGTGCTCCTCCTGTTACCAGGACGCTGTGCCGCAGGCATTCCCACTTTTCTGGGAAAAATAGGAAACACACAGGGGCGGGCCACCCCAGTCAACCTGAAGACCCATGGCTTGCCACCTGGGTGACCCATGGACGACTAAAACAAACAAATGCTACCGTGCTACGTCCCTGAAAAGCTGGCGTTCCCAGTACAGAATGTCACAGTGAGAGCAGCTGCTGACTGAGGCGAGCGCGGGCCTCGCAGTTTCAGGTACCTGCTGCCGCAGCGTGAGGAGCACTGCGCACTCTCCAGGGCCCAGGAAGCTCCAGAGGCTCCGGAGGACCACGGTGTGTGCCTGAGGGTGTGTCTCTGTGCCCTTTGACCCTGCCCCGGGAAGTCTCTCCACCCACCTGGCTCCCATTTGTGCCCGAGGGTCAAGTTGAGCTCAGACTTTTCCTCCTACCCTTCTTCAAGGACTAAACATCATTAGAGAGCTCCTCTGCTTTTTGTACATTCAAAGGTTTTTTCTAAAACCCCAACAAGAAGAATGGCTTTATTCCTTCGTGCACAGATTAGTTTCTTTGGAAGTATACTTGATTTCTAAAGGGACGGTGACATGGGAGAGAACAGGAAATATATTTGAGGTTTGTCGAATGCAAGTTGAAAATTCAGTCAAATATCAGCCCTTACCATCGGCTATTAGAACAAATGCTTCCAGGGCTCAGAACTGTAGTTAATGAAGCAGAAACGTCCCTGTCAGAAAAAAAGAATCCCCTCTCATAGTTTGGGGCCTGCAGAGGATGCCAGGAGCACCACACAGGGGTTTTTATGCAGGGACCCTCGCAGGCTCGTGGGAGAGGCCGCCAGGAAGTGTCCCATTCTTCGGCGTGAAATTTAAAGTGTGGGCTTTGTTCTGCCCTCAACGGAAGCCGGGGCGGCCACCTTCATCCCGAGCAGAGTGTCCTGCTGCTGTTTGAACACTAGAGGGCAGTGTATGCTCATGCCAGGGAGGGTCTCAAGCGCTGTAGTCCCCGCTGGGCCGTGGCAAATCGGAGGCTTTCAGTTTGTCCTGCAGACAGGGCTCACAGGCCTGATTATCCAAAGATCTGGTCTGAGGTACTTTGTTGCAACGGGCTGGCACAAAGGAAAGGCTTTTAAGGGATTCTGTCCCTGGACCCTTATTTTATTTGTGAAAATGTGCAGATAACTAACAAACATATGTCGGCCTTAGAGCCAGTTGGGCCTTGGATGAATAGTAGTTTTGTCATTGTGAACACAGCCTGTCACCATAGAAGGGGTTCTTGTGAGGGTTAAATAAGATAATGCCTGCCAAGAGCTTAGCAAAGCCTCTGTGCAATCAGTGTTAATCCACAATTGCATTAGTGGCCTGGAAACGAGTCCCCCCCCCACCTCCTGCAAAGACCCAGCAGGAACCCTCCAGGGCAAGAGGCCCTCACTGACTTTTGCTGAAGAATCAAGAGAGCCCTCAGTCCCCAGGCCACATGACCTTCCTGGCCATCTTCATTGAATGGAAAGAACCGTTCAGGTGGAGGACAGAGCAACAATAGGCAGGTTCTGTGTGAGGGCTGCTGCTGACCGCGAACCTGTGCTGTAGTCCTGCTCACCCCTCCTCCTCCCAGGCAACGCTGGGCCCCCCTGCTCAGGTAGCTCTGATCAGCAGTGTTCCTGTGGGAGTCTATTGCTCCTGGGCATCCGTGAGTTCCCTCTGATGCCCAAGTTGGCCGGTCAGAGCAGCCCCTGGAAGCATCATGGCAGCCCTGAACAAAGCCTCCTTGTTCAGTGCACGCACCATACCACCTGCTTGCAAATGAGCTCAGTCTTGGGAGTGTCAGAAGTTTCCAGAGGCAGTGGCTGCTGAGTGCTCCTGGATGGTCCAGTTTGTAGATTGCAGTGGGGGAAAATGAGGCTTGAGTGACCTTAGAGATCATTTTCCCAGCAGCCTGGAATCTCGGTTTCTCACTGTTAGACGTGGCACGTCACCAAGTAGCTGGGGGGCAAATAACTTCTGGCTGCCACAGGCTGCTCCCAGGTTATATGAGCAGTGTGATGGTCGTTTTGCCCCTCTGTCCTCACCGGACAATTGTCAGAGTAAGTGAGACAGGAGTACCTGGTGGATGTGTAGAGTGTACACTTCACATAGTGCTCTGGTGGGGAGAACGTTCTGCAAGGGTCCCTTGGCTGGTGTCACTGTGCCTACAGAGGCACTGACTGCTTTTGTTCTGGACATTGTTCAGGAACAGCGTTCCAGGATGTTTGCAGATGGACGACAGCCTGGGAGGATGGCAGCCGTGTCTGTCTTCAGAGCACAGGGCAGGCTTGCTGACTGCCCAGTAGAACAGAGAGAACGTGCCCATCTGGGGCAAAGCGTGGTCAGGCTCACTACCCACTCTGACCACGTGGGTTTCCAAGTGCAGGGCCCCTGTCCTGTGTGCCAGCGTCACCTGTGGGACTGGGGACTTGGGGACGCGGTGCAGGAGGGTGCTGCTACCCTGCCTGCTGCTCTTGCTGTAACACAGCCCCTCATCTCTGCCTGAGCATCTTGTGTGTCTCCTAGACCACCTGTCAGTCTGAGGCCGGCACACTTGTGTGCCGACTCCTAGCTGACGAGGAGGCAACGGTTTCAGACCCGTCCAGGTTCTCACCCAGTTTCAGCCAAAGCGCCCGCGTGCAGTTTTCCCACAACCCTGGAAGCCAGTCACAGCAGGTGTGTTCTTTCCCATCTTCTAGGGGAGGAATTGCAGGGAAGTTTCCAAGGTCAGCTAATGCCACGGCAGAGGACACACTTAAGTCTAGAAAACAAGTGCTAGAAACGATATTTCCTCCCAACCTCTCTTGTCTTCCCCAAACAGGATGGGGTAACTAGGGGTTACGTGTTTGTGTGTTTGTGTGTTTGTGTGCGTGTTTGTTTGAGGGACACTGGACATACGATAGTATCTGAGTTTCAGCCAGACAGCACACAGGCTTAATTCTGTGCATATCGTGGAGCGATCGCCACACAATGACACCCGACACCACACACAGTGCCGCACTTTTTGTCTCGTCACCAGAACTTGGAAGTTCTCGAAAGGACAACTCTCTCAGCCACTGTCAAATAGACATCATGGCATTATGACCTGCAGTCACTGTGCTGCCCGTCACAGCCCCAGGACTCGCTTATTTTGTCACGGGAAGTTTGCACCCATGACCCCTTCACCCAGTCCCACGCCTTGTACCCCCACCTCTCGTCTGCTTGTCTACGAGTTCTTTTTTTCCGATTCCAGATATAAGCAAGATCATATGTATTTGTCTTTCTCTGTCTAACTTATTTCACTTAGCCTTCAGGGTCCAGCAATATTGTCACAAATCTCAAGGTCCCCTTCTTTTCATGGTGGAACGGCGTTCCGTTGTGCATGTGCAGTGCGTTTTCCTCGCCCACCCATCCACTGGGGGATGCCCGGCTGCTTCCGGGTCTGGGCTGTTGTGAATGACGCACTGCAGTGAGCACGGGGCGGGGCGCAAGCATCGTCTCGAGTTAGTGTTTTTGTTTTTGTTGTTTTCAGAGAAACGAGAAGTGGAATTGCTGGATCATATGGTAGTTCTATTTGTAATTTGGGGGGACCTTCCACATCCAGTGTTGGGAGCTGCCCTACTTGGTTTCAGGAGCTGTAACCCCCATGGCTAAGGCTGAGTGGGCGATCTTCGGACCAGAAGTCACTAAGCAGACAAAGCTTATCTCCCTGGCAGGGGCACCACTTCTGCTCCTTTTTCCATAACTGGCCCCCAATGCTTGATCGGTTAGCCAATGACGGGTAAGATTCCCCAAGTGGGGAACGACCTAAGACAGGCATGATCACATGGAGGCTCTAGGAAAGGACTTCGGGAGCTACAACAAAAGGGGGTGATGGACCTTCGCCCCGCGGCTTTGACAAAGCCTGAGTCCTCATTCTGTCTGGGAGAAGTCTCCCAATCTCTTGGCTGCCTTGCTTCCTCTGTCTGACTTAATCCTGAAACAATGACAGAGGGCGGTGCAGCCCTGTGCTGGAAAGGGTGGGTTTCCTGGGTGATCAGCCTGAGAAAGAATATATAAAATCCTGTGAAACCTGCTTTGCTAAGAATTCTCTCAATTAAATGATAAAGGCCTGAGCAGGAAATGAGTTTGTTTCCCAAAGTTTTGTAGCCCTTTAGCTAACCGACCCTGACTCAGAATAAGCCCTAGTAGTTCTTTGTATGCTATCCATTGTTTGATCCTTACTGACTGACAATGATTAATGAGCTTTACCTGTATTCCTGGGCAAACAAACCCAAATAAAAACCTATCAAGGCAAGGATCAGGGTGCTCTCCCCTAGAGAGGGTGGCCGTGCTGCCCCTTTTCCCCCACAGGACTAGGTAGTCCATGTGAATTTATCTCATATCTCATCTATAATGCTGCGGACACTGCGGGCTGGTGACGGCATCAGTCCAGGCCTCACTCTACTGTCCAGCATGGGGGCCACTGGCACGCATGGCACCGAGCCCTGGGACGTGGCCAGGCCAGACTGTGAAATGCTGTGAGTGTGAACCACACTGTGATGGGAAGACTTCACCCCAAGAAAATGAATGTCAAATGCCCCGTGTTTTTATATTACCCATTGAAATACTATTTTAAAATATTGGGTTAAGTAAAACACATTATTAAGTGAACTTTTCCTGTTTTCTTTTACCTTTGAAAAGGGTGCTACTGAGAACTGAGTCACCAGTGTGGCTTCCACGTGCAGCTCACGCTGTGTTTCTCGGATGCTGCTGCTCTGCCAGCCGTTTCACGGTCCAGAGAAGAGGCGGAGACTAGGTGGCTTATCAAACCTCACAGCCCACGTAGTGAAAGGCTGGGACTGACCCTGCAAGCACCCGCCCCTCACCTGCCACAGCATCAGGGCCGCACGCTGGCTCTGGAGGAAGCCTGCTGTTGAGAGGGTTGAGAGGAGGCTGAGTCCTAAAGGAAGACACCCTCCTGTTTCCGTCGTTGCTGGCACATGAAGCACCCAGCATGACACCCAGCACAGAGTAGGCACCCCATGTGGGTTGTAAGGGTGACTCATCCTTCACGTTTGTTGCCTGTGGAAGCAGAGTTCTCATCCTCCAAAGCCTTTGCAATGCTGTCCCCTGCTGGCTGCTTATTGAAAGTGCACAACGAAGTCCCTCAAGCTGCTGGGGTGTGTGTTGCATGTTCTGCATGTGTGTTGCATGCATGTGTGTGCACTTTGTGCTGCATTGAATGTGTTGTGTGCATGTGTATCACATGTTTATGTGTTCTGGTTGTGTTGCACATGCTGAGTGTTGCATGTGAACACTGCGTGTTGTGAGTGTGTCTTGCACGTGTGAGGGGCAATGACTCGTGTGCACAACCTGATTTTGCTTTTATACTCGAAAGGGGACAGTGTCCCTTAGCTTAACGCTGCCGGCCCTCCCTGTAGTTGCCAGCAGGCTGCTGTGGGACGAGTCCTGTTTATAAATTGGGACCTTGTGGCAGTGCTGGGTCTTGTCTCTTCCGCACAAAATTAGTCCCACAGTCGTGCACAGTGTGCCCTGTGGGCACAAAACGTCTTGAGTAAGGAGTAGATCTTGAGCAGATCTTAGTAAGGAGTAGATCTTGAGCAGATCTTCCCTCTCTGCATGGAGCCACTTGCTTTCAGGCCTGGGGGTGACACTTTCGGGGAAGGCGACAGTGAGGGGCTGAGGGCTCTGGGGGAGACGGTTCTCCACAGTGGTTGGTGTCCTGTGCCAGGCTTCCAGGAGAGCTGAAAACGTGTGGCACAGATGTTTCCACCCTTTGGAAACACGCGTGACCGGTGACTCCGTGCCCTTATTCTCCGTTGCGCAGGCTCCCCGAGTGCAGACTGTGGGTCACGCGGCGGGGTGGGGGGTGCGAGGGGGCGCTGGGACTCAGGTGGCTTTCCTTCATTCAATGACTTAAGAGTGAAATCAAATCACATTATCTCTAGAAACTACACAGCAAGGACAACCTATGAGTCCACTCTAACGAACATTCTCTTTTCCCTCCAAGGAGCAATTAAACTGATTTTGGATAAGAATCTAAGGACTAGTCGGCTGATGATCTTAAGAAAATCATCCCACTTTTGAGATGGTGTTTGAGTCCACTGAACATCCGTTTTCTCAATGGGATGACTGAGAAGGTCACACGAGGTCTTGCACGTCCCTGGTCCTCAGCCCTGATGACACGTTTAGGAAGACCAGCACCTGAGTCTCCATCCAGACACATTAATCAGAAGTCCTGGGCATCTGGACCAGCCATCGATGTTTTCACAACTCTCCCAGGTGGCTCTGCTGTGTGCTCCCAGCTGCTACACATGACCCATCCTAGAACATGGCAAAGTCTCCAGGCACATGACATTCTGCGTGTCATTTGCAGGTGGGAACCAGGTTCTCCACAGATGGGAGTTGTCAATGACTGAAAACTCCAGACCCAGGGGTGCGTGGGCTGGGCCAGGCTTGTGCCCACCATGGGAAGGACATTCCTCTGGCTCTCTCATCCTCTCGGGTACCTCCAATGGCAGACGATGGGGTGAGGGGCCGGCTCTGTGAGAGTGATGGACAGGTTGGGCCTGCCCTGGGTGTGGGAACTCTGGACTGAGGGTGGAAGTAGCACCAACTCTCCCTGGAGGAATAGAGGGTACAGAGCTGGGCCTCAGTTACTCTGGGCTTTCAGTCTCTGCCCCCTTCTGCCACCTCCCCTCTGTCTGTCCTCCGACCCCTCACAGGCCCTTTCCTTTGGTAGCTCCTCCTGCTATGACCCAGAACATGAGTAAGGGGAGGGCTCATTTGTGTCCCTTTCTCCAGCCCATGTGGGAACAGTTGTCTGGACTTTGCTCACGTGCCTGGAACAAAAACCGAAGGCAAGGGGAGACCCTTTTGTTCTTCTTCTTATTTTCCACAGGCCTTTCGTTCCACCCAGTTAATTCCAACTGTCAGAGGTGGGAGAGGAGACACTGGGAAGACCAGTCCCTCGTCACAGAGATTCTTCAGGGAAGGGGAACAAATGGCAGCCGGACCATTGCTTGCAGTCCTGCTGCCCAGCTTTATGGTGCCTTCAGCAATGTCCCCAGTGTTTCTGGGGGGCCCTAAGCCTACCCACAATGACAAACACAGTCCCTTCTCCCCTCCAGCAATGTATACCCTCAAGTGGCTCACCATTTCTCCTCCCTACCAGCCCCAGGTGTGCTTGGGGAAAAGTACGGTTTCAATAGTCAGTGGTCCAAATTCAAGAAACCTGTGGACAGTTTGGGGAGGACAAACAACAGATTATAAAAACTGCATTAGTCCTTTTCTGCAGGGAGATTCACTTCTTCAGAATTTGAACTTGCATTTCTCCTTTGGTAGACACCAGTTGCTGCTCCCCATCCCCACCTCCGACCTGCTCTCCCCTCCCTCCTGGGTGCGTGACCCCGCAGCTAATGTCTACATATCAAAGCCGCCCCCCCCCCCGCCCCCGTGGCCGGGTGTGGCCACACAGCCCTTCTTGCTGATGGAATGTGAACAGGAGGGGCACGAGCCACTCCCACCTCACTTGCTCAAGAAGGAATTTGCAGTCCAGGACTCTCCCTCCCTCCCCTTCAGTGACATCTCATGATCTGGCTGTAGCCTTGCAGCCAAAAGCACCACCCTGGAAAGTGGCAGAGTCACAAGACCAACATCTGGGTCCTTGCAGGGAGGCTCAAAGCCTTCACTTGTATAGCTGAGCTGGTCCCCAGTGTAGAAACTGTTATGTGAGTGGGAAATAGATACCTGTCTTCCTTCAGGCCCAATTTTGGTGTCTTTGTTACAACAACTGAGTCTTCACCCAAATATGTTCACTCGCAGTGTCAGTTTCTCCTGTACATCATGGTTTCAGTCCTTGCGTGACCCTTCATTCTTCTCTTCTCCAGAAAGGCAGCTGGCATGCCTTCACTTTGAAACTTGACTTCCATCGGTGCTCCTTGTAAGCCCACGAGTGGCAGGGGTGATTACAATGGAGTAACATGTTACATATAGGTTTTGGCCTAAAGTTAGAGCACAAGGTGAAAGGCCTGTAAAACCAAAGTGATCCTTGCAAAGTCCTCCAGGAAGTCTCCCCGGCAGGAGCACCTCTCAATAGGCCAACAGACCAGCCAGCGTTTCAGCCAGCTCACATTGGGGTTGCATTCACAAACCACGGAAGAGAAGGCACACCTTTGAATGAGTTCAGCCCGGCAAGATGGTCATGGCATGAGAAGGGCTGGGGTTCTGAGACGATCAGGCTGGACGATCAGTCTAGGGCGCTGGTTCTTCACCAGAAGCAACTGCACCCCACCCCCAGGGGGACGTTGGAAATGTCTGGAGACTTTGAAGTTGTTAATACTTGGGAGAGGTGCTACTAACACTTGGTGAGTAGAGGCAGAAAAGTCACTAAACGTCCTGCAATGCACAGGGCAGCCCCTAACGAAATTATCAGGCCCCAAACGTGAATGCTTCTGGGGCTGCCAAACCCGGCTCTGCGGCACAGGCTTACGGAGAGAAATGGCAGGCAAGCTGTTGGACGCGCACTCCCAGAACTGTCCCCGGCTCTCTCCCTGACTCATACGAGTTCATGTCCATGTCCGTCTCAGTCTGAGGTAGTTACATATCCTGCTCTGGTTGCTCTATGGGGCCCAACAGGAGAAGGACGGCAAGATCATGGACCTGTGGCAATTCCTCAACATTCTGGTGTCCCAGTGACCAAAGATGACCTATTTGGGTCAGTTCCTGGCTGGTTCAGAGAGTTGTGTCAATAATAATTAACAGTGCTTTATCTTGTCTAATTTTTTTGCTTTCTAAGTGATGTAGGTTCTCTCTTCCATGTGGGGAAAGCTCTGCTGACCTGCTGCTTTTTGTCAAGGACCCTCCACAACAGCCAGTCTCAAAACCTCACTCTGAATTCTGTCCTGGAGCGTTTCCAGAAGCAGCTGTCGTGCGCCAGCGTCCTCGTGCAGCATTAAACGTTCACTCTCCCAGTGGCAGCCTTTGTGCTCAATGACCTTCCCTCCAGCCTCACCTTGTACCCGGGCCTCTCGGCAGCAGCTCTCCTCTGGACCTCCCGTGGGCCTGCACTGTCCTGGGAGTGAGGTGAATGGATGGTGCCTGGTTGATGTTGGGGTAAATGGGGCCCTGTTCTTGCAGGTAAGTGGGGCAGCGGCAGGGGCAGGGAGGGAGGCTCAGAGAACTGTAGTGCCTGCGGAGCTCAGATGGGCACTTCATTGCACAACTCTGGGGCACCTGGAGGGTGGACAACCCCGGACGTGCCCCTGGACAGACTGTGAGCCTCAGACAAGTCGTCTGCCACCATCACATGGTCAGAACAATCCTGTGCCTCGGGCACTGTGCCTGCTGCTCTGCCTACAGTGTCTCATTCAACCCCATGTCTTCATGAGCCTGACTCTCGACATCGACACCAGGTGCCGGGGAAACTGCCCAGGGAGAAGCAGATCCAAGGCCCTGCCCTCAGAGGGGCTGTGTTCTAGTGAAGGAATAGACAAAATCAATAAGCAAAATATATGGTACTTTAACTCAACACCCACCTATGATAAATAAAAATTAGGAATAGGACAGAACTTTCTTAACAGGTCAAAGGGTAACTAAAAAAAATCTCCAGCAAACATCCACTCGATGATCCAATATTGAAGACTTTTCCTATGAGATGAGGAAGGAAGCAAACTTCTAATCATTCTGTACAAGAGGTCCTAGCTGGTATAATGAGGCAAAAAAAATTAATTGGTAAATAAATAATAAACTTTGTAAGAAATATCCTGTTATTATTGTCAGGTGCTATAATTTTGAACCAAGAGATTAAACTGTTAGTGAAGTTCTCAGGGTCACTGGATTCAATATCCATTTTGGGAAAAACTTAAATTTTTAGAGTAACAGACAATTAGAATATTACATTTAAAATGTCATTTACAGCAGCATTAAAAATCAAATATCTGGGAACTGAAGGAGCTCAGTATTCCATACTAACAAGTACACAATATTTAGAGAGATTTAAGAAAACCTAAATAAATAAAGAGGGAGCTCATGTTCATGTTTCGGAAGATTAAATATCATAACTATTTTAATTATCTCCCAAACCCTCCCCACATTGAATCTGTAGAGTCAATGCAATTCCTTTAAAAAAATCAGTCATTTTGTGGAAATAATTCAGATGGAAGTGCAAAAGGCCAAAGTCAGCAAAGATAATTTTGAGGACTAACAAAGCAAGAAGGTATACACTATGAAATGTCAAGTTTATTATGGTGCTATGCCATTTAAAAATTGTGATCTTGGCTTGAGAATAGAAGATGGGCCAGAGGAAGGGAAGGGAAGTCCAGATACAGATCACCACACGAACCATCACTGATTTACGACAAGGCAGTGGGAAAGGTGTTCTTTACGAGTGGTGCCTGGGTGTTGGTGCACATGTGAGGGAAAGATAAGTCTTTACCCCTTCTTTGTACTATTAACAAAATCAGTTCCAGTTGGATTTTAGATTTCCTTGTGATAGGTAAATTATGGTGTTCTACAAGCTAAAGCTACAAGCTATGTATTCTACATAGGAGAATATTTTCATGAGTTTCGTTGCCAAGTGTTCTTAAGCAACACAAAAAACTGACTTAAAAATAAATTATTTTCCATTAAAGTCAAGAATTTCTGCTGATGAACAGATATCACCAAGAAAATGAAAAGGCAAGCCCCAATGTGGGAGAAAATATTGACAGTACATATCCCAACAAGAGACTCAGATCTCAAATATGTAAAGAATCCCTACAAATCAATAAGAGACAGACAATACAAGAGAAATCTTTAAAAAGTTTTGAAAATGTGGTAGAGAAAAATGTTCATGTGGCTATTAACTTATGAAACACTATTCAGCCTATCAGTCAGGAGGGAGACACGCACTCAGACCACAGCACGGTGCTGGTGCGCACTCGGCAGAAGGGTGCACTGTTTACAGCCGGCAGCAGAGGGCCGGTGGGGTGTGGAGGAGAGGGAGCTCCCCGTGGTGGGGGAATCGGCGCAGCTACTGTATGGGGAGAACTGGCTGCAGGTACCTGTTAAAACTGAGCACACGTGACTCCTGTGATCCAGCCACTCCATTCTTCAGTCTTTACCCCGTATATTCATCAAAAGACATATGCAGGGAGAGCACCAACTAGACACAAAGCAAGTGAATAACTAAATGGTGGTATATCCATGCAATGAAATAAATAGGCACTGCAATGAAAATGAGCAAGCATCTATGTCCTTAGCACCTATAACATAAGTAGGTCTTGTTAAACTGATAAGAACAGATACTACACTTGATCTTAGCCAAAAGGCCAAGAAGCAATATAGGTAGGTCTTGTGAACAATATTACGTGATAAAAACCAGACATGAAGAGGACATATTTTATAATTCCATTTACATAAAGTTCAAAAACAGGCAGTGTTCATCTATGTTGATAAAAGTCAAGGAGCAAAGTTAATCTACAGTGATAGAAGTCCAGATGGTGGCTACTTTGGGGAGAGGGCTGGTGAGTGTGGAGGGGTCCTGAGGTCTGGTGGTGGTCACAGAGCACAGCATATGTAAACTGGTCCAGCTGTGCTCTGAAGCCTAGGACACTTCGCATACTTCACTACAAGAATGTAGTTCCTCAACTTAAAAATTAATCTATTTAGTAAGTTTATAGGGTTAAAAAAACCCCACCAATATATTCTTTGTTCAAGTTGTATGTGGGGTGCAGGGATGCAAAATTGGGGGCTGCCAGTACGCATCCAGAAGTTGAAGAGCCTGATCTTTTTTAACTGTGCAGAAAACCTGTCCTCTACCTACTACCTGAGAGAAAGGGGGAAGGCTGGTGACGACTCAGAATTGCTCTGGCAACCGGAAGTTCTACAGTTGACCATGTCCAGAGTTATATCTCCTGGGGAAAATGGACACTCTGTGCACGGCTGGTGAGGGCGTAAAGTGGAGGATAATTTGGTGGTTATTGATAGAGCACAGCTTTTAAGATGCATAATTTTTGACCCAGCAATTGCAGTTCTAGGAGTCTGTACATGTGCCTGCATAGGCTCTTTACCAAAATTGTGGCTGTTTGTTGAAAATTATAAGCCCCCCAAAAGCAGCATTCTAAATTTCAATAGGAAATGAGCAAATAGCATACACCAAATGAAACTCTATGCATTATACAGCCACTAAAAAGGATGAAATGAACTGACATGAAATATATCTACAAAAGATGTGTTTTAAATGAAAAGTTAAGAACCAAGGAGAAGCCCTGGCTGGCGTAGCTCAGTGGATTGAGCGCGGGCTGCGAACCAGGCATCGCAGGTTCGATTCCCAGTCAGGGCACATGCCTAGGTTGCAGGCCTTGTCCCCCAGCAACCGCACATTGATGTTTCTCTCTCTCTGTCTCCCTCACCCTTCCGTCTCTAAAAAATAAATAAATAAAATCTTAAAAAAAAAAAAAAAAAAAAGAACCAAGGAGAGAGATCATCTGACTCAGTCACAAGTAAGGGTCCCATAACCAGACAGGTGGGGCTCAACCCCGTCTATGCTGCTTCCCAGCTCTGTGACCTCGGATGAGCCAAGGCCACCCGGGGGTGGAAACTGTGCCCTAATAAGGTTCGTTTGACCAAAACGAATTACTGCGAGTTAAGGATCCCATCTGTATCCCAACAGTACCGGTGCCAAGTAGGCCCCCCAAACTGTTAGCTGTTATTGTAAATACAGAATGATCCCACTTATGAAAATCAAGATAACAGAAAATGTATCTGTCTCCTTAAGTACATGTGGATACATTTAGAGGGGAGCTAGATAATATTTTGCTATATATATCTATTGCCAATATAATATATATACAGGGTCTGGCACAAAAAACACCTCTTTATGACAAAATCTCTTATTACAAAATCATAAGTATATAATTCTGTAACATAATATCACACTCAAGCACACCATATGACATTTTAGGTGAGATGTTCAAATTAAAATATAAATTATTACAACCATAATATAACCCTACCAACCACACTCAAGCAGGCATTACTTCACGCAGACCCTGTATATATTTAATCCTCACCTGAAGACATGTTTATTGATTTTAGAGCGAGAGGAAGGGAGAGAGAGAGAAACATCGATGTGAGAGAAAAACGATCAACTGTTTGCCTCCCTCACGTGCCCCGGCCAAGCCAGAAACCTGGGCATGTGGCTGACCTGGGATCCAACCTGTGATCTTTTGGTGTATGGGATGACGCTCCCACCGACTGAGCCACACCAGCTAGGGCACCAATGTTATAAATATATATATATATATATATATATATATATATATATATATATATATATAAAGATTTTATTTGTTTGTGAGAGAGGGAGAAATATATCAATGTGTGGTTGCCTCTCATGTGTCCCCAACTGGGAACCTGGCTTGCAACCCAGGCGTGTGCCCTGACTAGGAATCGAACCGGTGACCCTTTGGTTTGCAGGCTAGTGCTCAGTTCACTGCACCACACTAGCCAGGGCCCAAATGTAATATTTTTAATGGTGCTGTTACTGGACAGGGATGGGCCTGGAGCGGGTCCGCCTCAGGCCAGCCTGTAATGTGTGGTTCTTAACCTCGTGTAGGAAAAATGTTACATGAGTCCAGATGATTTTGAGAGTACGTTTATTAAAGCTGGGGCAGTGAAAAAAGGAAGGATTTAAGGTAGAAGAAGCAACAGGAGAGAGCCTAGACAGGGCTCTGCTTTGGTTCCCTAAAATGTTATAGGAAAGGAGAGAGCCAACTGTCCTGTCACAGTGCATTTTAAAAGACGCATTCTTTCAATTATTTATGCTACACAAAGGAACAGCTCCAAGGGATGTGGACCAGGCTTCAGGATACGGCCCGCCTGATCCATGGGGCCTCTCTCACATTTCGGTGGACACGGCCTTCTTCACTCCACCCCAGCTCCGCCTTCAGCAGTCCCAACCCCTGCTGGAAGGGGTTTTGCCTCCTTCCTTCCTAGCCTCCCCCTCTGCAGCCTTTCCCACTCTGAGGAACTCCCCTTCCCTCCAGACAACCTCCTGCAGTGAAGTTTCTAACACACTCACCCATAACGAGTTCTGTATGGCTGATCAGTTGTATATTTGTCCTCCAGGCGCATTTGCCTTTTTCCACGAATACAAGAGCAGACTTACCCCGCCCCACAAGACGCAGCGGCTGTGGCTCAGCAGAGAGCCACAGTGCGAACCGCTTTCTCACAAGGGGCGGTAATAGAGCTTCCACGTGTAATTTCTCCCTCTGGCACCAGAGCGGTGTCCTGTAGCGCAACCAGAACCAGTTCCAACTATTTATGTTAATATATCAAACGCCAGCTTGTAAGCCCAAAAGTCATGGGATTTGGAATCGAGGCCTGGATTCTGTCTTGAGTCTCCCTGGGATATCTGGAAATGTGGTTTTAACTCTAGACCCCAGAAATGGAAATGATCATAGTTCTTACTTATATGGATGTATTGTAGGAATTTATGACACTTCTACTTAGAAAGTGCTTTGAACTTCTTAAGGAAATATCTCAATGTATTGAATTTCTTCAGTGTTTTCCCTTTCATGTGCACTTACTGAATCATCTAGTATTTATTGCTCATAAAGAACAAATGATTCTTTTTCTTCTACTTTTTCTTCTATCTCTAATCAGGAAAATATTTATTGAATACTGCAAGAGAGCATCACAGAGAAGCAGAATGATTTTAAATATAAAAATTATTAGTCTTTAACCAGTACGATCAAACAAGTGTTGTTCTGAAAATGTACTTCCTCCAATAATGCTGGAATTTCCTGGAAATTTTGGGGGCGGGAGCATAAACTAATACTGAAGGTGTTACTGTCTGAATTTATCTAAGAAAGGGGAGCAAAGGGTCTTAGACAGTGGGCTTGATAAAATGGGGAGCATGAAACGTTTGCTTGTTCAACCAGGAAGCTGTGGCTTCACACTCCAGGGCATTATAGCATTTCTCCGCGAGCCTCCTTTCCGCCTTGAGTACTGGATTGTCGGGGGGCACAGGGTGAAGTACTGGACCATAGAGACCTGTCAGTCTGCCTAGGGGGTGTGGGTCCATCCAAAGCCTGAGAAAACGTAGAAAGTTGACTGGCCATTTTGAGAAAGCACCTGGTCTGTCCCAAACTCAGGCTCCTGGATGTAACCCCCGGGAAACAAAGTTAAGGGCTCTCTCTCCCAGCCTGCAACACTTGCACAGTGCACACGCCCGTTCCCTGTTCCCTCCACGGCCAGGCGGCCCGTGACCTCCAGCAGGGAGCCTGAATGCCGAAGCACGGCAATGGACTGCAGCTGGGAATGCACTAAGTGAGCTGATGCTGGACTGCACTGTGCTTTAAGGTGGAGCAGAAACTCTGGGCAGTGGCCTTCATCCTGGCCCTCCTGAAGACAACACTGGACCTTTCCCATGGTGAGACGATGGAGATGGACCATTGGGAAGTTGGGAGGGGAACCCCTTTAATTGTACGTAATCAATAAACCACAGCACAGAGCCCCATCCCCCCATGTGGGTCTCAGGACATTCTTTCCCTTTAGACTCAGCAAGAACTCCACTACCACTGAACACTAAGGCATTCTTTAGAGAGGACCATCGAAGTAAATCCATTAGAGATAAAAAACTCTCAGTTAAACCTTTGTCTTTTGCACACACTTGTGGGAATAGCTATTACTATGCTTGAGATTTGACTCAGTGCAAGGCCATCTTGTGAGAAAGTTGTTAAGGAGCCATTGTCTAGATGCCCATAGGAACTTTAAATAGAGTAACACTAGTATGCTGGGAGATGCTGGCAGTTCTACAAGGGCAGAAGAGACGGGGATTAGGGAAACCCAGCAGAAAATGGTACTTTGGCTTTGTCTTGAAAGATGGAGAATATTAGGTCATTAAAAAGCTGTTAAAGCAACGTGAGGAACGATGGAAAGGTACGGTGCCTCTGGGCAGCCATTCTCCCTGGGTTACGTTCCTCCCTTCTTCCTCCAGCGGAACCACCTATTGGGTTATTGGGGGGATTCCGGAGACCAGGTTACGGAAAGAGGATGTTGCCAAAAGTATGTAGTGAGCTAGATGCAGCGCTTAGCTCTGTCCTCAGTGCACTGGGGTTTTATCCTGAAGTAGCAAGTAGCCACGGGAGGTTTTTGAATAAGTGAATGACTCAATTAAAGTAGTGTTTAACACATATTTGTGCAGCAACAGGAATTCTGATTCGCTGCTGATGGAATACAAAGCAATACAGCCGCTTTAAAGGACAGTTGGGCAGCTTCTCACCAAACTAAACACACTCTTGTGGCACAGTCTAGCACTTGGGCTCTTTGGTATTGCAGCTCATTGGCAGTGTCAGTTCATTTGTTGTTACCTTAATGAGTTGAAAATTAATGTTCATACAAAAACTTGCAAATGAATCTGTAATTGCCAAAACTTGGAAGCAACTAAGATGTTCCACAGTTGAATGAATCAACAAACATTCATGCAGTGAATTCTTATGCAGCAATAAAAAGAAATGAGCTATCAAGCCAGGAAAAAACATGAAGGAATTTTTAAAATCATATTTCTAAGGGAAAGAAGCCATTCTGAAAAATCTACCTAGCGTTTGATTCCAGCGACGTTACATTCTAGGAAAGGCAAAACTATGGGGATGGAAATAAGATCAATAGTTTCCGGGTTCGTGGGGAGAAGGGGATGAATAGGCAGAACATGGAGGATTTTTCAGGCAGGAGCTGGTTCTCTATGATAATGTCGAGGTGACTGCATGTCATTATACATTTGCCAAAATCCACAGAATGTGACACAGAGAGTGAATCCTGATATAAACTGCGGGCTTTCTACATCTCCCCTGAGTGCAGGGAAGCTGCACAGCTGGTGTCACTGTGCCACCAGCCCTGTCACCACTGTGTTCTGGTGGTCTGTCTGTGGAGACTCCATAGGACGAGAAAAAGCCAAGAACCATCGCAGGAGACAACAGGCCAGTTGTTTGATGCTTCTGGCTTTTTTAACTCTCTCTCCTTCCTTTCTTCTTCAGCATCTCTCTAAGTGTGGTCCCTGAACCAGCAGCTGTAGCATCACCTGGGGACTTGTTAGAAATGCACACCCTCAGGCCCCAGCCCAGACCCACTGAATCAGCAGCTCTGGGGGTGGGGCTCGGCAGCCTATGTTTCAACAAGCAAATTCTTTTCCCTTTCTGTTCAAGAGAGGCTTCGTGTGTGATGCCTTCCATTTAGCAGGGCAAGTCCTGGCACATGAAGGAAGCCTGCAGCTTCTTTAAAGTTTCCCAATTGCTATATTGATTCCTGTCTGTCCCCATGTGTTTCTTGATTTGGAGAACAAAATAAAGGATACATGAATGACAACTGAGCTAGCAAATCATAATATCTCAAATAGGCTGTTGGTTCTTTGGTATTAAAATACAGCAGAGGGCATCTCTGACATCTGGTCATCGATCTGAGAGCAATTTCAGTCCATTGTACAAACCTGGCTCCCTTTGCTGAAACAGGAGGCAATTCTGTCCTCCAGATCATTACAGAGCCTCCTCCTGACACAGCCTTTACCCTGTGGGGTGGGAAAAATAATCATCAGGCTGAAATTTTTAAAGGAAAGAAATATCAGATTCACAAAATGTTTTCATGTGCAAAATAAAATTGGTTTCCTTTAATAATCAAAGGCATCATTTTGGTAAGTCAGAGCCTAGTGGTGCATGACAGAGTTTAAAATGTGGCTCAGCACTTAAATTACATAAAACAAAGTAGAAGTTCAAAGGATCAAAGCAAAGGGGCAATGTAAGTGTATTTCCACGCTGAACTTTCACCTTGGTATTGCAGCCCAGGTTTGTTGTATGTAATGAGGAGAGATTGTGAGTCCTCCGAACTGAACCGGAGCCCTGGGGAATCATTAAGGCCGTCCTTTGCAGACAGAAATCTGTGCCCAGGTCCTGGGCATGGAGGACTGGCTCTTTCTTTGAAATCAAGGAGACTTCTTGGCTCCAGTTGCTCCACACCCTTGTAATCACTTGTCCTGTCTCTGGGCACCCTCAGGACTTTCACCCCAATATGCCCTCCTCCACCCTGGGGCTGATTCCTCTTCATCCTCACGTCACTATGGAGGAACGCTGTGACTACCAGACTAACTTCTCTCCTTTTGTTTGGCTTTCCCATGGTACCCTGCCTTCTTTTCCTGATATAGAGCATGTCGCAATGTCTATAATTTACTTCAAAATCCATCAGCAGTGACAATGTGAAGTTGTTTGTGCCAGTGAGTAGAGAGGTTGGCACCTACGCAGGTGTGATTATCAAACACATTAAAAACAAATAGTCCGATGAAAAGTGGGCAAAGGAGCTGAGTAGGCATTTTTCCTAAGACATCCAAATGGCCAACAGGTACATGAAAAGTACTCAACATCACTAGTCATCAGGGAATGACAAGTCAAAACTACAGTGAGATGTCACCTCGCACCTGTCAGAATGGTTGTCCTAAAACAGGAGAGATAACAGGTGTTCGTCAGGACGTGGGAGAGGGAGCCCTCATGCACAGTCAGTTGGAATGCAAATTGGTGCAATCACTATGGAAAACAGTATGAAGATTCATCAAAAAATTAAAAATAGAACTACTATATGACCCAGCAATCTCATGTCTGAGTATTTATCTAAAGGAAAGGAAGTCAGTATCTCAAAAAAGTACCTGTTCATTATAGTATTATTCACAATAGCTGAGATATGGAAACAACCCAGGTGTCCATTGATGGAAGAATGAATGAATGAAGATATGTAATATATATAGATATCTAATGTCATATATGTGGTATATATATATATATATATATATATATATATATATCATACATCTTCAAGTATATCATGGAATATTGTTTAGCCATAAAAAAGAAATCCTGCCATTTGAGTTAACATGAATGAAACCAGAGGTCATGACGAGTAAGTTCTGAGGATCTAATGTATAGCATGAACATAGTTAATGTTAATGTACTGTGTACTTGACATTTGCTAGGAAAGTAGTTCTGACATGTTCTTTCCATACATATGTGGTAAGGGACCAGCCTGTTCCCTATCTGTACCCTCTCTACCAGTCTGGATGGATGTGATTTCTTTTATTCCGTAGTAGTCAGATTTCTACTTAACTCAATTTTTGATGGTTCTGAGTGATGGCTGTCCTATATTTTAGTTGTAATTTTGATGTGGTTGTGTGAAGAGGCAAGCCATGTCTGCCTACACTGCCATCTTGACCAATGTCAAGTCCAATACTTTTTCCAAAGTAAACTTTTCAGGCAAAGGGGCACTTACTTGGACACCTAAACAGCTTTTGTCAAGCTTTCAAATTAGTTATCTAAACTATTTTGGGTCTGCATGTGAATAAACATTTGTTTAATAAATGTCTCTGTGTGGGGCACCATTTTATGTAAGGCTTGTTTTTATCATAACCTGGTGGACAGGTAGAGGGCGTAAGCAACTATCAATCACTTTGAATTTCCCCAAGGCTGCTGCAGCCTCACAAAAAGAACCCAATGGCTGGGCAAGACCTGATTGTGACGACTTGCCTTAAGTCTTGTTGCTGCTGGTCAATTGCAGGTCTAAGAGCACAGGAACCACTTACTATACAAATCGTAGGAGCCAAGTATACTTTGGAGTGGATGGCCAGATTGTCCGGACTTGCCAGGACGGCCAGGAGAAGACAGCCCAGGAGCAGGCCGGGGAAAACATACACACACTTGTAAAGAGTATGAGAAGACACTGGCCAAGAAAAGATCATGTTTGATGCAATTGCAGCTGAAAAGAACTTTGGCAAATAGAGAAACAGCAAGAATTTTCATATGCTGACATGTTTTTTAATTAAAATAATTTTTCTTTTGAATTTGAGTTTTGGGCCTTCTTTTCTGTAATTTAAAATTCTCTGCTTCCATAATGATGGAAGATTATATACAAATATGGAGAGAGGAACAGCTATATTCAGCAGTTTTAAATTATTAAAGTCATTACTAAGTTATCCCGCACCTCTGTTTCTGTCATTTTCGTATGCTTTTATGTCAGCAGAGCACAATATACGGCATGCGTAAAAAATAAAAATGGGAAAAAAAACCACCTCCGAGTACAGATGTGCGATGATTATCCATTAGACTGGACCAGGAAACACCCGGTATTTCTTCCTTTGGGTGCGTGTTGTCTTTCATCAGCGAAGAGCTGGAACCTCTCATCAGAGCCAAAAGCCCTTCAGACGGACTGCTGGTCACTCCAGGACAAGGACGTGTCCTGCCCCGTGGCTTGCTGCTTTTGCCCAGCCAGGAGTTGAAGGCTGATCACCGTTGCATGGATTCTGCCTCTGAGTTCCTCTGTGCAGGGGCCACTGGGCCCCTGAAATGTGGTTAGTCCGAAGTGAGATGCACTCTAAGGACAAATACACTTTGAGTTTCAAAGGCCTAATATACAAAAATGTAAAATATCTCAGTCATGTTTACATTGATTACATGTTAAAATAATATTTTGGAAATAACTAGACTTTGGGTGGTAGGCACACAATGCAATATAGGGATGTATTATACAATTGTACACTTGAATCATATATAATGTTATTAACCAATGTCACCCCAATAAATTTAATTTTAAAAAGTTCACCCATTTCTTTTGACTTCTTAGTGTAGATTACTAGGAAATTCTAAATCACATATGAGGTTTATATTGTATTTCTATTGGATAGCACCACTCTAAAAAAAGGTTCTACTTGAGAAGGAGCTGAGAAAGAGGCTGGGCACTCTCTGTGCCTGGCGCTCTCTGCTGGTGCTGGGTCCGGCCGTCCTGGGTCCTGCTCAGTCATGCCTTCCAGACCCATCTCACTCAGACCAGGTCTAACGTCCCTCCCTTCCTCCTACGCCCCACTATTTCAGGCCTCTGCTCTGTGCCAGGGGACAGCCAGCTAACCTGGTAAATTAATCTGTGTGAATAAGTGGTCGATGCTGTTGGATTAATGTGTTCTCTTTGTCTATGTCCCAGTCCTGCAATTCCACATGGGCCTTCTGGGTGATGATTCTCATTGACTCAGTAAGCACCTACTGAGTATGACCACATGCCGAGCACACTGTCAGTCCCAGGCCAGAGACACTCACTGTCTTCTGAGAGAGAGAGAGAGAGAGAGAGAGAGTTTCAGCACAGTGAGCGAGATTCTGGAGTAGCAGAGTCAACGTGTGCAGATATGCAAATAAACGGGTTTAGAACCAGGGAACATAATATGACTCGATGCTCAGCAAGGCCCAGGGATCATCACAGAAGGGCCAGAGTTTGAGAAGCATTTTCGACAGTGATCTGTTTAGGGGAGAAGTGAGAACAGAGCCTTCTGTAGGAGGGAACAGTAGATACAGAAGCACAGAGCCTGGAATATCTGGCAGGCAGGAATTTGAAGCCCCTTGAAGCAAGGTAGGGCGTTTGGCATTCCCCACCTATATATGGGCTTGTCAAAAGGAATTCTTCCAGCTCTGGCTTCTAGGGACTAAAGGGAAAGAATAACATCATTAATAACTGATGAAAGGGTTATTTCTGCCCAAGTGTTAGAACAGGAGGGGAACCACTGTTGAACAAAGGTTTCAAGGACTGCTTAACTTTTATGTAACTCAAGAAACTGCAGGAGAGTGATGATTAATTTCATGTGAGGTGCTTGAAGCTCCTGAATGAGAATAATCCTTCATTTCTCTTATTTCTGATTAAAAGGGGGAAAGGTAGGAGAAGAAGAACCTTATTAGTCACATTAGACAAACAGTATTTGTTTAAACAGGAGTTTCTTGGCCCATGTGGAATCAGCAATGGTCCAGAGGGGTGACCCCTGGTTGTACCTGGGGCCTCTCCTGCCTTTGCCTGGAAGTCAGGAATGGTCTGCAGCCGCTGTGCATGGGTGGGTGGTGGGTGGTCAGGCGCAGGGCCGTGGGAGTCCTGAGACTGCGCCTCTGCAGAATTTCCTGGCAGCCCGCACCAGGTGCTGGCCATGGTCCTCTCTTCAGCTGGGTGCTTCTCAGTTGGTAGGATTGGTGTTCCTTGGGAGGCTCCAGGCCTGGGTCTGATCTGGTCATGGTCCCTGCCTTTCCCAAAAATAAACAAATTCTTAGAAAAGAGTACAGTTTCTACCTTCTAACTTTCATTTGGAAAATTTCAGTCTTACAGGAAAGTTGAAAAAAATTACACAGTGAATAATGATGAACACCCTCATCCTTGTTAACAATGTGTTAACATCTCGCACACGTCCCCATGCTCCTCTCCCTCTGGAGGGTAAATGGAGGCAGTCTGGCTCCCTCACCCAGGCGTCTGGGTAACTAAGGGAAGCAGTTTCCCCACAACCTTGAATGGGCCTGATAAGCAGTGTTCTCATAACCTTGAGACTGGGTCCGGTAAACGGTTCCCATAACATGAACTGGGCTTGTATGCACAGAATCACACTATGTTATATAATTTTGTGGCTTTTTGCTGGCTTTGTTTGTCCCTAGTACTTAAGCAGGTAGGGGCTTCTCATTAGAGAGATGTATAGTGTGTGAGGCTCGCACACCCGTGAGTAAAGTCATGTTGAGCGTCCCCACGGCTCTGCGCATTTTCTTGTGTTTCCTCGAGTCTGGAGCTGACCCGCCAGGCCCTGACCAGCTGCAACACACACCCCCTCTCGACTGTTTCCTCCTCCCCCTCCACTCTCCCATGCAAAAAGCAGAGATACCACCACACTTTATTCCTAAATATCACAGCCTGTGTTTTCTAAGAATGAGAATGCTCTCCTATGTAATCAAAATAACATGATCACGCCCAAGTAATTAAATGTCAGTATGATCTAATGTGGAATCCATATTCTAAGTTTCCAAATAGCCTAAATAATGTCCTTTAGAGCTACTTTATCAAAGTGCTCACACTGCATTCGGTTGAATGTTTTTCCGGTCTTTTTCACGATGGAGCAATCTCTTTCCTCTTTCTGTTGGTTTTGGTGGTTTGTTGTTTGTTTTGGTCTCTCGTGACATTTGGTGTCATGACCTCTTTTGAAGAACCCAGGCCAGCATTCCTGTGACATGTCCATGTCCTGGGTTTGTCTGACCAGCCCCAATTTTCCGACTGGGTTAAACATTTTGGCACGAACACCACCTCAGTGACACATGTCCTTCCCGCTGCGTCTCACCAGGAGACACATGAGGTCAGTTTGTGAGGAGCATAGACTTTTATGAGTTGTGTGTTTGAAGTTGTCCAGATGGGGGATAACCCTGAAGAGCTTTACCTGCACAGCCCAGATGTGGTGAATAAGACACCACTTAGCGGTCTGCACCGGTCCAGTTACTTTTTTACTAATAAAGCATAGAAAATGAAAGGACGTGTTCTTTTGGGAATCCCTTCAGGGATGGAAAGGGGTTCAACTCTTTCTCTTTCTTTCTCTCTCCCTCTTCCCACCCCCCATTCCCTTGGGTTACTAGTTTGATGTGAATATTATGTTAATCACCCTCTTGCTGCCTCACTAGCTCACATTAATGAAATATTCCACCTGGCACACAGTTCTGCCTGCACAGTGCTGGCCAGGGCTCCCTCGCTGCCCTGGGGAGCCATCTGCTTCCCTTGCACATGTGGAGTTGAACTTTTCTTCTCCCCTTTTCATTCTGCTTCGTAAGCAGACCCTGACCAGCAACACCTGCATCCTCTTCACTCTGCAACCCGAGCCAGAGGGTAAGGGGCTGGCCTGCTGGGGAGGATGGGCTGGGAGCAGCATGGAAGTGGCCAGCCTCC
Source organism: Tonatia bakeri (assembly GCA_004024845.1). Classification (NCBI taxonomy): domain Eukaryota; kingdom Metazoa; phylum Chordata; class Mammalia; order Chiroptera; family Phyllostomidae; genus Tonatia; species Tonatia bakeri. The sequence goes on from PVIA01000180.1 coordinate 314,234, forward strand.
GTTCCTCTTCTTTTCCTAACAAGAGAAGCAACTGGGAGCTTTCACAAGGACTCTTGTCAAAACTCAATAGATAATGATGCTTATTGTTTATTGATTGGCATGCACATTCTTGCTAATGTCCACAGATGGTCAGCCCATTAGCAGTCCCTGCTTCTCTGCTGCGTCCCTTTTAGTCGAAGACAAACTTCACTTTTTTATTAGGGCCCTAATAAGGCAGACTTTGGAACAAAGGAGAAAGCAGAACCACATTGTTTCCTCCCCAAATTTAGCTCACTGATCACTTCATCCTACAAGCATTTATATAGCACGTATACAGTACCCATTACTTAAATAAACAGACCACTCGTTTGAGAACAGAATCATCAATGTGGACACTGTATACCCCTGTGGGCACTCTCTGGGAACAGGCTCAGCGCACACACGCAAGCCTTAGCCAGGGAAGTCTGCACCATGTTGTTATTGCCTCTGCTATTTCAGAAGGCTGTGCTGGGAGCTTCTTTTTTAGTGATGAATTAATTATTTTAATCTCACTCTAGGATAAGTTTATTGATTTTAGAGAGAAATGGAGAGGGAAAGGGAGAAGAACAGAGAAACAGAGAGAGAGACTGAGAGAGAGAGAGAGACCAAGTGGTTGCCTCCCATATGTGCCCAGACCAGGGATCAGACGAGCAACTTGGGCAGGTGCCCTGACGGGGAATCGAACTGCAACATTTTGGTGCATAGGATGATGCTCCAATCAACTGAGCCACCTGGCTAGGGCTGCCAGGGCTGCCAGGAGCTTCTTAACATAAGGGTTAACATCACCAGTCGTATCGTCCCAACCATATTTGTTTTTCTATAAGCAAACATTTAAGCCGCATTTTCCATCCCTTTCTCAAGATGGGCGTCAGCTTGCCTGCTGACTAGCAGCCTGGGATAGTGACTTGCCATCCAGAGGCTTAGCAGTTACGCAAAGGGTTTGCACATTCACGGAAGAACATGCATTTCACCCTCAAGTTACTAAATAATGCTAAAGCTTTTTTCCTGAGTACATGATGGGCCAGTGGATAAACAAGATGTGGCCCATCTGTACAACAGAGTATTGTTTGGCTTTGAAGAGGAAGGAAATTTTGACATGTGCTACAACATGGATGAACCTCGATGTTATGCTAAGTGAAATAGGCCAGTCACAAAAAGACACATACAGTGTGATTCCTGTTATGAGGTTCTGCAAGTCATCAAATTCATAGAGGCAGAAAGTAGAATGCTGCTTGCGGAAGCTAGCGGGTGGGGAAATGAAGTGGTAGTGTTTAAAGACTACAGATATCATTTGGGGAGGATAAAAAGGTCCCCAAGATGGATAGAGGTGATGGTTGCATCACAGTGTGAATGTACTTGGTGCCACATAGGGGACACTTAAAAACAGTTGAAGTGGTTAATTTTACATTATGTGTATTTTCCCACAATAAAAAAGTAAAAACACTGTCATGAGAGAAATTGATATTACAAAGAGACTTTCTTATTTATGGGTTTGAGAAGGTCTCTTCTAAAACTTTTAAAAAAATACTCATTGTCTGTAGGTTTTTAATAGCAGAGATAGTTTTCTATGAACTGCCTATGTAATCTTTACCCTAATGTCCTAAAAAAGGAAGTTTCTTCTATTTGCCATTGTATATATAACTTGTCTCTGAAGCAATAGAGCAGCATTCCTAAGACCTCTTGAATGTTCCTTTGTGGGTTCACTCCCTTCCTAGGAACTCTGCAGAGGAAGGTTCCCACCTTTCTGGCCTGGCACTTCCACCCACTGGGCCTGCAAATCTAAAGGCGGGACTTCTCCCCACTCCAGACGCTGCAGACTCGGAGTGACTGCATCAGCTCTGCCGAAGGTGAGTGATGGGTTATCACGATGGAGGTATGTGAAATAGGGTCTTTCATGGAAGGCACTTCTTGGGCGGTTCTCTGATGAAGACCACCCCTGAGCTGGAACACCTGATCATTGCCAAAAGTTGTTGATCTCCTTAGAGATGACTTATGTTTTGCATTGGTGATAGTTAATGGTTAGTCACTGACCATTTTTTAATGTTCCTCACTGTCTTCAAGTCCTATGATTAGCTTATTTGATTCTGGTAAGTTAAGGGGGTGAACTTGTAACATACTGTTTTTACCATTTTGGGGGGTGAGGAAAATAAGACCAGAGATATAAGGAGATTTGGCCTGAGATTTGAGGTTTCAGAATCACCTGGAGAGCCTGTTAAAATGCAGTTTGCCAGACTTTACTCCAGAGCTCCTGATTCCATAGCTCTGTGGTGGGGCCTGAGAACAGGTGTTTCTCACAAGCTCCCAGGGGATGCTGGTGCTTATGCTGCCGGTCCCTCAGAGAAACTGTGGCTTAGGCCACAGAGTTGGTAAGTGGCAGAACCAAGCCCAGTGTTCCTTCCACCCCAAGTCCTGTCTGCTAATTGATGAAAGTGTGTGCAGAAGGGGTGGTGTCAGTTCAAAAACTGAGTCCACAAACCATTTCTCAAAACTATGCCATCATTTTGTAATTGGGCAATGAGTAGCCCCTTGAAGGCAGGAATCACACTGTTCACCCCTTTTGCTCACAGCTTCCAGCACAGGAAGCCACAGGTGGTTGTTCATTCATCATAAATGTATAATTTCCCAAGATAAGTAATTCATCCAGTCCATCTATTGATTGCTACGGTGGACTGTTGATCCCTGGGAAAACCGGTGAGCCAAGTGTTCCTTCTCTGCACCCTCACCTGCTTGATGAATTGAACGCCTCCCTCCCTCCTGCCTGCAACCCAGAAGGCTCCTTTCCTGGAAACACAGTCTATATAGCAAAATGCTGCAAGACCCATAAATCTCCGTCCAATGAATTGGGCCGGAAGGCTGAGTTCAATATGCAGTTGAATGGCGCCTGCAGCTGTTAGCGACGCGGACAACCACGTGGAGGCTGTGCACTGTCACCAGGGCGTCTGGGGCTGCTGAGGGCGGCTAGGCCCTGAACCGCTGCATCTGTGCCACGTTAACATCGGCCAGACGACTTCATCAGGATGGACAGTGTCCTGCAAGGGCGCGCACTCTCTCTCTCTCTCTTGCGTGTGCGTGCGCACGTGCTCTCACGCACACGTTTATTAAGTCTTCTACATGTATACCCTCAATGTGACACAAATCATTTTGACATTTGTTGTTCCAATTGCCTAAAAGAGTGATTATTAATTTTGTGGCAAGTACTCCACGTGTGTGCGTGTGTGCGCGCGCGCGCATGTGCCCACGCATGTGTGTTAGAGGTGAGGAAGTGAACCACGGAGGCCCAGGAATCTGACAGGAGGAGGGTCTGCTGCGTTCGGTCTCAATTCTGGGTTCATTGCAGCTGGCCTGGCCGACTGCGTGAGTCCATACTGCCCAGGCACACAGGCTGCTGAGGCAATGTATCTAGACTGATGACCTGCCATTTTAATTATTTATGTGTTTTTACTTTCTTAGGCCCTGCCAATAACAATTGGAACTCTCTGGCTTATGTTCTGGCAAATGTCAAAAAAAAAAAGAAAGAGAGAAAAAGAGAAAAAAGAAAAACCACAGAGCAGAAGAGCAGAAACTATATTTCTGAAGCATCTGAAAGGGAAAGAGAAAAAAGGGAGTTTCTGAATTTATGCTTAACAATTGGAGTTTTCTGTAATAGTTATGCTTGAGAAAGAAGAAAAAAAGTGTGTCTGTATGCTAGAGCTGTGTACTGTGTGCCCAAGAACATAGCAAGTGAACTTGAACTTGTGGGTATGAGTTTGTGCAGATCCACACCAAGTCATCTTGGACCCTGGGGCAAGAAAAAAAATCAATGGTGGTTCTGTCTTCATTTATATTTTGATATCTTGTTCATCATGGATCCCTTTGCACTAATTTTCATTTTTGGTTGTTTGTGTAATTTTTCTTGTTCAAGCCTTGTGGGACATGAGCATTTTTAAATTCCTCGTAGCTGTCAATCCCACCATTTTCTTTGTGAGAAATGTTTTCTAGCCTGTGCTATTCAGCTTGCTTGTATGAGGAGCAAAGATGTTAAGACACCTCAACAGACAGGTACAATTCTGTTCCCACCTGTTGGGCAGCCAGTAATTTCCAAGAGCAGAGCCATGGGCAGCAGCCTCTATATGTGTCCATCAGTGACAGACTCCTGTGGTGTCTGGTCAGAGTATCCAAAGTTTATTTAGCCAGAATGTCAAGTAAAATAAAATACCAGGGTCTTCTTGCTGTATTTTATTTATTACATAAAGTGAGAGTACTAGAACTATAAATAGTTGTATGCATTTATCTACAGCATTAATTTTACCTAATAAGACTGGCAATGGCCTTCACCTGGAGGGCAGAAGTGCGTGAGAAGTCCCAAGGTCCCAGGACTGCAAAGCCAGAGAGAAAAAGGCAAGAAATCCAGCTTCATCAACAGGAGTCCTAGTGATCTAGATCAGGAATCAGCAAAGTTTTCTGTAAATGCAGGAGTAAGTATGTTGAGCGTGTACGCTTTATGGTGTTTGTTACAACTATTCAACTTGAAGGGGGAAAGTAGCCCAAAACAATATGGAAATGAGTGGGTGTGGCTGTGTTCCAACACAGCTTTATTTACACAAGCTGACAACACGTCAGCTTTGACCCAGAAGATGAGCTGTGGTTTGCTAACTCTGAATCTAGAATGCTGCTTCCCTTTACTTAATGTTACACTAATTTATCTATGTATTTTCAATAAGTAACAACGATGATGGTTGACATTTTTAGAACCCCTATTATTTACTGAGCATATATGCCACGATTCTCTCTTGAGCCTGCAGAAACTAACCATCCAGTCCCTTCCACCTCACCTGACACCCCTAATCCAAGCCCATCCTTTCTCACCTGGACTCTTACAATGGAATCCTAATGGACATGCCTTCCTCTATGCCTGCCCTGTGTGCTTTATTTCTATACAGAAGCCAGAATGATCTTCTAAAAATGCAAATCAGATCATATCCCCTATTTCAAACCCTTTGATGACTTGCTACAGTACTTGGTATTACAACCCATGTCCACACTATGAGCTACAGAGCACTGCAGGGCCTGGCCCAGCCTGCCTTCCCTCTCTGCCACTGCCACCTTGCTCTCTGGGTTCTAGCCATCTTGGCCTTTTTAAAGTCCCCCAACTCACTGGCTCTGTGCCACCTCAGGCCTTCCTGTAGCTGTTCCCTCTTCCTGGAGTGTCCCCTAACCCAACCCTCTCCGCTCTTGGCTAATACCTCAGAATCCATCTCAAACATCACTTTCTTGAGAGTGTTTCTCATTTTCCAGGAACCCTGTTGTTTATTTACTTGGCTCCCCAGTATTTTTATTCCTTGTGCTCATTTCCATTGATAAATTATTGCTCATTTATTTTTCAAGTGCTTAGTTTCTACTACACCATGAGCTCCATGAGGGAGTGACAATGACTGTCGTCTTCGAGCTGTATCTCCAGCACCTAGCAGAGAACCTGGCACAGGGTGCGTACTACAGAAACTTGTCATTGGGCCTCGTGGAGATCAATCAAGGCATGATGTATCCAGTGGAACCAGAACCCTTGCCCAAGGCACTGTCATTAGGTTAGGTCAATAGAAAGGGAGGAGTCATAAGGAGGTGGGGGTGACCAAGAGCCTGAGCATGTCACTCCGCCCAGACAGGGGTGTGGGAAGGGCACCAGTTGCCCGGAGAAAAGGAGAGGCAGCTATAAAGCCCAGGCCGAGGCACAAGCTAGGGCCTGCTCGGGATTGGGAAGCAGAGGTCTGGGGCGGGGCAGATGGAGCCTGAAAAGACGCATTTACCAGAGGCTGGTTGAAAGCTTTCTTCCTATTGTTTCCTGACCTGTGCACACCAACAGTCTGCTGCTCAGCTCCCTGTGATCCTGGATACGTAGAGCAACCAAAAGCCACGTCAGCTTTTTCTTTTTTTTTCTCTCGACATTTTTAAATACCTTTGGATGGCATAGCAATTGAATACAGCCTATGGTTGAGGTTCTCACAGAAGCTTATAGTAGATAGAATAATAAAGTTTAAAAACTTGAATTTCCATTCCCTGCCATAAGGAGGCAGCATGGTGTAGGGTTAATGGGGTGAAACCTGGAGGCTGACAGTCTGAAAATGAATCACTTCTCCACTGGCGATGGCTATTGACCTGGTCAAAGTGTCTTCACCACATTAGGTCCCACTGTCTCCATCTACAACATGGGGAAAATCAGAGTGCCTGCCTCAAAGAGTATGAGGACTGTCTGGAAAAAGACCAGCCGTTGTTATTATAATGAGAATGGTTTGTGCAACATCAGTGTAGCCTGGCAGCCAAGGAGCGTGGACTGGAATGCGCATGCGTGAACAATGACGACTCCACTGTACTGGTCAGTGGGTGGTAGATGCTGCTGAGTGAGCGTGTGCACTGTGGGCCCATTGCATTCAAAATGACTGAGCAAGTAGAGAAACAAATCTGCATCAGATTTTGCGTTAAGTTTGAATACTCCTCTGTGGAAACTGTTCAGATGATTCAGAAGGTTTTCAGGATGATGCAATTAGTGCAGTGCAAATAAAAGTGTGGCACGAATGCTTCAAAGATGGTCAAGAATGTGCTGAAAATGGTCCGTGTTCTGGAAGGCCTGCAACAAGCAGAGCTCCTGAGAATGTTGAACGTGCATGGGCTGCGAACAACAAAGATCGGCAACTGACAGTGTCAGAACTACAAGCTGATCTGGGGATTCCAAAAACTACTGTGTCTGAGATTTTGACACTGGATCTTGGCATGAAACATGTCATGGCAAAATTTGCTCTGCAGCAGCTTCTGCTATCAGAGCAGAAGGAACATTGTGCTGCAGTTGCTAATGGTGCTGGGAGAACTGTGTGAGGTCCCAAGGTGCCTACTTTGAAGGGAACTGAAGCATCATTGTCCTGTGTACAATGTTTTTGTATCTTGTATCTTCTTCAATAAATGTCTCTACTTTTCATATTACATGCCTGGATACCTTCTGGACAGACCTCCTATTTGTGTGGGTGACACGGTGCAGTCCATACACAGGCTGAGAACATCAGAAGCTCTTAGTAAGTAGTATCACTATTCTGACACGAGGTCCAGCCTGTGGGGACACTCCTGGCCCCATGGGACTGGGATGATGAAGAGACCATGTTGGGATCCAAAATTTATGCTCTCAGTTTGGGTGCGAGGGGGTTCTTGGGATATGTCTCTCAGTCTGCCCTGGTTCTAGGCCCCTAACCAGACAGGGTGAGGGGAATGGGACTTGGTGGGAAGGACAGCTTTTCTCCCCGACACTGAATTGTCAGCTCTCACTAGCAGGAAGAAAGTGCCCCAGGGAAGGATCTCAGCTTCCTTTCAGATTGACACTCTAACGAAGCAGGGAGAGCCCAGGGAAGCTTCTTTGATCTCTGTCCCATCCATTCTTCTCCAAATCACAGACCCAGGACCTCCCACCAATTTCTGATCTTTTGTTCCAAGTCAATTCATGAACACTCATAAGTTGCTTTGAAGATAAAAGCACCGCATCAGTGCACGAGATGCCACTATTCTTTTAATAAGTGGAGCCTGCACATGTCTCCTTGACATATGAGCTGTTCAAAATATTTGTCATTTTCTACTTCAGCTGCATGAGAAAAGAACTCACATCGTCTCATGTGTATATGCTTAACATCCACCACTATGTGGAATGAACCCTGTTTTCATAAGAATGTTTGCCTTTTCTCCAACAAAAAAATTGATGTTTCACTTGGGGATACCTCTCTGTTAGCCAAAACTCAAGTAATTATTTTTAGAGATATGCATTTTTTAATGTCTAATGTATTATGATGCTCGCAAACGCCAGTGAAATGTACTACAACATTCACAAGGCCAAGAAAGTTCAATGCACGGTGAGAAGAAACATGTATGTGAACACAATAACGGGTTCATAAATGAACACAAGAATAAATTCTACTTAAAGAGGAGAAAGGGAATCAAGGATTTTATTCTCCACTTCACCACCAATGGATATTCTATCCCTAGGCTCAGAAGGGCTGTTTCAAGGAATCTGTCTGGGAAGTCCATTCTACCGTGTCACATGGCACGTGGCTTTGGCCACCTTCGCTAACCCCTCTGCAAGTATTCCCACCATAGCTGCATTGGCAGCTCCCGATGTGGCACTAGAGCTGGCCTGTGTGTGCTGATGGCAGGGACGAGGCAGAAAATGAGGAAGGCTCGAGAGTGGATTGATGTGTGGCCTCCAGCTGGTGCGTGGGGACACAGAGTGGGGTCGTATGCCCTAGACCCACCTATGACTGGCACCTGGGAGCACCCCTCACAGCTCCCACGGACTGCAGGCTTTGTCTTCTTGTTTCCACTCCAAGCCTGAGCGTGACCTTCGGTTTAGCCTGGTTTCACCCCTCAGCTCTGATGAAGGCGGTCTGATGGTGGCTGTGCCTCAGGGAAGACCCAATCCATAAATGGGAACTGCTGTTCCGCAGGAGGACACCAGAGCCTTCCTGGCAGCTAGGACTCCTCCTCTGACTGAGGATGAAAGTCTCGGGGCCCTGGCTAGAACTGTTTTCCCCAGTTTCTGTTTCTCTCAAATGTTTCCTTAAAAGTCAATTCGACTTTTTTCAGGCCTGGCTCTTTGGGGTTAACCAGGGGCCCTGACTGGACATGATCAACTGCCCTTGAACTCCAGAAACCCAGTGAGCACTAACCCACTGCAGACCTCCTCCCCCTCAAGTCCCAAGCAGCCACTGCCTGCCCCTATCTAGGATCTGCCACCCACTGGGCTGTGGCTTCTCTGCCGTTATTTTGTCTGTGTTGTAGTTAAACTTTTCATGTAGGCCTTGTTTTCTGGGCTACTTAGTACAGAGCAGGAAGGAAGGAGCAATCTGCTTAGATCCAGCCCGAGGAGTGCCAACCCCAGGATGCCTGCCCAGAACTGGCATCCAGTGCACGTCAGCCATCACCCCGCTCAGCTTGGTTTCTCTGACATGTGGTCCAGTAGACATATCCTGGAATAGTTTAACACCCCTAAAGCAAGAGTATGTTCCAGAACACTCACGCAAACACCTACTCAGGGAGACCATCTCTACTTGTGGAAAAATAAATGAGTGCATTCAAAGGTCTTTGATCTCTTACAAGAACAAATAGTCTCTGACTGTCACCTGGGTGTCCTCCTCCTACCATCAGTGTAGGCCAGTGTAGGGGAGTGAGGCCAGAGTGAGGCTCTGAATCCAGGTTGTGAGCATCTGTGACTCCATTTGAGCCAGGACATTTCCCCGAGCATTTCCTGGGACTGGTGGAAACAGACTTCCCCAGAACTGGAGGAGTGCTTTGGTTTACTGATGATTTCCAGAAAGCGCCAACCTCACTCTGGACATGGCCTACCCTTCAGCACGGTCAGCAGTGAGTCTGCAGTGGCTCTCCTCCCACTGCCTGCCCTACAGGCCTGGCTTTCCGGGTGGCCTGCTGCCGACCTTGCCTTTTGTATGAATCTTCAAGGGATCACTCCGCTTCCCCATCGTTGAACGTACAGAAGCTGGATGCCTCTTTCTCGGGGCATGTTCAGCTTCCTGCAGCTGGCTTTGCCGGCAGCTTTGAACAGAGGACAGGAAATCCATACCATTCCCTGGTCTGGCCGATCGGTCGGCCTGTCTCCTGGTCCCCAGAGGCCGCAGCCTGAGAATGCTGTCTCCTCCTCCAGGTAGCAGGGCTCTTGGCTGGAGGAGTCCAGCAGCACAGACGCTCATTTATGTATAATTGATGACATAATAAAAGCTGCTCTGGCTGGAGGAGGAAATAGGATAGGGCATAAATCACCCTGCCAGGGTGAGAATGAAACTGAGACCCAAATTTTAACAATAAGAACTGCACTCTTGCTCATTAAATCATCATCAGATAAGGGATTCTTCTTAGATCCCAGAGTCTCTGACTGAGGAGGGGAAAGCACCCCCTTGTGCTCAGGGGATTTTGAAAACGGGGATGATGAAAGCAAATGGCTTTTGGGGGGGTACCTCTCTGTGCTGACACCCTGCCGATGGGCCCTCCTTGTTTGAATCTCCCGACAACCTGCCCAGGACAGCTCTCACTAGAGAAATGGGAAAATTGAGACTCAGAGAATTAAGAAATTTGTCTGAGGTTCAACTACAAACAATAATATGCATGGAAATCTAATCTGAATTTTAAATTCCGGGTCCTCTTCAGTATCACACAGTGGAAATGAGGCAGGAGGACTGGGGGCCACGTGCTGAGACCCACAGGCGGGTAGAAGGTCTGGGAGTCCCAGGAGAGCAGAGAGGGGCCGCGAGAAGGAAGTGGTGACAATATGAGCAGAACCTGCGCAGTCTGCTGGGTAGGTGGGGCTGGGGAGAGCAGAGTTTGCAAAGCTTTCACTTTCTGAGTAAAACGAGTAATGCAGCCCCAGTTTGAAAGTGTTCTGTTTGATAAGGCAACATGCATGTCACGATGATTCCTGGGGATGGTCTTCTTTATCTCCCAAGAAGCCTCAGAGAAGGCTTTGCACATAGTAGGTGCTTAATGAGTATTTGTGTCCAGGATAGCCATCACCCTCTCCTCTGGCTTTCATGCCACTTCCCCTCCCTCTTTTCAGTGTAATTGCTGAGATAAAGCTGTGTGCAAACGTGCAGCTCATTTCACACTGATAACATCTAGGAGGCTCTGTCATTGGGACGAGTCTCTACATCCCATCTCTGAGTGTGTTACTTCTGAGAAGCGTCTCTAGGGTGCTTCCAGCAAGGACTTGAACGCCATCCAGACTGTGCACAGCACAATCAGAGAGTGCTCAACCTTCTACTGACCCATCCCCCTTTAAATCCTTTCCCTCCTTGGACGACATTCACCTCCTGAGACAGAGGAGCACATCGGGCAAACAAGGCTGGCTGGCTGGCTTGACAACTGTTTCACACAAAGTGGGAGAAGATGCCCTTTTGCGAGGATGAAGACAAGAGGCCTACCCCTGGATCAGGTTTGGGACCCTGGGAGGCAGTCCCTGGGCCATTTCCTGCAGCTCTGAGTCTGAGCCCTGCCTGGCCCAGCCTGCCTCAAAGGCTCAGCGACCCCAGCAAGATCCTGACTTCCCTGAGAGAGACAGAATCAGAGGGCCAGGCAAAGAAATAATGCGGGAGAAGGGTCTGAGCTCCAGAGAAGCAGACAAAGGGGCCATGCTGTGGGAAGGAAGGAGAGAAATAACCTCCTAAGATGTAACTTCAGCAGGGTCATGCCAAAAGTTCCAAGGTGTTCAAAAGGAGAGTTTCCAATTTGAATCAAATTTTGTCTCTTGCTAACCATGCCCAAGTAGTCATGCCTCATTTCTAGTCTTAGTAGTGGCTGCGGAAGACAGCAGGAGCGAGGCCTGAGGTTACAGCCTCACCCGGCTCCGTGAGGGCATATTTCTCCACCAGCCCTTTCCTGGAGGCCCCAGGAAAGGGGAGGCTGACAGGAGGTGGGAAGGAGTCAATGAAAGGAGACTGAGGGAAAGAGTGGCAGCAGCTGCTGCTACTGCCGTTGTATACTGAGCTTTCCACCTGCAGGGAGAAGAAGTGGGTCCCTGTCGGCAGGCAGGCAGCAGAGCCTGGAGCCTGCACTGAAGGATTCTCGGTGACCGAGCACCTTCTGTGTGCCAGACCTGTGTGACGCTGTGAGGGAGACCAAATGTGCAAAATGGGACAGTTTAAGCCCCTTAAAAGGGACATCAAATCACTAACAATAGTTATGTCTGGATAGAAGGATTCCAGATGGTTTTTTTCTTCCTTCTTTTTCTCCCTTTTTGACATATCTTCACTTTCTAAATTTTCTACCATGAACACAACTTACTTATATTATCAAAACTATTCAAACTGCTTTTTAAAACTATTTGAATTTAATTTTTGTTTCTTAGCTTAAGACATGAGCCTTGCTCCAAAGGAGCTTCGTTGAAATCTGCTGAGGAAGACGAGTCTGGCACTTGGGGACCTGGAGGAAACCCTGGAAGCCAGGGACTGGCCACGCTCCTGGTGCACTCACAGCCCGTGTGGGTGGAGGTCGGGAGGGCAGAGGTTGGGAGGGCGGAGGTTGGGAGGTGGGCTCGGTGTCAGTTTGCTCACGGAGGGGCTCCAGGCACAGGGTACCTTCCCTCCCTCCCATTGCCCACCGCCCTCTTTCCCTAAACATCCCATTTGAAATGGCCAAAGATACATTTCTAACAAGATTTTTACTTTTTCTATTTAATAATTATTTTAATCACAATTTATTATAATGGATTTGTTTTGATCATATAGACTCAATAAAATCATTACATTTAGGAGAAATAATTTTTAAACTTCCATATTTATACATATATCTGCAGCAAAGAAGGATAATGTAGAGTCATTGAAAGATTTCCAACCATCAAACTACATATTTTTGGAACAAAATATTTTGTGGAAGAGGAGTGGAAATACAAGTCAAAGATACTAAATTTTGAATAGTTAAGCAAGAGAATATTGAATATGTTTTAAATGAATGATAGTTCACATGAAATCACTGTAATGTTTACCTTCCAGGAGATATATTTTAAAAACTGGTGAAACTATTTTATTTTAAAATGCCAAAATTTTAATTATACTAGAAATTATACCTTTTACAGCTATGTAAACTTATGAAGAGAATAATTTAGATGTCAGCTTTTTCAAAGCCTTCCAGGGCACAGTCAGCCAGAGCATGGGAAGACGACATCTGCTCTGCAGAGTTCAGGGTCCCGGATCTGAGGAACCGAACGACGCAGACCCATCGCTGCTGTGACATCTTACAAAGAAAATCTCCCAGGATTTTATCTCAATTCTACGTCTAGTTTTGTGTAGTCTTCAACTTACACATTGCACGTGTTCTCCCAAGACAAGATAAACCCCTCAGTTCTGCCTTTCTCCCCAACTTTTTAATCTTTTCCTGCTGTTTGGGATTCAGGCAGTCTGGGCTAGATGTGGGGACACTAGTTGGGCTCTGCTTAATTCAACCACAGGTGCACATACACAGTTGAAATACACACGTGTATGTCACTGACATACATGTATAACATATGCTTATTTATGGACAGAGACAAGTGTTTGGCTGGCCCCTTTAAATAGTATTTATTATATAACTAAGTGCAAAGACCATATTTATCAATTCATGTGTACTTAAGCAAAATGTCAGTGAATTTTTTAAAAATTAAAATGATAATTTTATAATTACCAAAAAGAGAGTTATTATGATCTTGATTTACCTGAAAGGAATCTTGGCAGATTTCCTGCCTTTTTAGGACATTGGTGGACTGGGAGCGCTTAGCCGTGTGGAGTGTGGTGTCGGCTCAGGGCTCACCGCCCTGCCTGTGTGCTGTTTGTGTTTCCAATAAAGTGGACAGTGGTTTGTAAAACAGAAATCTGGAGGCTCTGGTTTCCCCTTGGCCCCATGCCTTGGTCCTGGGCTCCTAGCAAAGGGAAAAGGGACAAGGAGGCCCAAGTGACACTGCACAAGCGCGAGGCCGCGCGCTGGCCCTCTGCAGTGCTAGTGTTTGTTATGTGAGAGCTGCAACAGCTGTCCCTCAAACTTGTCCCCACCCACCCGGGGCATGTGACATAGCGGTAGTCTAGACTGTGCTCTGATCTGCCCCTGGGCACTTCCTAGGCTGGCGAGCGGAGTCACCGCCAGGTGAACGCCCTGTGAGCAGGGCTGTGGGAAGCCAATTGCTGTCCTTGCATTGCAAATGCATTGAAACCAGGGATCGGAAAATCCCACGCAGTGCTAACCTTTAACATTCTGAATTCTCATCCTTTTACTATACTGGCTGGCTGGCAGCCAAGTCCCTTTGTATTCATCACCTTTCAATATATTCGTCTGCTCACAGTCCTCAGCGAGGGACGGCTCTAGGCTCATATTAAATAAGAGGAAGAAGGATAACAAAGGAAATCATACCATGTACCAAGTGGGACAAATGCTGATGAATTTTTAGTGCAAAAGCCTCAGAGAACAGAGTTCTGTGCTCCAGAAAACAAGAACAAACAGCAGAACCCACCGGACCTGAGTCTATCATCTCTACCATGGCAATCCCACTGCTTGAGGATGAAGCCTGTGCCAGTTTCATACCTTGGAGACAAACTGGGAAGAACTTTGGAGGATGCCAAGATTTTAGATGTAGTAACATAATACTGTTAAAATCAACCTCGCTCAAAACTTTCAAATACCCTGAGCTATCGTAACTATTAACCTTAAAAGTGGGCAATAGCTCCTCTCTAGTTAAATTATTCCCTTGCTCCCAACTATTCACCCTATCCCTTCACTCAGCCTCCCAAAAGAGAGACTGTGTGTGTGTGTGTGTGTGTGTGTGCATGCGTGTGTGTGACACCACCACCTGCTCCAGTAGATATACTTGTAGATTCTTCCTAGAAGGGTCCTGATCTCCATGAGGCCTTGGGCTGAGGGAGAACATTCTGGGCCACCACCATGTGCCAGGATTTTTGCTTATTGTACATAGTCTGTCTTCTCTGGCCCTCTCTTCATGGCTTCCCAGGCACTGCATTGCTTCCTTGAAGTGTCACAAAGCCCCATGGGTCACTGTTGGGAAAGAAGGTAGCCTGTAGGTTGGATTGAATGGTTTCACCCAGTAGGGAGTTGACCTCTATTACAGGAGTCTGCATCTCTTGTATCATGGACAGGTCCCAAATCGCTAGGAGAGAGAGCATCCAGTCTGAACAGGAATTTTGGTTTGGCTCCGTTGCCCTGCATAACGGCTTGATGAGTTTCAAAGTGCTGTCACTGAAATTTCTCAAGAAACAGAAACCACAGAGCACGTTGAATTAGCGTATCTGGGACATTTACCCTAAGCTGGACATAAACCTGATAGCTTGGCCCAGCTTTTCTGTAAAACCACAATGTTTCATGGGGTGAGGGGAGACTGTTCCTTTTGTGATTGGGGCAAAGACTTGATAGTCTGATTTGTAATCAAGGTCAAAGGTCGGGGACTGATTTTGGTGAAATCCACTTGAACCTGGAGCTAGCTGAGGTTTTGAATCTCAAAAGGAGCTTCTGCCCAGTTGAAGTTCTTCAGGACCTGGTCTTCATGCTCGGAGGCCTGCTCAGCCTGACTATGACTTGAAATGCTCAAAAAACCACAGGGAACATTTTCCCAATGAATCATAATCCGTCTGGGAAGTACGAGAAATCAGTCAAATAAGCCTCGGCTATTTTCCTTGGACCGTTCGGACAATTGAGATAACAATGCACAGTGGCAGCCGTCCACGATCGCTCAGACCTGAGGACGAATTGGTCATTTGACTGTGTGGCTGAGGCAGGAAGCGAGTGTCTGCAAAGGTAAATTACACGCAAGGGGAATGATTTTAACAAACAGACCAGGCCTACATTTTCTAAATGATTTTTCCAAGACTCTCCGATCCTATGTCCAAACCCTAGTGCAGGAGAAATGTCCAAGTTCCTTTGCCAAAGAGTGCCTGGATTGTTCTACCAGCGCCAAAGGCAGAAGTTACTTAGCCCGGGAACACCTCCCAGGCTAAAAATCAAAACAGCCGAGGGCACAGAATTGTAAATAAACACTGGGAATCACACAGGCAGGCTCCCACTTCAAGCCACTGTGGACTCCGAATTCCCATCCTCACACCTCCTCAAAGCCAGACCAACGAGAGCTGCCACGCAGGCCCAGTCTTGTTTTCACAGAACCCGCCTCTGGCTCAATTCATTTGGCCCAACTCAGAAAACCCAAACAACTGTTTCTGCACTTAGACTTTCCTGCGTGTGGAAAGCTGTTGTCTTCCAGCTGGAGGGAAACCAGAGCACAGCGGCCCCAGGAGTGGTGACTGGGGGCTGGGGGCAGGGGGCAGCCGTTGCATTGATGCTGTGAGCAATGCGGTGCGGTGCGGTGCGATGCGTGTGATGCGGCGCTGGCAGGAATCATCGAGCACATTTGGAAGGCGCGCGGCAGTGTCAGGGCTAGGTGTCCCTTCTTAAGCTCAGGTGCATGCACTTTCCCGGGGGGGTTGAAAATACCTCTGTAGCAGCAACAAACACAAAAGACCCATGATTTTTCTCCGTGTGACCAATCAGGTCTATTTTATCATAACTGAGCATCCGGGCCTGGGTGTGTATTCAAAGATGGATCTGGAGTAGCTAGGATAGATTTCCTTCAAAAGGTCTGAGAGGGGCCTAACAATCTGAAGGTCTTTTGAAAAGTATTTAAAATAGTTACAAGCTACATACTATAAAGGGAGAGAGGGCATATTCTACAATAAGTACTAAAATAAGGCAAATATAAACTAAAGAGAGGAGAAATGGCAGGAGAAAGATGAACACATTCAGTGCACCTAGTGACAGCCCCCATGTCCTTAGGGAAAGGTCACCAGCTGGGCTCTGAAATTTCTAGGAAAATACAATCAGTGCCACTAAGCCACAGCATCTACAAGGTCGAGGTTCACTCAACAACAGCTCAGGACAAGCACAACCATTTGGGCAGGTGGATGGACAGAGAGGAGCAGCACACGGCCCCAGGAAGCTTGCAAGAAGGACCACCAAACACCCCCATTTGTCTAACGAAGGGGCCTCCAAGAATGTTTGTCTCTCAGTGCTGAAACCACAAAAGCCCCTGGGCAAACCAGAATGGTCTAGTCACCCCATCACGGCATGAAGCAGTTTGCCTGCACCCAGCAGCTGATGGCCTTGGGGCTCATGTTTGCTGCAAAACCCATACCAGCAGGTGGTGACAGATTCCTCAGGCTCTGACCTTGGGTTTCTGGCAAACTGTGGGCTTGGTGTTTGCAAAACACAGTCAGAACCACAGGGTGTAGGAAATTGAAAGGACAGCAGAGGGAAGGGGGATAGTTTCTTGTGGAAATCCCAGCAGAAGCTGAGGCTTTGACCTTGCTCAGGCTGCAGTTGTAGGGAAAGGAGTCAGTGAGGGAAACTGTCTTAGAGCCTTGTGAAACATGGGCTCAGGTTGCCTACTTCAAATAGGCAGGGTGAATCATGCTGGATGCCTCCTGGGCAAGGACAAGGTGGCAACAACTGGTGTCCTCTCAGCGGGGAAGCCTGGGGCACAGGAGTCAAGCTTCTGTTGCTGCCCAGCCTGCCTTGGAAACTTCTTGTTTAGCTCACAAGAAAAATCCTCAGACTGATCATTAGCAAGGAAAGCAAGAGGTGCGGTACCTCACCTGTCTTTCATGGCGGCTTTCATGGTGGCTCCGCACCTACTGTGGGTGACAGCTGAGCTGCTCCCAACAGAAGACACCCCCCACCTCCATAACAAGGGCTCTAACCTAGATATCCGTGCGTTAGAACATTCTGTCCTGTGTCAACAGAGGCCTTCATCCCAGCACAGTGACTTTTGCTCGGCAGAGGGACCTTCGCCGCCCTGTTCTGGGACACAACGTGATTCTGCCGTCCCACACAATCACCCTCCCTGGAAGGCTGGCAGCCACTAAGGCTCCCCAGGCCAAGGGGCGCTGCCTTCGTCCCCGCAGCTGCTTCTTTCCTGGTTTGCTCTGAGGGTCTCGACCGTTCTTCGGCCACATTGAGAAGGAGCTGAAGGGTCTCACTCCGCCTTCACCTATAAACTTGTTCTTCTAACTTTCCCACTGACAAATTTCTGGGCATCTTTGGAGAAGGGGAAACACTTTCGAACACTTGGCGGCTTGTGCTAACACGCACTTGCAGCTGTGAAACGGATTGAGGTAAATCTGTTTTAAAGACAATCTTTGGGGATTTTTTATACAAGTATTTAAAAACAAAAATTGAACTTTTTAAAATATACTTGTCAAATTTAAAATAAATTTCTTTGGGGAAGTCTTCAGTGGTTGACTGTGTCCCAACCAACATCCCCATGGCTATTTCTAGGTGCCCCAATCTGACCACTTCCACATGTGCCATGGATACTGCAGGTAAAGACAGTTTCTGTCCTCTCGGGGCTCACAGGTGATTAGAACAGGAAGGTAAACAGTCATACCATTGGGATCTGTGCTATGATAGACACCTCCAGGGGGCGCTGGGGACAGCACCTTCCCAGCCTGGGGGCACAGTGAGGGGAGGCCTGTTAGAAAATGAAGACTGGCCACAGTCTCAAAGGACAAGCAAAACTAGGAGTCTAGAAAGCAGGAAAACCATTTGAGATGGAACATCAGATTGCAAAGGAAAAGCAAGGGCAGACCTTAAAGGGCCTTGTGTGCCAGGCTGAGGAATGTAGGCTTATCCTGTGGCCATCAGGGATTTACAGTCACTCGCTCCTGGTGACCCAGCCTCAGGGGCAGAGTGGGACTCAAACCCAGGTGACAGAGTAGTTTCATATATACTTTCCTTTGATCCTGTGAGTGATATTTTCATTTTTCACGTGAGGAAACTGATCCTCAGGCATAGTAAGTGACTTTCAGTGAAGCCAGAGTTCTCTCTCTAGCATTATGTGGGCTTTTCCACATAAGAACAACAACTGTGTAAACTGCAAAACACACCCAAGCAGAGTAAGAGCTTTGAGTATGGAATGGTGATTGTAGGATCCACCCCAGCCAGACTCTTGGAACTTTGGTTGAAAAAAAGTTCTGAAGCACGAATGTCTTCAGGACACTAAATGCCCACGGGTTGCTTTGGAAGAGCCACAGACTCTTTCAGCTTTAACACCCTGAAGGCCAAGGTTAAGAGAGCCGTATCCCCCAGAAAAGCAGCCCCTCAGTGTGAGAAGCTGCAGCCGTGGCAGAAGAGCAGTAGTGGGTGGAACTGTGGGGCCAGCATGGGGCGTCTCTGAGCCCAGGGCACAGCAACAAAGCCCCAGGAAGCACTTGGTTGCTGCCGGGGCGACTAGAGTTTGCCATCTTGTGAGATGCCTCCCAGGTATTCTTGGGCATACAGAGAGGCGAGATACTGCAGGGAACTAAAATTCCTGCGTCAGAAACTTGGGGACATGAGACCCAAGATGTGGGGAAGTTGCAATGTGAACCCACTTATACCCCAAACCTGATGAGCTCTAGAGGCAGTGGGTTACATGTGTAACTCAGATACAACGCAAGGATAACTGTATCATCACTTCCATCGCAGCACCCAGATGTATAAACAAACTGGAGAGATTCGGATGGTGGATGGAGAAGAGCTGAGTCTTAGAGGAAGAGCACTCACGAGGCTTGGAGAAGTAGAGGGCAACAAAAGCAGAGAAGCAAGTTGGTGCATTAGAATAGAGAGAAAGGAATGTAGTTTAGGAAAGGTTAGGGCACATGGAGGAGAGCACAGGAAGTGTGTGTGAAACAGGACAAAAGGAGAGTGGAGTGCTGACTGGGGTCGGAGAGGGGGACTCTGGAATACTCTATAAAGAAACTCGGCTTTGCAAGGCTAACAGGAACCCTCCCTGTTCACTGCGGTGAAACAATGGTATCGGATCCTCTAGTCAGCTGTTCTCAGGTTTTAGCTTGCATCTGCCTTACCTAGGGGCTCCTGACTCCATAATCTGCTGTGGGACCTGAAGACTGGTGTTTCCAACATGCTTCTAGGTCAGGGTGGTACAAACGGTCTCAGGGCCACCCTTTGAGAACTACGGATAGAGTCTGTGGAGTTTTGGAGATCTCAGAGAGGAACACCAATGAGAAGTTTGTCTTTTAATGGGGAGTTTGCTAAAATTGGAAGTCTAGAAAAGAGGGGAAGATTTCTTAGACATTCCTAAGTAGAATGAGCATTTCTTGGTGACCATTTGAATGTGAGGAATAAGTGAGACAGGCCAATTTGAAGATGACTCTGAAATTTGCAGCTAAGTGATGAGTTGGATGGTGAAGCCATGACTTGAGAAATGACACACTAGAAGAGCTGTCCTTTAAAGCAGGGGTTAAAGGCAGTGTTAAGGTGGGAGAGCTGAGGGACAGGTGGGGCAGCAGCCAAGTTCATTCTGAGCAGGTTGCATGTAAAGTAGGAGTGTTCAGAGAAATACTCAGCAGGGCATCAGAGAAACATGTGGGACACTGGGCTGGTGCTGCAGGGCAGGGGTCAGTCCTATGAGGAGGGCGGCTAAAGTCATGGCAATGGGTGGGATTCTGAAGGATGACATTTACCATGAAACAAGGACCAAGGATAGATCCATAAGGAATGTTGTGGGACTTAAAAGACACTTTAAGTCCTAACCCTAAGTGTTTGAGCATGTGACTTGACTTGGGAATGAGATCTTTGCAGATGTAATCAAGTTCAGATGAGCTCATCCCGGACCCCAGGACTGATGACTTTGTAGGAGAAAGGAGGGAGCTTGGACACAGAAGCCGAGAAGAAGGCCATGCACTGACAGAGGCAGAGATGGACGTGATGCAGCTAGAGATGGCCAGGAATGTCTCGGACAGCCAAGAGCAGCTGGGAGAGAGGCCTGCCGACACGTTGACTTAGGACTTTTAGCCTCCAGAACTGTGAGAGAATAAATTTCTATTGTATGAAGCCTCCCAGGTGTGGTGCTTTGTTATGGCAGCTGCAGGAAACTGCACAGGGAGCAGGGGTGTGTCGGGGTGGAGAGAGAGGAGCTGTGGACAGGGGATGCAGGGGGAGGGCAGCTGACTCAGTGAGCAAGCGTCTGTTACCTGTGGCAAGCAGGAGGTTTTCGTGGTGGAGAGGTGGGAGAGTCGGCAAGCTCCTATGAGGTGCAGAATACAAAAAGATAAGAACGCCATGAGAGTTAGTGCAGACTACTCTATCAAAACGTTTTGAAAGGGGAAAAAAATAGAACGCTGTCAATTTGGGAAGGAAAAACATCTTAACCAGGACACTAGGGCCATTTGAATATTTTCAGGGACTTCCTACACTAAAACACCTCCCCCAATAAAAACAATTGAGACTGTGGTGGCCCTACATTTATTTTTCAAAATGTTAAGTTAGCCAGTAAGGCAGTACCTGAAATCCATATAATGTTCTGTGCAGCCTCTTCCTGTTCTGCCTGTGCTCCCATTTAGAAGTTTCTCTGTGAAAACTTCCCAAAGCCTTCAAATGGAGGTGTTCAGAGAACTTCCTTGAATCCTGTTTCATGTAGAAGAAGGACCTACGTCACATCGTCCTGCTTGCTTCCCTCTCAGAAAGGATTTCCTCCCCTTCAACCAAGTCAGAAATATTAGCACAACTTGAGCATAAGTTACATGTGCCGTGTGGGGCCCCCTTGCTAGAGTCCAAGCCCTGGGAAGACCTTATCAGTGGGGACCACTTGGCAGGAAGGGCCTTTGCCGCTGAGTATCCTCCATCAACCCTGCAGACTCCACGGCCGGGGTTTTCCACGTCACCAGTCACGAGTTCCCCATCACAACCCCTCCCCACCTGTCACGTCCTCAGTCCCCTTGTCATTGCTGCTGTGGCATGCTTCAGTGGCAGGAAGATGGTCTTAAGAAGAAAGAGAGCCATTCATGATGAAGATCTGGCAAGTAAGGGGCACAAGCTCACTGGGGTCCCAGGTGGATCCCCCTTTCCACACACTAGATGACTGCAGAGGGAGGGTGTTCAGACACAACTGCTGAGAGACTCGAGCTGTGGCTTTGAACTGCCTGATTCTGTTCATTCTCTCTGTCCCCCTGTCTCACCTGGCCTGCAGATTTTAGGAGCTGCTGCCTTCTTTCCACAAGGAGAAGCAGGCTGGCATTTTCCCCTGTGGCCGGGCTGCCGCTCAGGCTCCGGGAAAGGCCTGTGTGAACTCCAGCACCCTGCAGAAGCCAGGTGAGTGTCGGCTCCGAAATCCTTGTTTTCAGAGCTGGTGGGATTCACCACGTCTTCGAATAGCCATGCCACCAAGCTGTGAACGTACACTTATTGTTTTAGATCTGCGGTTGGTTTAATCTGCAACTGTAAAACCCTGGGGTACGGAGGCCGCCTGCCTATTAATTGGGAGGAAAAAGCTCATATAAACGGACCCAGGCAGTTCAGACCCGAGTTGTTCTGGGGTCACCTGCAGGTGCGAAACTGAGCTTTAGTTAGCCTGAATTGCCTTCCTTTGCTCTCTGCTCTTTTTAAAAAACATGAATAATTTCTGGAATAAATTCTTGTGGTTTTTGTTCCTTAAAATTAATAGACCTTGTAAAAACACCTAAAATACCATAAAATCTAAAAAACCAATGTGTCTGGAAAGAACCTTGAAGATTATCCCTTGCACTCTCTCTATTTTTAGATGACATTGAGTCTCAGAGATGGGAAGGGATGTCCCCAGGCGACAGAGCTGGGATTCCACGGGGACTCCTCCTGTGTGGCACTCTGTCTAAGATGTCACACTGCCTGTCACTGGAAAAGTGTTGGCAAACACAGGGTGGAGAGCTATCGACCCTGCGCGGTGGAATTATTTTTCTAGACAGGAGGATACAGCAGCCCTGCACCTGTGTATTCCAGGTGGGCACCAATAATTAGAAATTGATGGTAACTCCATGTTGTCCTGAATGGGTGTTTTTTTTTTTTTTTAATGCCAGTCTGGCTTAGGAAAAACAAATTGTTTTGTACCATTTTATACCCATTTTGTGTAAGAAATAATGTGTTAACTACCTATAATCCTAGTCTGTTTATTGAAATAGAATCTCTATTTTATATGTTGTGTCAACATATACATGCTGTTAGTCACCGTACATAGGAGAAAGTAATGACATTCTAACCTAAATTTAAGATTTCATATGTGCGTGTGTGTGTGTTTGCCATTTTCTGTGTAATTTTTATTGTTGGTGGTTTAAGTTTTGGCTATATCAAATTGGTTTCCCCTTCACTACATGTAAATAACAGCCCCAGACAGGAAACAATAGAAGGATGGATAAGCGAACTTGACTCAGCAATGAAAAGAAAGGGGAGGCATGTCTGGGTCTTGCAGTCACTGTGCTGGGAGAAAGAAGCTTGAAGGAGAGAAAAGGGTGTTTTTCCACTTATGTGACTTTCTGCAAGAGGAAAACGCACCCCCTGCCTGAGGTGGGAATATCAGAGCAGACTTTTCTCTGGAGGTGGAGTAGAGGCATGAGTGACGGTCAAGTCCCCTGTGTCCCTAGGGGTTTGGTTACCAGGGTGCCTGCCTGTCCCCAAACCAGCCAACACATGTGGAAGATTTGTGCATTTCATCGCACGTAAATTTTTCATTAAAAGCTGCAGACAAATATCGAACTGTTGTTAATGAAATGCATGCTGAATATTTAGGGGATAGTGTACCGATGAGGATGACTGCTGTGCAGCGTGAAAAACCAGGGAAATTAGGGGTGGGTATGGAGATGGACAGACATGCTCTAAAGCGAGTCCTGTGAAATGGTCATTGTAGAATCTAGGGGGTAGGCAGCCTTCACAGGCGTCTCTCAACTTTGCTGTGTGTTTGCACATTTTCAGAATAAGATGTGGGGGGAAGCCACGCAGGAGCAAAGCAAAGACCCGCCACCCTGCTTTCCTTCAGATCCCCCAGGCATCACTAAGGAGCAGGGACATGGGGCTCGGCCCTGGACTTCTGGTTGAGCACGTGGATACCCAAGAACATTTCTGCAGTAACACCAGAGAGAAAGACAACTGGACACAGAAGTCAATTTCTTGTTCCAGCTTTAGGGGAAATGAAGCAAAACAAAACAAACACCTGAGAAAGGGCCCCAAGAGAAGCACAAAGGAACCCTAAAGCCCACAAGATTAGCCCACATTATCAGCAAAGACAAGCATGTGAAGAAAAGATAGTGCCTCAGCCAGTGGTGGAGGCTAATCTCTCCGGGAATTACTGTCTCATTAACTTGTTTTCAGCGTTTCTCAGAAAGAATCCACAGATTCTGACCTCTGACCACTTGAATATTATTTCTCCTTATCGCTGAGAAAAAAGAAAACCTGCACGGTCTCCCCTTACCCAGTCAGCGGCTGATAACCCACGGTTTACCCGTCCCATGACGACATGCGGCTGGATGTTTGCATCTTGTTCTCACTGACTGGCAACTTCCCCTTTCACCCCTCTCAGGCCAGTCCCTGGCCACGCCGAGGGCAGACACAGTACTTTCTACCCCACTCACACCCACAGTGTTCCCGTTCCTCTCTTCCTCTTTATTTGCTTTTAAAATGAATTTCTTGGAGGAAGGGGTCACTAGGAAGCACCTCTCCGTCTCCTGCCAGGGCTCCAGCATTCCAGGAAGGGGACCCTGCGGCCTTCTCCTGAGACAGGGCTGGTTCGGGGGCTCACCCACGATGGTGGTGCCACAGGAAGGAAAGTGGAGGCTGCAGGGTCCTCAGGAGCCTCGAAGCCTTTTGAAAGCAAATCTCCAGGGTGTGTGTGTGTGTGTGTGTGTGTGTGTGTGTGCACGCGAATAGATCTGAGAAAGAATGAGGTCAGGTACAGGTCACAGGAGAAGCAGAAACCACGCTTTCTACACTCACCCCTTTGACAGTGAGCCCCTCAGGCAAGTGTCCTCAGTCTAGGGGTTCTAGTATTCAATTTGGGGAACCCCCTTTTCAAATATCCCCCTCAAGCCTTTGGAAGTGTCTACAGCTCCATAGTGTATAGAGCAGAAAGAGAAAGGAATTTGGGGTACAAAGAACCTGGATTCTGCTCTCCACACTCCTTTTGTGGGCATTCAGACCTTAGGTGGGGGGTCACCTGTAGGGGTACCACGTCAGGAAGCCATGGACCCAGGGGCAGGAATGCTGTGAGGGGTCCAGAACTCCTGGCCTGTGGTGAAGCCCACTGAAAGTTTGAGGGTTGGGAGGAGGGTGATGGTGCAAAGGGCAGAAGACAAAGGCACTTCCAGGTTCAGGGGCAGGTGCCGTGGGGGCGACCACTGCTGCAGTGCCTGGGGCCTGAGGCTGTGTGGCTGGGTCCTGTCTCCCCCCAGAAGGCTGAGAGTTGAGATGAGGGGAAGTGGAGTCCCACCCATTGGCTTAGTAACAAATTGCCACAAACAGCAGCTCCCAACAACACCGCTTTTCATCTCACGGTGTCTGTGGGTCAGGAGTCAGGACATGGCTTAGCTGGTCCTTGGCTCAGGGCCTCTCCACCTGAAAACCAGGTGTCCACGGGGCTGCCACCTCATCGGGCTCAGAGTCCTCTTCCAGGCACACCTGTTGTTGGCAGGACCCAACTCCTTGCAGTGATGGGCTGAGGTTCCATTTTGTTGTTGGTTGTCGATGGGTCCTTCTCAGCTTCTAGGGGTCACCCTTGGGTCCTAGCCAAGCTGCTGGTTCCCCCATAACATAGACACTTCAGGCCAGCAGGAGAATGGCTCTGCCACCAAATCTCCTGTCAGTCTGCTATGAAGGAGATTTAAATGTAACCAAATTTCCCATCACTTTGCAAGTACAATGTAACCTGGCCCAGGGCATGGCTATCCCTCAGACTCACAGGCCCCACCTATGATCAGAGTAGGGGATTACACAGGGTGGGAACACCTAGAACAAGAATCTTGGTCCCCCCTCCTTAGAATTCTTAGAGTTTGGCCCAGAACTGGGAGTAACAGGCTCAGAGCATCAGGCCTGCCTGAGAGGGGTAGGGGATGGGCTGCCCACAGTCAGCGTGAGGCCTTGACGCCTCCTGGCTCCTAGGCTTCCAGGAAACACCATTGAAATGAGAAGGACTTTGGAAGGGGAGGTGGGTTAAAGCCAGAGCAGGCCCAGTCAGTTTATTCCCGGAGTTTCCTTTAGAATTATGAATGTTTTAGGGATTTTTAAAAAAATGACTGTATGTTGAAAAAATATCGGAGGAGATTGCTGCTTTTTCTCTGAATAATGTGGGTCCAAGTTCATCTTCAAGACACGTGCCACTATCAGTCAGAGTGGAATCAAGAAGCTGGATGCACACAGACATTGTGCCCGGCAGCAGAGAAATCACCCCTTCTCCGAGGACTTCCTCGGGGAGAGACTCCTCGTGTTGCCTCAGGGCCTGTTGCGAGGACGGGCTGGTACCTCTCACTGGCTGGCAGACTATTAGTTTGATTAAAGTCCTTCAAGCTGAACTTTCTTCTTTTGGAAACTCAGTGAAGGCAGAGAAAATAATTCACAGAATCACAGATAAAAGAGAGAAAGAGACAGAAAAAGACACGGAGGCAGAGAAAAACACATTTGTAAACCATCCATTTCTCATTCTAAAGGCTAAGAAAGTCTTAGGTTTCTAGTTGGACATGAACAAAGACCAAGATTCAAGCCAGGCTAGTTTTCCCAGTGCCGGAACACCTGAGGCAGGGGGAGCAGAAAGTAAGGCTGGTGGTGAGGCCTTCAGGCAAATGCTCACCACCACCCCCCACAACCCGGGGCAAACAGTGGTGCACTCAGCTCCTGGGAACTTGGCGATTCTACCCTGGGCTGTTCAAAGGCTTTCCCATTCACTTTTTGGTAGGGTTGCTTGGAGCTAAACTTTTCTGTGGAAGCTATTTGTTATGTGCTTAAAATGTGTTAGACTCTGTGAAAAGTGAGAACCCAATAAAGAGACCACATAGAAACGTGTGAAAAATTAAATGGCAGGACCAAATGCGAAGAAGATGAGAGTGAAGACAAAATAGATAAAATATATGAACAATAAAATGGCAATTAATACACATCTATCAATACTTGAATTTAAAACAACAAAATAAACAAATAAGCAGAACAGAAACAGACTTATACAGAGAACCATTTGGTGGTTGGCAGATGGGGGTGTTGAGGGACTGAGTGAAATGGGATTAAGAAGTAGAAATTGGCAGTTACAGAATAGTCATGGGGATGCAAAGTACAGCATAGGGAATACAGTCAGTAACACTGTAATAACTGTGTTGGTGTCAGACAGGTGCTAGGTTTATCAGGGTGATCACTCAGTAAGTTGTACAACGTCTAATCACTAGGGTGGGGGTGTTTGTACACCTGAGGCTAATGTAATATTGTATGTCATTTGTAATTAAAATAGAAAATGATTATAAATAAATAAAATTTGCCCTAGAAACAGAGTTGCATAAAAAAATAAAAACTAAAAATAAAAGAAACTTGAGTTGAATAAGAAAGGGTTATAACAATGAAAACACCATCACAGAGTTCAGAACAAGCAGTGACAGCCTCGTCCACTGGGCTGTGGAATCTGGGGCTGACTTGATTAGAAAAATGTTTGCATGAGGTCCATGAAAACTACTTTTCCCCTTACTGCCACATTCCTTTCCCCGTAGGTCTTCTGGATGACTAAAGGTGGAGGTGGTTTTTGAGCACATTTCTAAGAAGAGTCGTCAGTTGGGGGCTCCACCTAAACTGGCTTCCCAAGAACAACAAGAAAGCTCAGAGAAGTAGCAAGTTCTTTAAAGTAATAATTTTTTTTTTACTTGATGGAGTATTTCAATTTCAGCTGGAGACACAGGGAGTCATAGATCGCTACCTTTCCTTTCATGATGACTTGTATGCGCAGAATCAAATGACTTAATTACCCCTGTTTGATGGTCACTGATGGTGCTGTCGACCTAACCCGAGGGCCCTGAGAACTCACCCAAAGAGTGCTGATTGAAACCCCACTCAGAACACGGCAGACCCCAGACTTGTCCTCCTAGCATTTTAATTGATTGGCAAAGAGAAAAGTAACAGGTAATTACAATAGAGTACGTTTTGGTTATTTACTGCTGTGTATAAACCATCCTAAAAGTCAGTGTCTTAAAAAAAACAAAAACAAAACAAAAAAATAACGACTTTTGCTTCTCACAATTTTGTGACAGACTGGACTCAGCAGGGCACTCTTCCTCCTGGCACTGTAGCAGCCTAGCTGCAATCAGCTGGGCGCCGGGTGGGGGTGGGAAGTCCAGCGCAGCTGCTCACCTCTCATCGTCCAGGAGCCCTACCTGGGCTTCTTGAGCATTTGGTGGCTGGCTTTCAAGAGGAAGTGGTCCAGGAGTACAAGCCCCACTGTGCAAGTCCTATCAATTATTTACTTGTGTTACTCTGACTCAAGTCCCACAGTCCAAGCAAGTCACAATACCAGACCCACAGGCAGTGTGGGAGAGACCACACAGGCAGATGAAAACCAGGAGGCGTGGCTCTCCTGGGGGTCACCGACAAAACAGCCATCCAAACAACTGATAAGTACCACTAGATCAGTACTGATGGAGCACCTAACCCAGATTCAGAGATCAAGGGTGACTTCCTGGGGGAACAAGCATTACCTGCAGACGGGAAGGATGGGCAGGCGTGTCAGGGACACCCGCACTGTTTGCCTGTGGAGCAAACTTACACAACTTGTGGAGTGCCGTGTAAGGGTTGTTAGGTGCACTACACGTGTAAAATTATTCTTTTTTCTGATTTGCAAGAATTAATCAATGAAGAGAAAGCCACAAACACCCTTTTCCCATCGTCATAGCAACAGACAAAACTGACTGCTTAGATTGCTGCCATCGCTTTCCTACTTGATCTGTCCATTTCCCAGCAATATTAACCCTACCTTTTTAAAATAGAATTTATGAATTTATTTTTAGAGAAGGAGGGAGAAAGAGAGGGAGAGAAACATCAATTGGTTGCCTCTCACACATGTCCTGGCTGGGGACCAAACCTGCAATCCAAGCATGTCCCCTGACTGGGAATTGAACCAGTGACCTTTCACTTTGCAGGACAATGCACAATCAACTGAGCCCCATCACTCAGGGCTTGGCCCTAACTTTTGATTCCCCACACGTCCTGCTCTTGTTTTCAACTTACAATCGGTGGATTGCTTCAAACTAGTGATGTCCGTGTGTTGGTGGTTAAGCTTTAATTCTTGTAAGATTCTAATTTCTTGATTTTTCAACCAAAATTTTTTTTTGAGGGGAGGGTTCTGAAAAACACCTCCATCAGGAGACAGTTCTCCATGGTCTCTCACATTGCTGTACCTCTTGCCGGTACATGCACCATCTTTTCGAGGATGCTTATTTAGCAAATGGCCTGGAAGATGGAAATAGTACCTCCTTCCAGAGAAAACAGTAGTTTGTTTAAAGTGCAATACAGATGACTCCCTCCAAGGCCAAGGTCAGGCTCTCTTACATCTCATTAGAAGCAACTGGGTTCCTGAAGCACAGGGTGGCTCAGCTGCAATGCCCATACCCTGCATGTGCACATCCATCTGGACGTCTCCATCTAGACTTGAGGAGCAAGGGGAACTGATGCATGAGCCTGAAGCCCATGCTGCTTCCCGTGCTGTAAAAGTCCTTTGTCTCTGACCCAGGAGTCTCATGTCATCTGCCAGCATCCCCTAAGCCAGTGGTCTCCAACCTTTGTGGCATCAAGAACCAGTTTTGTGGAAAGCAATTTTTCCATGGACAGGGGTAGAGGGGATGGTTTCAGGATGATTCAAGCACATTACATTCAAGCTCACCTCCTGCCATGTGGCCCAGTTCCTAACAGACCCAGGCCGGTACCGGTCTGCAGCCCAGAGGTGGGGATCCCTGCCCTAAACCACAGTAGGCCAGCATATTAGCTTATAAAGGGAGTAAAATCTCAGATCCTTCAAGATTCTGAAACTCTCATGGAGCTTACATTGTAATGAGAAAAGAAAAAACATATAAACAACCAAAGTAATTCAAAATTGTTAAAGTGTCTAGAAATAGATTAGGGTTAAAACAGAGGATGTGGGGCTCAGCAAAAGGTAGATACAGGACAGTGAGGGAAGAGCTCTTAAAAGTGGTACCATTTAAACCAAGGAGTGTTACTGTTTTAAGTGCCCAGAGGAGAGTTAGGCAGAACCAGCCACGTGAGAGGAAGGCACAAGGACTCTAAGCAGCGGGCATGACATGCGCTTCTGAGGTCTGTGTGAGGAACAGAGAAAAGGCCACTGTAGGTGTAGAAAGGCAGCGAGCATGAACTGCGGCCTCAGATAAGGTGGGGGAGTGAGCACAGCAAGATCGTGCACAAATCCTTATATATGTCAGGAACAGGAGTTTGGACTTTTCCCAAAGCTTTCAAGCAGGAAGTGAATTGACCTGGTTGACCTCCTCGAAGGTCACCGTCTGTGTGGAGCTCAGAATGGCATGGGAGAGGAGTGGAGACTGAGACACCCAAAGAAAGCTTCGGGGAGCGTCTGTAAGCAGCACGTGTGAGCTGGGGCAGCAGACGCCGAGGCCAAGGGTCTGCCGTCACACACCAATGACAGGCCAGAAATGCTGCGGTTCCTAGAAATGAGCCTAACTTTTTGGAAGAAATTCAGGGGTGTAGATAAATATCTATAAGGACATTATAAATTTACTATTTCCCCAATGACTTGGTTTAGCAGTGGTTTTATTTGATGTTTCTATTGGCAATGCTTCCAAATGCTTTTCTCTGCTCACCCTTCCCTTCTTTGTCAGTAACTAGTGACTTGTAACAAATGAACTACGCTAGAGAAGGTAATATTTAAAGGAACTAAAAAACGAAGAATTCTCTGCTTTGTTTATACACTTTCGTATCAGGTCCCTAGGGCGCATGCGCGCGTGCTAGTCAGGCTGAGACTAGTGGTAGCAGCAGGAACCTGTAACCAGGGAAGTGCGGTTTGGCGGGGCACAGGTCCCCACGCAGGCCTGGTGGGCGGGGCTCAGGCTCTCGCTGCCACACCAGCAGATCGAGTGCCCTCTAGCCAGGGAAGACAGAAGTGGGTGAACCACCCAGTTTATATAGTCACCTCAGCTCAGGAGTGGCACATGGCACTTCCACTTGTGGTCCATTGGCCAAAATTAGTGATCTGGCCTCAACTTAACAGCAAGGAAGTCTGGGAAAAGTAGACAGTGTGTTGAATGTTTGAGGAGCGCTGTGTCTGTCACAGTATATCTATAAAACATTTAGCAAACAAAAGAGAAAGAAAATTACATGA
Organism: Tonatia bakeri; assembly: GCA_004024845.1. Taxonomy (NCBI): domain Eukaryota; kingdom Metazoa; phylum Chordata; class Mammalia; order Chiroptera; family Phyllostomidae; genus Tonatia; species Tonatia bakeri. The sequence continues at coordinate 344,895 of PVIA01000180.1, forward strand.
AATGTATTTATTAAGTGCTTTCACAGTGTCAGGCACTTTTACTTTTGTCCCCACATTTATTTTCCATCGCTGCATAACAAATTACCATAGACTTCGTGGCTTAAAACAACAGCCATTTATTAGCTCACAGTTCTGTGGGCCAGAAGACTGGTGGGCTCAACTGAGCCTTCTGCTCAGGTCTCACAGCTGAAACCAAGGGGCTGTCAGGCTGGGCTCCTCTCCAGAACCTCTGGGAAGACTCCCTTGGAGCTTATTCAGGGTATCCGCAGAATGCAGGTGCTTGCAGCTGGAGGACGGTCTGCTCTCTCGGCTCCTTCATCTTCAAAGCCAACAACTGCACTTGGAATTCTCCCCACGCATCAAAACTCTCTGGCTTCTCCTTCTGCACCCAGCCAGAGGAAACGGTTTAATAGAGGAGAAGTAAGGAGGTGACTAGGCCTTGGTAGGTCTTAGGAATCTGGGCGGGGTCTGGCCCTCTGCATCCCAGGAGGAGCCGCTGGCTGTGCAGCAGGTCTAGCCTGGGCTTCATCATCCCTTAGAAATGTCTGAGCTCCAGCACGCCACAGAGGCAGCAAACACTGTGTATGCACTTGAGTGCAGTGGAAGTGACAGAGCCACCAGAACTCAGGGGGCTGCAAAGGGGAAGAAGGATCTCACCATAGCTACCGGTGTGGGTCAAGGACAAAGGACCAAAGAGACACTGTACACTCTAGGAGGAGGTCTCTGCGTGAGCAGACAGTCTGGGCCAGATGCTGCCAACCCACTGGCTCACTGGTGTAATGCAAATCCCCTGCAACTTGGTGTGATTTAAGCCACAACCTCAGGGATGAGAAAGGATGAGTTTCCATCATCCTAACAAGATGTGATATGAAAACAGAAACCAAGTTAAGATGTTGACAAGTGTAATATGCTGTATTTCTTGCACACCTTTCTTTTTGCAAGGTCTGTATACCCTTCTTCCCTAGTAATTATTAGATTGTGGTTGACCCTGGGGGACCAAGGTCATCCCAGGCCTACAGTATACTCCCTCCTATGATGCTGGCCTTCTCCACTGGACATGGAAAGAAAAGGGTTTTAACTTAATGGGGTGTGTTTATTAAAAAGCTCTTTATGCACTTGCCAGGCACTGGTCTAGGCAATGCAAATATGGTAAGAACCAATCAGAAATGGAGTTTATATTCTAATGGAGGGGAAGACACACGATAAATAAAATACATAGATGTTAGATTGTATGAAGTCCTACAGAGGAAAACAAACAGGGCCAGGCGATCGGGAGCAGAAGAATGAACGTGCAATTTCAGACAGGCAGCCAGGGCGGCCCACCCGAGGGGGTGGCCCACCCGAGAGTGCGGCAGGGAGAACGTCCTTCAGGGAGGGGACATGACAAAGGCCCTGAGAGGGTGCATGCCTGGCACTGGGGGACAGCAAGGAGACTGAGCGTCTAGAGCAGGGAGGACTACGGGGACGGCTGTGGAGGGTGTGCTCAGAGAGGCACCAGGGGCCAGTACTTCGCAGGTCTCTACAAGGACTTTGGTGTTTACTGGGTGACCAGGGGATTCCATTAGGATTTGGTCTTTGGAAGTGACGGACAGAGGAAGAAACTGGGAGAAAACAAGAAGGATTAAGGAGCATTACTTTCATCAACACCATCCTGAGGCTCTCGGGAAGCATTTCAGACTTTGTTCCTGAGACAGTTGTCATGATGCTTCACCATTTTCCCCTTCAGGAGATCATGCAATAACCAGAAGTCACTGGGTATCAGCCGCTAGCAAACTGAAGTGACCCCCTACTGTCCTTTGGCAGCTGCGGCAGGCTAGGCATTTGTCTCAGGCCCAGCTGCAGCTGGGTGGGAGGGGCAAAGTTCTCCTTTTTTCCATTTGCAAAGGCAGCAACCCTCCAGGGTGTGTCCAGGAGAATAGCACCTGGCAGCACCTCACAGGGCCTCTCACTGGTTTCTCCTCAGAATCCCACCTGGGACGCTGGTGTCCCGTCAGCCCTACTGCCCTGGGAGGGCATCAGAAAAGGCCCTGGGTGCCCTCAGGGAGGAGGGGAGTGTCCACGTGGATTTGGTGGGTCCCAGACCTGAGGCTTCTGAGGAAGCAACTCCTCCTTCAGGTTTTTAGTCACCTGTTAAAGACAAGCAGAGTCCTTGGGAGAAGGAAGAGACAGTCAAAGGATGGGAATGGCCCATCTCTGATCCTTCTTGTCCCTGCTCTGTCCAGGTCTCAGAATTCTTCTTCACTGGCCCACCTTCCCAAACCCACTGTCATTCAGGGTTCAAGGTGAAGGGGGCAAAGGTGTCCTGCCCAATGCTGGAGCCACTGGACCTCCTACCATGGGTCCCCACCTCCTGTCACCTCAGCCCTGTGTTTCTGAGCCATTTCCACGGTCTAAGTGGCTCCGTCCTGGCATGCTGTTGCCAGCATATAAGCACACCCATCTCCGTGGGGGCAGCGTCACCTGCAGGTTGTGCTGTGTCGTGTGAGAGTTCAGGAATCTGTGTGCCTGTTTGAGAGTGCATTCTAGACTGCTGTTGCCTTATACCTGTTATGGACTGGCTTGTGTTCCCCCAAACAGGTGTGATGAAGTCTTAATCCCCTGTGTGTAAAGACAGGACCATGAAAGAGGTAATTAAATCAAATGGGTCATGAGGGTGAGATCCTGATTGAATGTGACTGAGTCTCTACAAGGAGAGGAAGGGAAACCAGGGAGGCACCTTCGCAGAGAAGAGGCCACGTGAAAACACAGTGAGAAGGAGGCCATCTGCAGGCCAAGAAAAGAGGCCCCTGGAGAAACTGAACCTTCCCACGCCTTGGTCTCAGACAACCAGCCTGCAGAAACTGAGAAAATAAATTTCTGTTGTCTAAGACTCCCAGTCTGTGGTCTTCTGTTTTGGCAGCCTTAGCAAACTGATACAATATCCCTGTGTTTTCATGATGGGATATTGAGACATAGTATGAGAGAGAGACATTCTATGTGAAAGCATTCTGACAATGAGAGGCTGGGTTGGGAATGGAAAGCAGGAAACAGAACAGGGGAGAATGCTGCTCCATTTTGTAGTGACCCTGCAGGGTCTCTGACCCACGGGTGGCATCCTGCTTCCTTTCCCTACTTATCGTCAAGAGCCTCCGTTTGCCGAGAGAAGCCTGCTTCAGCTAGGGGCGTCTGTGTTCCCGCCACAGCTGCCGCTCTCCCCAGGCCTCCGGCAAGCAGGTCGGGCACGCAGTCTCGCCACTGACGACGAAGATGTCGGCCTCCCAGGCAGGCATGTGTTAAGGTGGGACCAGGCACAAATAGCTCTCTGCATTGTTCAATGGCAGCATAGCCTTCGTGCCTTTTAAAAATAGCAGCGCTGTGTTTGAAATTTTCAAGAGAAGACTTGTTGGATGTGTGTATGAGTGTCGGCCACGCCCTTCGCTCTCCCCACTTTAAGCAGCTACGGATTTAGAACCTTTTGTTAGGAGAGGGGAAGGAAAGATCACTGCACACAGCCACGCCCACGCATGCCCTCCTCGCAGCCGCAGGGCCTCCCTTCACAGTGCCAGTCTCTCCACGCACGCCGCCTAGAGACAGTGCATCTTCTTTAAGCCTCTAGAATTAACCCAGAGGAGACTTTGTCTAAAAATACATGGGCAGACTTGAACTCAGCCTTGCTGGTTGAGATCAGTTGAGGAAAACCACCCTGGGTCAGAGAGAGAAAGCGGAGGAGAGGAGAGGGGAGGGGAGGCCTTTTCCTGATGGACCAGGCATGCTCTTCAAAGGCAAAATCTTGCCTATCCAAGCCAGCTTGAAGTCACATTCTTGGATGGGAACGGGAGGGAGGATGCCGGCTGCCCAGTGGGTAAACCCTCCACCCCCGCTTTTTCCACAGGCCTGATTCAGCTCAGGGGTGTGGACTCAGAGGGAAAGAGAACCCCAGGCATACTGACCCTTGTTAGGGAAACTAGTGGCACTTGGAAGTGACAGCTGGGATAGCTGGAATTGTTGTGAGAAATTCCAAGAGGGTCAGACGCTTCTCCGGGAGCCTGTGAGTTGAGATGGGAATGAATGTTCCATTTAGGGAAAGAAAAATGTTTAAAGAACCCTGTCACTCCCAACCATCAGCTTCAAGTTCCAAATTGAAAAAAAATGCTATTTGCCTTGGAGAAAGTAGAAGCTCAACTTCAAACACTCTGCATCAGGGAGGTGGTTGGCATCACTCTTCCAACAGCTCCAGGACTTTTCACAAATCAAGCTATTGCTACTGGCATCACCGCAGCTGCTTCTGGGAGCAGCTCTCCGGTCCCAGTCCCGGCTGCTCCAAAAGAACTCTGTCTTCCGCTATGGCTCCCTCTTGCAAACAGGCCTTTTACCTGAGGCTAAGGGCCCATTCCTGTAACTGTTCTGCTGATAGTTCTGCCAGTTTCCTTCCCCCTTCCTCAATACTATTCTCTGCTTCCTGCTGCTTTCTCCCTCCTGCTTTCTAAGCAGAGTCCATTATCGAGTGCCTCCTGTATGCTAGGTACGGGGTTAGGGAGTGCAGACTCTCTCTTATTCTATCGTAAAAATCCCTCTTAAGAAGGAGGTGAATTAGCTTCAGCTTATAGAGGAATAAATGTAGGCACAGAGAAATTGCCTACCTTGACTGAGGTTGTGCAGCTAATTATGTCAAAGTCAAGACTGGAGTCTTGTGTGGTCTGTCCCACTCCCAGCCCTTCTCTAGGCCTGTGCCACTCCCCACAGCCTCCCTAGGCCTGTCCATGGCCTCAGGACCATGCAGAGATGGCTTTGGCAGAATCTCTGTCCCGTGGTGGCCTCTTGTGAGGCCCAGGCAAGACTCTGCTCCAAGATCTCAAACTCCCTTCTGGATTTTCAAGCCACTATCCTGCCCCTCCCCCAGGGCTTAGGACTCCACCCCAGGCCTAGGTCCCTGCTTTCCTGGGGTACTTGGCAGTCACTTCCACCACAAACTGCAAGATTTTGATGCAATGAAAAATAACTCCTTGGACAGAAAAGTTAGGACCCAAACCCAGTCACAAAGGTAAAACTACCCCAGAGAGAAGGGGATGGCGACTCCTAAAGATCAGATAGAAAGCTGACTTTTTAAGTACATTAAAAAAATTTTCAGCAGATGCCCTGGCTGGTGTGGCTCAGTGGATTGAGTGCTGGCCTGCAAAGCAAAGGGTTGCTGGTTCGATTCCCAGTCAGGGCACATGCCTGGGTTGCAGTCCAGGTCCCCAGTAGGGGGCGTGCAAGAGGCAACCACACATTGACGTTTTTCTCCCTCTCTCCTTCCCACCCTCTCTAAAAATAAAGAAATAAAATCTTAAAAAAGATTTTTCAGTAGAAACTGACAACTCTCACATGGGAAGTAAAACATCTGGAGTGAACCTTCATGTCCACACTGAGTTCCTTCATCAATACCCAGTCCTCTAGCTGCCGATGGTCACAGTCCCTGGACACAGAAAGGCAGCGGCTGGTGCAGCCTGCAACAGCTGTGCGCTAAGAACCAGCCATGACAGCTCCGTGAATAATGGACCAGAACCCAGGTTCAAATGCACCCCAGCTCTTTAACATTCTGCTCCCACAACGCCAAACTAATGTTGATTTATACCTCACCCTACTCCCTAATCTTGCCTACCGTCTTCTTAAAATAAGTGAAAAATGATTTGGGCAACTTCCCTGAGTAGATGGCAGAGGAGTTACTTTCAGGGAGGGAATGCCAGTTAACTGTGGGATTAGTGTTGCAGTCAGATCCTGTGGGAAACAAATTGATTTTCTGGGCTCAGGTTGCAAAGAAGCTCTCGGGTTGCAGGGAGCACTTGGTACAGCCTCATGCCGCTCTGAGAGTTAAGAATTCAGACCTAAAGAAATGCACGGACTGGAACAGGCTAGGAACTCCTGAGGAGTCAAGTTTGTAAAAAGATAAGGAGGCTTAAAGACGTGGAGATGGCAACCTCAAGATGCTGGAGGAAAAGAGAAAGAAGAGAAGGTATGTGTGGAGGGAGAGGAAGAAAGAGGAAGAGGAGAGACGCTGGGAGAAAGAAAGGGGACTCGAAGAGTTGGAAGGAGAGGGGAGAGGGAGAGGAGAGGAAGAAGAAGAGGAAGAACAAACACAGGAAGTGAGGAGGAGGGGAAGACAGAAGTGAGGAATAAGAGGAGAGAGGGGAAGGGGGAAAGGAGGGGAAGGAGACACTGCTTCATGCTCTTGAATTTGCTGGTTTTCGGCATTCATTCCAACAAGCGCTGCCTTTACCAGCCAGCAGGAGGCAGTTCCAGTTTATGAGGCAGGAGCAGATGCTGGCAGGATCCCACCTCGGTGTGTTTGTTCAGGTGCCCGCTACATCCCTCACGCCAGTTCCCAGGTCACACATGATTATCAGCTGGCTGGAGGATTTGCTCTGTGGAAAGTGGCAGCTGGTGCTGATTGGACTTTGCTCGAGTTTCTTGGGCAGGCAACCTAGATGTCAAATTTAATGAGTGTCTCTTCTGGCTCACCAGGTGAGACAGAAAATGGAGAGCTTTTTTTTTTTTCTAGGAACTGCCAACATGCTTGTGGGTGAGGAAGAAGCTGACCAAAGCACATACACGTGTTTCTTTAGGAAAAGCATCGGCTGTGGGGATGATCTACTGTCTGGGTGAAGAGCAAGCCTGCTCGTTGCGTCTGTGTGCTAAGCTTTGACCCTGGGGACGTGGTCGCATCTCCACAGCTGTGGCTGATTCAGACGTGTTCAATGACAAGGCCACCGGTTTTGCTGATATGAGGTGATGTTGTTCAAGAAGTACGAAGACTTGCTTTTCTGGGACTCCAACAGTCCTGACAATTCATATGTCATATCGTACTACATACACAGAAATTAAGTTTTTCTGGGTAATAAAAGAAAGCCTCATGAATTATTACTGTGAAGAATAATATCAACAGCATTAAGAGAAATTGGATTGCCTTATCTAAAGCTTCATTGCTTCCTTTCCAAGCCATTACTAAGACCAGAAACAAAACAACTCGCTGTGACCTTACTGTTTGCCTTTGGCTGAGTGTTACTCAGCAGGCGCTGGACACTCAAGCACCTCCAAGGTCTGTTTTGAGTAGAAGTGCCTTGCAGGTGAGCGGCTGGCTGTGTGCTGTGTGCCAGTCACGTTGTTCTCTCTTCCCCAGTTCCCATCACAATGCTCTCTCACGCCTTGTAGCCAGTTGACTCTTCTTAGCCTCCTCTCACTGGTCACATCTTGTGCTTCCTACAGGAGTTAATAGACCAAAGAACAGGGGCACATCAAGACAGTGTTGGGTTAAGGTGTGTGGACATTTGTCATTCTTGGCAACTTTGCATCTGAGCCCCTTTCCGTTGGGGAGAGTGCTGCCACCTTGAGTCTTAGGAAGAGGCTGATAATGCCAGATTTGTTTTCCTTCAGGGACCATGCTGTGGCTGGTAGGGCCATAGAGAACAACACATCCTCAAGTTCTCATCAGGCATGTGGGCATGTGACCTTGGCTTCACACTTCAGACACTCCCCACGCTGGGCCTTGAAGATGAGCTGGTTCTGCAAACAATAGGGTCCAGCCAACCACTCCCGCTGGTGGAGGTGGCTGAGCAAGATTCCCGGGAAGGGGAGGAGTGATGCCGCTCAGGCCAGTGAGAGAGATGGCAGTTGTCTCCCCGGGGCCAGTCCTCAATGCAGCACTTTTCTGTGGCAATGAGGTCTGTGAACCTGGTTCGCACACTATCCAATTCTTTCAGCTATTCCATATACTTTTAATAAATTCCATTTCTGCTCATATGTTTTCTTTTAAGACCACTGACTTAAAGAAAGAGATTCATTTGTGAAGGTAAGGGCCTTTCTTCCTAGATGAAGAGGGCCACAGGTATCAGGGAGGCGGGGGAACCCATGCAGTTCAGGGAGACCAATTAGCATCTGGGAATTGAATCAAAGAAATGGTATTTTCTGCTTTCCTGCTATACTCTCTAAGTGTGGGCCAATCGATGATTTGATTGCATGGGGAGACATTCAGGCAGGTCCCAGGGATCTTAGTATTATCGTACGCACAGAACTTTTTAACCCAGGAAGAGAAACAGTCACGATTTGTTTTTCACTTTGGAAACTGCCTGATATGGCATAAGAGAACTCAGTCAATCCATTGAAAATGATGCACTGAACGCCTACCATTTAGATACTTGGCTAAAACTTTGCCCAGTCTGCTTGGTGGGAACTATCCCAGCCTAGGCTCTCATCACCCCACAACTGGAATCAGTTTTTGCAGTCTGCCACGGAAATTTTTGAAAAGTTAAATGTCTTCATAAGCCTTCCATTCACCCTGTAGTTTTTTGCCTTTCTTGTTGGGTGACATGAGAAAGAGAAGGAAGGAAATAGTGTCCTCTAAAGCGCTTATTCATTGTGACCAGAGCTTCATTGTCAAAAGTAAGACAAAACAAAAACTACAGAGAAAAAAAATATTCTTTGTCTGGGAATTAACGACAATTAGCTTTTTCAGTGGAAACCTGGCTCTCATTGGCTGGAGGAATCCCCTTTGTAAAGTCCACAGTAGGAGGAATTCCTTTCTTCCTGAGCTCGGCTTATTAGGGCTTGGAACACACTTGGAAAACTTCACAGGAATGGAAACAACAAGTTTATGGAGCAGATATCATAGGGCAATTTCAAGGAGGCTGGCAGGACTGTATTTAGTCCACAGTAGGGACACAGGGCCTTTGATATCTGACGGCAAAGGGGTCTTCCTCATTCCTATCTAGACAAAGCTAGACTTTCCCTCCTACAGAACACTGTGTGGACTACAGACATTTTGGGTGCAGGTATTGAGGTGAAGGGGAGATTAAAGGCAGCTCCAGAACTCTGGTCTGAATCACTCAGGACCAGGACCGCAGTGCCAGGGCTTAGAACAGGGAATATGAGAGGAGGAGCTGTTCTTTGGCACAAAGATGAGTTACAAATGGAGAAAGAATGGTGGTTTCACATATTGTATTGTGCAAAAGCAAAGAGAGACAAACCCAGTTCACTTGGCAAGCAACTTGTGAGCACCTGCTCTGTGCTCAGCAGGACGTGTTCTGTAACCTCATTAGCAAACACTGCTGGGAAATAAGCTGTCTACACTCCCCCTCTGCAAGCCTCTCTGTTCTTTTTTCAGATGACAAACTTTTGCTCATTTTAACTGTTTTGGATGGAAAATTTCCAAGCCATATTATCGACTTCTTAACTTGTTGCAAGCTCCATTAAAACAAGCGTCCTGTCTACCTGTATAATCCCCACCCCACTCATAATGCCTTGAATATGGAAGGTGCTTGGATTGAATGAAGGAGTTTAGCCTTTTGTACCAACTCAGGAACAGTGTTATGCACACCAGCTATGTCCTTGTGATGCTTTAAATGTAGCCAAGTGTGCACAGTGCATTCTGTAGACACACATCTGCGGTGCTGGCTCTGTCTGCCCTTCGTGTGTCTCACGCCAATTGTTCGTGGTCCCTGGACACTCTTCTTTGTGGCCATCTCTGCACCCCTGCCTTAGTCAAAAACCAACTTTGCTTGGCAAAACCAGCCAAGCAAAGTGAGAAACATCTCACTTTAGCAGAGTCAGTAGACCCCAAGTGAGAACATAAGAACTTGTTAGAAAAGCTATGAGCTTTAGCACCAGGAGGCAGCACCAGCACCCAGCAGCTTCGCTGACCAGGTGACACAGACTGACCGGTCACCATGCAAGGCTGCACTCGAGGTGCTTCGTGTGTTTTCACTCAGTCCCCCGCTAGGGCAGGCGGTGCTACTATGCCCATTTTGCACAGGAAGAAACAGGACTTAATGAGGTCCCACAGTTAATAAGTGACAAAATCAGGTTTCAAACCTAGACTGAGCCCATACTTTGCATTGGGGTTTTACTGATTCATGGAGCCTTCTTTCTCTGCCTTTTTCCTCTCTTCTTCTTCCTCTTTTTCCTCCTCTTCCTCCTCCATTTCTCTCTCAATTCCTCTATTTTACTTCCACTCATTTTGACATCCAAGGTTTTATTCCAGAGATATACATTTGCCAGAAGCTCTTCCTTCAGATAAGTTATTTCTATATGGTTTTATATTTCTCCTTAAGTAGTTTAAAATTTGGTTGAAGATTTAGGGCATGAAATACAAGGTCTGTCCATAAAGTATCCATTCATGTAATATGCAAAATAGAGACATTTATTGAAGAAGATACAAGGTACAAGAAACATTGTATGTAGGACAATGACACCTCAATTCCCTTCCAAGTAGGCACCTTGGATCCTCACACAGTTCTCTCAGCAACTGCAGCACAACAGTGTTCCTTCTGTTCTGGTAACAGGAACCATGGAACAAATTTTGCCATGACATATTTCTTTCCAAGATCCAGTGTCAAAAGTTTTTGGAATCCCCAGATCAGCTTGTAGTTTTTGCACTGTCAGTTGCTGATCTTTGTTGATTGCAGCCTGTACACTTTCAACATTCTCAGGTGATCTGCTTGTTGCAGGCCTTGCAGAACATGGATCACTTTCAACAAATTCTCGACCATCTGTGATGCGTTTGTGCCACACTTTTATTTGCACTGCACTCATTGCATCATTCCCGAAAGCCTTCTGAATTATCCAAATAGTTTCCGCAGAGGAATGTTCAAGCTTAATGCAAAATTTGAAGCAGATTCATTCCTCTACTCACTCAGTCATTTTGAATGTGACAGCCACACAGTACACATGCTCACTCAACAGCATCTACCACCCCCACTGACTAGCATAGTGAAGTGGTCATTGTTCAGGCATGAGCATTCCAGTCCACACTCCTTGGCTTCCAGGTGACACTGATGTCGTGCAAACCATTCTGGTTATATTAACAATGGCTGGACCCTTTTTGGACCCTTGTATAATGTCAGAACTATGGAAGATAATTTCTAACCCAGTGATCAACTACATGTCACAAAGTGATCAGAAATCTTTAATCTCCTCCACAATCTGTCTTCATTCTCATTGCCCATCACTTTAGCCTTTGATGCCCTATATCTTGTCTCAGTTTCCAGGTTTATACTGTTTCTTTCCCAGAATGTCTTTTTCTTATATCCCTGTCTTTCAGAAATTATATTTAGTCATGAAGACACAATACAGGTACCACCTTCCTCAAGGTGCTTTTCCAAGCCCTGGAGACGGTGAACAGCATCCTTCCCTGTGTTCCTTTTCAACTTGATTGGATCCCTTCCTGTGAATCCTCCCCTTGGTCATGTTCTTTGGAGTATTTTAGTTTGATATGTTAACTCCCACTAGATTTTAGCTGAAAGGCAAGAGCCATGTCCCTAAACCTTTCCTGAGTCTCGAAGGATGCTAATGTTCTGGTGGCTGAAACCTTCATACAGGAAGAAACTACATCTTTCGGTGCAATCATGTGCAGCATCCAGTGCAAACTGTGCAGCACTGGGACTTCCACTCACCCTTGCTCTCTGGTGTCACGGACACACACCCTTTGGGATTTGCTAAATTAAGTTGAATTTCTTTGTTCTATTCACGCTGCAACAGGCAAAAATGGTAAGGTATTTGGACTCTTCTTAATAAGGCTCAAGATGTTTTACACTCTAAATTAATTAAGTTTTCAAAAATCATTTCACTGGGGCTTTATGAAGCTTGCTTTAATTGAACATGATATTTTAAGTGACTTTTTAGTTATTTGCTCAAGAATATGACCTACTATAAGAAAGGTCAGCAAAATAAATTGTTGTATTTAAAGGTTTGTGGGATATTGCCCAAGAAACCTCAGTCATAATGGTGCTGATATTTTTATGGCTGCCCAATCAGCATGGGAAAGGTCAGCAAGCAGATCTTTTATAATCTGCCCTGAAAGTAATCTTCACTTACTTTTTTTCACAAATGGCTATGACCTATCAACAATATTGACTGCAAACATACTTTGATAAAATTTTTGAAAGGTTAAATGTGTGTTATTTACTTAATTAATTCAGATATTTATCAATGCTTACTATGTGCCAGGCACAATTCTAGGCGCTTGGGATATATCATAGTAAGTAATACAGAAAGCAGACAAAAAAACCCTCTGCACCATGAAGCTCTGTTGAACTGGTGTCCTGAGCACTGTGCTAGGTGGCTCACCTTCCTGTGCATTGGGTTTTACTGTGCTCATCTTATTAATAATAAACTGAAGCTCTGGCAGTTGGGTAGCTTGATCAGGCTTAGACAGCCTGACATGGGCAAGTCTGAGTCCACGTCGGCTCTTCTGGTTGCAGGTCTTGCCTCTGCTCTGTTGGATTGCCCAAACTTGTGTTCTGTAAACACTTCTCCAGGAGGTAAATCTTTCTTACAAATGAATATTCCAACACGTTTGGGAAATTCTTTTTGTCACAGGTTGGGTTCTCCTCAAAGCAGCGGCTGAGGTGCAGTTGTGTATGGAAAAGGATTCTTAACACATGCGTTTAAGATAAACACCTGGGGAAGGGAAAGGACGGAAGCACATTAGACATGGAGAAGGTGGGCTGCAGGCTTAGGGGCAGCCTCAGCTGATGCTGCAAGGACTCTAGAGATGGGACGACCCTGCAAAGATGTCCTAGAGGTGGAGCAAGACAACCAGGACTTTATATCCTCATGCCAATTGGTTCTTGGATGTGGTCCATTCTAGGAAGGGAGCATGACCTTGGTTAAGGTAGCACTCTACTCAGCTAGCCAATTCCCAAAGGGGCTAACAGCTACAGAGTGGCTCCCAGGAACATTGTCAACAGATGGGGCCACGAGTTGGTACATCTGGAAGGTACAACCCAGCATCCACCAGACGGTGGTGTTTGTAAGCATGAAATTAAAGGAAACAAACAGGCTTCTGTACTGCTGTCTACTTGAAGCTTTTAGTGGGTAGATACTATACTGTGAATCTTTAAGATGGAAAATTACTGTGCATCTTTTCCCAACTTTATTTATGCTTAGCATACTTTTCTTATGTACCAGAAATCATAGTGCAATTAGACAAGTACAAAAAGAAGAAAACCCAAAATGTAGTAGTAGGGTACAAAAACTGACTTAAAATGAACCATAGACCTAGAACTATAAAACTCTTACAAGGAGGCATAAGTATAAATCTTTATGATATTGTATCAGGCAATGGTTTCTTAGATATAATACCAAAAATATAAGAGACAAAAGAAAAATAAATTAATTGGACTTTATAAAAATTTAAAACTTTTATGGAACATCATAAAGAAAGGTTAAAAAAAGCAACTTACAGAATAGGAGAACACATTTGCAAGTCAAATATCAGTTAAGAGACTTGTGTCCAGAAGATATGAAGAACTAGTCCAACCCAATCATAGTTCAGACAAATAACCCAATTTAAAAATAAGCAAGGAATATTTAAAATAGACATTTTTCCAACAAACAATTTACAAATGTTTAATAAGCACATGAAAAGATGGTTGAAGTCATTAACCATCAAGCAAATGCAAATTAAAAGCCAGTGAGGCACCACTTTAGTCACTAGGATGACATAATCAAAAAGACAAATAATAAGAAGTACTGGTAAGGATGTGGAGAAATTCGAATCCTCGTACATTGTCTGTGGGAATGTAAAATGATGCAGTCTCTTTGGAGAACGGTTTGGCAATTCCTCAAAAGGTTAAACATAAAGTTACCATGTAACTTGGCAATTCTACTCCTAGGTGTACGCCTAAGAGAATTGAAAACATATGTCTACACGAAAACTTGTATACAAATATTCATAGAACATTATTAATAATAGCCAAAAAGTGGGAACAACCCAAATGTCCATCAGTGATGAATGGATAACCAAAATGTGGAATATTATTTGTCTATAAAAAGAAATGATGTAATGATACATGCTACAACATGGATGAACTTTGAAAACATCATGCTAATGAAAGAAGCCAGACACAGAGGGTGAATATTGTATGATTTCATTTTTATGAAGTGTCTAGAATAAGCAAATCCAGAGACACACAGTAGATTAGTGGTTGCCAGGGGCAGTAATCGTGACTTACTCCTAATGTGTATGAGGTGGCTTTGGGATATTAAAATGTTCTAAAACTCGATAGCAGTGATAGTGGCACAACTCTACGAACACATTAAAGACTACTGAATTATAACTAAAATGGTGAAGCATATGGTATGCAATATCTCAACAGAGCAGCAAGGGCACAAGTGAAAGGGCTATGGGCTTTACCTAGGGCACTAGGGGAGTGTTCAGAGTTCTCTTGCTTGCAAGTGAAAACAAAAATCAATCAAACTATATTAAGAAAATTCTAAAAAATGGGAAGAAGGAATTTATTGGCTAACATAACTGAGAAATCCAGATATACAGTTTGCTTCAAGGTCCCACTGGAGGAGAAAAAATGACACCTGGCAACCACAGCCTCTCCCACGCAGTGTTTAGAAAGTCCTGTGGAGAGACAGCTGTTCTCTTCCCATATCCTTAGAGCAATCAAAAGGAAGAATTTGACTGGTGCTGCTTGAGACACAGACTTATTCTTGAACCAATTGCTGGGTACAAGAGGGCTGGGGTATTCTAATTGGCTGTCCTAGGTCATGTGCCTTTCCCTGTGGGAAGGGATTTTTGGGGACAACTTAGTGATATACAGCCTTCCATGAGAACTAGAATGCAAGCTGAATATAAAAGGAAGAATGAGTATGTAGATGAAATAAAATATAGAAAAAAATGAAAAGGAAGAGAATTTTAGTAGGAGGGTGAGCATGGCACCTTTCTTTACCTGGGATTTTTAATGTAATTTTCCCTTACCATCAGGCTCCTTCCTATAGGATTAATGGTATTGACATTAATTTAATAGTACCACAGTAATTTTTTATTATATAGTGAAGATTAAGCAACCATATTCTCATAGGCAATTATTGGTATGAAGAATTAATACAGACTCCAGTGTAGGACTTAAGCTCTACTCAGAATTTACTCCTTTCTGGATATTTTCCTTCAGCTAACCTAGTCTAACCCACCTCAATATCCTTTTCTGCCTTGTTCTCATAGCCCCCCTCCTTGGCCATCAAAGAAATAAGCACCTTTCCACCATAAATCTGCATTTCTGAATCTTAGTGAGTAGAGTTAAAATTCTCCCAGTTATTCAAGGCAGAAATTTGAAATGACTATTAACCCTTTCCTCAATATCCAATCTATCATCAATTACAGGAAACATTGCCATGTAACTGTCTAGGACATTGTCCTCTCATTTCTATTCTAATATCAATGCAGTTACTTACCTTTTTATGATTTCTCACTTGGATTACCACAGTAGCCTCTCCCGGCCTCCAACATCCACCCCTCAGTCTATCCTTCATACTGTGGCCATAGTGAACTTTTGGAAATGCAAAGGGTTCCATCCAGGCTTAAAATTCTGATCTCAAGATATAATCCATTGCCCATTTCACTGCATGCATACTCTCACATCTTCAGAACTAACCAAGTCACCCCAGTCTTTTGGCACACGAATAAAAATGTCTCAGCCTCCAGCTCACAGCAGTGGAGATCCAGTGTTCTCATTTCTCCTCTTCATTTTAGAGGACTGGCTGAGACCTCGATCTGATCTCCCCATAGTTCATCGGTGTTTTATTTGGTCCAAATGGCGTCAAATTTAATGACACACATAGTATATTAAATTGGAAGTTTTGACTGAGTCACCAAACATATAATGAACAGCATTTCCAAGTGAAATAGACACCTCTGTAGGATTTGCAAAAAGAATGAACCCCAAACTGGTTAAACTCTCAAGTCCCTTTCTCACTTTGAGGCTATCAAATGAGTCAAAAGTGGATTCCGAGAGGAAGGATTTATGAGAACAATTTCTATGAAGAGAGCGGTAGTAGGAAGCCCTCCTCCCAAAGCAGGAAAGCTGGGGGATGTGCCCCCATCACCTGGAGTTGAAAGCAGGTGTCCCGTAGGTATGCTCAGAGACTTGAATATGTGTTTCTGGATTTTGGGGGGTGGAGGACACAGCAGGCTAGACTGGTGTCTGACTTTCCATTAAGAACTCTAAACGGATGAAGCAGGTTGGCTCACGGCTGAGGGGCAAACTGAAACAAGTGGAGACTCTGGGATCGTCTCACATCTGGAGTTTGTTGGTGCAGACAAAACGAGAGGCTTGTTATGAGCCTGATGTGGTCCATGAGCAAGAGCAAGACAGAGATGCCTGCTTAGAACAATTATTAAAACCTCATTTAAGGGGCTTCAAAGAAGTAAATGACCACATGAACCAGAGAAACATCCACTCAGGAAGAGATCTCTGGGGGGTGAATGGGGTCACTGAATAACCTACAACGTGTTCCCACAAGATAAAGAGCTTTCAACAACTGTCAGCTTCAGAAAGCACAGAGCCATATTGTATGGTGTCGGCTAAGTGAAAACTTTCCGACTCCCATGCCATGTCCTCTACACTCCTACCCCGACCCTGCACCGGCCTCGGGACAGCAAAGCCTGGAGGCAAGAGGCAGAAGAAGCCCTTTCCCAAGAGGCAGCAGCCAGCAGGAGAGGAATTACAACCGTGAGTGAAGTTGAGAGTGTTCAGTATTACACAGAATTGGGCAAGTAGAATGGGGACCATACTTCACAACTTAAAATTATTGTAGAAATTTTATGACTTGAGAATAAGTTTTAAAAAGTCAAGTTTTAATCCACCGACAGGAGACTGACATCCCCCACCATGGTTCTGCTGGTCTAACCTACGTGTTACACAGTACAGCAGTTACATCACCTTCTCTAGGACCCCTCCTCTAGACCAGGGCTTGCCTACAACCGGCCAGCTAGGAAATGTGTGAGGCTCTGGGTCACACAGACTCTGTCACGAGCACTTAACCCTGCTGTTGTAGTATGCCGAAGCAGACTCAGACAATCCTTCCATGAGTGGGCGTGACTCTTCTGATAAGACTTCATTTACAAAAGCGGGTAGAGGCCTGGACTGAGCTCCTTGGCAATCCGGCCCTAGACTGTAGGCTCCCAGAGGACAGGAGCTCTATTCGGTTATTATGGAATCTGGAATGTCTTGCACTTTGTAGACAATAATGACTGGTTTTAAAAAAATAGCAGGGGCTTCTCTATTACCCATAATGCTGTTTTGGTTCAATTCAATGAATACTTTTTGTTATCTTTACAAAAAAGATTTTAAGAGAAAAGAGCTGGTATCCTTAGGAAGGACCTGAACTAAAAGACATTTGATTGTAGCCAGAAGAGCTTCTTTCTCAGGGGGGCAAGTCACATGGTGCAAAGCACCTCCCAGCAGGTTAGCTTACCCAGGTTACAAAGAAGCCCATTCTAGCCCATCAGACTCTACGCATAGGCCTTAACTGTGTCAGTAAAATGCAAGCTTCCCATTGGGTATGCCTTATTTTCTTCATATTTTTAAGATTGACCTAGCATAATGTCCTGTAAATAGAGGACAAAGATAAATGGAAGATAAAAAAAGGAAAAATGATTCTACTCATAAACAACCAAAAGGATACTTGGAAATGCATATGACTGAAGAGAGATCTTTACTGAGAAAATCCTGTTAACTAGAAGGTAAGGTAAGAAATACAGAAGTTGGTCAAGCTAGCAGAAATAAGCACCACATGACGCCCAGGAGGTATTATTATCGCTTGAGAGCTAATTATGGATTTATTTTAGTACAGGTGGGACAGCATAACATTTTGTTAATGACATACATATACTGTTCACTGAGGTACTTTTCACTGCTGTTAATAGCACAAATATTACTAGTTTTGAGCTCTTAAGATATAAATCTAGGTTTGTCCTTGAGTTGTTCTAATCCCAATAAAGTTAATTGAATACCTACTGTGGGCCAGAGATCGTTAGATACTCCCACACACATCATCTGGGCAGGGAGTACAGCCGGGTGCCAGGACACACGGTTCTGAAGCCAGACTCCTGGGATTTGACCGCTGGCTCCATCACTTACTTGCTGAGACCTCGAGCCTTGCTTTTGCCCCAAGGAAGAATGTTTTCAGCATCAGAGGTCATTGTGAGGATTAATGAGAGAATATGTGCTAAGTCCTTAACATAGTGCCCCAACACATAGTAAGCTCTCAGAAAATATCAGCCATTATTACCAACCCATTTAACTTATCCTCACAGCGTTGCTGGGAGTTTGGTGTGATGACCCCATCTAACCAAAGAGGAAGCTCAAGATGTAACCTCCCCGGGTGACAAAGGGCCAGGAGTCCAGGACTGTTGGGTGAAGCTTACTGCGTCTGGAGGCCGGACAGGGTTGGAAGCTGTCGTCTCTATCTTTGGTTTCGAATTTGCTTTAGAAACAAATCTGATCTCTGCACAGTACCATTCCCATCTCCTCTAAATGCTAAAATGGTGTTTTTAAGAACCTCCAAGTAGAGGTTCCATAAATGTTACATTTTCCTCTATAATAAAAAAGATTATTTTTCAAAAATAGTATTGCTTTGCGAGCAAGTATAATAACAGTTGTCTTTTTGTGTAGTGTCCCTGGCTACCATTCAAAGTCATGTCTACTGTCCTTCATTGTTTTTTTCTTTAGATCAGAAAAGACCTGAAATTTGGCTCTGAAAATTTCCTTAATTTGTAAGAAGAGATATTCCCCTGGAAGTCCAGTTGTTATGACCAAGGAGGAAAAACAAAGCTCTAACAAGAAATGACCAGCATTGAAACCACGGGGTTTTCAGAATTAAATTGTGGAATTTATGTCATATCCTTTCTTGGCCATTGTCTTGCTGTATCTGCCAAAAGTAACACAGATCGTGGCTTCCAGCAAAGACCATCATAGGTAGTGACACTGATAACGCCTCCCCACGCGGGGCCTCTGGGAGCGTGTGGATGGGCTTACAGGCAGCGGTGCGCTGAGTCAGCCCCCCAGGGAGGAGGTTTCTGTAGATCCGGTTCAGACAGAACAATAGTGACCCTCTGACCTCTGAACAGCTTTCTCTGGCAATTTCCAGAATGTCTGCTTCCAGAAACATTTCTTCCTTTGTTTTATCCCCATCAAAAAGCACTTAAAAGAGAACCATTCACTTCTGGGAAAGCATCAAAGATGCAGGGAAAAAAATCATACATATGGCCCCTAAAGTCATGGGAATTTAAAATTTAAGATGCAAACACATGTACAAAGGATACATAGACAGGAAGAGGTATTTTATCAATATATGGACAGACAGTAATTATAGCATTTATACTTCATCTGCCTAGACCACTTATTCTTTTCCAACTTTTTATAATGTATAACAGTAACAAGTAAAGACACATGTATACACATACATGTGTGCCTGTGTGTGCACACACATGCAGTCCTGTATGCACACATATGTATAGAACTGGTCACATAATTTGCAGAGCTCAAGCAGAGCTCAATGCAAAATGACAATCTAGACCCTTTTTAAAAAAATTCTTTCTTTTTTCCTTCCTTCCTTCCTTCCTTCCTTCCTTCCTTCCTTCCTTCCTTCCTTCCTTCCTTCGTCTCTTTTACTGGCTGCTTGTCCTTTATTTTCCACTTGGTGAAAGGCACACAGTTGCAGGGTATCAGGAAGGCACATGTGGCTCGGGTAGTAAAGAACTTGGCTCTCTCTACTTCCTTTTTGGTGCTTTGCTGTCAGAACCCAACTGCTTCTGGCTACAGCCTGCCTAGTCTAAGGGGTGGGGTGGGGCGGGGTATGGAGTGTACAGGGGGCTTGGTGTGGGGAGAGGGGCTCAAAGCAGCCCAGCGCCCCTGGAAGTCCAGTGGCTGGTGGAGGCCACTCAGGATGGCATCCCAGATGATTAAATAAAATTTATTTTTAAAGATGACATTCCAGTCTAGGTTTGCGTATGACCTTGGTTACACAATTATTCTGTCTAATTATATCCTGGTAGAAAGAAGTTCATCTAATCTGAAATAGAGTTGGACCAATGTTTCAACAGTCTGCCTAATTTCAATGTTTTCAACTATACAGAAGTTAACCATTAATTATCTTAATTTAATATTAATCCAAAGATTTAATTTAACTAAGAATATTAAGAATGATATTTAATCTGATATAAAAATTATCAGAACTATACTTCAAACTAGTTGAATGGATAATTTTACATGTTTAATAATTTTTAAACATTATATAGAAGTAATGTTAGCTTATTTAATAAGTATACTAGAAAAAATGGTCAGGAGGTTTACATTGTAATTAGAGTCATTATGAGTAAATAAATCTAAATCTTAAAATAAAGTAAAATATATACTTGTATTATGTTCTCCGCTTATAAAATTAGGGAAAAGTCATGTAGTTGTTTTTTATACCAAAATTGTCATACCAGTTTTGGTTTGCTGAAAAATTTGCCTTGCTTATGTAAAGTTGGATTCTTAACTAAAAGATCTCTGAACTAGCAGTTTCTGGGAGAATGACTTTTTTCCCCCCTTGAAAGACCAACACACTAAAATGTTAATAGTTCAGTTTATTTTCTAGAAATTCAGGATGTATTAGATATAAGTAGTTATAATTTTCTATAAGCCAATCTGAATAGAACTCATTTAAGAGACTTTATCTTCTAACTTATTAATATTCTCCAGAGGTCAGAATATATTTCACATGGTCACAATGAAAACTCAAGACTGTTCTCAATTACACGCTCGCAGACCCCCCAAGGACCTGCAGCCACATCTACCGTCCAAGCTACAGGTCAAAAGGAATCACAGAAATAATAAAACTCACCCACCCAGATCTCAAAGAGCGGTTGTCCTTTCCAGTGACTATGAAATATTTTATTTGCTGGTTTGACTCCAAGCAGATAAACAACAAAGAGAGACTAACAAACTAGAGTTTCCCATCATCCACCCAACCCGACAGGCCATAGTGAGTCACCAAGTGGTAACTCCATGAAGCCAGATTCCCAGCCCCTGCTCTCCCCAAGGAGGCTTCCCGTGGCAGCTGCGCGCAGACCTGACTCACAGACACACGGGGGTTCTCTCAGTGCGGGACGCACCAGCCACTGGTCAGACACCCCCCAGGCTTGAAGGCATGTGGCCCAGGCCACATGTCTCGGATGCCCTTGGTGATTCTTCATTTTCCCTCAAGGTCAGCTAGTGACCCAAGAAAAGAAACACACCCACTAGTCCCTGGAGCCTGCTATGAAAAGAGACCTCAAGTTATACCCACTCATGGAGTTGGACAAGGACAAGAAACAAAAGCAACATCACAGAATCAGAATATGAAACAAGCAAAAAGACCAACCAACCCTGAGAAATGGAGAGGCAGCAGTGGTGGATTCTTTTGCTGTCGGAAACTCATTTTTGGAAACAGGAGAGGGCATGCCTAGGCCCAGCAGCACATGGGGTTCTTCTCGGCTCCCCCAAGTGAGCGCGTTTGAATCTTTCTATGGAACAACCTCTAAAACCGTCAAATTGCCAGAATAAAAAGAGAACAAACATGTGTCAAAGATTGATTTGAGTCATTAGGGAAGGAACAACCAGGAGACAAGCTGATTCAAAGAGCACTTGGAGTACAGTATTTACAGCCATTGAACAAAATATGTGCAATGAGACAGCAACTAGGTTACATTTCAAAATTGGTTTATAGCCCTCCACAACCATACCCTTTAGGGTTATCTTTTCTACCAGACAGAAATAATTTGCATTGCTCTCTAGCATAAATCTCCAGGTAACTTCAGTGCATCTAGGTCCTGACCAAATAGTAAATGGTGAGTTGAGCGAAGCTGTGGGTAATAGAACCATCCTTGGAGGGGCCTTTTTGAATCAAACTCCAGCACAACATTGAAAGACACACACCTCTCTTTTGCCTTATTTCCACATTATGCATAACTTAGGAAGGCAGGCAGATGATGCAGTTAGGAGAAGGGGGATCTGAGCAGGTGAGCTTGGTACTAGAAGCAAGCTGTCTGAACAGGCACAGACATAATAGAAGGTCCCCATGAGAGACATGAAAGGGGCCCTGCCAGGCCCAGGGCAGCAGGGTCTCCTGGAAGAGGAGCTGGGCTGCCATGGTTGACAGGGAGGAGGTGGTGGCTTGGCCTGGGAGCCCCTCAGGCAGGACACTTGGAGCAGCTTGCAGTTTGCTTACTCGGACCCCCTTTCTGATCTCAGCAATCGCTGCAGGCGTCTGTCACAAGGACTTCTGACGTGTGGTCTAGCAAGTGCACTCACAGCACCTCGCTCCATCGCTCATGTCCAAGGGCCACTACACTGTTGCTCGCTCGCTGGTGTTCTGCACACACGAGCCTTCCCTTTCCTGAGCAGGGCTGCCCTGAGACTCTCATTGCACAGCGAGCTCCCCTCCTGACCCTGGTCCCCACCTCTACTCTCACCCCAGCACCTGTACCAACCAAGACTCTGTAGTTCAAGTTCACCAGCATTGTGCCCAAGAGGTGACTCCTTGCTGCTCCCCACCCTACCCCACTGCATCCATGTCCCCTCCTTTGCCTGCTTGTCTAATACTTTTGGTCATATCTCCACCCACAGCCCTTGCCTTCATCTGTCCCTTCCTCTTCCAAGCATACTCAGCTGCTTTCCATACCACCAGGTAGCTCTTGGCGCTGGGTACTCCCCCTCCAACGAAATCCCCACTCAGTTTAACCCCATGACCTACACGGTGCCTCCCAAAAGGCTTTTGGCTTTTCTGTTTTCTATATCTCCCTTGACCCTAAGCCTAAAAGCCCGTTCCCCACTCTGCTTTATGACCACACCTGGCTCTTGGAGCGTTCAGATGCTCACCAGGTGGCCTGTAGATCAGACCTGTTGTTCCCAGGGGTTATTCAGGACCTTGGACCACATTCAGATTTTGTTTGTAGCTGCAACTTTCCCAGAATGGCTTCAAGATCCTCACATGACCCAAGGCTGGGTGGGCCCCATGTCCAGCTGCATCTCCAGGCTCTGAGGCTGGATTTCTGGAATCAGCTCATCTGCTCAGGTTCACAGACTTCCAGAACAGCCCTGCATAAACCTTAAGACAGCTTGAAAATGATTTCAAGTTCCTTCAATCTGCTTTTCCAGTGTTTTGGAAAGCCTGTGGTGTAATTAGGGAGGTATTTGTGCCTGTCCTCAAAAGCCTTTGGAAAAGCCTACACAGACCAGAGCTCTATTCACTGCTTCTACTGCTTAGCAGGAGCCAAGAGGTTAACGTGAAGGAGAAGGAGATGACTTCCTGGCCTCCTTCCACAGCCCCAGCCTTCCCCAAGTGGCATCAGCTTCCACTGTCCCCTTAGTTTCTGCTCTGAGCAAGTGGCAGGCCAAGAGCCCAGGACCTGGGATCCTCTCCTCTGATCTTGCTGTAAGCAGTCCAGAGGCCCTGGCCCCTCCGGTCTTACCTCCTCCCAGTCCACCGAAAGGGGCGCTGGCTCCTCCTGAAGAAGGGGGCAGACACGGGCAGCCACCCGCCCAGGGTTTGCGTCCCAGCTCTGTGTGTGCTGGTTAGGTGAATCTGAGCAAGTCACTCTTAGCTGGTTCTATTCGTCAGAGTGTGAATAATATCTTAGTATTATTTATCTCACAGAGCTTTTATCACAGACCCCAGGACTTATCTCACACAGCTTGTCTAGAATCACAGGAGATTAAAACAACTTTGCAAACAATAAAGCATGAGGTAAATGTTATTATTACCATTCACAGTAACAGTAAATAAAACAGTAAAATTTTAGGTGTATCCCGAATATGCTTAGTCATCATGACACCTATTCCATTAACACCTGCCACCACAACAGATCTCTCCCAACAGCTTCTCCGTCTTTCCACAAACTACCTTTGTCTTCGCCTCACCAGGTATGACACCTTCCCCCCATTTCTCTTGCCTGGCCAAGATAGGCATTACTTCCTGAGGACTATTTTACTCTCTTGGTCCCACCTCTCCCAAAAGTTTCCTCCACAGAGTCACACCTTGGACAGCAAGGCAGAGTCCTACACCATGGACCACATCTCACCCCTCCCTGTCCCTCTGGCCATCGAGGGCCACCCAGGTCATCCTCCAGCTCTGGCAGCTGGGCATGGACTGCGTCCCTGCACCGCTCATGGCATGTCATTCTGAGGCACACCGGCGTTGCCCGAGCAAGGGCTCTGTGGCCTCACACGTGTCGGAAATGCTGAACAAAGTTACCTGGTTTGGGTTTGCTTTTTCAACCCTAAGATTTTTCGCACTCTAAAACACCAGAATACACGACATATTTCCAAGTGGGGACGTACTATGGTGTCTCCCAAACTTGCTTGGCCACGGAACTGTTTTTCCGGCCCAGTGTCTTGCTGGCCCAGTGTCCTGTGAGCACTGCCTTCACTCGTCATCTGCGATCTGCACACCGGCACCCTCTCTGCAAGGCATCCCAGCCAAGGACAGAGGGCGGCCTACTGGACACATCTGTCCTCGACAGCTCCTCACCCCATGTCAGCGCTTCTCCCACCCGTCGGAGTCCCCGTTCTCACCTGCCAGCAGCCAGAATCTCACCCTGCGGGCAGTCCCCTCCTCCACACCGGCTTGCTGGAGCCGCTTGGGGGCGGTGCCCCCAGCTCATGGGCTAAGGTCGAGTCCTCCATCTTCTTTTTTCCTGTTTGGTTTTATTTAATTACTTTTAGAGAGAGGCGAACGGAGGGAGAAAGAGAGGAAGAGAAACATTGACGTGTAAGAGAGAAACATTGATCTCCCTTCACATGCCCTGCCCGGCAACCCAGGTATATGCCCTGCCTGGGAATCTAGCTGGCTACCTTTCAGTTCATAGGCCAGCACTCAACCCACTGAGCCACGCCAGCCAGGGCAAGTCCTCCGCCTCCTCGCCTCCAGGGTCGCACACGCACGGCCACAGGGCCAGCACAGAGAGGCCCCTCTGGCCAAATCTCAACGAAACTGCAAGGACGGTGCGGCAGGGCCCAGGGATGCAACCAGGATCAAGTCCACAAGCCCCTCCAGCAGCAAGTTTGCTAGAGGGAAAAATCATAATCTACCGGGGTGTCCAGGCCTTGGGCTCCTCAGTGGCCTTGGGGGCCACTCCAGGGAAGTGTCCAAACGGGACAAACCAGGAGATGTTCACATGTATCCCTCGCTTTATTGCACTTCACAGATGCTGTTTTCCTCACCACAGAGGCAGCACCCTCCACTAGCAAGAAGATTAAGATTCGCTGAAGGATCAGATGATGATTAGCATTGCTAGCAACAAAGTATTTTTTAATTAAGGCAAATACATTTTTTTTTAGCATAATCACTATTGTGCATTTAATAGACTAAACTTCGCTACAGTGTGAACATAAGTTTTATGCACACTAGGGAACAGAAACATTTCTGTGACTCACTGTATTGAGATAGTTGCTTCATTGTGGTGATCTGGAACCAACCCCCCAGTTCCTCCAAGGTATGCCCATACATCCCACTTCAGGGCACGTCAGAACACACACACCTCCTGGCTATTGGAAAGAAATTCCCCCTCGCCTTTGAACCCAGTTTGGGAACTTCAGGCTCACTTGGGGATCTGGTTTATTCCTTCAATTTAATCCTTCACTTCAGCAAGCAATCACACGCTGGCTGTGTGCCAGGCACTCTGCAAGGCCCTCAGGGAGGCAAGGCCACAAGAAAAAAGCATCCCTGGGGGAGCTGGACTGGCATTGGGAGGATCCGGGACACGGGGCTTTATTTTTTTAGCCTTCTGTGACACAGATTCTAGGTACGGCCTTAGTCGTCAGAGGAACCAAAGCCTGCTTAGGGCACGAAGGACCGTTGACTCAGCCCTGCTGAGACCCTGTGCCCAAAGGGCGAGTTTGCCGTGTGTAGCAGGCCGGTGCTCCGCTGACAGCCGTGGCGGGGGCAGAGGCCATTCACTGTGAAGCTGCAATAGCTTCAGAGCCTCTGCCCTACACACGCCCCTTCCAGACCCTGCCACTGACTTTGCCTTCACATGTGTTAGCATTCTTTTTTCTTCCTCAAATTAATTAAGCCATTGGCCCCACAAATCCTAGATCCGTCCTTGGTGGGCGAGAGGTGCATGCTTATCCAACTAGGTTCCATTCCATGGAAATTTGCTGGGCCAGAAACCAGTCCCGAACGTGATGTAGTGTGACAGCCATGCCTATGAGCCTCGGTGCAGACGACCATGTCCTGGGTAGGCTCTGGAGCTCCTGGTCTGAACCACTGAGACAGCCCGAGGACAGCCATGCTCTGTGGAACAAATGGAAGCCCTCTGCTGGGGACCTGGATGCCCAGAGTCTGCCAGTCAGGTAGACTGAGCCAGGGGACAAGCCACTCTTTTCCTACCTAACCTCATTTTTAGGAAAACTCTAGTGAGCATTATGAGTCTCCCAGCCTTCTCAGCTGATCACTGTTAGTATATATCTCCCAACATTAGTTTGTTTGTTTGATTTTTTTGATAATAATGCAACTCAACATGGAGTTTCCATATCAAGGCAAGTAGCAGGCAGAGACATAAGTAATGACCAGTATTCCCAATGACAGGATGTTCTAGTCAAGTGACCATTGTGTCTGACCAGTTTGGGGGCTTATGCCCTTTGGCCTGAGCATTCCTACCACAGTCAGTTTCCTGGGACTCAAACCCTCTTTGTGTCCTGACACTTCAAAGCAAGTGCTGTTAAACTTCTTCAGAATCTCATTCTCCACTTAATTGCTTCAAAAACAAAACAGATTCTTCCATCTTTTTGCTGTAAATCATGTGGGACAAGAAAGGCTGAAGGCTTCGGGGCTGTGACTTACTTGTGTGTTTCCCCATCCCCTTGGGAATAAAAAAAATGCTACAGGAGCATGGGAGGTGCTCCCCAGTAAGGCCCAGTATGGGGCAGAGGGCGGGGACAGGCATCTCACACAGAAGGAGGGAACCCCAGTACAGAAGCAGGCCCCTGGGGCCAGGCCCACCAGGTGGGAAACAGATGTGCCCGTGACTGAAGGAGGCGATGGGTGGCCTGTGTCCCTCTCCCCGCCAGGCCAGCTGCATGAGTGCCAGGTTGGCCATGTTCACAGCAAACCCAGTGGTCAGCCAGGACCCTGGGCCTGTGGGCAGGGAACTGGTCCCTCAAATTCCGGTTACTGCTGGGTGACGAGAAATTCCCTGGGCTTGTGGCACTACTAAAAGTTCACAATTAAATGAAGTCTAAACAGGAAGCATAGAAGGGACCTCAGATTTAGAACTTTAAGGGAAGAGTTAAAAGAAAGTGTCATAAAAATGTGACCTCTGCTTTGGGGAAAAAAAGAATTGATGACTTCCCCTTTTTACCATTAAATTCTCTCCCTCCAGAAAAGTAAAAGGGTTTCACACAGGACATCCTCCCACACCAACCCACCTCCTCGAAGCTCCTTCACTGAACAAAAGGTCATATCCCGGCCGCCCTCACCCTCAGGCCACTAAAAGGCGTGGGCTTCTTCCTGAGTCACTCCTGGGAGTCTGGGGCTGAGCATCTCCCTCTCCCCTCATGGGCCGAGGTCACCCTGCGTGCCAGCGGACCCTTGTCATTCCTTGCAGCTGTATCCACATTTGAAAGGCTTCACTCTCATTCATGTTGTCTTTCTGTTAGATTGTATTTTGATAAGCATGTTGACACACTCCCAATTTTCTCCTCGTGTTACCCTGCTGAGATGGAACGCTGGTCCCCATCCTGTCCTGAATCTACTCAATAACAATATTTATACTGGTTCAATTCGAGCCAGGCTCAGTAAGTAGGTCTGGTTGATCAAGGCCAACTTCACTCATTTAATGCTCATGCCCAACCTCCATCAGAGAGAGAGGTGCTCTGAGCCCAGAGCGGGGCTCACTTCTAGGCCTCGTCTGTCGGACTCCAGAAGCAAAGGCTCTAGCCACTGCCCTGTACTGCTGCTAACTCAGCTATCACTCCACTTACAAGCACAGCGGAGGGAGCAGAGTGATTTGGAGACGATCATAAAATGTTAGCGTTGGGAAAAACTGTGCTCCCAGACCAGCACCATCCTCATTGCACAAGTGGAAAGGGTGAGTGCCAGACCGGCTTGCTCCACGTCAGCCTGTCAACTGGAGGCAGCAGGACACCATGGAAATCAAACCATGTTGCCATTTTGTGATGTTGTTGGGAGAGATTTTATGAAGAAGATGGTGGAAACCATGACTGGAATTTGGGGCTCAGAATTGGAGATGGATCGAGTTTTTCCACACTTCCCCTTTTCCCACGTGGAAATATTGAGAACTGACTACACATAAACATCCCATAAAAATGTGAGATTCCTGCATGGCATGAGGTGGGAAGGCTGCTCTCTATTACTGGCCTGGTGGCTTTTCACATATTGTCTTTTGTAACTTTTCTTTACCTAGGTGCCCGGCTAGCTCAGTCGGTAACTTTTCTTTACCTGTCCCACCTGTGACAGCTGAGGTGATAGTAGTCCCATCTTAACCTGAGGCTCAGGTGCTCATTCAGAATATCTGGTCTCCTCATTGACTTCTGGGTTGCCCTAGCCCAGGGCTGATGTGGCCAGAAATCAAAGGCATGAGGTGTGCCCAGGACAAGGGATCCTTCCTGTGCCCCTGTCTGACATCCTCTGATGGGGGCACTCAGGTCCCCTCTTCTGTAATGCTGACACCCCACAGCAGAGCTTCTCGGAGGAGAAACGCATCCAGACTAGAAGTTCAGCTGAGTCACCTCCTTAATCGTAGACACAGTGTCTGAGGTAGAACCAGCTTCTTCTCCTCCAACTGACATCAGGCTGTTCATTCCTGAAGGTCAAGAGCAAGTCCTTCCTCGTCCTTGTTTCTGGACCCTTTTCTGAGAAGCCAGTCGCAGTGATGTGCCCCTCCCACCTCTTCCAATTCTCTTTCTGAACTGCTCTGGCGTTCTGCCTGTGCAAACTGGAAACTTCTCTATTTTATTTTATAAATTTACTTTATTTAATTAATTTACTTTATGTCTTTGGCCTCTATAACCACTCGCCCTAAATTTGGAGTTCCTTGAGGATGAGAGCCTGGCATATCCGGTACCTGGTGTGTCTTGGACCTGCAACAGCTGAGAAAGCTCCTTGGGGACGATCCAGCAGAGACAACACACCAAGCAACCTGTGCCGTGGTTCTGGTGCTTTGAAAGAGGAAGCCAGTGACATGGGCTGATGAAGAGTCTGTCTCTCACCCCAGCAAAGGAGGCTTTTTATAGATGGAGCAGTGCTGCACGGGGGCTGGCGAATGGGTTCCGCGTGGGGAACAGACAATGCTTCTTCTCTGCCACCACCTCAGGTTGTGAGATTGTTCCTGTCACTCCGCCTGGAGGGAGGGGGACGGGTCTACCGCCTGGTCAGGTCAGAAACTTCTCCCGTGGCCTCTGCTGCCCTTGGTCTCTGACTGCACCACATGCAGGTGCAGCGGGGCCTGGAGCAGGGATCACTGGCCCCTTCTTGGCCGACTGCCCCAGGGGACTCGTGCCTGCTGTGCAGGCCCCTCAGGCAAGGCTTTCGTTCCTCCACCAACAGTGTGCTGAATCTCGGTTCTGCTGGCATTGGTCAAGAAGACATTCCATAAAAAGTCCCAGTAGAGAAGGAAAGCTGACTGGGCTCCAGCCACTTTTGAAAACACAGGCAGCGGTCCCAAACCCCCAAGTGTTCCTGTCCTGCGACCCGAGAGGGCGTCATAGGCTGAGCTGGGGACAGAAGACCAGGTGCTGGGAACGGCACGGGCGGTTCAGGAGGTGGCCCTGGTCTTGAAGGGCACACGAAAAGGGGCTCCCGTTTGGGAAGAAAGGAATCTGGGACGTTCCTAATGCAGCCAGACTACTTTATTTTGGCTTTCCAGTATGCGGTGAGCCGGACGTGAGGTTCGGTGACACTTAACAACCAGAAACCACCGAGTGCTGCCCGAAGATTTGAGGACAGAGCTCCTTGGGCATCCAGGTGGTGGCTCAGACATAACCAGAAGTGGTTAGAAAAGGCTGGTGGACTGTGCGTGGATAGCAAACTAAGTACAGGTGTGTGTGTGCACGTGTGTGTGCCATGAAATGCACAAGAGAAAATAAATGCACTGTGTTTGGGGGTATCAGGGTTGTGAGGAGATTTAGCCAGCACAGACAGAAGTGTGACTCTGTCCACACAAGATGAAGAAGTAGAGTTTGTCACGTTGTGGGGCATTAAATGCTGAGCAGAGGAGTTTGGTTTTTCTCCCACGAGCACTGGAAAACCACTGGAGGCTTTGGTACAGGGAGTGCAATTGCAGGGTGGGTGTTCTGGAGAGCTGACCTGGACAGAAGGGCCAGGGTCTGAAGCTGTGGCCCAGGCAGGACCTGGGACCACGGCGCTAGCCATGAGGCTGCACAGCAGGGAAGGGAGAAAGGAGGTTTGTGTTTGTTCATTTTTCCAGACAACTGCGCACACACCAGGGAATGAATTGTAAGAAGGGTTTTGAGAAGGTGTCAGTTTAGTCTTGTTACCCTTCTGTCTACATTCCTGCAGCTGCCCCGTTGCCCACCCCTGGAAGTTCAAACTCCTGGGCTTGCCCTCAAGGCACAGACCAGGGGTAGTCACACTTTTTTTTAAGGCAGCAGGACTCTTTATCCAAAGGTGCTGTCACTCAGAAAACGAAGATGTAAAGTGGGCAAAAGGAGAGCAGCTCTGCTCGAATCTGTGCACAGCCCGGCACGCTCTCCCATCCAGCCGTGCAGCCTGTGCGTGCCAGTGCTCAGTCCTTCAGCCCCCATGCCCTGTCCCTTTCCTGTGCCCTGTCCACAGAGTCTCACAGACCCCTCCCCCAAGAAAACCCCAGGGTCTTCAGGGGCACAGTTGGAGCCCATTTCCTGACCAGGTCACTTCAGTCTGCCTTCTCCCTCCCTGCTCTGCAGGCCCGCCAGAGCTCTTGACCTTCTGCCCTAAACACACCTTGGACTCAGCATCCTGCTGCCTGCCCTCATCCAGGCATGGTATCCTCATAGTACCTCACACACTTCCAAACCTCAGCAGGCCCAGCTCATGCTTCAGCACTGCCATCATCATCTCACTGTCACCACCATACATTATCATCGTCATCAACACCATCACCATCACTATTGCCACCATCACCACCACCACCACCAGCACCACCATCTAAAAAAGTTTACTGAACATTTACTGTATCTATTTTATAAAGAGTATCTCACTTAATCCTCACTTTGACAACCCAGGTAGGCGCTATTATCTCTCTCACTTTATAGATCAAAACTAAAGTTCAGAGAAGTGAAGTAACATGCCAAGGTCGCCCAGCTGCAGTACAGCTGAGCCATGATTTGAACCGGGGCAGCTCAACACAAGAGGTCCCACTCTCAACAGGGCCCCCACACAGCCTCCCCAAACACGTTTGTGTAGGCTGGTTGACAGAGTAATTAAACTGATGGCTGAAGGAATGCAAATGATGAAAGAGAACATTCATTCAATCATTCAGCAAATACATGCTGAGACCCTACTGTGTGCCATGCACTGTGCCAGGCTTTGGGAAGTCGGCGGTAGGAAAGGCAGACACTATCTCTGTTCCTCTCAGAGCTTGAAGTCTCAGGAAAGGAGTCGAAGACGACCCTGAGTTTTCCGGTGTGAGCGATTCAGAGACGAGAGGATAGTGCCCCTGGGAAGGAATGCAGGAGAAGGAGTAAAATTGGACGTAGAAAGATGATTTTGGCAGGTAGTGTGCTGAGCTTCAGGCACCAGGGTAAAGCAAATTAACAAATGAAATTGTTCAGAAGGTCATGGAGATGCTGGCGGGGAGCTCAGAGAGAGACTGATGAGGGCGATGTAGACATGGGAATTACATAAATAATGTTGATAGCTGAAGATAGGAGCCTGAGGCAAGATTGATACAGAGAAAATTACGCCTAGAGACAGGAGCCAAGCCTTGGAGCACGTCCCAGAGAGGACGCGCACCTCCCACGAGAAGAAGTGATCACAAGGCGCCAAAGCAGCCAGGGGCCCAGCAGCCAGGGGCTGAGGAGGTTTCGGGGGGGGGGGGGGGGGGGGGGGGGGGGGGGGGGGGGGGGGGGGGGGGGGGGGGGGGGGGGGGAAGGGTGGGCGCGAGCTCTCCGGGAGAGCCACAAAGAGAACACAAGTTCCTTCCACTTGACCTAAAGGAAGTTTCTGCTGATTTTGGAGAGCCATCCCGATAGAGGGTGAGGGTAAATGGCAGACCGCAGGGGCCTGGGGAGAAAAATGGGTGATAAGGAGAAGGCGAGAGCTGCTTTAGGAAGCAGCTCTCGCTGAGAAGCTGGCATGAGAAGAGAACAGTGATGGGCAGTTCACGGAATCAAATGCTGAACAAAACCAGTTTTACTAACTATGTGACCTGGCCCAAGTGTGAATATGTTTAAATGGGACAGCACTGGGTTTTAAATAGACTCTGTAAACTCCTGCCAACGAAAATGGACCCCCAGAGTTGACCTGCCCCATCCCTGGAGTTCCCACACAGGCCAGTGGTGGTCTCTACTTTCTATTTCCTATTTGGGGTCATGACTGAGTTTAGTTCAGCAGACTTTCTTCCTTTTATAACAAAATATTTTTAAATAAAAGAAATAATTAGTTAATCCCCAAATGTATTTTTCCTTGGGGGAACATTTACATTCTGATGACCTCAAATGCTAAGCCAAGAAAAGCAGCATCAGAAATCATTATTCATTGTTATCAGCAAAAAAAAAAAAATCAGAAGGGAATGAACATCTGAAAGAACTTCAGTATTTGGGGTGCAGAAAAATGAGTTTTTGTCATTGTATTTTTATCTTCTCTGCCACCATAACTTAGATGGACAGAGAACAGGCCAGCGATAGGCTGATGCCCACCAGGCCTCACCGTTTCTCATCCCAAGGGTCTGGGGAAAATATCACCGGGGCATCTTTGTAAAAGCACGACAGGCTTAGACCGGGACCACGGGAGATCACGGGAGTACACTGCTTCTTGTTGGAAAAAACTGTTAAATTTAACACCAGAATGCATTAATTTGGGAATCACAGAAATATGATCTTCCTAGAATACTCCTCACACACTGGCCTCTGCTCCAGTTCAGGGCCAGAAACGAAAGTAGTGAGGAAATCAGATATAGCAAAATAGTGACAGACTGAGGAGAGGCTGAGGCAACTGGGGTCATTTTGGTTGGAAAAGAGGAAATGGAGAAAAGATAGCTCTTTCTGTTAAGAACAAAACAAGAAGGAATAGTTTAAACTCCCACAGAAGGCTTTAGCTGGAGATAAGAAAATAATTTCTGATCAATTGGTGTATAAACATCAGGTGTATTGCTAAGCGTCATTGAGATTACTCAGGTTCAAATCCCTCATCCTCCTGCGTGACTTTGAGCAAATTACTCACCTTCTCTGTGCCTCGATTTCCTCCAAAGTGGGGACTTAGCAGTCCCTACCTGTCTGAAGCAGACTCGCCTTCAGTGCCAGTCAGCACCGCCTCCCTCAGGGCCGTGCTCGTTACCCGGGAAAGCACTCATCCCAGTCTACAAGGTCAGGTGTGAAGGAAATGCAATGTTTGTTTGTTTGTTTTTCCTAAAACTGAATTTAATGTCTATTTTCAGTCTCCCCTGGGAGGAAATGCCTCTCTGGCAAGTCAAGGTTTCTGCCTTTCCGTGTGGGGAGAGGGCTGACTTGTGTATCACTGGGGAGTTGGGAATGGGGAGGAACTGGCACAGGCTGGCCCTGGGGTTGTCCTCAGTCCACTCCTGCATCCTCAGAGATCCGGGTGCAGGCTCAGGCCTCCGCCCACACAGAGAGCTTCCCGCGTCCCCTTGGAAGACTCCTCAGGCCCAGCTCTCCTTCAGCTACTTCTGTGGCCTGCTTAGGGCCAGGTGGCCATGGAAATCCTGGGAGGCTGGTTTGAACCTCATACGACTCTAGGTCCAAGCAGTCACTCCTGTTTGGTGACATCACCCCCTCCCCAGAGCTGGCCCAGGAGAAGCGAGACCCAGGGTCCTTCTGTGGGCTGACTCCCCAGACAGATCATTGCCCTTCCATATCCCTTGGCCCAGAGAGGGTGGGGCATGGGGCCTATTAAACTGGAGGCCCAAACTTATCCCCTTTAAGTCACTCTCCTCTG
Organism: Tonatia bakeri; assembly: GCA_004024845.1. Lineage (NCBI taxonomy): Eukaryota > Metazoa > Chordata > Mammalia > Chiroptera > Phyllostomidae > Tonatia > Tonatia bakeri. The sequence continues at coordinate 378,789 of PVIA01000180.1, forward strand.
TGGATGACATGGATAGATGGGGGACTAAAGCTTTAGTTAGTTCACACTATCCCCCTCAGCCCCGAAGACATTAGTCTCTGACTTCAGCTCCAACAGAAGGCTCCTGGTGTGGTCTTCCTGACGCTTCTCTTAAACAACTTCCTGCCATCTGCGCAGGAGCACTGCGAGGTCTCCCGCCAGCGGTTCTCACGAGAGGGAATTTCTCAGAGTTTACCACAGACAAAGCAGCAAACGCTCTGCACTTCCATCAAGTCAAATGGCCCCGGTAACTCATGGCCAGAAAAAAGAGCTGAATTTTATTCCATTTATACATGAAACTTACAGGAAAATGTGTGCTAGACAAAAATAAAGGAGCAAAAAGAAAATGAGCTGAATTGGGAAGCATTCACTTCATTTGCCAAGGAATGCCAGCTTGCTACAAGACGCCCACAAGGAGGATCCATCTCCCTAGGAGTCAGGATCTGGAATTCTCCCCAATACTGAAATCACCCCCACAGTTCCTGAGGAAGGGGAGAGTGTAATGTAGTGAATTAAGTCTCAGTGATATCCCTGCAGAAAATAATATAGTGAGAGCTGTCCAAGGCTACTCCTTACAATGCCCTGACTGTGGATCCAGAGCATCTGAACAAAGGGACTCTCAATAACTATAATTCCACAGGGATTATTACTGAGCAATCCACACACATCTCTCTGCTGTTTCAATAAATAATAAATAAGTTAAATAAGCCTTTAAAAAGTTCAGTAGGTTTCAGAGAGGCGAACAAACCACGCATTATTCAGGCAGTCCTTCCCATGTTGTTCCCATCAAATATTCACTAACCGTAGGTTCAGGTTAGGGTGGCTGGCTGTCCTGTTTGCCAGGGACTGAGGGTCTGCAGTGTTAAAACCAAGGCAGTCCCAGGAAAACTGGACAGTTGGTCATTCCAGTTCAAAATGACATCTCCTGCCTCATTCAAGGATCACAGCTCACTGTGTTGCTGGTTAAGAGCAAAACTCTAAAAGTTAGATGATCTGAGGTGGGGTTAAAGCCTTCTGAGGACTGAGAAGCCAACAGGAAGTAAAGGGGCCAGCAAGGAGCTGTGTGGGTCGGCCCTGGATTCTTCTCCGGAAGCGTCTTCTCTCCTGTAATGAACAGGTCACGGTCTCACAACAACCCAGCCTCGTGTTTTGTCCATCCTAGATGACCAGTATATACTGGGGTCAGGCTGAATTGGGGTGACTCAGGAGGAATGTTCCTCAGCCTCCTCCAGCTCCATTTGTTCATCTCCCCTTAGGCACTTGGGTGGAGTGCACTTTGCCTTTTGTTAATCTCTCCTTGATTCTGCCCTTCATCCTGAGCTGAGCTGCAACCTGGCCGCCAGGCCTCTGGGGAGAGAGGCAGAGTCCTCTTCTGTGAGCACCTCAGCTCACCTCGTGGCCATTGGGATACTGACCTAATGGCCTCCCCTGGGCCCTACTCCGAGAAATTTCTTCAGTGGGTTTCCCCTTCCCGGATACCATACTGGGATAGTGTCTTGGCCATTTCTTGGCAAACATTCTCATCTGTTCCAGCTTCTCAGGGACCCCAAGGACTCAGCATGCCGAGATCATGGCACGAGGACGTCAGACAGGATAAAGCACAATCCTTTGCCCTGGGAGGCATGGTCCTCGCTGGTCAGACAAATACGTAGGTTAAGTAAACGAGTCTTCTCAAATTTCTTCTGAAGCCTTTGGAAATGATTTGCAAGGAAAACAAAACTAACAACAACCATAATAAAAATGAGAAAAAAAAAGAGAAACAAAACAAAAACACTCCTAGAACTCATTTCTCATGGCAAAATAATTTAGTTCTCAAAAAACTATCTCTCACTCCTTGTCTCTTCTCTGGCTCCACATTCTGTAAAAAAGAAAGAAAGAAAGAAACAAACAAACAAACAAAAAGAATAGATTCTCTAACCCCTGATTCATTTTTCCTATTCCTATAGGTGGACCACTCATCTTGTTTGTGCCTGAGTTGTTTCATCAATAAATAAAAACAAAACACTAATCATTTGCATACTGCTAGTTATATGCCAGGCACTATTCCCAGCACTTTGTTTATATAAGCTTATTTATAATAATATCTTTACACTACTACTGTGAGGGGCATGCTATGATGCTCTTCATTTTATAGATGAGAAAACTGGGACTCAGAATTTAAATAACTTGTCCCAGGTCACATAGCTGGTAAGTAAGAGGCTGGGACTCAACTCTGGCTGGCTTCAGAATGTATGCACTTAGCATTACTCAATGCTGAATAAATAAATGGCTGGCGGGCAGGCTGGCTGCCTGGATGATGGATGGCTAAAGGATGGACAGAAGACAGATGAGTGGGTGCTGCATGGTCAGATGAAGGCAGTGGGCCCAGCAATTGCTCAGGCACCTTTCTTGGATATATATTGCATCAATACTTAAAATTCATGCTTTTAATATGGATTGTGGTTCCCCACACTTTCCTGTTTCAAAGTGAAGTGGGGATTGTCTGTTTGGAGGAGGACAGACTCTCAGCTGAGTAAGAACTTGGCCTCTGTGGAGTACACCTTCTTTGAAAAAGGAATATTCCCCGTCAGGACTCATTAAAATATCTGTGGAATGGAAGCAAAGACGTTATGTTTCCTCAAAATGAATTAATCTCAGAAGAGTTCTTTGAGAATCTTGGATACAAATTTCCCCTTTAGAGCCAATACTAACACATTTCTTACATAAAAGAGAAAGGAATATTTCCAGTTACCCCTGAAGAAATAGATTACTGTATCCAGTCAACAAGAGCTTATCTTAAACCTCCAAAGAATTAAATGAACTCTCCTTAAATTTTACTCTTTAATTGAGAGACCAGCTTGAAGTTAGCCAGACCTGCGGGCTTTTGTCTCACCGTCCCCACACTTCAGTGGCAGGCCTGTTCTCCATCTTTGTGACAACATCAATCTCTTGACAGTGAAATATTTCTTTAATAAAAGAGTTGTGTGCCTTACTCTTAGCAGAGTGCTTGAGATTACTTAGATAAGGAAAAGAAGAAAACTCTAAGGATCTAGAAAATCAAGTATGACTGAGTGCTTACTCCCCCACAGAATAGTTCGCATGCCACAGACAATTATTATCTTTGAAACATACCCATGGTGAGGTTTTCAAAGATGTGTAGACTTGCCTTTTTCTGATTTTGTTTAAGAGATGACAATTAAGTTTTGTTTTCTTTTTAGTTGTTCAGTGGATGGGTTAAATCAATGTCATTAGTATTTTCCAGTGATCTGGAATCCAAATGTGCCTACTCGAATTTAATGGTCATACTTCCATTGCAGTTAGCTCACGCTCTGAAGGATTCTGTGTGGTGAACAGCTCCAGGCAGAAGACTGACACATCTTTTGGCTCCATTTGTCAGAGCCATGTGACCCTGTGCAGGTCACTGAGCTCTTCTCAGCCTCAGTTTCCCAACCTCCACTGTCTGACCTGCAGAATGGAGTTCATGCTACCCACCCTCCTACCTAGGCACTGTAAAGAATGCATTGTTAGCAAAACTCAGGGCATCGTGTAGCAATGAGCACAGTATGGGGAAACAGCTTCTGGGACCGTGGATGGGACGCTCGAACCGAATTCTCTCAGGGGGCTGTAGTGAAGCCACTCTATAGGGCTGTCATTTCCCCGGCCCCTTTTTCCTTTCCCAGCCCCACCTGACTTGACATCACAGTAATGCTTATAGCACCTCCTTGCATACCTCAGTTAAAACTTTAGGCTCTGATTCCAGCATCCACGCTTTAAAAAACTGTTACTTTCTTTAAATGCCATCATGAAACCAAGTAGGGCACTCTGCTCTGACATGAAGCAGTCCTCCTCCTAGAATCCACAGGGATGTCTGCTCCCTCTTGGAGCTCCCTCCCCGCCTGGACCCTGGCTCTATTCCACTCTCACTTCATTGCCACTTTCTCTGTGGAGTGCTCTCATCCAGTTCTTTAAGGGGTAGTGCAACTATTTATTAAAAATCCTTCTCTTTCTTCTTAAAGTCACAAACATGATTTTCTCTGTGATTTCTTATTCTGGGAATAGTAACACATACATTCTTCACCTATTCTTTCAACAGGTGTGGATTGTTCAGCAAGAGCCAGGTGCTGTGCCGTCTTGTGGGTTTTCCCCACAGCAGCTCCTCCTCTCTGGGGGGCTAGCTGCCGCCCTCTCCAACGTCCACCTGACCTCATCTATTGACCCCAGTCAAGGGGGTCTGGGTGGTTTAAAAAGAGGGTATGTCCTAATTTGTCCTGACGGCACACAAATTTAACACAACAACTAAAAAGCAAGAACATCCTTTTCCAAAGACAGCTGAACAATTGTTCTAGCAAATGCCAGTGATGCTTGAAATGAAAAATAACGCATGAAAGGTAAGTATCAATAAGAATACAGTTGTTTCCAGATTGTGTTTTAAATTAGCATTTTTACAGACCATATTATTAGTCTTTCTAATGCAACAATAATAATACTCAAAATAAAAATTTGGGAAAACTCTAAAGAGCATCTAAAAATTAGGTTACATATCAATTATATGAATCAATTATATGTCTCAATAGAGCTGGAGAAAAGTCATAAGCCGCGCATCCAAGGTAACACCTGAAACCTAACGTGCTCAAAAGTAAATTCTTTCAATACTTTACTCTCTGCATGTGAAAAATGCCTGTCTTTTTAACCAATAGTTAACACATACTGTCCTACTACAGTGTTTCCTCTGCTGGTTACCACGAACCTCAATAAAAATTTAAGGGTTACCTTCTCTCATATGAATATACCGTTCCTTTCTCAGCCAGCTTTCGTGTTGGCTCTCTGGAGAGTCTCCGAAATTTGCTGTCATACATCACACTTTGATGAACTTCCACATGAACCCTGCAGACATCTCTTCATTCCTCTCAGGACAGCGTCACGGAAATTAAAGTGGTGGGTGAAGGAATAGGTAGTTTTAAAGCTTTCTGTAATATAGTAACAAGTTGTCCTTAAATACATATATATATTTATATACTAATAAACACCTCCATACCACTGTGTAAAATTGCCAGGGAGACTGACCTTCTACAGAAGGGAGCTTGCTTAGGAATGCGGCAATTTCCGTCTATAAGTGTCAGCACCTCAGTGCTGGAAAGGACTGCTGGGCAAGGCCGTCCAGTCTTTACCCTCGGCTGTCACTGACCCGCCTCACCTGGTGGGCACTGTTCTCAGCGAGTCCCGCTTTATTAGCCTTAGAGACAGCCTGGGCATAGTATCATCTTAAAACTTTTGGGGTGGTCCTAATATCAGCCGACTTTGAGAGCCACTGAACTAAATGGATTTTTAGGTGAAAGCAGTTTGTGGGAGTTTATTTGGGTTTAGGTGTGCATCTTCTGAGGCAATGACCTAAACCGACTTTTGAGTTGTTCCCCTAATTCCTTGACTTTATGAAAAACACTGTATTTCTGAGAAAACTGGGACACTTTATCAAGCTCTGAAAGGAAAGCTCGCATACATTCAGGACAGTCTCTTCTCACAGTGTTCGGTGACCAAGAAACAGTGGCCTTCGTGGCATCACCATGCTGCATCCAGAGGGGAGAAAACGGACCTGCAGAGAGCGGCTTTGCGGTTGCACCCTGGCCCCTGAGAGGACTGAGTCTTAAAGGACAGGGCCCTGGGAACTTGTGTGTGTGTGGTGGGGTGGGGGTGGTTGCACAGGCCTAAGACTGGAATCAAGCCCTGTCATTTATTACTGTGCCATCCTGAGCAAGTTCTTCGCTTTTCTGGCCCGTTTTTTCATCTCCATAGTGGACTGTATTGTACCTTCCTCACAGGGCGGTGGTGCAGCGGTGAGGTTTATATGCGGATATATGTGCATATGTGCCTACCCACAGATCAAAGATGACCACTTTCTTTGCTGGCACCAAGAGTGTGCCGTGTGCACGTGCTCACACATGCTAACGGCACTCCTGGTCAGGACCAGTGGGTTCACAGACCAGCCTTGCCGCTCCCTAGGGGCATGGCCTTACACATGTCACTATTTTACAAAGCCCCCATTTCTTTCTTTAAACATCTCAAGGCCCTTCCTAAGTTCGACAATCTCTGAAGGAGATCTTTTCCCTGGCATGGAATTTTTGATATTTAAGTTAAGTGTACCATAAGTGAACATTCTATGGCACAGTTTTTCAAAAGCTGTAATTTACGGAGGGCCTATGATGTGCATATATGTATGTTACAGCATCAAAGTTCACAACAACCATGGGAGACAGATATTCTGGAGGAAATGCATTAAAAGAAAAATACCCTGTCCACACTGATACACAGTTGGCACTTGGTGTGACTGAGATTGGAACCCAACTTTGGTTCCAAATCCCTTGTTCCCGACAGGCCCAGTTGCAAAGGGCTGCTGGTTATCAACACAAGACTGATTATTCAAAGATACACTATATACATTCTGGCTTTTTCATTTTCCTTTTTTTCTTGTTCTACTTCTTAACAATCGTCTTTACTCATTAAGTCGCCTGCCAGAGTTTTTGCAGGAATGGGAAAAAAACTAAACTGTGATTTTCTGGAGTCCTCAGAGTGAACCACATCAATACCCCCTACTGAACTCAAAGAAAAAGCATCCTTTTGCTTTGTGGGTCCAACTCACCTTTATTTAGTTGGACCCACAAAAGGTCCATGGTCTCCCCAACTCTACCCAAGAGGAGGAGAAACTCAAATGGAAGGACATGGCAATCATAGCAGGTGAAGCTATAACACTGCACTTCTCCAGGTTTACAAATCACAGTTACATGCAACGCTATTGCGAAGGCTGCTCTCAGGGAGAGTCTGTTCCAAGGAGGGTCCCCTAAGTGTTAGCTTCATGAGCTGCAGGGACACCCACCTCTGGACCGGCTTGCTCAATGGTATTTTAAAATGAGAATTGTTCTCCTTTACACACAGCTGCAGATGCATTCATAGGTTTCATGGAAAAAATTGCTGTTAAGTATTGCCTCATTTTTCTGTTACTACTGTCAAACATGACAGACATTGCTTCTTACCTAAAACTGAGAATGATTTGATTCTAATTATTTCCATCCATCAAGTAACCAAAGAGCTTTAGAGCTAGAAAGAAATAGAGCTTCCCTAGTCCACAAAACCTGGACACTTAGGGATGAGAAAACTGAGGTCTGGTGAGGATCTGTGACCCAGTCAAACTTTGCAGAGACAGGCTGCGGTCTGTCCCCAGAGGAGCAGTGACAATGCCTTGGCCAGCATGTGCTGAGCACTAACTCTGCCCAGGAGAGCAAGAAGCAGAGGCTTGCTCGCCATTCCCGGGGAAGGCGGCCCCAGCTGGGGGAGTTACACATATTTAACACAACGTGGTATCTAATAAATGTGGAATTATTGTCAGAGGCAAAAAGTGTGATGTCAGCCCATTCAACACTTCAACATTTAATAATTTTAATAACTTCACCTCCCAAGCATGAGGCTCCCACCACTTGGCAAGCCCCTCTCCGGAGCTGAGGGGCTGTCAGTTCTGCTAAGAGGCCCCTTGGCAGTTGAAAATTATATGGTCTAAAGAAACTTCCAAAGACCCCTCTTTTTCACCCAAACTCTATTGTTTTGGGCCAGAAACAGTATAAAACTCTCCTGCAAAAGACAGGTACAATATGTTCTACAAAGCATGTGCACGCTCATGGGTGTGTTTAAGTAGGACAGATACCAACGTTTGTGAGAATAGAAATACAAAATAGTTGAATTAACCCTAGAAGGAAAATGATCAACCCAATACACTACTTTTCATATTCATTTCATCCTCTAACATAGTTTTTAGATCAAATTTTGGAGGAAGTTTTCATAAATACAGAAACTCCAGATGATGAATCATCGTAGCATTCAAGTGCTGATGACTGATTGCTCTGGTCACGGTCTCGCCGAGGAGCCTTGTCCAGGCCTTGCAGGAGACTACGGAGGGACACGAAGAAGTCGGCAGGGGGGACGCTCTCTCCAGCCGTGGAAACTGTCTTCAAAAGAGACGGCACAATGAGCTCACCAGACAAACACAAAAGAGGGAAGCTGCTTCAGTCAGGGCGTGGGCAAAGGTCCCGTCCCCCTACCTTCCCCTTGCCCTGCTTTCGCCACCATGCTGCCTTCTCTGAATCGCTCTGACTCTGGACCTCCTTATAAGGATTCTTGCGATTACTTTGGCCCCACCTGGATGATCCAAAATAATCTCCCACCTCAAGAGCCTTAACCACAGCTGCAGAGTTTCTTTTTTGCCGCATTAGGTGACACATTCACAGTCTTCTAGAGCATTGTTCTGCCTCCCACATCCTTCTTGCGGATTTACTTGAATTAGGGCCAGGACCGTTTGATAAAGTCCTGAAAAGTCAGCTTTCAGAAGGCAGCCCTGGCTGGGGAGGCTTCCCCTCAGCTGTCCACAATGGAGCTGAGGTTGTCTCAGTGGTCTTTAATCTAACCGGAGAGTTCTCCAACTTTAGTCTCTATAGAATCAGTCAGAGGGCTGGTGAGCACAGATTGCTGGACTTGAAACCCAGAGAGTCTGACTCAGTAGGTCTGGGTGGCCCAAGACTTTGCATTCCTCAGCCAGGTAAAAACACCTTTTAACAAACATCCACAGATTCTTTGATGCTTCTCCCTTCGAAAGGTGGAGTCTCACTTCCTTCCCTCTGAGTGTGGGTCAGATTTAGTGACTCGCTTCTAGCTATGTTCATTGCACGTACTGAGTTCCAAGTTCTAAAAGGCACGGCAGCTTCTGTGCCCCTCACTCAGACCGTGGGGAAGTCCAAGCCTCCCATCTTGAGGACACTCCAGCCATCTAGAGAGGAAACAAGTCTTGCTGGCAACACCCGGCTCAAATCTGACAGCCTGGGAGGGGTGAGCCACCTAGGAAGCTGGTACTCCAGGCCCAGTAGAGCCTGCCGAAGGCACCTTGACTGCAGCCGCATGAGAGAGTCACTCTTAAATTCCCAACCCACAGAAACTGTGAGAAATGACCAAACGTTATTGTGTTTAAAGCCACTAATTTGGGGGGAACTTGTTCCATAGCCACAGACAACTAATGGAGAGGGTGATGCTGATACCACTGGCACAAGGACCACATGCTGAGAAGCACCAGTCAGGCCCACACCCTGAGGGAGGCGCAGGCACCTCTCCTGCCTGCAATGGCGTTCTCGGGGGAAACAGAGGAGGGTCATGTTCTCAGGTTTATGTGGACTACAAACCCTTCTCTCTTTTCTGCAGATGTATTCAGTTACCACCGGTTACTCTTTCCTGGAAGTTCTTTTACTGGAAAGAATAGCAACATTATGTCCACTGTGAGCTGGACTCCAGAAGCCCATTTCTGTCTACTCAGTCGTAAAGAATGTTCTGCGCTTGGATGGAGAACCAGGCAGGTTTGGGGAGAAGAGAAAATGATGGAAAGATTAGACTGTTGCTGTCTGTCACACTGTCTTCGGTCTGGAGGTGAGTAAAATGAAGGAAGAAAATAAAAGTCTTGGCAAAAGAGGGAAGGATAGCACTGGGGGCCGGGAGAGCAACGGAGTGTCCAAATGTTAAATAAGGAGGAACTGAAGCTTCCCTCACTGTGCTGGATGGAGAAGCCGGTTCCTGAGCCAGCTGTGAGGAAATGGGGAGTTCACATTATCCGGATGTCAGTAAGAACTCAATGGACACACTTCCTGTCTGGTTCTCCCCGAAGATGAGCAAACTCTTCAGCAAAGATGCTTTTCCAAAGGTTTCATTTGATGTTCGCTTTCCCAGTTGGCAGATGTGGGCCAAAAGAAACACAGCTCCCAGAAAGAATGTAGCGGTGGGAAATTATAACCCACCCCAGCATTCTTTTCACACTGTTCCGGTAAGTGGGGACTCTGACTAATGTGTACCTTGTGGACAGACAGCATGTTTGTGTAAGAACCCTAGGAACTAGCATCACATGATACCGACTTGGGTCTTCAGGCACCCCAGCTCCAGGAAATTTCTGACCTTCTGCCATGGAGCTGAACGCGAGCTGAGGCAATGACGTGAAGCCGGGACACACCCCGGCCCATCACTCGCCTTCTCAAAGTGGACTGTGCTGGTCTCCACGCAGAGAACGTTCCAACTCCCTCCCTAGATCTCTTTGTTCTGTCCCCTCTCCCTCCTTATAACAACCTCTGCCTCCACTGAGAGGGGAAGATGGGCCTTGGGAGGTGAGTCCCCCATTGTCCCAAAAGATGGGCTTTGAGACACGAGTCCCCTACCTTCCAGATGGCCAGCACCTGAATAAACCCCTTTCCCTTCATCAGCACCTGCATCCTGAGTGTCGGCTTTCGCAGCGGCAGGCGGCCGGACCTGCGTTCGGTTGAAGGAAGGGCAGTGGCCATGCGGACCGAGTGCCGCTGAGAAAGGCAGCCTGCGTGTGAGTGGACACAGTGGCTCTGCCAGCCAGGCTGTGCTCAGATGGGGCCATGCCAGGGTCACATCGGTGACCCCGTTCTCTCCAATGCGGTTTCTCTGGCTTCTTCATTTATTGTATGGAAACGCAAAATGTGACATATGATTTCATTTATATGACTTTCTTGGAAAGGCAAAACTAACCTAGAATGACAGAAAGCAGAAAGTGGTTGCCTCAGGCCAATATTGGTGTGTGTGTGTGGGTGTGTGGGGGGGGGTGACTGCAAAGGGACATGTGGGAATTTGAGGGGTGATGGAAATGTTCTACAATTTTATTGTGGTAGTGTACACATCTTATTGTGGGTGTACACAGTTTTAAAATCCCCTGCACTATGCACTCGGAATGGGTACATTTAATTGTACACAAATATAACTCCACAATGTTGATCTTCAGAAAGTGTTGCATACGGGGCGTCCTCTGAGGGGTTGTAAGTGACAGGTTCAGCAAAGATAAGAGTTATCTGGTGGAAGAAGGAGTGGACTGGCTTAGGTCAAATGTCTTCAAACAGAGTGGACAATCACTTGAAAAAAATTCAAGGATAAATTAGAGGATGGGATATGAGGGAGGACCCCCCAAACTCCTGAATTTATTAATAAAAAATAGGGTTTTTATTCTTACATGTTTAAACTTCAGTCACCTTCAAAGTACTCTCCACTGATGCAATACACCTATTGAGATGCTTTTTCCACTGATCAAAACTGCTTTTGAGCTCATCAATTTTGATGCCTTACAGTGCTTCTTCTGCTATTTTTTGTTTCACCCTTTCTATATTGGCAAAATGTTTCCCTTTGAGGACTTTTTTTTTTTCATTTGAGGAAACAAAAAAAGTTGCTTGAGGTGAGTTTGGGAGAATAGGGAGGGTGGGATCATGTTGTTTTTGGTCGAAAACTGCTGAACACTCAGTGTAGACTAGGCAGGTATGAATCACCCATGAAATGGGCAAATGGACTGAAAGCACCTTCAGAAAAATTCTCAAAAGCTGAACGCAGCTTCTCACAACAACGCCAGCTGGTGCACTGGTACAGATGGGTTCCTAGAACACTCACCGAGCAGGGAAGCCTATACTGCAAGGGGCCCCTCCTCCAGAAGATAATTCCGGTGGGTTTTTTTGGTCTCCCCTTGTATGTATTAGTTTCCTGGGGCTGTCATAACAGATTTTCACAGACTGGATGGCTTAAAACAACTGAAATGTGTTCTCTCACAGTTCTGGAGGACAGAAGTCTGAGTCAAGGCTTCTCGGAGTTGGTTCTTGCTGGAGGCCCTCAGGGAGACTCCGCCCCCACCTCTCTTCCAGCTGCTGGCGCTGCAGGCCCTCCACAGGGAGCTTTGGCTTGCTGCTGTGCAGCTCCGGTCACTGTGCCTGTCACCTCGTGGCCTCCTCCCGCTTTCTTCATCGTCGACTGGTGTTTTCTCCTCTTCTTACTAGTACACTTGTCATTGGATTTAGGGCCCCCTCCAGATAATCCAGGATGATCTCATTTTAAGACCCTTCATTTCATTAAATCTTCAAAAACTTCTTCCATATAAGGTCATTCAAAACTCCAGGTGGACATGTGTTTTGTGGAACTACCATTCAACTCACCAGAGAGCAGATAAAGTTTACAATTTTTCTAACACTGAGATTCTAGAAATCCTACATTATTTATACTGAGGAGGATATGGCTTATATTTAGTACTTTCCTAAAAGAAGTATGTTCATTGCCCATCCACTACCTGGTTGGAAGGTGAGAAATGGGGATTAAGAGGAGAAAAGAAGGGCCAGAAACAGGAGAAAAACATAATTTTAGAGTTTTCTTAAAGCTAACCTTGATGCCCAGTCTATGTAATTTCTAAACACTTAACCACGTGTTAGAACGTGACTGGGGCCTGAGCCTTTCCACGTACACAGAAAGGGAAACTTGACCGTGGTCGGAAGGCCATTCTTCCCATGAGGCTGAGGGAGCAAAGGAGATGTTCTGCAGGTTCTAGAGGTCAGGATTTCTACAGTTTCAGGATACTTCCTTAAAAGATCTTGTTTTGCCCTACCCCTGCCCTGAATCTGTTTTGAAATCAGTCTAAGTTGTGTGTTCTGCTGCCTTGGAAACTTCTCACACACATACCCCTCCTCTTGACAGCAGCAGAAATCTCTGGTCCCCACTGACCCTCTGATGAATATAAAACCTCAACATACTTGGAGAGGAAAGTGATCTCACTCTAACATTCCCCTTTACCAATGAGGAGAACTTGTAACTCAAAATTGCCTAGGAAATAAAAGTTTATTAGATCTCACCAATATTGGCACCAAGGCTGAGCGTGCCGTCATGCAAATGTGTCCTTCCACTCCATCGCCACAGAGGTCCACCCATTTTAAATGACAACATATGGGAGCCCGTGAGAGGCCAGTGGGACGAGAAAGATTTCCTCTCTGACCCCTAGACTCAGTGCCATGAATCCCTGCTGGCACTTTGGATGCTCTGTTTTCTCATTACCCTCACCAGCATCTACTGTCCCTCCACGTACCATGGTGCTCTCCCTGCCCAGATTAATCCGGTGCCTCTCCCTACATGACTGATGATAACCAGCATCTCACTACAAATGGGGACTGGAGGAAGAAAGTAACTAACCTGATCCTTCAGGCAGGCTATTTCCTACATTAGGTGGTAGTAATGTCTTCATTTTATCACTCACACACAAACGCTTTTCAACTGATGAAGGGAGTACTTCCTGATAAATCCATCATCAGTTGAAAGTATTGTAAGTTGAAGTGTATTTAATACACCTAACCTACCGAACATCATAGCCTAGCCTCGCCCACAACAAGCATGCTCAGAACAATTACATTAGCTATAGCCAGGCCAAATCATCTAACAAAGCTCCTTAGATAAGAAAATGTTGAATATCTCATGTAATTTATTATGCATATCACCTTCACACCATGGTAAAGTCAAAAACCATAAGTAGAACCTTGGGGAGGTGGGGACTATCGGTAATCAGGTTAAAGTTGGGGTTTGGAACTTACCTACCAGGTGTTGTCAGTGGAACCCCATGTGGTTTTCAAGTCCCAGACAGAAGAGTCACATTCAAGCCACCATGAATGTCATTGACAGTCCTCGAGAAAAACATCTAGGAGCCACTGAAAGGGCAGGGCAGACGGGCTGGGAGCGCATGTGCGGGGACTCTGGGCCAGCCGAGGGACCATCAGGGCTTGAGACCGGCCAGGACACCTGGGTGGTGGCACAAGAATCCCACACTCACTAAGCACCTTCTCCAAAGCTGGAGTGGACGCTTGCCCAGACCTGGCTGCTCAGCCCCACCTCCGAGAACCCTCAAAGAAAGTCAGGCCATCAGGGGCACACTGCAAGCCTATTCCATGGCTGCTGCTAGAAGGAGAGTCTAAATTTAGATCTCTGAGCCACAGTTTCAGGATCAGTGTTTTTCTATGACGCAACAGAAACAGGTCTTCAGGAAAGAGGCTCGCTCGTCACTCATGTGTGTATGCACCCACGTGGGGAGAAACCCGTGCCGAGCACCTCTCACCTGTGGGGCTCTGTGGCCATGGGTGGGGAGGCTGCCCAGGGAACGGAGCTGGCCCTGCTTAGAGAAGCCTTTAGTCCAACAGATGGGGGTGCTCCTTACGCCACCAGGACCCACTGGCTTTGTAACCACAGAGGGGGCAAGTGTCCTGAAAAGTCATTCTGCAGAGAACACTAGAAGGAAGTGAGAGTCAGCAAGCTCAGACGTGCTGGGCCAGCAAAGATCTGGCCAAATAGGCCCATGCTGTGCGGCTCAGCGAGGGAACGATCGACCTGCTTACAGTGACCAAGTCCTTCACCTTCTTGTCTTCCTGACACTCACAACACCCTCAGCAGTGAGCATTACTGCCTCCATTCTACTGGTGAGGACACTGAGATCAGAGAGCTTAAGTGATGAACTTCAGGTTGCGCAGCCAGTCCAAGGCAGCGCTCGCCTCGGTCGTAGCAGGCAGGCTGCAGAGAACCTGACACAGGAAGAGTGTGAGCCTTCGAACCCAGGACAGGCATCCTGCCAAGTGCACAAAGCCAAGTGTGTCGGGGCAGCCATGAAGGTGAAGACAGCCTCCTGGCCGCCTGCCCAGGGGGCCCAGCACAGTGGCCTCTGACCCGAGGGACGCTGGCCACTTCCTTCCCTGGACAGCAGCACCTGCTCACAGGGTCACCAGGCAGAGGAAACAAACATCTGGCAGCACCACATCCTCCCGCACTCGCCCCAAGCACAGCGCCATGGCAACCAAACAGAGGGCCACAGGCAAAAACACAGAGGCTGAATGCAGGCAGGGAGTGACGGCAGGAGGCCGCCACCTCACTGAGCACTTACTCTTCACCAGGCACTGCGGTGGGCCCGGAACCCGGCTCAGGACACAACTGAGCCAGCCGAGAAACAAAGGCACTGAGCCCAGATGTTGGACACCGATGCCCAAGCCGTACCCTTTGTGCTGTAGTGTTCCCCACAGACACTCCAGGAACACAGCCTCTCAGGAGAGATGGGGTGCGCAGCAAGTGACTATGACAGTAGACTTTAAGCCTCTCCAAGGCAGGACAATCTGTTTTGCTCACTGCTGTAACCCATGCTTCCAGAACAGCACAGGGCATAAGGTAAACTTTTAATATTTGTTAAGTAAGGAATGGTAAAACCATACCCTGAGAAGCTGAGGTGGCCGACCTACTTGCTACCGCAAATTGGTCTACCGCACATTTGCAGTTCAGATTCTTCCTTCCTCAGGTTTGATAGTAAAGTTCCTGGATGGTGTAACTTTACATACAATGTCATTGGCCAAGAAGATATTCCAGGCCTGATCCCGCTGTCACACTGGAGAAAGTTAGGGGATGAAGGTGGCACACGTGCTGTCCTGGACAGCAGCTGGGCTGAGGTGTACTCTGGCTGGCTGGACCTTCCCCTCCACCAGCTGTACAAGCTCCCCTAGACCCTCCTCATCACTTCATTTAAGCTTTAATAATGCACCCCTTCTCTCATGAGGCTGACATTTTGGTCCCCACTTACTTTATTATGGTGGTATTTTCCATATCACCGTTGTCACTGATCTTCAGTTTCCTCATAAGCAGTAAGAAATGTAAGTATTACACACCCACCCACAGCCTATGGTGCTCAGACGCTTTCTAGGTGCTGCCCTCTGCCCTGGGGCCAGCTCTGGCCTCACCTGCCTAGGTGTGTTTCAGTGACCATGACTGTTATTTCAAGTCATTATTTCAATTGGCTTGAAATAATAAATGCCCCCGAGCAGTAGAAAGGGAGGGTTTCACCACACTGGCATTTTGTTAGACCCACACAATCTGTCAAGCGAGTTTGTTTTGCTCTCTAGATAAATGAGGAGCCAAAGGGTGTTTTTCTGACCGTGAATTCTTGGCGTTTTTTCAGGCGCTTAAATAAGCAAAGTGAGTACTGCCAGTCTTCTCTGGCACCGCTCAGGACTGTTTAATGAAAAATAGAATACAGAGCGAGGGGCCTCAGAAGTCACCTGATGCAGGGGTTTCACACCTTTCAGGCAAATGAAATTCTTCTTTCAAACACAAGTTTTCCTGAAGCCCACCGTGTTATGCTACAGTACGGTTTGGTGCAGTGTGGTATGGTATAGCACGTGAAAAAGCTAGCAGCACTGTGGATAAAGGCAGCTGGTGCCCTTCCTCTGCGTTCTCTTTTATCTTCCTTCTGGCCAGCCAGCACAGGCCCAGAAACACCGGTCTAATCTAAGCCCTCACTGCAGTGATGGTCAACAAAGGGACCAGGAGGGGAAGGGACTTGTCCAAGGTCACCCAGGGAGGTAATGACCAAGCTGGGGCTGGCACTCCCCTGCCCCACCCCGTGCAGGAGTCAGCGCTCTCTCTCCACCCGCACCAGCCCGGACCTGCTCTCCAACACTGAGCGCTCAGACACACACCTGCCTGGGGCCGCTGCATGGAGCCGACACTCCCGCCTGGCCCCCAGGCAGGCCTTCAGCATGTGGACACATGCTAATGATCACACCTGGGTGACTTATTAAAGCTGTAGCTTGGGATAGACCTCTTTAACATAAATCTGAACTCTTAGGTTGACTGCCCCTGACCCAATCCTCGTTTAGCCATCCGATGGGCAGCAAAGCTCTCGCTGGCCTCGACCGCCCATCTCTCAATGAACCTTAGTCCTCAAATGTGCTCTTTAAAGGCACACCACCAACAACAAAAAATATCCCCACAAACACCATCTTCTGTCTCAGCCTTTTATTTGTGGGTCACAGATCAGAGAAACATCTTGCAGAAACACCCTTGAAGTCCAGTTAGAAATGGGAAAGAGCCCTGGACTGGTGTGGCTCAGCTGGTTGGGCATCATCCTGCAAAGTGAAAAGTCTCGGGTTCGTTCCCTGGTCAGGGAACATACGAGAGGCAATCGAGTGATGTTTCTCTCTCACATAGATATTTCTCTCCTTTTCTTTCTCCCTCCCTTTCCCTCTCTCTAAAAATAAACAAATAAAATCTAAAAAAAAAAAGGAAGTAGGAAAGGATTTTGGGTGGAACGAAGCCTACTTTCTCCCTGTGCAGTTCTCCCGAGGCCCCAGCGTCCTGCTCGGTCAAGGCAGCATGTGCTTGATGATCTTGAAGCTCTGTCTAGCTCCGGCATGTTCAGAGCCTTTAGAAATAGGAAAGAAACTGCCTTTGCTCTCTCCAGGTGCAGGAGGCCTCTCCCATGTTTGAGGAGGCGGGGAGCCTGGCCCCGAGGCCACCCCTGAGCTCTTGGGAGAAGCGATGCTGCGGCTAACACGAAAACACTGCAGAAGTGCCTCCAGCACCCGACCACCCCTGTCTCAGTAGTCCTTCATTTTCTTCACCTGCTCAATGACCTTTCTCCTTAGCTTCAGCCACTTTAGAAAATCTGTCCATATATAATACAACAAGAGCCCTGGCATTTTTTTCCTTATCCCTCTGTCTTGTCTGCCTTGTCTCCGCGGAGAGTCTGGTGCCGGAGACTGAAGCTCCCCTCCCGACCATCCCCTTCTCTCCCATACCTTTCCCTCCCCTCCTTGCCCCCTGCCCCTCCCTCCCTCACTCTCCTCTCCCTCCCAGGCCCCTCCCCCTTGCGCAGACTAAGGTCACATGGAGAGTCTGGCTGGAACACTCAGTGGTGCTCAGAAATCCTAAACACTGTGGCCTCAGCAGTGCTGCCAGGGAGAACAGGGAGTCCTGTCTCAGGCCAGACTCAAGCAGGCAAGATGGGAGAAGCCTTATTAGGTCATGCAGCCCAAGAACAGGGTGAGCCTCTTTCTTATGCTCGCTGCCTAGAAGAATGAAACTCTTCAACTAGGACGTCTGTGTCCCTCCACGACTAACTCCCCATCCCATCCTTTGAGGGGTCCACCCTCCTCAAAGGACAGGCCCCTCCTCCTCTGGCTGTGTCCCATTCCCCTCCACACCTGGAGACAAAGCCCCCAGGTGTTCGTTCCTGTCCCTTGATGTCCTCACACCTTGCTTTTTCAGCACACTGGGCACCTGTTCCCACCTCACATCATGTCCCTGTTTGCATTGCTGTTTGCATTTGCCTCCCTGCACTCACATGTGAATTCCTGATGAAGGGATTGGTTCTGTGTGGATCACACATATATTTCAAGTGCAATTTCAATAAATATTTACTTAGTGGATTTCCTACCCACAACGATGACCTCAAGTGCATGTTCTCATTCTATATGCCTTATGCTTCTTTTTCTCAATACTCTACAGATAAAGCCACTTTACACTCAGGCAGAAAGGAAGGAAGTTACCCTTGTGGTTTCCCTTTTTCTGTCGAGGATTCAATAGTGTCCCTCCAACTTCTTGGGGAAAGCGGGCTGATCTGAGTCAATCCTTTGCTCCCTCACGCCGTGAGCGGGCAAGTGTCCAAGGGCTGCAAGCCATTCCCACAACTCCTAGAGGATGAGCAAACAGCAGCACCCCAACATCCCTGAGAGCCCTGTCCCAGCTCGGCCCCGGCCTCCCACCTCTCACTCGGTCTCCCTCAACCATCAGCTCTCAGTGGTCAGAACTGTTCCCAAGGAAGAATGCTGTGAACTGCCACCCTAAGGCACAACAGCTCCCTAAGGCCCGACAAGTTTCCTCCCCACAGGCGGTCCTATTCTGAGTGGGCCAGCCCCAGTCAGAAGAGCGGGACCCAGCGGGTAAACAGCCAACATCTATAATGGGGCCAGGCTGTGGCCAAGGGGACAGTCTGGATCTTTGATCTGTGAACCAACCCCCACTTCCCTCAACCTCCAGTACTGGGCCTACTCTTTAAAAGTATTGATTTGTGTTTTCTGATTATAAAAATACTACATGCTCATAGAAAATTTTGTTGTAAATCATATTTTAAAGAACAAAACATTCAAAGCATCATAAATAACACTGTACACATTAAAAAATTTTCTTTCTCTTCCTTTAGTCCAATTACTTTTCTTATTTTCTTCTTTAAGAAAAAACTTGTTTTAGTCCGCCTTTCCCATTTAGGTGGCTCATAGCTAACTCCTGGGTTTCCTGAAGAAGCACGAAGAGCTCACTGAGGTGGAAGGGCATGAGGGATGGCCTGGGTCCCTGAGCACAGCGCTTTTATGTGGCCTCCTCGGTGGCACAGAACGGGCACCGAATCAGTCAGTGCTGCGGACTGAACACAAGCCAGAGCCAGTCCACATTGAAATGCAGCTTTGTATGATTTCAAAGACTACAAAAGTTCTCTGCAAACCAGAATTCCTCCTCTACCCATACCTAATACCTGCAGTCCTAGTGCCAGAACTATGTTCTTGAACCCCAAACTCTTTTCATAGGTGACAAAACTGAAAGCCCAGAAGAGTGAAGTAACTTTAAGGGCTTTGAAATATACTCAAACGCACATATTCAGGGGAAGAAGATACTTGGAGTCATTGTAGGATTAGTAAACACACATCAGTCGTGATAACTGGGCTTCGAAAGCACAGAAGCCCAGAAGGACTGGGTGGGACTGGGGACATCACCAGAGAAATAAACATGGGAGAGTGAGAAGGCAAAGGCTTGAGACACTAAAAACTAACCTCGATTTTTTTTCCTTCTGGATTATTTATATTTAAAAATAACATACCTGAGGCGTCTACCGTCAGTTCTGGTCCTGGATAACTGTGTGACTACAATATGTAAGATAAAGGGATAGAACCAGGATTGCTAGTTTTTTTGGCGCTCACAAGATACAGATTGCCAGAGCCCTACACCCAGAAACTCCTATTTAAGTTGGTTTACAACCCAGGCATTGGTCGGTCTGGGTTTCTGTGTTGTTTTCTGCAAGCTCCCCAAGCAGATTCTAACATGCAGCAACTTCACTTCTAAGGTCACTTTTCAGTTCTAAATGCAGAAGCCAAGGTGACTAGCATTTGCTCAGTTTTCACTGCCAGGAGCACTGTCCAGTCACCCACACAAGTCTGGCCTTTGCAGGAGCCCACACGTGTCTGCACTCACAGAGGCTGGAGATTTCAAAGATGCAAGATCATCAGCCAACTGGCCATGGCAACCGCAGGCCATCATTGTTCTCTTTCCTCCATGGACCGGTTTAACAAAGAGGGTGGGGCAAGGGTGTCTCTCAAGCTGTGGGGTAAACGCGTGACTGGCATTTTGAAAAGATTGAGTGTATGTCCCAATTAGCACTTATAAAAATTTTGTTGAGTAGGTAAAACACTCTACATAGAATTTATGAGGTTGTTTATTTTCTTAGACTTAGAAATTCTTAAAACATTGAAAAGTCATTTTTAAATGCAAAAAAAAAAAAAACGGGTTTGGGGTGGAAGTAAATGCAATCACAATTTAGCACGTTGCAAAGTATCCCCAACCTCATTTCGATGTGCTGACGTCAGGTGTTGAAGACAGCAGGCTCCTGTCTTCCACTCAGGCTGGGAACAGAAGGGGTCACAGGAGTACCGTCTGCGAATTTTACTGAGAGCCTCTGAGAGTTTGTCTACTAGAGCCGGAAAGACATGCATGCACACAAACAGGGAAAATGAGTCGCATTCTCAGGAAAGTCAGCCTCATAAGTTTTGGGGAATTTTTTCATCCATCCTGCAGGCTCAGAACACCCCAGAGCTTTCTTAAATTTATGCAAATTTACATAATCTCTTGTTGCCTCAGAAGATGTCAGCTTTCCAGTAATTAGTGTCTTAGCCCAAGGACACGTGAGCCCATTGTTATTTGCCGTCCCCTCAGCACAACTCCATTGGCAGACTCCCACTTATGACCTCACACCCATCTGATTTTCATCAAATGTGCTCTTTGCAGTGAAAAGGAAAGCCAAGTTGAACTTTTACAAGGTCAGCACAGATATATCTTTGCAGGTGTCACACTGTTTATATGAAAAATAATAGAGGTACGATTTCTAGAAAATTGCCAGTTTTTATAGCTGCTATGAGTTTTATAGCAGAGTGAGTATAAGAAGTCAGCCCCTGGGCCATCTCAACATCTCTTTAGCTATAAATAGGAGACCCTGAGTAGTACAGATGTTTGAAACATACAAGGAAGCACATCCAGGAAAAATGAATAAGAACGTAGGCTTTCTGCACACCTGACCATATGGAAAGTGAGTTAATATTATTTCACTTATATTACAGTCAAATGGGACATTGTTTTTGCCAATGTGAAAAGCCAGAACCTCAGTCTGGGTGCAACAAAACTATTGATTTACTGCAAATCTTCTAACCTAAGGGGGAAAAGTAATCCACTTCTGGGCCGAGAGCCATCCTTTTATTCCTGGAGGGCAGTAGACAGCCGCCTTCAGGGTCTAACTTGTGAACCCCACAGCTTGCACCAGTGCTTGAACTCTTCCGCATTAGGGAGCCTCCATTTTTTTCAGATATTTTATCTTCATGGACTCCAAAACCTTCGCTCTGTGGCTACTTTGAGCGATGGGAGCTAACTATTACATAAGGCATTAATTTTGGAAAATTCTTCTGTGTATTGAGTTGAAACCTTTAACTTCTACTCACTCATCTTAATTGTTCCCCTCTTGAGGTCCACAGAATACATCTATCACTCTTCCCCACGACGGCCTTTCAGTATCGGAGGACAGCGAACAAGTCTCCTCTAAGCCTTCTGGTTTCGGACTCAGAACACTGAGCTGCTGTCACTAGGTCTACATGATGCCATTTCAGAGTCATCGCCACTTTTTTTTTTTAATTTTATTTTAATCATTGTTCGAGTACAGTTTTCTCCCCTTTACTCCCCATCCAGCCCACCCGCCCCTCCCTCCCAACTTCCCTCCCATTACCACCCTCCCCCCAGTTTCTATCCATGTGTCTTTTAACTTTGTTCCTGTAAACCCTTCCCCTTTTCCCTTGAAATTTCCTCTTCTCTCTCCTCTGGTCACTTTCTGCCTGTCCTCTATTACAGTGTCTTTGACTATATTTTGCTTGTTTCACTGTTTTGTTGTTTAGGTTCCTGTCAAAGGTGAGATCATATGGTATTTGTCTTTTACCGCATGGCTTATTTCGCTTAGCATAATGCTTTCCAGTTCCATCCATGCTGTCACAAAGGGTAGGAGCTCCTTCTTTCTTTCTGCTGCATAGAATTCCATTGTGTAAATGTACCATAGTTTTTTGATCCATTCATTTACTGATGGGCATCTAGGTTGAACCAACTCTCTCTGGGCCTGATTGTTCTATCGGAAGAGGGAGCGAAACAGAATGGCTGAACCTGTGCAAACCCCTGCAGAGCTGCTGCTATATTTATTTGTTTTATTTCTCTGATGCATCTACAATACTGTTCATAGTTTAGAATAACTATATTGTGGGTTCATACAGAGCTCACCATAACTAAAAACTCCTCAGCTGTGGTCGCAGGAATTCTTGTTAATCCAGGTCTGCCTTGACTTAAGCTCATAGACATGTAACATAGGTAACATATATAGAATGTATATCAATCTCGATTAAATTTCCTTTGTGGTTATCTTCTGTCAAGACTCATTTGAGTCCCGATTCTTCCCTTCAGGGTCTCAGCGATCCCCCCAGCTTCATATCATCTATAAAGTGATAAGAATGTCTTTTTTCCTGACCCAAGGTGACAATAAAAATGAGGCACCCAAACAGGGCCCTCAGAGGCACCTTCCAGGTGGATAGCGATTCATTCTGGAGCACAGGGATCATGAGAGGATATAAATCTACCTGCTATGACTGTCACCTGGTCTATGCCTCCCTCTCTCACTCACCAGGGGGTGTTTATCAGAGTCACGGCCAAATCCAATTACAGGGAGGGGCAAAAGTAGGTTTACAGTTGTTCCTATGGAAAATAATACAATAGTTAATAAATAATAATACAAGAGTAAATTCTGTGTTTTGCATACTCACGACTGTCGACCCACTTTTGCCCCACCCTGTGTGGGGCACAAAGGTTGGCTTTCCTCAGTAGCCTGTTGCTGTCTTTCGCTTTAATGTTCTCATAACTTTCTTGACTTTCTCCCTGGGCAGGTGAACAGAGTCCCCCCTTTAGGGAGCTTTCTGGAGCAGCAGAGCAGATCTGGATTTCTACCTACTGTCACAGTCCTGTCACTCTGTGCATTGAAAAGGCCATTTCAGCCAGTGCTTTTCACAAGCCTCTGTTCATTCTAGGATTTCCTGACAATATTCCTATTACTTTTGGCCTCTCCTCTTGGACTGAGAGCCTCCTCCATCCCTTGCTCCCTTTTTAAATGTGGTCTCCTTATAGAATTCACTTTGTAGCCACACAGCTCCTGCGGTGTCATGTCACTCCTGCCGGGCTATGTCACTTTATAGGAAGTGTTTCTGATCAATATCATCCCAGACCTAGGCAGGAGGAACTCAATTCTCAGCCCCTGCAGAGTGAAGGGTTAGCCTTACCTAAAAAGAGATCTGGCCTTTGCCTTTGGCTGTTGGTAAGTGATCTCTAGGCCCCCAAAGTGTCCCACCTAATAAGAGGGTCTTTATTTGCCTGGGGGCTTTAGCCACTGCACATCATAGCAATATGACTTACCATGGGGACTAGGGACACACTATATCAGTTCCAACCTCCTAGATACCCTGGAGACTAAAGGTCAGCCACACAGGTTGTAGGTGTTCAAGACTCAAACAAGAGTGTGCGCATCCATGCTCAGGTGAGCTTCCGTGGGTGGCCATGCTCCTTGCATGTCTTCACAGCCAAGACAAGGGAATGCCCTCCTAACTCCCTGGAAAGAGGTGGCCTATGGAACACAGGAAGGAGCCAGGGCCAGTTCTCTCAATGCCACCATATTCCAACATGCAATTCTGAAGAGCAGAGAATTCTAAATTTGAACTTGGCCTTTAAGATCATTATGAAGGTAATTTTTTTCAACGCAGCAAGCTAGAACATATTTATTTAATTTACTAGGTTGTTAGCCTGATTTATTGCCTTTAAATACTTAGACACACACTGTGCGGGTCTCTGTTTGCACTTTTGCCCAGGGTTCTGGAATGTGAGCAGCCAGCCTATCGCTGATTGTCAGACTTCTGTCTGCTGAGGCTCCTTCCTGAGGACGGTTTCTTTTAAGAGAGGCAGCTAAAGGTCAACGAAGCATCCTGTGTGAATCCTCTCAGAATACCTTAAAATGTGTGTAATAAGATGTTAAAATGGGATTTCATTTGTCTCATTTTTCTGCTGAGGTTCCAAAAGGCTGAGAATAAAGCAGTGAGTGCTAAGTGTTCCCACATTCCTACGTGAAGCGCTAGACCCCTGCTTCAGCTATTTTTGCTGTATAACCAAGCACAACAAAACTTAGTGCAGTAAACCAACTATTTTATTTGCCCTAAATTCTTTCAGTCAGAATTTTGTACAAAGCCTTATGGAATGTGCTCATGCAACTAACATCTGGGCCTCAGCTGGAATTCCCAGAATGCAGCTGGGGGGTGCTGGCTGAGACGGCTTGATTGGGGCCATGTGCCCCAGCCCTGACTCTCCTGTCAGTTGGCTCCTCAGTCCTCCTTTCCATGCCCGCGCCACATGGCTAGCTTGGGCTTCCTCACAGCATGGTGGCCATGGTAGCTGGCCTTCCTACATGGCTTCTGAATTCCTTCCAGGGAGCAAGCAGAAGATGCCTGGGCTCTGAAAAGCCAGGGCCACAACCAGCACAGCATCACTTATACCATGCTTAGTCCATCAAGGTGCTTCCCAGGGCCAGGCCAAATTAGAAGGGGAAGGGCAGGAGGACAGTCCACTTTCCTGATGAGTGGAGCAGGACCCACGTACAGGCAGAGAAGGAAGTGATGGCGACCGCTTTTGGAGATGACAGACAACAACTACCTGTGCGAACCGCAAAGGGGGAGACTACAGACTTTCTGTCACCCTCAGCTCTAAAACAAGCAAAGGGTTATATGTGTGAAGTTAAAAATTAGAAAGAGAGTTTCCCTGTGAAAACTCGTTGGACTGCCAGGGCACTTTTCCCAACCTGCTTCTTCTTCACCCCAAGCCAGACGAGGGGGGGCTTCACAGAAGCACAGTTTAGTTCATTTTCCATGATTCAGCACTTCTCCAAAATACAACCCCTGGCACTTGCTTCCGACTGTACACAGCCTAATTAGGAAGCACCAGGCTGTGGTACACCATGTTCACAACAGCATGAATCACAAGAGCCCAAATGTAGAAGCCACTCACGTATCCCATGACAGATAAATGGATACACAAAATGGGGTGTACAGATATGGTGGAATATTATTCAACATTTAAAAGAAAGGAAATTCTGACGTTACAGTGTGGGAGAACCTAGAAGACGTTATGTTAAGTGAAATAAACCAGACACAAGGCTACACATATTACATAATTCCCCATCACCCAAAGTAGTCAAGTTCATAGAGACATAAAAGGTAGTTGCCAAGGGTGTGGGGACTAAAGGAATGGCAAGTTCATTTTCAATGCACACCGAGTTTCAGAGAGGGAAGATAAAAAGCTGTGGAGATGGATGGTGGTGCTGGTTGCACAACAATGTGAGTGTACTTAATGGGACAGAATTTATATTTAAAAGTGGTTAAAATGGTAAATTTTATGCTATGTATATTTTATAACAATAGAAAAAGCAGCACTAGCCATAGTTAAGAGAGACCAGGCCCCTGCCAGGAGGGACTGGACCACTGTGCCCCCACCTCTGGCATCGCCAGAACTTCCCTCACCAGAGTCTTACTTCTGGATCAATTTTGTGATCTATGTTGCAAAACCGTCTGTGTCATTTACCATAAGCTGGTTAACCTGAGAATAAAATAGTAAGTGTTCTGTGTTCCTGCATTCCAAAGTGAAGTGCTATCAAGGCAGCTGGGGTCCCCAGCCAGCCCACGAGGAGGGAGGAAGCTGAGGAAGGGAGACTAAGAGAGGAGCTGACCTGTCCAGTGCACATGGCCTTTCATGGGAGAGGTCATCAGTTGTGATCATAAATTCAGAAAGAAAACAAATTGCCCAGGAGGCAGGCTGTTTCTCCTTATGGGGTCTGTATCAGTCATCTTTTGCTTCAAAGATGCTGTATAACAAACAATCCTCAAACTCAGTGGCTTACAAACATTTATTTCTCTTGCTTATGAGTCTGCAGTTTGGCTGGGATGGCTCTGCTTCAGAATGAGGTTTGTTTGGGCCGGTCCCTCATGTATTTCACTCTAGAACCGGAGCAAAACAGAGCAAGCCAAACCACACTTGCACATTGAAAAACACTGCTCACATCAGGCTCTCCAGCCTCTTTCTATCAGCCAAATAAGTCAGGTGTCCAAACCCACATTAATGGGCCAGGGAAGTGTACTTTGCTGACTCTAATTGCAAATACTGTAAATTCACGTGGTAAACATATAGTGATAAGAAGATCAGTGGGAGTAACAAATTGGGACAAAAACTCATTTCACCACAGAGTACAAAACTGTAAGATGGGCAGACCTGAATGTCAGGAACTTTCTGGCCAATCTTAGTGAAGATGTAAGATTTTGCTTATGGGGGAAGAGCTGAGAGGGGCTCAGAGCTCCAGCAGAGCAGGCTAGGGTTTAGAGTTGAGTCACACCAGTCGCAATGCTAAGCCAGGTTTGAGGATGGTTAGGAGTGAACATTCGGACAATACACTGTCTTGCTACCAAAGCAGGAGTCAGGCATGCAAGAACACACGGTGCTCTCTGGGGGCTCAGCAGCCTATGTGGGGAGCTATGCAGTGGTCAGAGGAGCCCAGAGCTGTGTGCTGAAGCCTTCTCTGTCACTGAGGCTTGGAACTGGGGAGCTTCCTCTAGCACTCCCGTGTGTAACATAAATGTCCTGTTGGGCATCAGTTTTATACATGTGTCTTTATTTCTTGGTGCATAGCCGGGCCTATGGGAAATGTCAAGACAAAAGGCCAGGCCCACAGCCTGTCAAGGGGGTCTGGTTTATTTTATGCAGGGAGTTGAACAGAGCTAGGAGCTGGCTCTGGGGACAGCCACAATCATGGCCCATGGGACTGACCACACACTGTGCTCTCTGGAGGGGAGGTGGCTCAGCTGGCCTGGTGTCCAGGGGCTCAGAGCCTACCTGGGCTTGGCGGGCTCTGATATCTGCCCCTCAGCATTCTAGGTAGCAGCCTTAAGCAATACTTATATCCCCCACCTTTTATTCCACCCACCCTCTGGAATTTCCTTCCTCCATGCAGAGCTTTTTATTTATTTATTTATTTTTAAGTTCTGTAACATCCTTTTTCCACTCCCTCTTTTCTTTCCTGTTTAAGTGGTGTGGGAACTCTCTGTGCCCATCACAGTCCTCCTGCACACTGGCTGCTCAGAGTAGGATGTCCATGCATGCTGACCAGCAGCCGTCAGGCCAGCACCCTGCTTGCCCTTCTGGAGAGTGTCACCTGTGTGCCCCAGGTCATCCTCATGTGAATCCCCAATTCTCAGTATGACCAGAGGGCACAGTTCAGGCTGCACAGGTCCACTGGTAGGGACTCCAGGTCATGGGGCTACAGACTCAGCTGCAAAGGCTACAGGAGTCCCAAGTCTGGAACAGCTTCTAGGAATCCAGGCACGTCAGGGCCAGAAAATCTGTGTGGAAGCTGTGTAGTCAAGGGCAGCATGGGTAGGTGGGTGTGACAAAGGAGAGAAAGGATTGGCCTTTCCCATGTCATTCTTTGCCTAGGTTCTGCCCCAGTGGCATTGCTCTCCACCAGGCCTCCCCAGTGTGGCGAAGGGTGGGAGGTTCTTCATTGGGTCTTGTGAGATCAGCATGCAGGCCAGCTTCGACTGACCTTGCACCTTGGTCCTTAGACCACTGCCCTTGGCCTTGACAGGCTGACAGGCAGCAGAGAGGAGTCTTTAGAGAGCTGTATTTAGAGCCCAGGTGAGGAAGCTGGGTGTGAATGCTAACAATGACCTCACCAGGCTTCTCCAGGGCTGTCTCCTGCCTTCCCAACCACTCTCTTGGACAGTCTTCCACTGGCCTGCAGTTTTAAACATAGTTACCAATTCCTCAACACCTCTCCCTGAGAGTCTGGGCCAGATGGTGGCTGCTTCCACCAATAACTCACACGGGGAGTGAGGTCAGGTTGACAGGCTCAGGTATAAAAGGCAGACAGCAAAGACCACCTCCCAGGGCTGCCATGCTTGGCCCTCCAGCCATCCCTGCCTGGGTGCCAGACGTGCATGACCGTGTGGGTGACCATGCCATCTCAGAGCACATCCTCCTGCTGCCACGGTCCAGCCCCCTTCTTTTGAATTATTCCACCTTTTAGTCGGTCCCCGCTGAGGCCCCAGGTACCCTGGAGCAGGGACAGCCTGTCCTGCAGTGCCCTCTCTGGATTCCCCACCCAATCAGCAAGCCACACGAGTAACTACAACACTGTGTCGGCATCTGTGCTGAAACCAGACTAATACGGAGTGCTTTGCTGATGAAATGAATGCTGAGCAACAAGAACAGGGGCTTGCCCCTTTGAATAGCCAGATACCCTATCCTCGAGGGGCATTCAGCAGAACGTGGCTCCAGGCTGGACAAAGCCTGGTGCGCATCCAGCTCTGTTGGCTTTGGGATTTTGTTTTCATGAGAACATTCACTGGTCCTGGAACATTTTCGAAGCCAGGTTTGGAAGGAGCTGGTGGTGGCCAATTCCCCTTTGTTGACATTGCTTCCAAGGGCTGCCAGGAGCTGACGGGATGGGCACAGCTTCCTGCTGCGAGTCATTTTTTCAAAGATGTAGAGGGAAGGGAAAGGAAAACAACAATATAAGGAAATTCATGGGGCAACCCCTGGATTCAGCTTGAATCTCTTTACGGAGAGGAGGGAAGAACATGACCAGTAACTTTTTCCCAGGCAGAAGGAGAGTGCACACAGCACGAGGAGCTGGCGGTGCCTGTTGGCATCCACTTCGCAGTTTGAACCAGTTCCAGATCCAATCACAGCTTCGGGCATGCGTGTGAAGGCCAGCGGCCTCCTTGCACGTCTCTCTCTATATCAATGAATGCCATTTGCCAGTTTAATACAAGGTGTATTATGTTTATTCTAGAGTTGAGTTGTCCAAGATCACACCCGCATGGAGGGGCAGCCTCAGGTTTGGGACTCCAAGTCCTTTGGTTGCAAGCAACAGACGGAAACGCTGGCATTGTTGACGATAAAGGGAGTTCACTGGAAGGATGTGAACCTAGAACTTGGTGACAGGCTAACGTTAAAGAAGACAAACAAGCTTTATTTAACACTTCATGAAACAGGACCTCTCTGTTCCCCAGGGTCCAAGACCTGCAAAATGAGGGGAAGGCAGGAAGTTTTTATAAGATAAAGAACAGAACACAAGGAAGAGAAAGACAGAAAACAAATAAAGAACAAAAATGAGACTATAGCCCAGAGCTGGCGTTGGGGTTCGAGGACTGGCTGGCTGGGTATGCCATGTTTCTGGTCAGGAAGAGCATTTGCAGGGACACCAAAGTCATCTAGGCTCTGCTTTGCTGACGCGGCACCTAGCGCAGAAGCAGCGCCTCCTTGGACCTAGAAATGCATTTCAATAACCCCAATTACCACCACTCGAATGAATTTCAATGACTTCCTGTCTTTTTCATCTCTGCCCCTTGCCTTCTTCTGCACATGGGAATGGAGACTCAAAGGCCATAGATGTGACTGGACTGTGAGGAGCTCACTTCATCCAGCACATGTCAGATGACTGTCCCTTAACTAAAGGAAGGCACAGAACCTTGAGCAACCATCTCCCCAAAGCCTACGTCATGGGGGAGAAGTAATTCCATCTTGCCTCCCCCCCAAGTTGGTATGGAACGGGTGCTGGGTTTCATGCTCCGACCAAGCTACACACATGTGGAAGGTATTATCCCACCCCGCCGGAGGAGTGTCCTACCAAGAGGGAAGAATGCCTCGGGAGACAGACATCAGGGGCTTGTCCTCGGACCAAGGGTGGCCCCGCTGGGATCGACCTTCAAGGCCAGAGAAGATTGTAATTGCATGTTATTTATTACTTTCTGGGCCTCTCTTTATAAGGCATTTTTCCTGAGCTACAGGCTTGATAACAAACACAGTAAAAGTGGGGCAAATGCTGGTTGGATGTAATATTATGGGATGATGATGTAAGCTATGTAGTAAACAAGAGTAGCTGTTGAGTTATAATCTTTTTATAGGAATCTTGAATAGGTCTGATACCAGATGTAGAGCAAATACACTCACTTTATGGAAATGCCTTCCCTTTGAAAAGGGGAAATGACCTATAATGTAAAATTGCATGCATGCTGCTCATATGGGCTCTGTTTTGTGCTTTTTTGTATTTATTTAACTCTTCCTTAGCCGCCTAGTAGGGAAGGCACAGTCTGGCATTCCCCTGTTTGGAAGGGCCTAGACCACGTTGCAGAAAGTTTGGGTCACCTCACTCCATCTAGTCAGAGCTCTGGCCTGTTGCTGTATGAATCTGAATTGCATAGTCACCAAAAGAATGAAGTGCGTCACCTCAGACAGCACAGTGACCTTTCTTAGACCTGTGATTTTGAACAGGTCAGAAACTTTCTCTAATGGAGCATCTTGGGATTTAAGTCTTTTAGGGGAGTGTTACAGAGTTTTGAAGGCTGACTTGTCTAATGGGCTTTGGTTCATGACATCCCCCAAGCAAGCCGAGAGCTGACCATCCTGTCTAGTGATGGGCTCCACCCCGTCCTGATCCCCTGCCCTCCCCACACGAGGCCACCACCAGCCCGAAGCCTGTGCTCCTTACAGTCCTGCTTTCATCCTCACGTCTTATCTCCTCGGTACGTGTTCTAGCAAAATATTTTATGTGTGTCGTCTTTAACTCTATGAAATTAAACTGGTTGATATAGGCATATTTGTTCTTTTTGAATGTTTTATAAACCTTTTATAAAATTTTAAGACATAAAATGAAGTTAGATTAGCAGATTTTAAAAAACATTGTTTCTAAAGAATTTTCTAAACATTTCTATGACCCATGAAAGAAGCGGTGGCTTCGAAAGGTGAAGTCCAGTAATGTCTGGGGAAAGATGCATTTCAAGGTGCCCTCATGTGGTAAAAATTTGGCTCCTAAAGTGGGGTTTTCTACAGAGATTATTAAAAAAATCTTTATAAACTATAATGTCTGGTGTAAGAAAATGTCCCACTATAAAAGCATCAAGTTTATCATCCACACAACAAAAGATCTGGCATTAGAAAGAGAGAACCACATCAATCTTCTGATGCCTCTGCTTCTTTCTTCAGGTCTGTTTCCCTTCTCCACCCTCTCTCTACCCACCGCCCTCCTTCCACCCCCACTCAGCCCTCTCCTGAAGTCCAGGCGCTGCTGGGGATGTGGACTAGCATCCAAGACACGCATCCACGCCTGCTGCTGGCACTCAGCAAGCTTTCCCTCAAGCAGGACTGGCACTTCTGATGAAGAACACCCTCAGGACACTGCTGGGATCCAGATGTGGAGGCGGAAGAGGAGCAAATCTGAATACCTGACTGAGGCGGCTGGGCAGCTGGGGAGACAGAGGCATGCAGGTTAAAAGAAAGGCACTGTGGTCCCCCTTTTCTCCCTCCCACATCTCTGCGGGGAACCTCTGATGCCAATGGTGAGAGCTGACATTTACTGATACCAGCGGTGCAGCAGGCAAAGAATTAGGTGTTTTGTCGATAGTTCCTCATTTAATCAACAAACGTTTGTAGTGAAAACTGCCATTCTCATTTTATAACTAAAGCAACTGGGACTCAAAAAGGGTGACTTCTCACCGAGTCTCCCAGCTTCTCAGTAAGGGGCAGAGTTAAAATGCTCACCCACTGTTTCTGCCCTAAACCCGGCTCCTCCCCGCACACCTGCCTTCACACCTGCAGCCACCCTTTCTTCTGCCTGGGGGCCTATGAAAACACCCTGCTTCTTCCTTTCGAATGCTTGTTGTTTCTGATCAGAACTGCCTTCTGCACAGCAGAGGCAGGGTGAGGCAAGATCCACTTTGCTCTGCGCTTCAGAGAACTACTGACCTCAGTTTTTGCCAGTTGTCAAGATTCCCCCAGCAGATGAGGGAGTGAATGACAAGCAAGAAGCTGAATTTTAGCAGCTCAAGTCAACAGTTGGTAGGCCCAGGAATCTATCTCGGTCTGGACTTGAAGTGACACGTCCACACTTTGCAGGACACTTTGCTGGAGGAAGCAGCTAGAATCTGCATTTATTTACAATACATTCCTGAACCACCAGAAACTTTTCCCATGTCGCAACCCTATTTTATCTCCTTATCAAATTCAAACTTTAAAATAAAAATGGGGTTATATTTATAGCTGCTTTTCCAGACTGGCAGAAATCCATTCGATAAATTCAAGATGTAAGAGAGGCCCTCACTTTGGAATCTTGATCCTGACAGCACTACCCCCATAACCAAGTCAAGTTTCTGCAGCTGAAGAAAAACTGATCACGGCCCAGTTCAGCTTGTTTCTGCCTGACCCTGAAAAGAGTGAGAAGGACAGGAGGCAAGGGGGTGAGCGAGAAGGGGAGCACAGCTGCTCCCTGAGCTCTTCCATGGATAAAGTCCTGTGTCCCTGACATTTACGATAGACCTGCCCTCAGCCAGACTGACCTTCCTCCCTGTAGAGTGGGGGCCAGCGCTGTGGACACCGGCTGGGCTTGCTCTGTGGGGGGCGTTAGGAGGCTGGGCTCAGAGCCCTGGCTGAGGGCAGCGGGCATTAGTGCTCTGCTGGAAAGCAGTGAGGAACTTACAACCATGACTCGGGCTTGGAATTAGGACCTGGTTTTCCACTGCTCCCTGCCAGGGCCCCTCAGTCATAATCCTGGACACCCCTGTGGAGTCAGTCCTGCCTGTCTGTGAAGAGCTGGCTGACAGGGGCCAATTTCATGGGGCTTTAGGAGTGTGGGCCAGCAGTGAGGAGCGTGAGGGCTGCGGCCTCTTGGTCCCTGGCAGCTGAGCTGGGCCAGGAGCTACTTGCCAAATGGAAAACACCTCACGCCCCCGCTTTCTTAGCCATTCACCACCACCCCTTGCTTCAGGTGCAGACTGTGGAGTAAACTCAGCTTGCTCAACTCACCTAAAAGGAAAGCCTTCCTGCCTTAACCCTGGCCATCCCAGGGGAGACTGAAACCAGAAAACTAATGAGGAATTAGAGGGTAAGTTCCACAGTGGGAATGCAGATATTTTATCCTTGACTTTTAAAAAATTCCTCTGATAAATCTCTCCTTGTTGGCCAGTATGCAGTTATCCAGAGTTTTCTCATCTAGTCCATTCTCCAGCAAAATCTCTCAAGTCCCATAATTAAGTACCAAAGAGGCAGAGAGAACATTAAGCCAAGAAATTTTAAAAATACCTGCCAAATACTTTCCTTCTGAAGCAGAGCTTCACACTCTTTAACATGCATATCAGTTAGTGGGGACCATGTCCAAGTGCAGATCTGATTCAGCAGGTAGGGGGTGGTGTCCAAGAGCCTGTGTTGCCAGTGAGCTCCATGTGATAATAGCACCACTGGTCCTCCACATGGTCCTACATTTTTTATTTGTTCATCCATTCACTCATCAATTTATTGGCTATGCACAGTGTGACTTCTGTGCTAAGTACCAGGCCTATGGCTGACCCAAAGGCAGACCTCAAGAACCCAGAGTTCTTTAGGAACAGAAAATCTGGACAGACCGATTACAACTAAGAAAATCAAATCAGTAATCAAAACACTCTCAACAAACAAAAGTCCTGGATCAGATGACATCACAGGTGAGTTTTACCAAACATTCAAAGAACAATTAACACCTATTCTTCTTGAACTATTCCAAAACATTCAAGAGTAGGGAAGGCTTCCAAGCTCATTTTACGAGGCCACCTTTACCCTGATTTCAAAACCAGACAAAGACACTACGAGTACAGCCCAGTGCTGCCACTGTGCAAAACGGTATGGAGTTTCCTCAAAAAACTAAAAATGGAATTGCCTTTTCACCCAGTGATCCCACTTCTGGAAATAAATCCTAAGAATCCTGAAACACCAATTTGAAAGAATATATGCACCCTTATGTTTACAGCAGCAAAATTTACAATAGCCAAGACCTAGAAACAGCCCAAGTGTTCACCAATAGATAAGTGGTTAAAAAAAGCAGTGGTACATTTACACAATGAAATACTACAGAGCCATAAAAAAATAAGAAAATCTTACCTTTTTTGACAGCATAGATGGACCTGGAGATGATTATGCTAAGTGAAATAAGTCAGAGAAAGACAAATACCAAATGATCTCACTTGTATGTGGAATCTAATGAACAAAATAAACTGACTAACAAAATAGAAACCCAGGCGTGGATATATGGAACAGACTGACAGCTGTCAGGGGGGAGTGGGGAGGGGGGCTAGGTGAAAGAAGGTGAAGGGATTAGCTAAAGAACATATATGCATGACCTGTGGACATAGATAACAGTGTGATAGTGGCCAGAGGGAAGAGGGAATGGGGGCCGAGAGGAGGTGGGCAAAGGGGGAGAAAATGGGGATGTCTGCAATAGTATCAACAATAAAAATTTTAAAAAGAAGAAAATTATAGGCCAATATCCCTGGTGAACACAGATACAAAAATCCTCAACAAATACTAGCAAACTGGATCCAGTGACAAATTAAATAGATCATACATCATATATCATGATGGAGTTGGGTTTATTCCTTGGATGCAAGTTTGATTCAATATCCACAAATCAATTCATGTGATACACTGTTTAAAACAAAATGAAGAATGAAAATCCTATGATCCTATCAATAGATGCAGAAAAAGCATTTGACAAAATCCAGCACCCATTTATGATAAAAACTCTCATCAGAGTGGAAATAGAGGGATCATACCTGAACATGGATGTAGGACCAGCCCATTTAGCTTCTCTGCCCCCCCCTGCCGGTTTTGTCATGCCTTCTTCTTTCTATCCTTAGTAATAGAAGTTCCCTTCAGTTAGTCTTCAGGTGGTTCTCCCAGCTGACTTCTGTAACTTAGCTGCAATTTTGGTGTGGTCACAGCGTTCGCCTACTCTGCCACCTTCCTATCTTGACTTAAAACACTGTCTTCATTTGCCACCTGGGTCATTGTTCTCCAGGTTTCCTCTGATCTCACTGCACCGGGAGCTCTTTCTGGGTCTCCCTGCTGTGTTCTCTTGCTCTTCCCAGCTTCTACATGGTGGGTCGCCCAGGCTCACTTCCTAGCCCGCTTTGCTCCTCCCAGCCTCGGGCTTCCCATTCATCTTTTTAGTTTAAATACGATATGCTATTATGCCTCCTAAATTCGTATCTCCAACCCCAATTTCTCTCTGAAATTCAGACCCACATATTCAGCTAACTCTCATCTTCACTAGGATGCCTAAAAGGTATCTCTGATATAATATAGCCCAGCCTGGAGTCACTATGTACCGTTGTTCAACCTGTGCACTGCCCGAGGCAGCCAGCCAAGGGGGCCAGAGGAGTTGCAGTCCAGCCTGCGACAGTTTTCTGAGCCATGAGTTCTGGTGTGGGCTCCATGAGCACTGTAGAAATACTTTCTTCTGCCCTGGCTGGTGTGGCTCAGTGGATTGAGCACCAGCCTGCGAACCGAAGGGTTGCTGGTCCGATTCCCAGTTAGGGCACATGCCTGGGTTGCAGTCCAGGTCCCCAGTAGGGGGCGTGCGAGAGGCAGCCACACATTGAAGTTTCTCTCCCTCTCTTTCCCTCTGCCTAAAAATGAATAAATAAAACTTTTTTAAAAAACAAGAAATACCTTCTGTGGGGATAGTCTTCTCTAATTCTCACAATGTCACTTTACATGTTAGCTATGGCTGTTGCCAAAATACATCTTTTCATTTCTTCCCACCTTGAACCTGCTGCTCAGTATAAGGTATGATTCAGTTGGGAAGAAGGGGGAGAAGCTGAAGAGGGGAGCAGAGAAAGGAAAGGGGGAGGGGAGGGGAGGGAAAAAAACAACCAGCCTCTTCATCTTTTTGCCCAATGCAAACCAGTTCCCAAAGGTATTCTGGATCTCACCTCTTGTCAGTCCCTCTCCTGCTATTCCAGTGATTATTAACCTTTTTCTTCCTCCCTCCCTCCCTTTCTCTCTCTTAATCATCACCAGAGGAGATTATGCTTTTACTGATTTGAGAGAGAGAGGAAGGGAGAAGAGAGAGAGAGAGAGAAACATTAATATGAGACACAAACATCAATCGGTTGCCTCCTATACACCCTCTAACCGGGGATCGAACTCAAAACCTACGTATGTACTCTGACTGCGGATTGAACCCTCATCTTTTTGCTGTGTGGGACAATGCACCAACCAACTGAGCCACCTGGCCAGGGCAATTTTTTTCATCTCAGGGCACACATAAACTAATTGGTAAAATTCTGCAGCACACCAAAAAATATATTTTGCTGATCTGACAAGAGGAATAGATATAATTTTTATTTGTTTGCACCTATTGTGACCACTGTTGTGTTGGCTGCTGTCATATTTTTATTTGGCAATCTAAGGGAAAAGAAGTCAGTGCCCCTGACTAAGCAGTCAGGTACTGTGTGTTTTAAAAGTTCTTGTGGCTC
Source organism: Tonatia bakeri (assembly GCA_004024845.1). Taxonomy (NCBI): domain Eukaryota; kingdom Metazoa; phylum Chordata; class Mammalia; order Chiroptera; family Phyllostomidae; genus Tonatia; species Tonatia bakeri. The sequence goes on from PVIA01000180.1 coordinate 415,139, forward strand.
ACCAGTTGAAAATCGCTGTGTTACTCTAATGGCCTAAACCACCATTATCTCTGGGCTACTGCAATGCTTCCCAGCTGGCCTCCTGGCCTCCCTCCTATGCCTCCACACAGACAGCTTTCTAAAACCGAAATATTATCTCCCCACTCACCTGCTTAAATTCCTGACTCATCCTGAATCAACCCCAAACCCTTCCATGCAGATGACAACTTCTGCAACTTAATCTTCTTCCTCTGTACCCTAGTCTCACTAGGTTCCGGCCACACTGGCCTCCTTCCTGTCTCAGATACACCAAGCTCCCTGATGCCTCAGGACCTCTGCACATGCTAGCCTTCTCCCAAAGTTTCACACAGCTCCCTCCTTTTCTATATTCCAGTCTGAAGAATATGCTACCTTTCCAGAAAGAATTCTTCCTTGACCTCACTGACTAAACCAGTGCTCTCCTCCTCACCATTTGACCGCTTTTGGTCAAATTTCTCTAATCCATCTTTTCTACACCTCTCACCTTCTGAAATGCCACATCCACCTCTCTGCTTCCTTGTTATCAGTCTGTCCTGCCACCTCCCCACCACGTCTGTTTGGAGGTATGGGATTCTCTGCCTTGTCCTCGCCCTCTTCCCAGTGTTGGAAACAGTGCTGGGCACATCTCAGGCCTTCGGTGAGTTGACTGATTCAGTGACCTGAGAGGTGAGGATGGCGTGGGCTGCAATGGTCGCACGTAGACAGAGGGAAGGAGAAAAGAGTGGGAACCAACAGAGGGGGAAGGAAAGGAGGCAGGAAACAGTAGGCAGGGAGCAGGCTGGAAGGAGAAACAGCCCCCATGTAGTGAGACAGGGATGAGCAGGAAGCTGGGGCTGTGCCCTGGCACCAGAAGGTGAGATTTGGTGGAGCCCATGCCTGGCCCCTTTGCGAAGGCCCTGCCACCCATGAGGCTGGGACTCCGAAGCACATGACTACAAGTGCAGCCCTGTGGCCCTGGGAAACAGGTGGCTGGACAAGCTCATGGCCACTAGCACTTAATTCTCCTCCAACCCAGGTGAAAGCCTGAAAACAGGCTTGGTGGGAAGAAAGAAAAGCAGGGCTGTTAAAGCTGAGTGTGTGCTGGGCCTCCCAGGCTCACCCCTCTGGCATTCCAGGGGAGTTGGAAGCAAGCCTCGGTCTCCGCTTCTTTCCACCCTCCCCAGGCCCGAACCGCACTGCAGGCTTTGAGAATACAACACAGTGGTACCGAGAGTGACAGCTGCTGCCGCTAGAACTTGCTCTTGAATGAGGTCAAAGAAAGGTCCCGAAGTCAAGCTATGAAATCATCCTATCAGCTGTCTTCTCAACATTCTAATAACTTCTACTTATCAATCAAGGGGTGGAGGCCTCATATCAGTTGAATGTACATCTTGTGCTTTTAAAATAAAAGTATTTTCCCAAGAGTCTTCAGAAGGATCATAGTCCCAGAAGAACAAAGATGGGGGTGGGACTCCCTCCCTGAAGAGACCCCCAAGGTGAGATCTATTGGCCACCCCTGTACCCTGTGGCCACCTCTGCTCGACATGGAACCAGTGTCCCCCACTCCACACTGCCACATCTCAGATCGAAGGCTATTTTGATGAGGAGAGGGACAGAAAAAGGAAAGTGAAGGGAGAGGGGTACAGGAAGTGGAAACACAAATGCTGGGCCAAGTGCTCCAGATTAACCCTGCCCCCACCCAAGAGCCACTTCTGGGGGCTGTTTTCTTCTTGGATTTCAGGGTCCCCAGGTACTGTGGCCAGAGACACACTGCTGCTAAGTCAGCACACCCTGCATGCGCTTATCTCAAAACCATCTCAGACTTGTTTCTCTGCCCTCAGTAAACATTGTCATTGCAGGCATCAAATGACATCAACAGGCCAGTCATTCAGGGGGGCTCTCTGCCAACTTCCTGTCTGTTTAAAATATTGGGGCTTTGCCTGAACATGGGATGTTGGAGCAAAGTATGTTGCAAGGCCCACCTGGACAAACTCTCAGAGAGAGTTCACAGATTCTCCCTGTCAGTCTCGCCCATATGTCAACCGTGGGTTTTATTTCCCCACATTTGTTCTTCTTGGAGCAGCAGAACTCTGGGTCCCTTTGATTGTATGTGAAATCCTGCAGGATCGAGTTAGCTGAACCTTGAAACTAAGTGGACACAAACTCTAACCTTGTATGGTCTTAAGCACGAGAAATGACTTGCAGAACGCTGAGCAGTGACTGCTCACATAAAAATTATTTTGATGGCAGGGACTCAAACAGACTGTGCAGCAGGCCACATGGTTTACAAAGGAGAGATCTGCTCCTTGAACAGCATTGCTCAGCAGATGGGCCACAGCCCAGAGCATTAATTTAGCTAGATTCTCAGTCCTCAGTCTATGCTCATGCCCAGCCACATAGTGGAGGATTCTTTCGATCTTAACGCCAAGATAAAGAGAGAGATCAATGTTTTATTTCTGAAAGGTAACCTGCTGTGCCAGGTGAGGGCCTGAATGGTTAATCAAGCCTTTGTTTTGCCTGACCCAGCTAGGAAGTCGATGCCACGTCTCTGAGGGGCTCTCTTCTTCCAGATCCCAAGTTGCCAGCAATTCAAGGACTCTGTTGGCAATTGGCTTATTGATGTTGATAATCTGTACAAATTCTCCCTTGCTGAAGTTCAAGGGAATGTGTCATGAGCATTCCCTTGTTCCTTCTTCAGACTAGCTCAGTTGTCTGTCCACAGAGCAGTTGACCTCCCTAAGTCACTGTTCCTGGTGGACGTCTGTCTCTGGTGCCTGTTCCCCCATTGATGTTTTGAGTGTATTCAGCTGATCTTGATCAGGGGTCCCCCTCCTCCTCCTCCTCCTCCTCCTCCTCCTCCTCTTCTGCTCCCTGGGAATCCTGCTGGAACCTGTGTTCTTTCCTTTGAAGAGGGGGATGTTGATGGAGAAAGGGAACTAGTCTCTCAGGCTGGGACACGTGTCCAGGGCAAGAACAGCTGCCACCTCATGTTTCAGTTGCCCCACCTGCATTGCACTGATCCCTTGACCCCCAGTGTGCCTTGAACCCTCCTGTCTTTCTTTGATTCATTTATGCCTTGGTTTACATCTCACCATGTCCGTCGATCCTCACACTCACAGCTGCAACAGGGCAATAGCAAGAATAAAATTATTTGCACATTTGGAAAGCAATGAGGCTTTGTTGTGGGACCACAGACCATCGTCTACTCTGGACCTTTGGGATAAAGAAGAGACACCGTGTGCGGGGCTTTGGGGAGGGGGCAGAGTGGAGATAGATGTTTCCTTTCATGTGCAGGCTGATGGACATAAAGAGACACGTGTTTGGGACTTTAAAATGTAATCAGTAGACCTAGGATGAAGCAGGACTCTTCAAAGCCACGGCTCCTTCCAACTTTCAGTGGGAAATACATGAAAAGAAGCAGTCAGAGGCCGAGGAGTCATGTGAAAAGGAGAAAGAACCATTACAAAAGGAACCCCACTGGTGAAGCTGGAATGGTGTAAGAATAAAAAGTATTAGTAAATGCAATTGATTGAAACACATTGGGTACCGAAGAGCCTGTGAGGTAATCACGATCAACATGATGGTGATGATGATCATCCTCTGAGAGACTTTTCATCCCCTACCAAAGCACAAGCAAATAAAACAAAACACCAGCATCCTCTTTGTACACCACTGAAATTAATGGAGTGCCGAATTCTAAAATTCTTACTCTGGGCCCTGCCCGGGTAGCTCAGTTAGTTAGATTATCATCCCAGTATGCCAAGGTTGCAGGTTTGATCCAAGTCAGGGCACATACAAGAATCAACCAATGAATGCATAAATAAGTGGAACGACAAATAGATATTTCTCTCTTTCAAAAAATGAATTCTTACTCTGAAATAAGCACATAAAGGGAAAGAATTAAAGCACCCCTCCAGGCTTTACTATATGAACTGTATTTGAGGGTGACAAAAGCCCTTATTAAGGAGGGATTACATAGGGAATCTAACTAATACATGTAAAAAAGTATGAAATATTTTTTAAAAACAGCCTTTTGCCATCTCTAATGAAGTGGTTGGTTCAAGCTAAATTCACCAATGACTAATCTGCATGACGATGGACTGGTGAAGAATTGTACAATAGAAGGCTCCAAATGTCACCTCCTGACCCTGCTGCTTGATGGAGCGTCACACAGATGGGCAAACAACATCGTGCACTTGCTAATGAGACGCAGTAAGAGCCACCCGGCTCCCTCTGACAGCTCCCTGCCAAAACAGTCCAAAGCAGATCAAGCCATTAGCACTAACTCATATAGACAGGAAAGGCAGGGCCCAGTGGAATAAAGCATATAACATCCCCCAAAAAGGGAACAGACAGGCCCAGAATGTGGAACATTCCACAGGACAAATGACCTGGGTTTTGTAATCTGTCCATGGCATGCGGGAAAAATAGGGGCTTCTCCAATTTAAAAAATAATTAAGAAGGAAGGGGGCAGAGGGGGCAGGGAATGGGGATATCTGTAATAGTGTCAACAATAAAAATAAAATAAAATAAAAATACTTAAGGGATATAAACAACCAAAAGCAAGGCATAGACCTTATTTGGATCCTACTTAAAACAGACCAACTTCAAAGAGAAATTTTTAGGCAACTGAGCAAATTTAATTACGGATTGGGTATAAAGGGACCCAAGGAATTACTGTGCACAATCAGGGCACTATGGTCGTATAAGAAAACACCCATATTTTTTAGAGATACATGCAGAAGTATGCAGCGTTGAAATGATATCCTCTTTGTGTAAAGGCCTTCATTGCATTATAATCTCTGCTTTTGAGTGTGCTTGACATTTTTATTTTGTAAAAGCTTTGAAAATTGGGAGGACTTAAGGTGAGTTTTTTAAAAAGTAAAAATGATAGTGAGAGTTAATTATTAGAGTACCTAGCTTTGCATTTTGCTTTAAATGTTAAATTAGAAGTTGTTGACATCAAGTTCTCAGCATTTTTCATGCCTTCTGATAAGGAAGACCATCTAAGTATCAAAATTACAGTATGAAATTAGAACTGTAGAATATCACTAAGCATACTACTCACTGAACAGGTTTATAGACCAATTTTCTGTTTTCTAAAACCTTATTTTATAGGCATCAGTAATTGTTAAAAAAAAAAATTCTTCCCAAACCACAGAGTTGCTGGGGCAAGACAGGGAACCGAGAGGATCTGAGAACCATTTGCAGAGATGAGTCTTTCAGGGGAGAGACTCACCCCTCAGCCTACTGCCGAGCTGCAGAAATTGCCTGGGAGAGCTCTGGGGGGAGCTTGGTGTGTGTTTCTGGCTGTCACTGTGTGCCACTCAGCTTACTGTCCAATATCTGCTTCCCCTACTCTGGGCACTGGTGGGGGAGGGAGGTTCGCTTCCTCTGTCCCTGCACTTTCATGTCCCTGGATGATGGTTTTGGCCCATGAAATGTTAGCAGAACTGATTTGTGTCACTTCTGGGTAGGAGCATTTAAGAGGCAGTGTCTGGTTCTCCACCTCCCCTTCTCTATGTAACCACAGCCACACCAGAGGGACCCTGCCCACCCACCATCTGGGCCAGACAGACCTGTGAGGCAGAAAGCTCCCTCCCTCACACTCTGTCTCTTTCAGTCTCTCTCTCATAAGCCACTGGCGCTGGGAATGTTTTGTTACAGCAGCATAACCTACATGATACTTTCCAGTACTGATTGCAAAAGAATTGAGCAATGTGGGTTTTTAAAAAATGTCTTATTTTTGTTTCACTTTGCATTTCAGTATTACTACTACAATAGTCTTAGCAGTGAATGAGAATTTACTATGATAAGCACTTTATACACATAACCCTTTCCAAGGGTCACCACAAGCTATGTGTTTGATTGTATCATGATCATCTCCATTTTCTATCTGAGACACACAGAGGCTCATGCTTGCCCACGGTCACACAGCTAGTGCAGGGCGGAGCTGGGACCAGACCCCAGACAGATAGCTGGATTGTAGAAAACGGCTCTTACCTGCTGAGCTATGCTTTCGTTTTACTGTATGCAAGCCCCATCTGACGTTTGAAAGGGTTCTTTTCCTGCTCTAATCGGTTTATTAAATATTGTTTAAAAATAAACTTTGTTTCAGAGAGCAATTTAGTGGAACAGTAATTCCGAGGCTAAGGCTTTCGGGTTTACAATTAGAGTCCTTGATTCGGACTGTGTTTCATTGTTTACTTCTCTGCTGCATCAATAACAACAATACATTCTTTTCAGGAACAAAACCCCCAAACTCACAAATGGTTCTGTTTATTAGAGCAAAATTTGCCTCAGGGATCACTTCTCACAGGGTAAACAACCACGGGGAAGCATGTGAGAGTCGCCCAGTGTCTGCCTGAGGCTGACTCCGTGGCCGCTCCCCTCCAGTGAGGCCCGCTAGCTCCGTGAGGGCGGAGCTGGCCTCAACTTGACCCCCAGCCCACGGCTCCTTTCTGCTCTCCATCCTGCAGCTTCTCCCCAACGTACTCTGCATTAGGCTCCTTTTCCAGCAATTCACATGTGTTCATCCCATGACATAGGGACTGTTACTAGTCCTTATTTCATGGATGGGGAAACTGAGGACAAAATTGTTAAGTAACTTCCCCAAGACATCAGAACTAATGCACAGAGGGGCCAGTGGCTGACCTGGCAGCCTGGGCCCAGAGACAGAGCGCCTCACAGTGATAGCACCCTGCCCTGTCCCAGGCCCCCACCTGGAGGCTGCCTGGAAGAAGGCAGTGGGTGGTAGACCTCCCTTGAGGGGCTGCTCACCCTCTTCCTTCCTGTGTCTCTCACTGGGTTTTCTCCCCTGAGGCTGGATGTGGGGTCTCGCAGGAGTTTCATGACGTAAGTCTCCCAGCAGCATATGTGGGCCTCGAAGCATGGAGGATAAACTGAATTGTCCCCACTGAGACCCTACAGAAAGGGCATTCCCTTATGGACCAGCACTGGTGCACCCAGTGAACCCTGCCCTTTCTGAGAGCCCCCAAACAGTTCTTCTGGCATTCTGCTTAATCTGGGGTCACAGCTGAGAGGTCCAAAAGGATGCAAGTAGAAACAGCTCTCTCTGAATATCATGGTAAGTCAAGGCTTTGCTAAGAAGTCCAAGGCCAAGGCCATTTACAGAAATGGGATTTTTTTTTTTAAGATTGTATTTATTTATTTATTTATTTATTTATTTATTTATTAGAGAGGGAAGGGAGAGGGAGAGAGAAACATCAATGTGTGGTTGCTGGGGGACATGGCCTGCAACCTAGGCATGTGCCCTAACTGGGAATCGAACCTGCGATGCCTGGTTCGCAGCCCGCGCTCAATCCACTGAGCTACGCCAGCCAGGGTTTTTTTTTTTTTTTTTTGCCCCTCGTATAGTGGTGTACTGATAAACCCTGATTAAACTTCACATCAAGGACAGTCTTGAAGAAAAACTAGGTTGTTAACAGTCAGCCCCGCGTGGGGTGGTATACACTCTGATGGGCTTTCCATACTCTCAGAGAAAGGTCTGCTACTTACCTGCTGGGGCTGGCTGATGGCTGAGCGTGGCCCTCAGCCCCCTCACCAAAACCACACCCTTCCAGGGCAGCCCACATCCAGCACCTCACCATCTTGGCCCAACTCTGAAGAACCGCTGTGACTTCCCATGGGGTGGATGAGGCTGTCGGCAAACCACGGAGACTTGACTCCTCCCCCTGCCCACATCTGCTTCCGCCCCTGACTTCCACAGGGGTTGAGCCTGAGTGCACATTCTGCACACTACACTCTGCCTCAGAATCTGCTTCCCGAGGGGCTGGTGCACTGGGGGAGCCCCAGCCTGCGATAGGAAGGATACCTGAAGTAAGAGGAAGCCAAGGTTTTACTCCTTTTACAAGGACACTCAGCTAGGCCCTGGCAGGGGCCACAATTCCGGGGGAGAAAAGTCTGCCTTTTCCCAATTGCACAGCAATGCTATATAGACTTATTCTGTCCTGGTGGTGGCCCTTCCATCTTTGTCTAGGAAGAAGGTGTGAGAGGTTTAAAAAGGGGAGAGAGGTGTAATAAGTTCCCTGGCTCCCAGTATCCTCTCAGGTCCCGACTCTGGCAGCCCAGCTGCCCCAGCTTCAGCCCAGCCTTTGTTGCTTCGGTGGGTACCTGGGCCCTTGTGTGACTGGGAAAACTCACTGTGCTCTGAGTCATGGGATTTGCTAATGATGCAATGAAGGCATTTGAGAAAGGCTTTCTGCTTTTCACATCTCTCTTTGAATTCAAAACGTATTTTTCTCTTTTCTCTTGTTGTACCCCTGCATTTATTCTGGCACAACCAGAGACACTGGAACCTCAGTGTCAGCCATCACCGGTGAGAACTGGGGCTGTCAGGGACCCAGACCATTGCCTGAGCCAGAATCACAGGGTTCTTTGTATAATTGCATATGGGGAGCTCACTCCTGTTTCTATTATTTAGAGATTCTTCTGTGAGATGCAAACCACTGGTCACAGATAATCAAGAAGAAATGTGTTTCCTTCGCTAACAACAGCTGCCCAGGCCCACGTAATCATTACTCCTCATTAAGAATTGCCCCCAGGGAATCTCTCCAGACAGACCCCAGGAAGCAGTTGGCTGAAGAGAAACTCTCAGAGTCTGAATCTGAGTTTCAGTATGTCCAGGGGATGCACAGAACCAGGCGAGTTCCCCCATAAACATCCTCCTCGAGCACTCTGTGGGCCCCCTTCCCTTCCGTTCCTCTCCTCTTCTTTCTCTAGTCCTGTCTCCTTTCCCTCCCTGTTCTACTGGAGGGAGACTGGTCAAATATACATTCATCTGTTTATATACAGTCTTGCTCTAGAAAGGCTTCTTAAAAGAGAATATAAAACACAGCCAGGTTATATAAGTGTAAAGTGGGTCAACAGGAGAAGGAAAAACAGGGGATATAAAAACATAAGCCCGGGAATAAGACAAAGAAAGACTTTCAATGTCAAGCCAAGCTGCTGTGCTCCACGTCTCCGCATTCCAGACGTGTTTTACAGTTGTTCATGCTGCTTCCTGTGATTGGCTCTCCCCTGTCTGACTGGTCATTATCCAACATATGGCCCTGGGTACCATTTACACGCTGATGACTCTAGAGCAGAGACTGTACCCATTATATAGAAGCCCAGTGATAGATGTTATTAAGGCTGGCAATGCACCTATGAAAAGATTTCATTCCACACAACCCACTACAGCCATATAATTAAGTTCTGGACAAGGAGATGCAAGCAGACATGTAAGGAAGTCACCTCAAAGGGAGCTTACTAAACTGGAGAGGTAGCCTTCCCCTGACTGGGAGTCAAACCCACAGCCTTTTGGCGTATAGAACGACACTCCAACCAACTGAGCCACTGGCCAGGGCCCCTGTTTTTTACTTGAGAGTTAGCATGCACACTTCTCTGCCGAGCAGCTCATGTACATGTATGTCTCTGCCTCATTCCTTTCCTACAAATGTTCCTCATTTGACCAGTCCCTACTGATGAACGTACAGCTTATTTCCCCTGTTTTGTACTTATAGATAATGCTGCAATACATCCTTCTATAAGTACGTGGTGCATATTTGTGATTGTATCTATAGAATAAATCCCTTGGAGTTGAATTGTTGGACCAAGGCTATACATCCCACACTTTTAGAGGTATTGTTGAATTGTCCTTTAATGCATTTTCCACAGGGTCACTCCCTAGGACAGCTGAAGCTGAGCACCTGGTGACACAGGAAAGCATTCTCCATGTAGGAAGTTGTTCCCCTGCCACGGGCTAGTGCCTCCCAGAGGGCCCTTGACCTCACACTTCCTACATCTGGGGTGTGGAGCTGCTCATCTCTGCCTTATCTTCCCTAGAGCAGGTACCTTACCTTTTCTCCACATTTGTACATTGTCCATTTCTTACCCCTTCCACCCTTGCATTGTAATGACAGGTTTGAATTTGCACCCTTTGGGTCTAATATGAAAGTGCTTTATCTACCTTGCATCTATTTCCATATTTCTAAAAGTTACTCGTTAACGTGGGTGTTCTCCTGTTACTGGCCTCACTTTTGTGTTATTTACTCTTCATTTTCTGCCTTTTAGCAGCGCATGTTCTTGTAAAGTACTTTCATATCATCCGGCATCTTCTTCCACAGAGAATGCTTCCTAGTGCTGGCATTTCCCTAACCCAACAATTACCTTCGGAGTCATGGTCAACAAGCCTACTTTGGACTGTCTCGTGGGACTGTGAACTGTTGCTCTGGAATGAGCAGCGGGAAACCTGGACTGCGGGCACCTTGGGACAGCGTCTGGAGTCTTCTCAAGGCCCTTAAAGAGGCCTCAGTTTCCTCCTCTGAAAAATTAGGGCCAGATCACCACCCCCCTGCTGGGATTCAAATGCTGTAATTTTTATAGATTTTCCAGATGAACTCTATCTGCCAGTAATGTGCGTGACTATTCTTTCTCAAAAAATGTCCTTCTCTCCAGAAAGACATACAGAAACAATTAAGAAAATGTTTAAAGCACACATTAGATTTGCTCATTTGTTCCACTCAAAGCCTGTGTCCTTTGAAGTAAACGAGGAGTAAATAAAGGGCCATAGGGTAGTTTCTACCTAAAAACAACCACAGCAAAACTCCCAACCCAAACTTCAAGGACATTTTTGAAGGTGAAGTGTTCCTAGCAGGTGACAGGATCAAGGGGGGGACTACAGTAAATTTTACCCTAGAGTTCCCTTTTAAATGACATTAGTGGGAAATAAGAATTGCTAAAAAGAAATCTAAATACTTTTTCAAAAAAGTAAGAAGGGAATCTGTCATTGTTTAAATATTTCCTCTGTGGTTCAGTGTAACTTTCCAAGATTTATATCTGTCGACTGAAAACGCCTTTCTCAGGGTTGGAAGTCTCATCACCTTGCATTCTGTAAAGCTGTTTGGCACATAATCGGACACAGAGAAACAAAGAAATAACAAGGGAAATGAGTTTGTCTTAATGGATTGTTAGAAGCATTTTCTTTCTTGGCATTTAGTGGGAAGATTAGTCAATGGCACTAACACATCAAAGTAGCTTTCGTCTAATGTAGACACTACAAACTCGACAAGAAAAAATTTGGAGACAGATTTTGCATTGAACAAAATACCAGTGAATCATGTTATTATCAAGTGTCCTTTCCTAATTTAGAGGCTATGTTTCCTGCTTGACCCTTTAGTTGCTCTCTGCTCCTGAATTAATTTCTTCATCTCTCACTATGTACGATGCTCAGCCTCATTGGTTATTGCTATCCATGATATCCAAAAAATTGTGTGTTTCTTCTGATAACTAGGTCAAGATTTCCATTTCATTCATTTCATGTCAAAAGCTTTTCTAAAAAGTATTTGTTCATTCGTTCAATTACCAAACAGATACTCAGTATCAACAATGCTCCCAGTGCTGGGATGCGGATGCTAGAGGAGAAGTCATTTTTGATTTTTGTCTTCCAAGGATTTGGGATCTAAATTTTGTTTCATGGAGACATACACATCCAAATTACCTAGCAATATAATTCAGTCCAACAGATATTCATGGAAAGCCCGCTGTGTGCTAGGCACTGATCACACAACTATAAATAAGACGCATGGAGCTCCCACTTCAAGGGGGTGGAATGGACAGATGTGAGCAGGCAGTTCAGCCACACGTGCTCAGACCTGGGATGGAGAGATGTGCAGACTTGGGAAAGAATGGGGGGGAACCTAGGAGCGAGGGCCTCAATCTGCCTGGGAGAGTCAGAAGTGTCTACCCAGAATGGCTCACCCTGGGCAAGACTTGAAGTCTGACCAGGACTTTGCCAGGTGACATGGATGTGAGCTGGTTATTAGGCAAAAGAAAGAGAGCACGGGAGGAATCATGGTCCCCTCGGAGAAGGCAAATGACCCCTCATGGCTGGAGCCTCAGTGCAGCAGATGGGAGCGAGCTGAGACCGGGCAGGGTGGCAGCTTGCCGCCTTCCAGGGACAGATCTTGGAGGGCTGATTTTTATCTTACAGTTCAGGGGATGTGGCATTATTGAAAAGTTCAAGAAAAGGATTAATATGACCAGCCAATAAAAAAAGATGTGACCAAGTAGTGTGTAAGAGGTGGTATGGGAACCACATTGACCACAGTTGCCTGGTAGGGTTCAAATCACAGCCCCCCAGCTTTCTAGTTATAAGATCTCACTCAGGGAACCCAAGCTTTTTATGGGATTCTTTGTTTTTTTATTTGTAAAAATGGAGATTAAAGTTATGGAGAGAATACACAAGTTACTGCTCAGAAAGCGACCCAGCCCAGAAGTGCTCATTAGGCAATACCTATTATTTGTAGCGGCAGCAGCAGCAGTATAATTTTAGCAGTCATGGCACTTCAGAGTTCCTTCACAGAGAAAGTGGGATTTGAGCTGGTGTTCCCACCAGAGAAGAAGAATCTGTCCTTTCTATCTGGGTTTTCTATGCAATGGTCAAAACCAGGGCAAAACAAAAGTCTTGGTCTCTGATGGCATCTACCGGGTTTTGTGAACCCCTGTTTCTCCTCATGTCACAGCAGGGGGATGTGGTTCTTGAGCAGAATCCCAGGAGGAACAACACCTTTGTTTTGCCACACTGGGTCTTCGCCATGAAGTGTGGAACAGGGAAGGACCTTACAGATTACACACTCATTTTACAGGTGGGAAAACGGAGTCACGATCCTCAAAGGCTCCTTCTTCACACCACCAGTTAATCTCAGGACCACAACTGTGACTGAGGAGTCTGGATGCCCAGGTCAGTTTCCTCTGTATCACTCCAGGTGGCTGGGTCAGAGAGACCTTCTAGTCTTGGCCAGGGCTTCACTATTTCCTTCGGGCCATCTCCTAGTGACCTAGTGAATGAGTACTGGTTTCATGACTCACAATTAGAAAAAGACCCGCTTAGGCCAAAGTCCTCATAACACATATCTCTCTCTTTCTCCATTTTTTTTAATTAAAAAAATTAATTTTTAATTACAGATGGCACTGAATATTGTATTAGTTTCAGGTGTACAACATAGTGATTAGATATTTGTATAACGTATGCAGTGATCCTCCCATAAGTCTTACACCCATGTGCCACCACACTCAGTTATTACAGTGCTACTGGCTGTATTCCCTATGCTATACTTTACAACCCCATGACTACTCTGTAACTACCAATTTTTACTTCTTAATCCCTTCTTATACTTCTTAGCCCCCAACCCCCGCCATCTGGCAACCATCACTTTGTTCTCTATACGTTTGTTTCTATTTTGTTTGATCGTTTATTCTGTTTTTCAGATTCCACATATATATGAAGTCATATGGTATTTGCCTTTCTCGGTCTGCCTTATTTCACTTAGCATAATACCCTCTAGGTCCATCTGCATTGCTGCAGATGGTAAGAGTTCATTCTTTTTATGGCTGAGTCACATTCCATTGTAGATATGTAACAGTTCTTTATTTATTCACCTTTCGATTGGAGCATTTAATCCATTGACTTTTATAGTAATTTTTGATAAGTATATAGTTGTTACCATTTTATTGTTTTCTAATTGTTTTTGTAGTTACACTGTGTTACTTTCTTATTATTTTTCTCTCTTGTATGTTGATGACTTCTTGTAATGTTGTGTTTGGATTCCTTTCTCTTCATTTCTTGTGTATCTATCTCTTGTAGACTTTTGTTTTGTGGTTACCATGTGCTTCATATATACCAGCCTATGTTTATAACAGTCTATTTTAAGTTGATGATAGCTTAAGTCCTAATACATTCTAAAATCACTATCATTTTTACTCACCCCCTTTACATTTATGGTTTCATCATTATTTTTTACTTCTTTTGTTTGGGTGTTTGGTGTATCCCTTAATTTACTGTTGTAATTAAACATGATTGTCCTAATTTTCCTTTTCAACCTTTGTGCTAACTTCGCTGTTGGTTGATTCACTGCTCTTATTATATGTGTTTACCTTTGTCAGTGAGAATTTTTTTCTTTGCAATATTTTCTTATTCATAGTTTTAATTATTTGCTTCTTCTTCTTAAAGAAATCCCTTTAGGGCCTGGACAGGTAGCTCATTTGGTTACAGCATTGTCCCAATACACCAAGGTTGCTAGTTCAATCCCCTGTCAGGGCACATGTAAGAAGCAAGCAATGAATAGATAAAAATGTGGAAAAACAAATCTATGTTTCTCTATCTCACTCCTTCCCTCTTTCTCTAAAATCAATAAATACAAAATGATCCTTTAATGTTTACTGGTTTGGTGGCGATAAATTCCACCTCAGCTTTTTCTTGTCTAGGAGACACCTGACTCTTTTAAGGAGAGGAAAAACAACCTTGTCCTTTGCCCCAGTTGTCATTGAATCCTAAAAGTCTATTTCAAATTCTTCCAGTAACCCCTCTCGAAGACTTTCCCCACTGCCTCCACTAGGGTTGATCACTTTGAGTTTTCCTTCTATCTCTCCCCAACCACTTCTTACCCCATTGCTCTCTGTGACCAACCCTTGGTCTTCACACAATGAAACTGGATTTTTCCTTCTCCTCCAGAAAGATTGTTGATGATAACACTCCAGTATATTACCAGAAGCCTAGCCCTGGTTTTATTGTCAAGCTGGGTTCTGTTTGTACTGGAGTGCATTCCATTCTCAATTTAGTTTGGGACAAACCAAAAAGGGAATGCACCTCAAACAAAATAAAATGCCATTCTCAGGAGAAAAGAGACTTAGTTCCAGGCCTCTGGCCAAATTTAATTCATTCTTTGCTACCATCACCTCCAGATTATGCCTCACTCATTATTTATATGTTATCTTCAGCTTCAAAATGGTAAAATTGGCAGAGCCAGAAACCATGCGTATTTAGACTGGATTGTTGTTGACTTTCAAGTTCCCCATGTTTGGCTGGGAAGCGTGCAAACCAGGATCATTACTAAGAGCACAGCTTCTTTTGTAAAGTATAAGAGAAATGATTAAATAATAGAGAAACATCATTATCTCTAAACATACAAATAGATGTTTGTCTTGCTGTCTGGTATTCCATGCACAGAGAACTTGAATTGCATTATGTGGCTAATTCTGTCTGAGTGTGGACAGCCTTATTAGGAGAAGGTCGTGCTTTGTTTTGAAGAATGATTTCAAAGAAACAGTGATCTCTCTCTCTCTGTCTCTCTCTCTCAACTGGAAGAACTGTGGTAAGTGAAAAGGACATTGTTTAATGAGCAGATTCTAACTGTCTAGTGTGAGAGTAGGGACACTACATACTTTGCTGTTCCTGAACTAGGTGCTGTTTTGAAATAACTAATAAAATCTGTATGAGGTGTTTTTCAACAGTCATTAATTCTTTTCACATGCATCTGCTCAATTTCAATGCTGAGCCCATCCTTTGAAGGCAGTGCATTAAGCCTAGAGCAGCATCATGCCACCTCTGAGAAAGATGCATTAGCAAAAAGATGCATTTCTAGGGTAGTTGGGCCCAAGGGGGAAAAAACTACAAAAAATTCTTTTCTAGCTCTCTAATATGTAAGGCCTGTTATATGCATGTGTACACACAAAATTTTTGAAACAATCACTAGCTGACAGAAAAGTTACAAGTATAGTACAAATAACTTTTTCCTCTTTAGATTATTTGAGAGTAAGTTCCTAATCAGATGGCCTGTCCCCCCAAATAAGGACAAGGACATTTTCCTCCATAACCACTATACTACCACCCATATCAGGAGATTAACAGCATTTTAACTTGTCTAAGACTTTAGAGACATCAGTTCCAGATCTGGTAGAAAACAAAGGAAAACAGCTCTCCCAACAGCAGGGTCCCATTGGAGAGGAGCCTGGGATGGGGACAAGAGTGGCGTTCTTCACCAAGAAACTCTCAAAAGTGGTGAACTGTAAAATCTCTCAAGGTCAACAATGCAGAGGGTTTTGTACAGGGATGAAATCATGCAAAATTTTTCTGTCACTCTGTCATTCAGTGTTCACCTAGACGTGTGGTACAAGATGAGAAACGTCTTTGATGGTGTAGTGTGACTTTTGTTTAGGTAGGTCCTGTTCTTAACTCATAGCTGCCTTCCAGGAATCAGGAATCGAACTTGAAGAACTTTGACAGTATGTCTGAAATCACAGTGCTTTTGCATCTTTGTGACAAATCAAGTTGGGCGCCCTTGTGTGAGCCCGTTTCTGGGTCCTCTCTCCTACTCCAGTGCTCTGTGTGCTTAGCTCTTTGCCAGGCCCACTGTCCCTGTAGTAATTCTTGAAACCAGGTAGACCAACCTTTCCTGCTGTATTTTTCTATTTAAAAATTATTTTAGCTATTCTATTTTCTTTGTCTTTCCCTATAAATTTTAGAATAATCTTATCTACATGGACAAAAAGTCTCATTGAGATTTTGATAAATATTGCATTAAACCATTGTATCAGTTGGTAGAAAGTTGACATTTTTACTTTTAAGTTCCCCAACTCATCAATATAGTCTGTTTATCCATTTAATTAGGTCTCAATTTATTTCATTAGCATGTTGCAGTTTTTAACATATAAATTTTGTACATGTTTTGTTAAATTTATATATAAATATTTTATTTTTGAGCGGTTTTAAATATTTTTAATATCATTGTTCATGTATACATTGTTAGTATATAGAAATACATTTTTTTAATGTTTATCTTGTACCTTCCAGTCTTAATCAACTTACTTACTAGTTTTAGGAGTTTTCATGTAGTTTATTTGGGATTTTTAATGTAGATAATCATATCATCTAAAATAAGAGCAGTTTTTTTTTTCCTTTTTGCTGTATATAAGGTATATTTTATTTTCTTATTGCACTGGCTAGAACTTCCAACAATATATTAAATATAAGTGCCTTATTCTCAGTCTTAGGGGGAAAATACTCAGTCCTTCATCATTAACATAATGGTATCTATAGGGTTTTTGTATATTCTATCCAGTGGAGGGAGTTCTCTCTTATTCCTATTTTTCTGAGTATTTTATCATGAAAGGGTGTTGAGTTTTGCCAAATATGTGTTCTGTACCAATTGATGCAATTATGTAATTTTTATTCTGTGGCCTGTAAATATGGTAGATTACACTAGTTTTTTAGTATTGAACCAGCCTTTAGTACATTTTGAGCCCTACCTTCTTTCTCCACTGCTTGCCGGGTTCCAATGACACCAATGCCAGATCTTTTGCTATTATGTCATAGGCTCCTGAGGTTCTACTATTTTTGTCTGTTCTCTCTGCTGTTCAGATTGCATAGTTTCATTGTTCTATCTTCAAGTTCACCGATTCTTTGCTGTTTCTCCTCTATCTTGCTCTTCAGCACATCCATTGAATTCTTTTATTTTGATTACTGAATTTTTCAGTTCTAAATTTTATGTTTATTTTTTCTTTATATCTTCTATTTCTTTGCTAGACTTTCTATTTTTTTATTTGCTTCAATAGTGTTTGAAATTATTCATTGGAATATATTTTTATGATATGTTACTAAAATATATAATGTTTTTAAATATTATATATTCAAAATCTTTGTCAGATAATTTTAACACCTCTGTCATCCTGGTGTCAGTATCTATTGATTTTTTTTCAATCAGTGTATAATCTTTCTAGTTTTTGGTATGACAAGAAATTTGCTACGAAAATCTAGTTTGGGGGCATATTATGTTATGAATCCCTGAATCTCATTTAACCTCCCTCTGTTAGCTGACTTCTTCTGATATCCTTCCTGCAGGAGAAGGCGTGGATGCTGTCTCATTATTGCAAATGGGAGCAGAAGTTGAGGTCCCCGCGTAGGTCTCCACTGATACCTCTCGGGCTGGAAGTGAGGCAGGATGGAAAGAGCTTGCAAACGCCCAACAGATGGAATGAGGAAGTAGGAGCAGACATATTAGGCTGATAAGTCACCAAAACCTCTCACCAGAGGTCCCACTTCCATGCATAGCAGAGGGAAACAGTTTGTGACAGAATATCCCTGCCGTGGTCAGAGAAGTCCACAATAACAAAGCCTGGCTAAAACCAGATCAATCCACAATGGATCGAAAACAACCAGAGACTGACCCCAAAGCTCATTATACCATCATTATAATGAAAACTGACAACACAAGTAGAAGTTGGGCTGAGGGGGGTGAATGCCATGACACCTCTGGAATGGCCCCTGTCAGGAACAAGACCTCCCAGCCAGAAAGCAGAGTCAAAATTTGGTAGTACAGGTTAGGAAACAACCTACCCTTGGAAACACATACAATTTCAGGAACTGACTGTACACAGGGCACAACTCACTTGGGAGTTTGCCTCTGTCCACTCGTAGGAGTAATTTTGCTTCTTCCACAGCAGTGAATACTAGCCTCTCTTCCTTACCTGACTAGCGGAGGGGAGGGCTGGGTGAAAGAAGGTGAAGGGATTAGCCAAAGAACATATATGCACAACCCATAGACACAGACAGCAGTGTGGTGATGGCTGAGGGCGAGGAGTTGGGGCTGGGAGAAGGTGGGCAAATGGTGGGGGGTGGGGGATGGGGTTGTCTGTAATAGTGTCAACGATAAAAATAAAGAAAAAAACTTGCTTTTGTTTTCACTCCGACTCAAATTCTTTCCTGCGTGAGTCAAGAGCATGGAATTCCCAGACCATGCCGGGCAGGGCCAACCTCTGGCATGGAACCAGTCTGGCAACAGAAGGTGTAAGAGTCCCTCATTAGTCCCCATGTGGCCTCCACTGACACCATAGGATGGTTGCTTAGTTACCTCTGAGCAATAGTAACAGTGCTGACTTTCTATTAAGTCTCCTTTGACACCACCTCAGCAGGCCAGAACAGGGGGTACTCATTACTGCTGGGTGGGGTGAAAGGATAGAAATTTGATTTCCTCACTCAGCCTTTGCTGGCATGGGTTTTCTGTGGTGCTTGGATGGAGTAGAACGGTTATTGTCTAAAAGTTTTCTGTCTTACCAGGCTGCCCCTTTCTTGGTTCTTTGGCTAAAGGGAGCAGGCTACTGGGGGCCTTTCTTTGTTTGCACTCCCAGGTTCTTCAGCTCCAAGTCTGTGATACACGAAACAGAAGAAAACCAAAAGAACTTATTGCTGTGTGGTTCCTTGGGGTCTCAGGTTCCCAGCTTGCCTCTCTTCTTTCACCTTTCAGGGTCTTCTTATGTTTATTCTGTATGTAATGCCAGAGTTTTTAGCTGTACTTCATGAGGTGAATCAAGAAAAAAATGGACACTCCAACTTCCCTGTAATGTACAATATTTTTGACATAGTATTTGCTATGTGCAAAAGAATATATTTGAGTATGAGTTAACAACATGAATACTAGACCTTTTAAAATGCTAAATATACAAAGTGAGCTAGACTTTTTCCTGGAGAAAAACGAAAACCACAGCACTCAGTCCCACACCAATTCCCTGTGGCTGCCGACCTAAAAACGTTAGGCTGTTTTTGCACTCTGCAATCTTTGGTTCTGGAGCCTGCCAAGGAAGGAATCTTGGCCCCATGACCTAGTTAGCATGTCTCCACTGGTTGTTGTTGTTGTTGATGTTATTTAAATCCATCTTTCCTCTGTTCTGAAGTTTCCTGCCACCCAGCCACGGGTCAACATCAGGAGTGTTGCGGCTGGGAAGACTGTCAAGCTGATGACTCAGGATGACCGAAATAAACACTTCACAGCTAAGGGCTCCCCGTCATGGGCTGCTCTGACCCGCTCTCCACTCCATCCTGGGCTTTCTTTCCTCTTGTCTTCTCCTAGCGACACTCTCAGATAGAGCTGGATGTATCTATCGCTCCATTTTCTGCCTCTATTATGAGCACCAGTTATCTGGGAGAGGCATTGGCAATAACCGTCTTGTTCAAAATGAACCAGAGCAGGTGTACAGGGGACAGAATATACAAACCGGGCAGGGGACCCTGACCAGGAGATAGGACCTGGTAACCCACTGAAGCGTTACCTGGTCGGTCGGGCTCCAGGTCAGACACCACACCTCTCCTTCCTCTCCAGGGGGAGGTTTGGTAGCACATGGCTTTTCCCTTCACTCTTGGAGACTCTTTTCCTTTCTCCTGGCAGTGCTCACCGGACTTCAGGACGTGACAGGGTACAGGAAGTGGACCTCATGTTATTATTGAACAGATGAAAGTCAGCCATTCCTTCCTCAACAAGCAGTGGTAGCTTCAGAGCTCCCAGCATGTGGGATGGCTGCAGAGAGGGTGAGCAGCAGGCGGCGGGGGTGGGGGTGGGGGTGGGGGGTGTTCTGTCTGCAATACACCATTTGGGATGATTCTGGGAAAAGATTCCAACAACTTTCACAAAGAACAAAGGGTTGCAGCTGCAATATCTTACCCACTGAGAAACACACAGCTGCCTCTTGCCTCTGAGGCTCTGGGACTGCTCCCCACTGCTGCGCCTCCAGCGTGCGAGCTGCGGTGGAAAGGACGTTGCTCTGTGTGGTCAGAGGAGCCTGGTTCTGGTGCAGCGCCCTTCCTGACAGCCACATGACCTCGAGCTCATCACTCTTGTCTTTGAGCCTCAGTTTCCTTGTAGATTAAAAAATAATGGGTGAGGATACTTATTCTATAAATAACTTTATTAAATGATATAAAGGATTTACAATTTTTGTTGTGTAATGATGGCTTCATGAAAATAATCTTATCTGGGATTTGCTTTAGAATACTCTCATGAAGAAGAAAAGAAGGGATGTAGAAGACAAGTGAAACAGGCTTGGTGAAATATTGATAACTGTTTAAAGAGGACGCCGATTTGAGGGTCCATTACAGTCTACTCTGCTTCTGTGTTTGAAAGTTTTCATAATTAAAAATTAAAAGAGAAAGACCCATTTTACACCCCAGTAGGATCAACAGGATGGTGGCTAGACATATCCTTTTGGAAATGGTATCTTGCTATAGAATAGGTTGTCTCTGCACTGGTGCTCTGAGTAGCGGTGAGAATGCACCTCTCTCCTCAGTTGAATTTTGCTGTAAGAACTGTGACATGTGCAGGCAGATCCATAAAGAAGCCCATGCTCGCTGACCCCTCACCAGCTCTCTAAGTGAAGGGAGATCAACGGCTCTTGTGCGGCGGAAGGTAGAGCTGTGCGTCCACCCTAAACAGGTTTCAGTTGTCTCCCACCCTTTATCCTGTGTGATGGATTCTCTGCTGCAGGTTCATGGCTGCCTGTCATTTCCTCTTAGATCTCTTGTCTCCTCTGCCTGTGCGAATTTTTCCATTTCCTGCTGTCCTGGGTTCTGCTTACACTTGTCTTCACATTCAGGAGAGGCATAGCAGGTGGATAAAGAAGAACAGACACAGGGTGGGGTGGGTCAGGCCAAGGACAGCAATCAAGGCCAGCTAACCTGCGAGGGACACAGGGCAGGTTGGTCAGTATCACTGTTTTTGAGCTCTGGGGCAGCACCATGCTTGGTACTGGTTCTGCACAAATGACAAAGACCAATCCCTGTCCCGAGGACCTCACCAGGTCTAATGCGGTAGAAAGGTAGATAACCTGTGGTTTTAAATGAATGAAATTCCAGGGATAAACATATGTAGAGAGGATTAGAATGGTCTCAGAGAAGATGCCCTAACCTTGCCTCTGGGCATCTAGATGGTGCGGGGGAGGAGGAGCTGTGTAGTGATCAGGGCAGCTTCCCAGAAAGAGTGACTCCGTATTGAAAGATGAGTAGCTGAGGGGGAGGAAGGAATTGCAACAAACCTGTGTCACGGAGCAGAGGTGAGGGGGCACCTAAGCGGAAAGAGTCTTCCTCCTTCTCTCTTTCTTTAGCCCTTCTCTTGGAAGAATTCTGCAGCCTAGTCTCAAATCCCTACATCAGTTAGCAAGAGGACTAACTCACTTGTTTTATCTAGACGAAACGCAACCAGAAGCAGTTAACATGAGACAAATGATTGCAGAACCACAGACGAGCCCAGATCATTTACAGAAAGAGAACAGAATGAACTTTTCACACTGGTCAGGAAAGAACTGGGTAGTCCTTGGACCAAACCTTGGTAGGATTGCTGGACCATACTGTGCATCCAGGAGGAAGGATATTTTCAAACATTTTAGGTTCTTTCTGTTACTTTCTCCCACTATCAGGGAATCCCATTTGTTTCCTAGATCCAGTGCAGTACTTGTCACTCTTATTTCCTGTGTTGGTTTCGGATGATTGAGTCTGATGTTTCTCCTCATTATAATTACCTTTCTTTTACTCTAGGGTCTATTATCTTGTCCACATTAGCAATGTTAGTTTATTATTCATAAGTTTTAGAAAGCATAAACAGAGCAGTCACTAAAAATATTAACACTTACTACAAAAAGAAGGCCCTTGCTTATTATCATGCACTGGGCACAATAGATGCCTTTGCTTCCTGTCTCCAAGAGGTCTGGCCTTGGACTTGCTTCCTGTCTTTCTCTATGCCCAACCACGGTGGTGTAATCTACACCCTGCCTTCATCTTTGTCGATGTCTCCCAATGATAGGTGCTTAGCTTCCACTTCTCTCTTGACTTCCAGACCTATTAATCCAACTGATACTGGGCATCTCTATTCGAATATCCCATGGGCTCCCCAAGCTTACCTTTGCCATCTCAGACTTGCTACATGTCTTATATTTTCCATTACCAGGTACTCAGTCCCATGCTAGACACACAGCAGCCATGCTGGGCTTCGCCCCACAGCTCGCTCCCCTCTCTGCCCACTTCCAAAGCCTTACCCAGGCTGTCCACACACTTCAGAAAGCAGCGACTTGCCCTCGGGCCAAACGTCTTTTGTTTCACCCCTCATCTCTCGCCTCTTAAATCAATAACTGCCAGGGCTTCTAAAGCAATTCCTTTAAAAATTTGTATTCATCAGTCCTCTGCTTTAAATAAATCCATTGTCTTCCACTGCTTCAGGATAAAATTCTTTACCCATAAGTAAGGGCTTTCAGACGCAGGCGCCCATCCACCTCTCCAGGCAAGCCTCCCTCCCTCCGTCCTCCCTCCTGGGAAGTCAAGGCGGTCCTCACCTTACCAGCCAGTATTCAAGCAGCTCTTTTCCCTCGGACCCTCTGCCATTTCCGCTTTTATTGATTCTTCTCCCCAGAATACTCTTTCTTCTTCTCAGTTTGTGACTTATTAGAAGAAAAATTACATTAGACAGTCCCCAGGACTGCTGTCTACTTCATTCTTCCATTTATTCACAGATTCAACGAACACTTACTGAGCGTCAACAACATGCCAGGCATAGTTCCGGGCACAGAGACACAACAGTGAGCAGAACAGAAAATCCCTGTCCTCTTGAAGCTTATATTACAGTGGAGGGATAGACCAGAAGAAACCAGCAAACAGAAAAATAAGTAATGTGTTAGATCATGATGCATCTCATGTCCTCAAAGGAAATGTTGAATTTAAAATAAAATAAAGCATAAATATGATTTTGAAAAGTGGCTTCTCTGCCTATATTTGTGTTTTGCTTTAGGCCCAGAAGCAAACCACCACAGGTCATCATGGCAGACACTGGGGGCTGTCGGAGGCCTGAGGGAGCTCTGGCATCTGCACCAACACGCTCTCCTAAGGCAGGGCTCTTCTCTCCGTCCTCAGCCGCGTTTTGACCAACGAGGGAAAAGGGGGAAGAGAAGCAGCTCAACAGGTGGCTACTGGGACAGGAGTGCATGGCTCTGGGGAGGCTCTGAGTCGACTTCCTGTAGCATCACCCGACGGCTATCACAGCGCCAGCCCTTCTCAAAAGCAGTGGCAGAAGAGGGTTTGTCAGCATCAGAAGCCGAATTTTTTATCTCTTCAAATTTCACTACAAACAGGAGGAAAACAAAATTTCACATAATGATAGCAATAAGCTCAATGATTGAGCACAGTGCCATTTTATATGCATTATCTTATTTAATTCTCAGAACAAATGTATGAGGTAGGTATCACTAATATTTCCATTTGATAAATGGAAAAACCACTGAGGCTCAGATAAGAGTTTATGTGGTCACTGCCACCAATGAGTACACCATCAGTGATGTGCGGGTGGTAATTCCTTAGAGAAAGTATTTATATTTTGAACCATTTGTTTGCTTTATATTTGTAAAATCAAATTTAGAATTTCTACAATGACTATTTTCAACTTAATGTAGCACATAAAGTACATATAAGACTTGGACTTTTTTCTGGGCAGTTATTTACTTCACTGGTGACTTTTACACATTCTTTGAGAGTTTGCTTAATGGTGTAGAAGTTTTTAAAAATGGGAACAAGGTTAAACAACATGTAAAGCCGCAGACCTGTGGAGGAAATGCTTACAGGACAGTAGAGGAGCAATAGGACAGAGACCCAAACCAGCACAGAACGCTGAAGAAGGAAAAGAAAAATCAGAAGCGAGGCAAGAAGACAAAATGGCAGGAAGCTTGTCACAGGCAAGTCCCAGGTGAGACCAGCCAGCGAGCAACCAGCCAGGAAGAGCACTGGCTCAGGGAGAATGGACTGGAAATAACAAACCGCAGTGTGAAACATGAAGAACAGAAGCACATGCACTGTGGACACTCACTAGAGGCCATCATGAGGGACAGGTGTCACTCAAGCCCGCTTGGAGCACACTCTCAAGAGCGCTGTATGCGCAAAGCAGTAAGGACCATGGTGATCACTGGCTTCAGATCAAAGACACCACTTTGGTCCATGGATTCTTTCAACCTGTGATCTGAGAAAAGCATAACTGTTTAGGGCTCTTGCAATAAAATAAATGAACATAAATTAGGTGCACAAGTCCTTCATCGAAACCCGCTCGACCATCTTACCCTAATGTGGTGTGGCCAACAGTTTGCCACCAGCCCTTGACTCCGATGACTTGAATTTTTAGGTGACGTGCTGGGACTGAAGTTGAGAGTCCTCTGCTTGTGTGACAACTTTCGATGTGTCTGCTGCGTCTGCTTCCCTACTGAGTTACATTTAGTCAGCCTGACTGAATCTTCTCCCACTTCCACAGTTCAGATGACTGGTGACATTAGTTAACCTTTTTTGGTAGGAATATTCCTGTTACAGGAAAATAAATCACAAATTTGCCATCATGGAAGCTTTCTGATCTTCGCTTTCTAATAGGTTACTACATAGTAATCTATTTTTAAGTTAAATTTTGCAAAGAAAAAAGCATTCTTCTTGATAGGACACGTTACACTGCATCCAAAGTGATTTAAAATAAAGCATCTACCTCACAATGAAAGGGATATTGTATTAGTAATACTAAATGTTTTTAAAAATTTGAAAGTGCCATTGTATCTGAAGGTATCTGCTGAGTTGTCTCATTCTGAGAGGGGATGAGGTAGCACAAGGCTCGTCTAGCTCATTTTGTGGGCACCCTGCGAATACCCCACAGGCCTGGCCTTGGCTGTCAGCGTTTCCATCTCTTTGCATGAGTACCTCTCTAACTAGTGGAGACCATTTAGCCCTCAAAAAGTGGGTGGGAAGTTCTGGAGACATAACAGCTCTGGAGCAGCTCTCAACCTACCACTGACAAGAGGTGGCATAGAAATAGCCCAGCCCCCATGCACCTTGCCTGCAGTTACTCTGAGGAGGGTCTTACACTGGCTCATGAGTGCCCAGCAGTATTATGTTCACTTACCCACAGTCCCTCCTTCCCTCACTTTCCCCGATTTCATCGGTCCCTCCTTCACCTGGTAACTAAACTACCTGTACTCAAATCCTTGTATATAGGGTCAGCTCCTCTCCAGGACAATGTAAATGTCTCAGACAATTAATATTTAACCTGGAATCTAAAAACTTTTAGTTCTTATGGACCTGTAGACCTAAGAAATTCTCAAATGCTCTCACACTAGGGGTAACAACTTAATCCTGCCTCCAGCTCTGCTTTCTAGAGGATTCCAAATCTGTGATGATGATCCAATCCCTTTGCATGTTGTTTTCATGTCTGTTTTAGGCATGAATTTTGCATTTTGTCTCCAGAATTAACTTGCTTTTGCATTATTCTTTGCTTCTAGACTATTTGTTTGGATTCTGTTTATTTGGGTCAAGGTGTTGGAGGTACTTTAAACACTTCAAGAAGGTTTGCAGCAATTCTGATCTGCAAAAGTCTGGATACCTTGGTCAAGCTTTGCCCAGAAGACTGAGGTCCAGACCAGTTTGCCAGTTGACCATCGATACCTGCTTGGTCATTTGCAGATCTGGGAGCTTCAGTGTCAGGTGTAAAGTGGGACAAAAATGGGTGCTCAAATTTAGTGCAAGAACCTCATATTGCCATTGTGAAGACTAAATGAATGAAATGGCATTTTCAAAAATATGAAGTGATTTACATACACACACGGGGCTATTATTGGCATGCTGAAAGATGTGGCCTAACTGATTTTCTAATGCACAGTAAATCTCTGACACTTCGTTATTCTCTCAGCAACGTAAGATGTCAGAGAAGCAGGTCCAGGGGCGGACTTCCACAGTAAGCACCTCCTCCTTTAATCCTTTAGCTGCTTTTTGGCTCTGCTCTTTGACAGCACTCTAATGGAGGGTGCTAACACCTTAACCCCTCCTCCATCTGGGCAAGGTCGCCCTGCTGATCAAGGGCCTTTCTGGCCTCTGGATGGGCATCTCTAGCCTCCAATTGGGGCCTGACTACTTTTTTTGGAATGAAATGTTGTTTGTTTGTTTGTTTTAATGAGATGATGATCACAGCAGAGGATAGATTTTATTTGCTTCTCTAATAAAAATTAAAAGTTGCAAATCCTACACTGTCTTTTTAAATCCTCATCAAAGGATATTTAAATTGATATTAGAAAGAGGAAGGGAAGGGGGAGAGAGAGAAATATCCATGTGAGAGAGAATTATGGATTGGTTGCCCTCCGCATGTGCCCTGACCAGGGATCGAACCTGCAACCAAGGCATGCACCCTGACCAGGAATAGAACCCACAACCCCCTGGTATACAGGACAACACTCCAACCAACTGAGCAACCCTGCCAGGCCTGTATTTCTTTTTTTAACGAATATTTATTGGACATTAATATCTGGGCATCACAGTTCTGGCTTTCTTCTGCAAACAGTGCTGCAGGTATTGCTTTCCACTGCCAGCCCCCTGTTTGGTCGTCCACACCCTCTTCAGGTTTGTCAGCTGTGTGACCAGCAAGCTTCCTGCAGCTGGTTAAAGATTCATTATTTAGTGAGAGGCACAGTGTGAATTCCCACTGTTTGGAGTGGTCTGTTGTTTCTCTTCAAGGAAGGTGTTTCCCTTCCAGATTCAATGATTAGAACCATCCTGCTAGGGGAGCTTCTTACTCAAAAGCTCTCTCTATAGCCTGTGTCTGAAAGACCTGCTAGTCCAGTGTTCCTTCCTCGGCTTAAATTATTTCACTTTATGAAGTCCAAAAATAAGATAAGAGAGCAACCCAATGTTCAATCTACTTCTTAGAACATTGAGACAAGCTTGCACTCTGAGCAATGGGTACAAATGTCAGCAGAACTTAAGACAGCTGAGCAGTGCTGAAAGGTTCCACAGTAGAAGAAAAGATGACATCGACCTCTCACCAAATCCTACTTTGTACGTGGCCTTGTTTTCTGCACCAAGTGAGGATGAGAGGAAGGGAGAGCTCTGCGAGGGGCAAGAGCCTGCAGGCCCTCCCTCTGAGGATGGCGGCCTTCTGAGCCCCAAGGCCTAGAATTGCTGCTTACTCAGGAAAGGGTCCTCTTGGCCCAGCCTCGGGGGTGGGCTGCCCCCACCACTGCAGTTCTCAGCTTAAGAATAGACATGATATCAAGAGGCTTCCCTCCTTCCCATAGGAAGAGGCTTGCTTGTGTTCAAGGCATGTTAACACACAAATGCCAGCCAGATGCACACCACTTCCTAGATCCCAAAACTCTCCTCTCTCTGCCCTATTTTTCATCTTGTAAGTTTACAAAAAGAAGCATTTCTTCAGTAGTACACTGAACACTCATATGACTTCCACCTAAGCTGAACCTAAAATAACTCTCCACCTAGAACAACCCTCCACCTAGAGCAACCCTCACCTAGAACAACCCTCATCTAGAACAACTGTCCACCTGGGAAAACCTTCCATCTGGAACAAGCTTCCACCTGAAGCAACCCTCACCTGGAACAACACTCCACCTAGGACAACCCTCCACTTAGAATAACCCTCCCTCTGGAACAAGGCACCACTTAGAATAACATTTCCTCCTGGAACAACCTTCACCTGAAATAACCCTCACCTACAACACACTCCACGAGAACAACCCTCACCTAGATTTAACAATGAACAGATTTGCCACGTTACTCTCTCTGACTCACTCTCTCTCATTATTGGAAAATTAACAGCGTATAGCATAATGCTTTACTCCTAATTACTCTGGCACACATACCTGAGAGGAAGAATGTTCTCTTGGTAACCGCAATGGCATTACCATGCCCAGGAACATTAACAATAATTCCATGGTATCTTTTAAGAATCAGTTGTGCTACAATGTCCCCAATTGTCCCCAAATATGTTTGAAGGTTGGTCTCCTTTATCTTCCTGAACAAGGATCTATTTAGGTGTGCATCTTGGTTTGGGGTTTTATGTCTTTTTAATCACTTTTCATCTATGACAATCTCCCAAATTTTCCTATTTGACTAATTCAGGTCAGTTTTCCTGCACGGTGTTTCAACTTCAGGAAACAGCCAGTGTGTGCATCTTGGTGTAATTTAATTTCATTGTCCCCTATGTTTTCTGTGAACTGTAAGTTAGGTCTGAGGCATAGTATCTCCTTAACCTTCAATGGCATTGAATGTGTTCTCCCTGTAGAGCTGCCTCCCTTAGTCACCTTCCCAGATTATATAATTCTTTTAAATGTCCGACTTGTTATTTAACCAGCTCCTGCATGATAGTTGTCTCTTTGTCACTCTGCCTCTGGGAGCAGATTAACTCTACACCAGATGGGAGGTATCCCATTAGAGATAAACTATCACAAATCACCCGGGAGCACCACTGATTTCTGCCTTTTTCCCTTTGTTACATGAAAACAATTAGTCTGGAGCTTGGAAGCACAAGATTTATTTAATCCTGGAGCAAGTTCTCTCCAACTCTTAATCCTTTCAACCTGATCCTGCCCAGTGAGAAGGCATCTTCCCCCACTAAGATCCCACACCTGGACACCATTCACTCCAAGCTCCTCACGAGTGTCGGTGTCCCGAGCCCATGCCCACTGTCGGTGGGTGGTAGAGGGGAAACTTCAGCCTGTGCAACGTGCAGAACTGCAGGACGCTGCTTTGTGGAGTCCAAGCCTCTTCCTGCATGAGTCCTGCTGCTGAAAGATTGAGTCTTCACAGGAAAACTGAGTGAAGCAATAAACCAGATCACATAGGTCAAGAAAGGCAACAAAGAGACAATGTCTGATGAATCTAGAGTTCCTAGTTCACGACTATGGTATCACTCATACCTGAAAACCAAATAGAGGTTTTCCATGTCAGGGTAGATGGGGTCTCATAGGACAGTTTCAATAACACTAGACTAACACCAGCCAAGATTTATTGAATGGATGCTGTAGGCCAAGCACTCCTCTTGTAGGTAATTATCCTATTTGAAGCCTCATAGCCTATGAGTTAGTTATGGTTGCCATCTGTAAGTCTGAGGCACAGACAGTTGGAGTGGCTTTCTCCAGGTCACACAGCAATTAGTTGGAGAAGCTGATATTCGATCTCCAGCATATCAAATTCATGAACCTGAGCATTAACCACTATGCTACATAGTGACTTTTCCACATGGCTCAGGAGAAAGTGTCGGGGAAGGAAGAGGCTGACGCTGAGTTGCTCTTGAGCCAGGATGTATGCTGGACCTCAAACATGTCTATTGTTTGCTGTCCTGCCCAGATGGGCCACCAGATGCAGCTGGAGGCTCATGCCTGAGCAAGTCAGTTGTGTCAGTTATGACAGTCCCTGTCATATCAAAGGAAGCAAATGTGGCCTGTAAAAATGACCAAGGGCTGTGGCAAGCAGCTGGAAATCTGTGCACAGACTTACGGACTCACTTTCCTTCCCCTTTCTCCCCTCCCCTAGATCTACTCATTCTACACCGGCTGTGACACCCAATCGGCTCCCTACAGGGCAGGTGCGGTGAGATAAAGAAAACGAGCAGAGTGTAACTCCATGCCTTATCAATGAAACTCTAAACAGCGGCTCCCCTGCCAGCCCCAAAAAGTGAAAACAAAGGGCTGCTTTGGGAGTGTGAGCATAAGGTGAGCCTGGCCCAGCTGGCGCCCAGGCCACGTCAGCACCCAACAGCAGCGCTCCAGCCTAGCAGAAAACCCCGCAGGGGGTGCCCGGCCGACAGCGTGGGGAGAGCACCGCGCCGGTGTGTCTTCAGAATCACACACCACCTCTTCTTACCTTGTCCTTGTTGTGTTTGCACATAAACTACCTGCTGTGTGAAGAAACCTGGGTAGTGGACATAATGAGGGTAAG
Organism: Tonatia bakeri; assembly: GCA_004024845.1. Classification (NCBI taxonomy): domain Eukaryota; kingdom Metazoa; phylum Chordata; class Mammalia; order Chiroptera; family Phyllostomidae; genus Tonatia; species Tonatia bakeri. The sequence goes on from PVIA01000180.1 coordinate 445,467, forward strand.
GGACACGGAGTGTGGTTGAATACAAATCACTCTTTTTGTGGTATCTCTGTACAGCTGTTTTGCACTCTGTCTGTGAAAGCATTGAAATGGAGACACTTAGGGAGGAAATGCAAATTGAAAGAAAAACACACCTTCTTTGTTTGCATTTTACCTATCAGATTGACAGAGACTTAAAAGTTTAATAAAACCCAGGGTAGGTGAGGGTTAGGGAAATAGTCTCTTTCATATTGTTGGTCAAATATAAAGACCGCTATGGAGGGCATGGTAACATATGTAAAAAAACTCTTAGGCACATACCCTTTCATCTGGCAATTTTGCTTCCTGGAATTTATCTTACAGGTTTATTTGCACAAGCATAATATATGTATGAATAAAGAATGTTCCCTGCAAAATTATAATTTAAAAAACATCTATATATAACTTAGATGTCCATCAATAGAGACTAATCTAAACTAATATATAAAGTACCTCCTTAAAAGAATACAACATAGCTATTTAAAAGAATAAAATAAATGTGTATGTGTTAAAATAAAATATGACAAGATAATTATTAAACATATAATAAATAGTGATTTAAAAAGCAAGTATCATAATAGTGTATACAAATATTACAGTTTGTATTTTTAATATTTGTGTGTGCATGGAAAACTCTGGAAGGACAAAGGAGAAATTTTTAATAGCCTTTATCTTTTGGTACTGGGGTGGCGTAAGGAAAAAAACCTTTTTGTTTGATGTTTTATAGCTTTCTCTTCTATTTGAAGGCATTTTTAAAACTGGCTTTCATTTTTCTAGAAGTAGTGACACTGGAAATTCCTGGGGCCTACTCAGAATTCCCACGCTCCTCCTTTCTTTAAGCAGCTATTTTCAATCTTTTTCACTTCATGGCACCATAGACTAATTACTACAATTTTGTGGCACACCCCAAAATATACTTTGTGCCAATCTGACAAAGGGAAACAGGTGTGATTTTGATTCATTCACACCAGATGGCCATTACTGTGTCGGCTGTTGTCATTTGTTTACTTGACCATCTAAGGGAAAAGAGGCCAGTGCTCCGACTAAATAGTCAGGTATTTCGTGTTTCAAACCTTCTTGTGGCACATGGGTTAAAAATCGCTGCTATAGAACATTCAAACCACAAGCACCTCCGAAGGCTGGAAAAGAGACAGTTATAGAAAAGGGAAAGGAACATAGGATCCAAAAGGGGCGGTTTTCCTACTGTCCTCAGAGGTCTTTCCCGTTTTTCTATTTATTACACAAAGTTCTGTTATCCGTTCGTGACTAGCTGGCCCACGGAATTTCTCAGTGTCGGGTGAAGCCGATCTGGAGTTCAGTCCAGCGACGGCCCTTGGCTCGGGCACCATGAGTAACAGTGGCTGCAGCCGGGGCTGCTGGGCTTCCCTGGGCCCTTTCTTTGACTCGGATGCTCAGAGGAGACGAGTTAGTCTCCTGAGAGCCGAGCACCGGGAAGCTCCGTTTTCTCCTTGCGGGGGAGTGCGCGTGTTTTGCAGCAGAACGCGGTGGTCGGTTCTGATCTGACTGCAGAAGCTTGTGCCAACACTCCCTTCAAGAACAGCTTCAGCAGGACAAAAAACATTAAATTTCGTAATTCAAACAGCTTGATTAACCAGATTTATTGTGGTGATAGTCTTGCAATATATACAAATATTGAATCATTATGTTGTACACTTGAAACAAATACAATGTTATATGTCAATTACATCTCAAAATAAGAAATATTCTCTAGTTACCACAGAAAAATATTATATTTCTGACAGAGTGGTTAATGTTTGCCTATTCGTAGGATTTAAAATGTTAGTGTTAGTAGTAATACATATTATACAGTGCTCATATACATAATAATAGGTAACTTTCCAATTCAAGAGAAGGTCCGTCCAGTTAATAAAATGAGATGGTGAGACCACTAATTCCATCCAGGAAAGGGGAGATTTTTTGGAAAGTTCCTGTGCTAGTTCCAGCAGTCTTCCTACTACCTCCCCTTCTGTCCACACTCTCTCACCCACCCACCCATAGTGGGGTGGGCATGGGGAATCAGATTTGACGAGGGGGAGACAAGCAGTAAGAGCTCTCAGGAGGCCCCTATCCTGGTATTCCTTCCTATCCCGGAGCCCCGGCCTCAGGTGACCACAACTCAGGACAACCCTGTGAGACCTGGTGCTGGGCTTCCCTTTCGTCCCCATTCAGTATCTCAGAGACAACTCTTTTCCCCACATGGAGAGACCAGGCTGTGTCAGTAAGTTCCAGAGCTGGAAGGGAATTCGGGCGACCATTTCCTCAGCCTTTTGCCTCTAAGCAAGGCAATCCATGCATTTATGGTCTTCATTTTTTATTTTACATCAAATTCACCAGGTCATCTTATTAAAAATGCAGAGTCCTGAGCACCTTTCTCAGAGATGCTGATCATGTGGACAAAGAGTCCAGAAGTCTGCGTTTTAAGCAAGTACAGTGTGTGTACATGTGGGCGGGGGTTTGGGGGAGGCAGGTGGCGCGTGATTCAGGGCAGCTCTTGGAGAAATATCTGAACACAAAGGAAGTGCTTAAACAAAAAGCAAAGTTAGTGACTGAAATAATAGACTGATAAAATGATGGAAGAAGAAATCAGGAAACTCTAAATTAGTGATTTTTCAAATATTTTAATGAAAGCATTTGCTCAAAGAATTTTATCTGGAAGCCTTATATGCTAAATAAACAACAAGCAGTTCCTCAGGTGGGTGAGGGAGGCAGACCAGCAGCCTTGGTCCATCCGGCAGGCTGGCCATCCCAGCGCTGACGTGCCCAGGAACGCCAAACAACACGGAGCTTTGGTGAAAGTGGGTGAAAGACTCTCACTAACAAGAAAGAGAAAGTCAGAAGCCCTTTCTGATTGTATCAGCATTCAGACGCAGGCACAGCGGGGACGGGGAAAGTGGATGGACTCACTCCCTAGCCAGCCTTTCCTGCATGTTCTAAACTGCTCAGGACTCCCAGTCCATATCTCCATCCCCGCCTCTTCTTGGAACCCCAGACCCAGACCCAACTGTCTACCCCACAGCTCTGTCAGTATACAGCCCGGAGACATCACAGACTTAACTTACTGATTTCCTCAACACACCCACCCACCACCACCACCACCTCCGTCTTTCCTGTCACTGTAAATAGCACCACAAAACGTTTAATTGCTCAAATCAAAAATCTACATTCATTTCTGTAGCAAAGATAATATTCTGTTTCACCAAATCTCATTCATTTCTCAATTCCTGGGCACACAGGAAAATTATTTTTTCTAGCTTCCCTAGCAGGCAAGTGAGGCCATGGGGTATGTGTCTCTTGCCCTGCCCCCGAGGTCACAGAGACACTGCTCTGAATGGGGTACAAGACGAAGGAGGCTCTGCTACCTGGTCCCCTGACTGAGTGTGTGGTGCAGCTCCCCATCCCCACCACTTACCAGCTAATACTTAGAAACATAACATGAGTCAGAGATGAACTTCTGTTGTATTAAGTCACTGAGATTTGAGGGAGGTTGTTACCACATGCTAGCCCAGAATTAAGTATCCTAATATGTTGGCTTTTCCTTTCCCCAAATATCCAATTAATTAGTAGTCCTGCAGACTCTAAATCCTACCCTGGGTTTTTCCAACCCCTGCAGGCCCAGGACTACTGCCACAGCACACCAGGGGCCCACCCACCAACAGCGATGCTGTCTTCACTGTTGCATTGTTCCAGCTGGTGAGATACTATCGCCAAAATCCCACTTTAAAGTGTGCTTTCTCCGGCCATTTCTGCTACCAGTCCTCAGAGGCTGGGATCCTGGACAGCTGATTTGAAGACGGAAGTTAGTGTGCAGAAAGTTTATGAGGAGTGAGCTCACACCCTCCTGTGTGGGTGAAGGAAAGAAGGCAGGACTGTTCTGCAAAGAGACCGATAATGTCCCGCTTCTTAAACTGAGTGATGGGTTCATAGTATTCATTTAATTAATATTCTTTATTTTGCACATACTATTGTAAATGAATGATGTACTGCACAATTTTAAGAGGTTGTTTTTTTAAGTCTTAGAAGTAGTGGATCAAGTGGGTAATAAGAGCAAATGGGCCAACATCAGCATTCCTGGCATTCCTGGCAGATTACCTGGGCAACCGTTTACATTCTCTCTACTTCAGTTTCTTCACGTAGAAAGTGGTTATCGTATTAACATTTACTTCATGCAGTTGTTGTGAAGATTAAATGAGATTATGTATGTGCACTGGGTTCAATAGTGTTCCCGGCAAACTCACTTCCACCCAGAGCCTCAGATTCAGAAACACAGCTTAGGCAGAGGTCATCAGTTCCAAAGAGATCACATGAGATTGAGGTGGGCCCTAAATTTAACAAGCGGTTACTTATAAGAAAAGGGAGGAAAGGGGAGTATAATCAGAGTCATACGCACACACAGGAAGAAAGCCGTGCAATAAAGGCTGAGGTTGGGGTGATGCTGCTCCAAGCTCGGGAGGGCGAGGATTGCCAGCCTCCACCAGAAGCTAGAATGGCTACGGAACGACTCTTCCCTGGAGGCTTCCGAGGAAGCACGGCCCCACCAGCACGTGCAGACATCTGGCTTCCAGAAAACCGTGAGAGAATAAATGTCGGTTGTTTCCAGCCACCCAGTTTGTGGTGCTTTGTTGCAGCAGCCACAGGAAACTAACACAGCGTATGCATTCTAGCCGGTCCTCGGCAGAGAGAAAAACTCACTAAAATTCAGCAATGATTATCAGATGAATTCAAACATCTGTGCCAATTGTTTGACTTGAAACTCTCCTTTTTTGTTCCAGTTCTACCCAACATGTAAGCATTACAGTTATGTGAATATTCAGATCTCTTTCTGGCTTACAAAAAGAGAGCCAAATATTCACAAAGAAGGTAGAAACCAAGCCTTGTGCAGTTTTCCCGTCTCTCACAGCACCAGGCACCTCGGTAATAAAGAACTGAGGGCTTGCTCTAGGTGAGGAGCAGTGCTAGGCAGGGGGTTAAAACAGATGGCCCCGCTGCTGCCCCTGTCTTTGCGAAGCTGGACACGTGTGTGGAGAGAGCATCAGACTGCTGAGTCCTGTGGGACTCCGTGACGGGCACCATAGCAGAGAGGTAAAGGGCTGGGCCGGGAGGGCTGACTCTTGCTCACATGGTGTGCAGGGCAGACTTCCCCCAGGAGGGCACTTGCTCGCCAAGGCTTAAAGAGCTACGAAGCAGGGAAGAACAGGTGAAGGCAAGGCCTCTAAGCATATGCAAAGACCAGAGTGTGATGGATAGCATGAAGGAAATGGAATGTTATTTTGTCAAAATAAGGGTAAAAAACCAAAAGGTAATCACACTTAAATAGATTACTTAGGGGTGTATGGCCAACTGTCATTCCTCAGAAGAAGCTTTCACTGTGAAGCCTCACTATGACAGTCCTTGTCGTGGTGCCTGCTGGCTTGTTTGGGGCCAACCCATCCTTTCCTGAGTGCTTAAGTTACTCTGAAACCCAAGGGAACCTTTGGAATCTTATCACATGCTGTGTCATGGTGATTTTGAGATGTGGAATCAGAGAATAGGAGCTAAGAACTGAAGAAGCAGAAGGTTCGAGCAGAGTCCAGTAGAAACAGAAGGCGATGTGGGGGTTAGACACACAAAGTAGTGAGGGGAATAAAAAAAGAGGGCAAATGAGCACACAAGTAGTTAGGCCCCCAGTCCCTGTGAATTTTGAAAGACTTCAGCCTGCGGGGAAAAGTCCGCTAGGCAAGCAGGAGCTTGTGCACACACTGGGAGCTCTGGGAAGGCACCAGAGTGAGAGACGGCAACTTACGAAATCAGACAACTGACCAGAGCTGGTAAGAGGAGGCAAGGTCCTTCAACTGGGAGCTGAAACCCAATGCCTCGCTCATCCCATGACTCAGCACAAACAACGGAGTCCTGGAGTCCCGGAGGTGGCAGGAGCCGAGCACAGGGCCAGGTCCCAGGCAAGTTCCTAGGGCAGCTCCCAGAAGGACCGGGGGATAGCCATGAAGGTGTGTGTATTTTGCAGACTAAGGTTAATTATGACTCTCTATCTGTATGTAGTCTTCTCATAATTTAATATTTGTGTAGTATAGTATTTTCTACTCATTAAATGTTTTTCTTTTAAATCAACTTTATTGAGATACAATGTAATTCAATAAAATGCACCTATTTAAAATGTACATTTTGATGGGTTCTGACAACTTTATACACCCAAGTAAACCACAGCTGCAATCAAGATACAGAACATTTGTCTCACCCCAGAAAATTCCTGGTGTTGCTCCCCCGTCAATCCTTCCATCCCAGCTCTAGGCAACCACTGACCTTCTTTCTGCTGCTGTAGATCAAATTTGTCTCCTCTGAAATCTCATAGAAATGAAATCATACCCTCTTGTGTGCCCATCAAGCTTCTTTCAGTCAGCGTGATGTTTCTGAGATCCAACCCTGTCACTGTAGAGCAGTACTTCTTTCTGTCATTATGGCTGACGCACATTTCATTGTATACATATTTCTCAGTTTATCTATTTACCTATGGATGAAACTAAGGTTGTTTCTACTTCTGTTATGAATTCAAAGATGGTTGAGAATCTGTTGAAAGTGATGCACGTTCTGGGAGGCCTGCAATAAGCAGATCACCTGAGAATGTTGAATGTGTACGGGCTGCAGTCAACAAAGATCGGGGGGCAGGTACCGACAGTGCAAGAACTAGAAGAAGCAGAAGGTTAGAACTGAAACATGTAAGGTTGGCATGAAACATGTAATGGCAAAATTTGTTCCACAGCTTCTGCTACTAGAGTAGAGGAACCATTGTGCTGCGGTTGCTGATGACTTGATTTAAACTGCTACCAATGAACCAGATTTCCTCAAGAAGGTCATAACTAGAGATGAATCAGGGGTCTACGGCTATGTTCCAGAAGCAAAATCGCAGTCATCCCAATGGAAGTTGCCTGGTTCTCCACACCCAAAGAAGGTGCGGCAAGATCAAGACTGTATTTTGAATAGTGGAAGACACACTGGGAGAACTGTGTGAGGCCCCAAGGTGCCTACTTTAAAGGGAACTGAGGCATCATTGTCCTATGTACGTTGTTTCTTGTGTCTTCAATAAATGTCCCTATTTTTCACATTACATGGTTGGATGCTTTCTGGACAAACCTCATAATATGCCACAATGTTGCATATTTTCTTCATCTTCACTATTAAAATGATTACATAAAAATTCACCAATTTTGATGTTTTTTAATGCATGCTGACATGACAGCTATCACAATACAATCTAACAAAATTGTTTTGAATTTTTAGAAGTTAAAGACAACTAAGAGCTACTAGAACCATCTTACAGAGAAAAACAAACTTTTTGGCCAACCAAATGTATCAGTAGCACTCTGAGAAGTCTATCAGTTCCCCAGTTAAATCACCTTGGCGTCTTTGTCAAAAAGCAGTTGTCTGTATCTGCGTGGGTCTATTTCTGGACTCTTCTGTTTCTTCGCTCTGCATGTTTATTCAGGCATTAATACCGCACTGTCTGGATTCACGTAGCTTTAGGGGAAGTCTTAAAATTAAGCAGTATAAACACTCCCATTTTGCTCTTCTACTTCAAAATTGTTCTGGCTATTACAGATATTTTGCTTTTCTATGTAAATTTTAAAATCAGCTTCTCTATTTATATATATTTTAAAACCTGCTGGAATTTGTATTGGGATTGCATGGGTTGTATAGCTCAATTTGGAAGAACTCATATGAAAACAATAACTTCCAATCCCAGAACAATGTATTTTTTCCATTTATTTAGTGTTCTTTATTTCTCTCTATAACATTTTGTGGTTTTTATTGCTCAGGTGTTTGAATTTTGCAAAATTTCTCCCGAAGTATTTCATGGCTTTTGATACTACTGTCAGTGGAACTGTTTATTGTCATTTCAATTACCAACTGTGTTTTGCTAATTTAATAGGTATTTTAATATGTCTTTCTGCTAAAATTGTCCTATTTTTTAGTCTTTAACAGCAGTGATGGGCAAAGAGGATGTGCTGTCCAGAAACATTCTTGAACCTACATGTGTATGGACAGAAGTGGCGCCTAAGCAGTGGCTCCCCGTAAGAGTGAGTCCTCAGCCAGAAGCTAGCCACAGTAAGAGGGGGCCCTCCATAGTAATTTAGTCATCCTAGAGACCCCTAGTCAGCTAGTCTAACATCATGGAAAGAGGAGTTAAGGGTTTTTGAACAGTGGTTCAGAAACTTGGGGAGAGAGGGAGGAATGCTCCGGCCTGCGGAGCAGTCAACGAGGGTCCCGAGCCTACCTGCAACGGATGAATAAGGGTGGGAGCAAGAGGCACGAAGAACGGCAGCAAGACAAAAGATTCTGATCAAGCTGCAAACTTTTATTTAAAGGGCGGGGTTTATATAGGGGCGGGAAAAGGGAAGCTGCTCTGATAGGCTGCTCCGTGCGTGTTCACCTCCTGCCCTTGCTAGTGATTGGTCAGTCAGGTGCGTGATCAGTACCTTGATTGGTCAGTCAGGTGCATGATCAGTACCTTGATTGGCAGCTGGTTCGTGTGCTCTGCGGATGCCCCCAGGGGGCAATGCTGGCGGTTCAGACCGCGATATGCTGTCTTGCTGAGGGCATCAGCGAACTAAGGCCCCAACAGAGGAAAGAAGTTCTTTCCGAAGCTTCTCAGAATCCCCTGGGCAATTTCTCAGAATCACCAGAGATTCTGATACTCAGTCCTCACACAAGCATCCCATCTTCTGTTCCAACTCTTATAATCACTGTGAACTCAGGCCAAGATATTTATTGATGGGAGAATAGTGGATCTCTCAGTGTGTGAGGGTGGAAAACAGCTCTGAATGGCATGGGGTCATTTACAATATGAGTACATAGTGAGGCCATGAAGAAGAGTCATTCTGAACCTGTTATTCCTGCTCCAAATGCTATTATTGTTCCACAGTTTGGAGCTGGTTCTGGTGCTTAAATCCCTTGTTAAAAGGGAAATGCCCTGGAGGTGATAAGCTAAGTAAGTCATTATCAAATGTTAACACATGAACCAACAAGTAATATTTGAAAGAACCACCACCTTGGCAATAGACTATAGTGGCCCGTGGATAAGGTTTGGGGATTACCAATGGGAGGAGCATTCAAAAGGGGAGAACAATGAAGAAAACTGAGACATTCACGCACTACAGATGCACACCAAATAAGAGAAAAGAGCAAGGAAGACCAGTTGGAGAACTGAAAACACACTGCCTCCCTCCTTTTATTTGTAGAGCCCAGGAGGTTGACTAAGCCACTACCTGTTAGCTAGAGCTGTGGGGCTGGATCTGCCTACTAATTAAAGAAATATAGGAATATTCATGCAGACTGTCCAAAGATTCCTTGTGTCCTTGTGTTAGCCTAACAAACTCCTGTCCATTCTCTTAAGCTCATCCCAGTCGTACTTTCTCTGTGAAAATCACTCTCACTTACCACCATTAGCAGCTATTCCTCTTTCCTGCTCACAAAGAACTTCATTCATAACCCAGTTTTGCACTTCATTGAATAATTATAACTGTTTTGTTTGCATATCTCTCCCCCACTATTCTGGGGGCAAGTTGCTCCAAAGATCAATGTTTATATCCACCTCACTTCAGACTTTGTCCTTGAACTGGACTCTCCTAAAATCCAACTGCCTTTACTGACATCTCCATTTGGGTCCATCGAAGGGACCTCAACTCAAAAAGTATTCAAGACTGAACCCACAATATCTCTCCCTTTTGGGGGGTTTGCTCTCTATTGGTGAATAGCTCCTCTGTTTCTCTCTTCTCGACTAAGCCAAAAATGTACAGTCATCCTTGATACCCACATCCTGGTCATTCTCCACACCCACATTACTCTATGATTTTACTTCCTAAATACCTCTAGAATCTCATCATGTTCATCCATTCTTGCTGTCATCACCCTAGACCAAGTTTGCAGCATCCTCTCTCCTGTACTCTTGCAATACCCTGGTTGTGACCTCCCACATATATTATGCATGCCTCAAAACCATTTCCCCATTGCAGCCAGTGTGAGCTCTGCAGAGTGCAAATCTGATCCATCCCCACCCTGCCTATTACCCTTCAGCATCTTCCTTTCCTCTTGGGGCAAAGCCTCAAATCTCCGACCTCACCTGTAATCCCCGTGTGGTCTCAGGCTGCCCGCCTCGCTAGCCTCTCTCACTTTCTGCGCTCCAGCTGCACCAGCCTCTTTCCCTTAACACTTTCTCTTCTTTAACTTTTTGTTTTAAAATAGTTTTTGACATGCAAAAAAGTTGCACAAATAGTACAATGACTTCCTATATACCCTTTACCCAGCTTTCTTAAATGTCAACATCTTACATAACCAGAGTGTAATCATCAAGAAGAGGAAGTCCACATTAACGTGCTATACTATTAAGTAATCTACAGATCATACTTGAATTTTAACAGTTGGTTTAGGATCCAATGGATGACTCCTGGCTGCACATAGGTGTCCTGTCTCCTTAATCTCTCTAATCTGGAGCCTTCCCCATTCTTCCTTTGTTGTTCATAACCTTGACAATCTGAACACAGTTCAGTTATCTAGTAACATAATGCTCAGTGTGGATTTGTCTGATGTTTTCACATGTCTAAATTCACATGTCTAAATTATACATAATTTGTCTCAAATATTGCAGAAGTAATGTTATATCCTTCTCAGTGTATCCCATCAGGAGGCACGTGATACTAATGTCTTATTACCGATGAGGTTAACTTTTAGACCTTGGTTAAGATAGTGTCTGCCAAGTTTCTCCATTGGAAAGTTACTCTTTATTGAGGGTGAGCGGAAAAAGAGATATTTCCAACTTATGTTAGTATTCTGTTTCTCATCATACTTCTACCCACCAATTTTATTATTAAATGATGATTCTTACAGGCAATAATTATTGCTGTGATGTTTTTCAAATGATAATTTTTCTACTTTCATCATATCTTTTACATTTAGTAATTGCAATTCTACTGTAAGGAATAGCTTTTCCTCCCCATTTATTTATTATTCAATTGTTGATTATCACTGTGGACTGGTAGATACTTATTTTATTCTTTGAGTTATAATCTGTTGTTATCATTATATATTTTGTTGCTCAAATTTCCCCCAAACTTGGACTTGCCCTTTTGCATTGCCCTAAAAGTGACACGTGGGCGTGCTCACAAGGCTGTTGAGCGTGCTGCTCTCTTAGTCTGGAATAAACTTCTAATGTCTCCCACTGTCTCTTTCCGTCCCCAACTTCTTGGTGCACTGAATCTGTTTCAAGCCTTGAGATTTTAGCTCCAATGTCCCATCCCTAAGGAAACCTTCCTTGAACCTCCTAGAAGTGCTTAGAGCTCCTATGATAAACTTTCACCGCACTATGAACTTTTTCTACAGCATTTAACATACTTTGAAATTAAATTACTCTTGTATGATCATTCTAAAGGCAGGGATTGTATATGTTGTAGGCTAGCACATTAGTAAGCATTAAGTACATCTTTTGAATTAAATTAATGGTCAAATAAACTTAATACCTGAAAATGAAAATGAGCTATGTCTACAGAAATGCCACACTGATGGCATTTACTCCAAGAAGAGGTTGTCCCCAGCACATCTCACAGTTTCAGGTAAGATATGGTTGACAGACAGTATGACATGATGAAGATTCATTTTTAAAATCTCAGTGACTTGGGAGGGTATAAAGATTACTTGCTGGATGGTCTCAAGTCCGTGCAGGTTGTTTTATTTTGTCTTTGTTTCTTGCAAAAGTAAAAATATATGTGCATCCATGTTCAATGCTTGACCTGTCGTAACTCTGCAGTGTCTTTTAAGGAATTATTTAAACTTTGGCACTGAATTGTAGGGGGACTGTAACTGGTGCAAAGAGCTCTGCCAAATCCATTGTTCTCTGAGCCCTGATTTGTCTGTAATAAGTTTTCTTCATTCTGGACATGGCAGGTGACATATCTATCTGTTAGATGTTAAAGCTTATATGAAACTCTTAGACTCAGTTCCACAGCCTGTTTGAAGAGGGTTCTCACTGAGCAGGTTTCATCTCCAGTTCGAAAACTCAGAGTGCCGTGGTTTTCTGGGTTTGAAGACAGAGAGCAGGGCTGTAGGAGAGGACAGGCAGTCTGAGGATGATGTCCCATGCTAGCGTTCTGGCTTATTTTCACAAAGCGGTTGCTTGGATTCTCAGGTCTATGTGAAGAAACAGAAAATCTCCTCCCAATGAGAGCCGCTGAGCACATCTGCAGACCAATCCAAAGTACGCACAGATCCTGGGGTTTTCGACCATCTGAGTCTGCCAGGTTTTAGGAAGTATTATAAGGAATATTATTGGGAAAAGATTAGTTCTCTGGGGCAAAGTCCTGAGATAAGCAAGGTTTCTCTCTAAGTTCTCTCTTTATACTTAATGTGGAATGTTACCTTCCTATAAATAACCACAAGTGTCGGAAACTATGGTCTAAGGTTTACCCTTCGCAAGCTAACAACTCAGCCTGCCCACTGTTGTGTGCTACCGGGAGACATGAGACTCCTAGGTCAGAGACAAAGCACTGTCTATTTATTACTCACTGCAAGAACAGTAGCTAGTGTGACAAAATCTTAGTACCATAAGCATCAGTTCCCACAGGGTCATGACAGCTACACATGCAGTGGGTTGCATTACAAGAGAGGAACCCTGTGCTTAAGGAACCTTAAGTGCCTCTTTTATAATGGGCACTAAGTATGCCAGCTGTGGTGTGGAGGTATCACCTTTATTGTAGTGGAGAGTATGCCTACCTTTGCTTCAGAGAAAGATACTGCTTCCACCTTCCAAGGTGGTAAGGAAACTTGAATTTTGCTTTGGGAGAGTATCTCTATCCTTCAAGCTATTTCCTTTAAAAAATATTTATTTATTTTTAGAGAGAGTGGAAAAGAGGGAGAGCAACATCGATGTGAGGTTGCCTTCTGCACGCCCCCAACTGCAGACCCACTCTGCAACCCAAGCATGTGCTCTGACTGGGAATCGAACTGGTGAGTCCTTGGTGCACAGGCCAGCACTCACTCCACTGAGCCACACCAGCCAGAGCTCCTTTTTGTTTTTTAAATCTTCACCCAAAGATATGTTTTATTGAGAGAAAAGGGGAAAGAGAGAGAGAGAGAGATCATTGTGAGAACCATCTATCAGTTATGTCCTCTGACCTGGACCAAGCCCACAACCTAGGTATGTGCCCTGTTCGGGGATCAAACCCACAACGTTTTGGTGTATGGGCAATGGGGCCAGAGCATTTCGTTGGCCAGAAGTCACACACTCCAACCAATTGAGCCACCCTTCCAGGGCTCTATCCTTCAAGCTATTTCCTACAAGCATCCTTCAAAAGACATTTGGAACAAAAACCAGTCAGTGCATTAATCACAAGACATGCACAAACAAAAGAGAGCCATGGAGAATTGTTCCAACGTGTTTATTTCTTTCCTTTCTTATTGAAATCCCACTATATGTGTATATCCAAATGCCCTTGAGTGCTTTCTGACTCCTACACACGCATACACAAACACAAAAACTTTGAGCTTGTATTCTGCCCAAAATCCGTAGGACACTCATCTGTTGTGTGGTGGGGCAATTTGTATTTATATATATCTTGGGCAAGTGCCAGTTGGTACAAATGCCCAGGAATGAAGTCACATGGGGGTATAGGTAGGCTGAAAGGGCCTGCACTACTCCCAATTCCTCATTTCAATACCAACTATTGATAATGTGTTACCACATGCCTGAAACACAGTAAACACTCAGTAGGTGTCAGCTAGTGTAGTCAAATTATGCTAGACTTTTTTTGCAGTAACAACTTATCTCAAAGTACCACCGTGTATTTTCTCTTTGTTGTGCTACTTGCCCACTGCAGGTGTCCTGGGAGCTCTGCCCGGCTGCACTGTCCTGACTCCAAGACACAGACCGACAGGGCAGTCATCATCTGAAGCACTGCTGGTCCCTGTAGCAGAGGAAAAGAACTCTCTGGAGAGACTAGTGCAGGCCATTACATGCTCCAGCCCAGAAGTCACACACATCACTTCGCTTCACAGCTCACTGGCCAGATCTGGTGACACGGTGCCACAAGGGAGCCAAGAGGCATGATGCTGCCATGCGCCCAGAGGGCAGAGGGCAGTTGGGTAACAATGTAAAAATCACAATAAGATTTATTGTTATGATTATTTAAGATTGTAATAAAAACGTAACCCATGGCAGAGAACAGTATCACTGCCTACTCAGCATACTTTTGATATTTTTTTTTTTTGGTAATAGAACACACATTTTGTTCAAGTCTTTCCTTTCCCCCCATAGTCACAGGGCCTCAGGGAACATGACTGACACCTTCAACAGCAGGGGTGGGCCTGAGTGGTTCCAGGCTCTGTCATATCTCCTGCTGGTAATTGATTTAGGAATGGGCACATAGAACTCAGGTCAATGGTTTCCACATAGGAGCTTCAAGTTCCCGGGGGTTTAGAGGAAATATTTTTTCTCAGTCTTCTTAAAGAGCTTCTAGTAGTAACTTCTGTCTTCTTAGGAACATTATTGTCAAGCATAGACAGGAGGCTTGGAACCAGTTTGAAATGAAACTTGCAAAAAGAACCCACAGAAAAATAGACCTAGAACCACTGGACTGAGAGTGACTCCTAAAAACCTTCCACATTACATTCCCCATTGTGGGGCCTTACCATTGAAGCCAACAGGAAGGGAATTTTCTGTTACTCTGAGTTGAAAGCAACCTAACCAAATGTACTACCTTCCTGTTAACTTTGGGAAATAAAAGAGCAACGTGGAGTGGGACGGGGCAGCGCTGGAACAACTAGCACCACAAGGGACAAGTACCCAGCAGTAGGAGCAGTCAGAAAGTGTGCCCCACCAAGCCTGTCCGCCACCCCCAAAAACCTAGCCATGAGCCCTGACAACAGAGGCATTTTGCTGGCCCGCTCAGCAATTGTAGTGTTAATCTCCTAGGAAAGATCTATTACTCTGTCTGGAAGACAGCATTGTTCTTTAGACCCAGGATTAACCCAGATTTTGATCATAAGTAGATTTCCTGTGAGTTTTCTTTGAGCCCTCTTGAGGGGTGTGCCTGCAGGCTTTAACTGCAATTTCCAGGGCCAGGTCTTCAGGTCATCCTGCACTTGACTGCAAACCTCCTGGCTGTGTCAGCCTGCACTTGACTGCAAACCTCCTGGTTGTGTCAGCCGAGCTCCTGCACACAGGCGAGTCCAAGCAGGAGAGAGGAGGCCTTCGCATTTCCATAGATACGAGCCGAATGACCTCCTTGGATGGTTTGAACACTCTTTATGCCACAGCTAAACAAACCTGCTGTATTTAATTTTCTGGAAATGAGTTTCTTTAAGACTTTTGTTACATCATCTTCTCCAAGGCTTATCAGCTTAGGGTCCGAAGGCCTGTCTTAGATCAGGATGCCCAGCAGGAACAGGCTCTGCCAGCGTCGGACTGCCTGGCTGGCCTTTTATTTCCTGTGCTGTTCTAGTTCATACGGAAGCAGAGGATGACTTGTTTTTTGTCCTGCCATGCCAAATACAATCCCGGTTTAGAACCAGGCAAGTTTTTATAAGGAGGAAACAGAGGCTGTTTTTAATAAACAGGGATGGAGTGATAAACATCTTCTCTCTGCAGTGACTCAGTGATAGAACAAAAACACCAGGAACCGCAGCCCGATGAGAGATTATTGTCTGCTGCATAGTCAACTAGCTGTTCCCTGTCTCGCCCAGGAACAGAACTGGGGACAACAGCTCACATTGAGGCACATGGGCTTTGGGTTAGATGCAGCTTGGGAGAAGTTCAGAAAACTTTCAGAACAGCCCAGGTTGTTGTTGGCTCACAGTCTGTCCCTTACAGTTGTAGCAAGCACCGGGTAGGGTGGGGGGGGGGTGACCACCCAGAGCACTCACTTATCTTCTGGAAGCTGGAAGAATCACTAGATCACTTTGCAGCAGGTAGGGATGGCATTTTCAAGCTCACTTGGGGATCTTGTGGTGGCATAAAAAAAAAAGTCTACTCTCTGAAGCAAAAAGTTAAGGTAACGAGACATTTGAAATGCTAGCTGAAGATCTTCGTGAGATTTTCTTTCTTCACTGGCTAATTTCTCTGCATTTGTCATGACTTAGCTCCTTGTGGGTATTCTCTGACACCTCTGTTTTCATGCCTCTGCTCCAGCACTGGTACAAGGCACCCTGGAGGCACCTGAGCCCAGCCCTGGGCACATCTGGAAGTTAGAGGTGGTGAGAGTAGCTTTGAGAGACACCCCCGGGGGCTCCACAAGGGCAGGTGGCAGAATATAAGCTAACTGAGCCTGGGATCCTGGTCGTTGCTTAGAAAGGAAACCAGGGCAAAGTGAATGTCCTCTCAGGCAGGGCGGTGGAGGCTGGCCTGCAAGGGCCTTGCAGTCTATTGGGAAAGGCAACGTAGAAAAATGACTCAGACAGCCTCCAACTTTACCTGCTGTGGTGACCACAAGTATGACCGACGATTTGTTATCCCAAATTCAGAGATGCTGGCCTATAACTTTCTCTAAAAATAAGAATAAAAATAACTTTCTACCTGGTGCTTGGCATGGCCTGAGGAGCTCGGTAAGAACCTGGGGCAGAAAACAAGTGAAACACCTGTGATTGTGCATAAACAGGCCATCCCCGCCTCCACAGACTGCTGACAGGTGACATTGAGCGAGCCTGAACTTGTCCTCGTTCCAATAAGTGATTAACCAAGGGGATGATGAATAAAGCTTTTATTTATAATCACTAAATCAACAGTCAATGTTAATTAACCACTCACCATGTCTGAGGTATTGTCCTAAGTCCTTTACATCAGTCCTCAGAAAGGGGTGTTCTTAATCACCCCCAGTTAAAGATGAGAAAACTGAGGAACAGAGAGGCTGAAAAACTGGCCCAAGGTAACACAGTTTTGACCCCAAGAAGGCTAGCTCGGCAACCCTGAGAAAATGGGTAAGCAAGTAAAGTTCATTGTTAGACTAGAAACAGGCTGAGGCCAACAGGAGTCTGGAAGGAGGAAGTGATGGGTGAGGCAGAGGGCAGGCAAAAATCAAGCAGATGAAAGATGAAGGTTTACTCCCAATTTTAATAGCCAAAAAACATGGGCTGTGCCAAAACAGGCAGCGGCATAGAGGAAACAGGTACACGGTCTCCTATAGCAGCTGCTCAGCTAGTTCAGCCCTACCTGTATTTTCCATTTTTACTACAACCTTCAGTTATATATTCCTCTTGGCATCCAAACTACTGTCCATTTCCAAGGCATGAAAGGAGTGTTTGACAATCACACAATTACACAGAATACGGAGTGGAGGATGAAATGCAGCTAAAGAGCCACCTTTGTGTTTAGCCAATAATCGGTTGAAGCCTATTTAGTTTCAATGGTTGAGACATGCACAGTGTTATAAATAATATCAAAGAATATTTCAGCCTCCAGGAATTTTTCAAAACCACAGTCTTTGTGCCAGCCCATCCCGTTGTTGTGTGAGTGTGAGTTTTCCAAAAGCTGAAGATGAATCTGGAACCTGTTTTAAAGTTGTGTTTAATCTGATGCTTGCCACAGT
This sequence comes from Tonatia bakeri, assembly GCA_004024845.1. Classification (NCBI taxonomy): domain Eukaryota; kingdom Metazoa; phylum Chordata; class Mammalia; order Chiroptera; family Phyllostomidae; genus Tonatia; species Tonatia bakeri. Next base: position 463,058 of record PVIA01000180.1, read on the forward strand.
CTGATTTCTTTCAGCTTGTGTTCATCTTCCATGATTAGATATAAGTCTATAATAATATTCATGGCCAAGTGTATTTCCATTTCGAGGCAGGAGTGTAGAGAAGTTGTCTGCTAGAATTTCTTTTTTAGTCCAATTTTGGCTATCTCTGGTTCACCCTGCTCGACTCACTTTTTAAAAATCTTGTCTGTATTCCCCTAAACCAAGTTTTTATTCTTCCAAACTGCTCAGACCAGAATGACTTAAGCAGTTAAAAAAAATAGCAGCAATAACAAGTACTCTTTATTTACATGGTAACTTTGTTTTATAGATTCTAAACTTTAGGGAGTGAGAACATTGCCTTCTAAATATTTGTGGGCTAGAGCTAGGTTCCTTGGTTGAAGGCATTTAATATGGATGGAAATACTTGGCATAATTCTCAAGGTTATAGTTTTGTAAGGGCCACTTGTCACTTTCCTTTGTTACATAACCCTATCTCATTCCTGGCCCTCTCTGAGTGGACTTTCCAGATCTGTGGACTATCAGAGATTAGAAAATTAGGCTTTTGAACTGAGCACATTGTCTTCAGCACTGAGGATCACTCTGGGCTTCGTATATGTCCACACAGAGCAAGTGACATTTTTGTTTCGGCAAATGTTACCCTAATGACATGCTTTTGATCCTGGAACGTTTAGGATAGAATTGGGTTAGGATACCACATGTCACTGCACCCCTTGCTTGAGTTTGTGAACCTGAGGGAACGCCAGCAACATCGGCTGACGAACCAGGCCTCCCCACCTTCCTCTGGGTCACTCACCTCATTTCTTCATACTCCCTGGCAGACTCCAGCCAAGATAATGCCTCACATGGATCTTGCATATTTTCTCCCATCTCCTTCCATATACTAGTCAATAAAAGCATTTGTGAAGTACCTACTATGTGCAGAGGGAGCACTGTGTTTCACTCCCCACTCTGCTGATTCCTTGCTTAAAAGACTGGCTCAGAATATAGTTTCAGAAAACGTTCTCTGCTTCATGCAGCCCCCGAACTCTTCATCAGTGTGCCCTCTAGGGAGCACGGCTCCAGCTTGGCCTGAGGTGATGCTCAGGTTTTTCGACCTTCACCCCCAGGAAGGAATACATTTGACTGATACAAGTATCTTATATACATACACACACACACACACAACTTACACATATAGTTAACAGAAACAAATATTTCATGAAAACGATACTTCCCATGTGAAATGCACTTGAGTATTTTCAATTGTAAATTATTTCATAAAACAAAAATGCTCATCTTTACCAAGAGAACTGATTTCATGACCAGCATTTTTTTTTCAGGATTGAAAGAAAACATTTATTGAATCAATACTTTCTTTTTAATATCTACAGGCCAACACTGAACTCATTTTATTCAAGAATGAACACAATGTACAAAAAAAAGTACTGGTATGCTTATATTATAAAAATATGTCAATTTTATCTTTTGGGTGCTGAGCAGGTCATTTTAAACAGCATCAAGACAAACTTGCTTGGCAATGAAGCTGCTATAATTTAATAACGAAATGAAAGCTAATACACTCTGAAAGCATCTTTAAAGGCCCATGGATAATGCCGCACTGGGGACGCTGACCGAGGGCCAGAGTTGCCGTTTCGGTGCTCTACGTGTGGGCATCATCTCGTGCCCAGATCACAGGGGCGCCTGCGGCCAGAAAGCAGGGCACTCACAACGGACTCCGTGTCATTAGATAAACCTGCATGCAGTTTCCCTTGTTTAACAGTTATTAGCATGTATTTCAATACAGCATTAACAGTCTGTCCTGTTTATTTAATTACTTCAATTTTAAGACGGGAGGCACTGCCATGGGGACCAAATGACTTCCCGAGACTTCCTGGGTGTGTGGAAAAGTGACCCCCTCTGCACTCGCAAATATCTTCAAGGCTTCCAGAAAGAACTATGTCATGACCAGCACTTTGAAGAACTCTGAGGAATCCTGGGTATTTATGAAGCATAGAACTTAATTAGAGGTTGTAAAGGATGAATAATTCAAACAAAGGTGACTGAACAGTATTCATAACGTATTGTCAAAAAAGTGAAGATTTTACCCAAATAAGGTATTCGCAAACAAATGCTAAGTTTGACCAAATCCTCTGAATTTCTAAGAATTAATTCATTTTTTAAAGCAAAAGTTTAAAAAAAATTTTGAGCATCAAATCCGATCTAGACTTCAACCATACAAAAATGGATACGTTTCTTGTCTTCCAGGAGCACACAGTTTAGTGGAGGGCACAGGGAAGTGACAGACTAATTAGGGCCCAGTGCTCTAAAGACCATCACTAAGGCCCACGTGGGACGCCGTGGGAGCAGCAAGGAGGCCCCTAATTCAGAAGGGGTAGGGCGGACTTCTGGACCTGGCGACACCTGACAAAGGCTGGATCAGGTGTGACAGCTTCTGTCTAGACCAAGAAAGTGCTCAGTATTTGTGTTCGGAGGGCATGGAAGTTCTTGAATCTGCAGAGTACGGTGAGGGGTCCCTATGGCTGCAGTGAAGGGCACAAGTGGGGAATGATCAGATACAAACCTCTGGAGACAGGCGAGCAAAGGAGCTTGAATTTTCTCCGGAAACATAAAGGGAATCCATTGAGAGCTTTCTGTTTTTGAAAGATCCCTGAAGAAGCAGTGTGAAGGATGCTGGCCAAGAAGCCAGGCTGGAGCAGTTAGGAGGCTGGACTTGAATACCAGAGGAAAAACAGTGCAAAGGGCCTTGGCCAAGGCAATGGTGTGGGAATGGAGAGGAGAGGAGGCCTCTGAGAGGCACTAAGGACAGGGTAGCAGGGGAATTAAAGCGGGTCACGTCTCTGATGACTTCCAGGTTTCCGGCAGGCTGGACCAGAATGGCGTTCATACTACCCATGCAGGCAGGAAATGTGGAGGGAGGACAGAGTGTAGGAAAAAAGTTCAATGATGGCCATACTGAATTGGGAGTGCTGATGGTGATGCAATACCCACTTGGATCTGGAGCTTAGGGAGAGGTCTGACCTGCTGTTAAATGAAGCCACAAAGGAAAGATATGAAATAGAACCAGCAGAGAGCTGGGGATGTGGCCCTAGGGAGGCCCCAAATCAGGGCAATTACTGATTTGTTCTAGATCCATCATTCAGATGGCTCTGATTAGTGTGGGGTCAGTGCAAACAGCCCTTGTCCTCACTTCCTTACTGTCTTCTCTAAGCTGTAAATGCCACCAGAGCTCCCAGGGACAGCCTGCTGAATGAGTAGCCTTTAATGTGTTTATTCCACACAGTCCTCCCTTCAGGAGCCTCTGGAGATGACGCAGGTGCCAGGCAGATGGCAGAGCCTCAGCAAAGTCAGGATAGAAGTAAGGGTGACTCTGTACCTAGTCATTAACAAAGAGTAAAAGACCAGTTCTGAAATGTTTGCTGGGGAGGGGTCCCACATTCCAGATAGATGCCTAACATCTTCACAAATAGTGAAGGAGTACAGCTACTGTGCAACTATTAGTAGTACAACTAATAGTGACAGTAGTAACTACTACTGTCTCCCAGAGGACCATCAACTGAGTTGAGAGGGCTGTTTGCTGGATTTTAAGTGTTCCAGTTCAGATCCCTTAACTATCCGTGTGGGTCCACAGCTCAGCCTTTAGCGGAAAGCACAGCGATGGAGGAGGGACTAGGGAAGGCAGAAGTTCCATTCCTGTCCTAGGCTCTTAGGGGCAGTGAAGCTCACTGCTTTGGGCTGAGTTGTGTCCCCCCAAATTCATGTGTTGAAGCCCTAACTCCCAGAATGTGACTGTAGGCGGAGATAGGGTCTTTTAAGAGATAGCCAAGTTAAAATGGGGTCATGTGGGTGGGGCCTACCTGAGCATCAAGAAGAGATAAGGACGCAGATATGCAGGGAAGTCCTTGCGAGGACACAGGGAGAAGATGGCCAGCTACAAGTGGAAGACACAGGCCGCAGAAGAAACTGATACCTTGATCTTGATGTAGCCCCCGGCAGGCTAATACACTCACCTTTTGTTTTCCTGATGGGGGCTTATATACAATACTTAAGCTGGGCGTATCAAGACGGAAAATGAAAGAGTTTAACATTCTGGGAAAGAGAGGAAAGAGCTGGAGCGAAGTGGTATGTGAACACCACTGAAACAGACAAGTAGCACAAGTGGATTTAACATGTTTAAGTTTACCTACTGTGTAGCATATGACCAGGGACTTCACAAACCTTAACGCATTGAATCTTCACAACTGTTTCAACATCACTTGGGAGCTTGTTAAAAACGCAAATTCTAGGGCCCTTGAAGACTTTATTAAAGAATCGAAAAGGGGGCGTGGTGCGGGACTTAGCAGCGCTCTGTGTTTTAACAAATCCAGGAGATTCTGATTAGCTCAAGTGTAACCTGTAAGTGCCACTGAGATAGGGTACAGTCCCCTGTCAAGGCCCGCAGTTGGGAGGGTGACTTGACTTTTTTTTACCCTGCCCGCAACGAAGGTCTCCTTGACAACAGGCCCAGAGCGCGAAGGACTACAAAGTTCGCCCACTCTGGTGGGTTTTATCCTTAGAACGAGCGGGCGTTAACTCAGCGCGCCCGTTCGGAGTTTCTAAGGGGAGCGGCGCCCTGCAGCCCTCTGGGCAGAGCAGCAGCGGCGGCGGGTGAGAGCCGCGAGCCGCGAGCCGGGAGCCGGCGAGTCCGGGAACCGGAGAGCTGCCGGGCGCGTGCGCGCGGGCGCGTGCCGAGGGGTGGTGCCGGCTCCGCCGGGCTGGCGCTCAGTCCGAGCCACTCAGCGCGCCCCGCGGCCGACACTCGGGGCCGTACAATTAATACCCGGCGCCGCCCGCCGCGCCGGGACTCGTGCGCCCGCAGTCGGGGAAGGAGGCCCGAGGTCTGCCAGACCAGCCTCGCAACTTGCTCTGCTCCCGCAGCTGCGGCGACAGGGGCAGGGCAGACTCGCCCAGGCCACTCGCCAAGAGGTGCCGCCGTCGCCGAAGCCCCGCGCGAGGGTCCGCCCGCGGCGTAGCTGTCACTTTCGTTACCGCGGACAACTTTGTGCTCGCGGCCAGCCCGGCAGGTGGGCTCGGGAGACCTTCGCGGATCCTGCTCTTCAGGCGGTAGCGGAGTAAGTGAGTGGGATCGCGGAGCTGGGGTGCGAGTGTGGACGAGCTCCGTGGTGGGACGCGTAGATTCCCCTCCCACCCCAGACTGGGCTTCTCTAAAGTTTGCTCAGGACCTGGGGGCGGCCCTGGGGAGGTGGCGGTGGTAGGCAGTAGGGTAAGAGCTGCTGGCAACACGTTTCCTCGGGTGAAAGAGCGAGTCACCCTGCCAGCCACTCCTCCCCGCGGGAGAGCGACACGCCCGCCCGGCCTCTAGCCCCAAGCCAGAACTTCTGCCCCACAGGGACCCGAGAGTCCCCGGCGCGGAGACGGCATCTGGACCTCCCTACAGCCTCTTCCTAGTCCTCGGATCCGGGTGAGGGGAAGTGTGACAGGCCACCGCCCTCCTTTCCGTGCCTTTCTTTAGAGAGAAGAGGGCTACTGAGATACGGGACACGAACTTGGTTTGCACACAGCGTAACTGCCTTTCTAGTGTTTTAAAAACAGGACGAGCAAACACAAGTCATTGCGGTTTCCTCGGGACACCTCCTGGAGGCAGGGCTGAGTAGGCGACTCAGGGCTCAAGTGGGTTCCCCAAGGCAGGGCGACGGCTCTGGGCTTCTTCGCCCGGGGTCTGGCTCCGGCCCAGGCGTGTCGGCTCAGAAGGGTCGCAGCGCGCAGACCCCTGTTCAAGAAAAGGGGTGAGCTGCGGGGGGCGGGGCGCGTAATTCCTTGCCGCGGGTTGGGCTCCACGTTCCCGACCCTCTGCCCTGCTCCTCGCTGTCCCCAGGACGCTCCCGCCTGGTGGCCCGGCAGAGGGCGCCAGCGCCCGATCGCCGTGCGGGCCGGCAGTGGGAGGGGACTCGTGCGAACCTCCAGGTAAGGAGCGCCGTGAATCACCCGGAGACCGGGACCGATCCTGGCTTTGAGAAAGGAGGCGGGGAGTGGCGGTGGCGCTGTTGAGAAGTCGGGGCTGGCGAGCCGCTGTCGGCGGGAAGCGGCGATTCTGCCCGGAGGAGGTCTGGGTAAAGCTCGGGAAGGTGAGAATGGTCTCGCCGCGCGGTAGCCGAGGGGCAGGGAACGCAGCATAGGGCTGAAGCTCTGGACACTGGGACACCGGGCTGTGTGCGCCTCTCTGGGACCCGAGGTGGGGTCGGGTTCACCTCGCCGGGCAGGGAGGGGGCGGCGGATTCCCGCGACCCGGCGGCTGGGTGCTCCCAGAGGCCCGCAGGGTCCCCAAGCTTGATAACAAAGGCGCTGCACGGCCACTCCTTCCACCCACTTCCGTCCCCGGCGGCCCTGGCGCTCGCGGCCGGGAGGTGCTGGCCGGGTCAGGATTTCCCTCTGCTGAGTTTCGGGAAGTTAGCCCCGCGGCCCGTTACGTGGGGAGGAGGGGCGGGAAAGGGGGCGGCCCGGGAGGGCACTCCTGTGTTGAGAACTGCGACACTGCCTGTCTCTTTTCCCAGCTAATGGCCCTGGCCCAGCGCCTCTACTCCAGGTCCCAGGGTCGTGCCTCGAGGGAAGGGGTGGGGGGTGCGCTGCAGCTTTGAACTCCCGGCGCCTGGCTTTCAGCGGGCCAGCTGTCTACGCCCCTCCCTGCAGATTCTAGACGCTTACGGGCTTCAGGGAGTGCTTAGTGCCCCGGCACCCTGAGCGGAGCTCCCTAAGGCCGTAATTGCATTACTGTGGACCGGGAGGCTCCAGTCCAGGCCACAATCTGGGTCAGGTGCGGAGTTCAGCGCGTCTGGCGCAGGTATTACGGCTGTCGCGGTAACAGTTTATTGCCATTGGACGTTCCCCAGAAGGGGACAGACAGTAGGGGAAATTAAGAGAGCCCCTTGTTTTCCACGAGTTTGGGGGAACTGTACAAACCCCAGCACCTGCACAAGAACTGCACTGAAAAGGCAGGGGCAGCTTGTCCACCGCGCGCCAGACGCGCCAGACGGGCAGGAGGAGGAGCTGCTGGAGGGAAACCCAGGGCCCTGAGCTCTGGTGTGAAACCTTATCCCTTAGCAATCAATGGAGAGAATTCGTTTGTTTTCTTATCTGCCGCCACTCCCTTCTCACGTAGTAGGGAAAGTGCAGAAACTGGTTTTTCTGAAGAGCCTATTGTAGGAGGGGAATCTCACAAGCACACTTTGGAAGGATCTTCACCTTCCTTCTTTAAACTTCACGGCCTCCTCCAAACAGGCTCTTTTTGTTACAGATAAGGAAATTGAAGCTTGAAGTTGATACAGGACTCAGAGTCTTGTCCTCCTCCAAAGTATTCATTTGCTCCCCCCAGTCTTTGCCAGAGGCTGTGAAGGGTTTTTTATGGATTGCTGATTGAAGAGGCAGGGTATCTGCTGCCGCCCTGGGTTCAGCAGAGCTGGTTAGGCATTAGGGTTCAATCGACTTTCCACATATCACTGACTTGGTAGGGCCAGCGCCTCAACCAATCTTAGCTTAACGCTTAGGGTATATGAAGACAATTAAAACTCTTAGAACTATCTGCCAACTCCAGAGGGAGTCCGAAATAGCTGTCCTTTGCTTTATGCAGTGTCTCAGTCAGGTGGGCCTGGGGTCAGGACCTCTACAGCAATGAGCTCCGTGCCCTTCCCTGCAGCGGAGAGCTGGAGCACTCACCCTGTTAGGAGCTGTGTGACTTTGCCCCCCTCACACGCGCTTAAAATTAAGTGACGTCTGCCTTGGATGCATGGCCAACCTTAATCAGTTACCTGATGAATTAGACCTTCTTGTGAGCCTCTAAGAACGTGGTGTTATTCACACACCTGTATCCATTGTTGAGCTCAAGTTTATGATATGGGGCGTTGGCATTGTCCTGCATATGCTTAAGGTGGATTTCCGCAGGGAAAGATGTTTGAGAGTCTAGAATAACAACAGTCTGTGACTCGGAATGTCCTAGTGCAGTGTCATCAGTTGTGGAAGTGACACGGCGTGGTGATTAAGGGCAAGCTTCTGAAGTCTGAACAGCCAGCAACAAATGGCCCCAGCACCATTTATAGCTCTGTCATGTTGGGCACGCTGCTCCTCCAATCTGTGCTGCACTTAGCTCTTCCAAGACAAATGATAAAATACTTTCTTTTTTCAAAATATGTCTCTGCTCACACATTAACTAATGACCATGATGTTTAAGAACAGAATCCTTTTCTTCCCTTCCCTCAGCCAAAAAGGTAACATGGTTGACCCCTGTCTTGACCTTCCCGTTCTCCGTGGTTAACATGGCAGTGTGGTGCACGTGGTCATTCTTTGTCATTCTTTGTGGTGGTGGTGGTGAGGGGAGCTTAGCACTAAAACTTTGTTTAGTTGCCCAAGGAATGTGTGTACCAGAGGCTCAGAACTGTGGGGCTTCCCTCTGAGTTGTACCTCTGTGTCATTTTGTGGCCAGCCTTGCAGCCATTGCTCTTTCCTTCAAATTTGGAGACAGTATTCTAATTATCAAAGTGACAGAACTTAAAAAAAAAAACCCAACCCAAACTAAACAGACCAGAGAAAAGGAAGCAAGTGTTGTCTTTGCTCAGTCACTCACCGTTATCTGCTCCTGTGAAACCTGTGTGGGCACAGTCTCCTTGCTCTAAAGGTGAGCCACCAAACTGACAGCAAAGGGAGGAGTGTTTGAGATAGCATTTCAGAAACATTTGCTCAAATACAGTAAACTGTGTGTGATCTGAAAATTGCTAAACTCACTTTTGGAAGGTGACACAAAGACACATATGTTCAGTTAAGCTAAACAACTAGTGAATAACCAGTATAGCACTTTCATGTGTTATAAAACTTGGAAGCTTTTACATTTAGCAAATACAGGTGGAGAAATGGTTTCTTATGATATGTCAAGTTGTTCTTGAAAGACCTCTTCCACTGCTATTTTGTAGTTCTTGATTTTACTTTTGCATTTCTCTTTTAAACAATCATGGGCTAAAGTACTGCAAACCTTATAATGGCCTTAATCAACACCCTATCGTGAAAGCTGCGTGCATACTCACGTGCAAGCATGCAAAGGGTTAGGAGCATCTCATTGTAGCTACTTGTTGCGCTGGGACTGGGAAGAAGGAAGCAGCTGCAGGGCGTGTACCAGACCTGTACGGCTGTGCTTCCATTGTGGGGAGGTGAACAGGCAGCTTGTTCAAAGGCGTCTTGCATTCCCCAGCTGCTCCACAACCTCTTCGCAGATGGGAGAGAACTTGCCAGCTGCTGGGGCAACTGTACTTGCATTTGCTGCTTTTGTGCAGTAACCAAGGAAGGTGAAAATCCAGTCGCCTTTGTTAAACTGTAGCCGTTGTAAATAGTCTTATTTGTTTCTGCTATGTCAATGTTATTCCAGATATAGTCAGTCAGGGGAGAAGGTTTAAGAATAAATGTCAGAATTAACATTTTGTTCTGAATAAATTTTTAAGGGTAACTAGCATGTATAATTTTTCCATACTTAAAGCCTAGGCTGCTTTTGTAGTTCATTGACTACCAAAGGAATGGGTCTAATATTGTGGTGGGGGGGTTAATTGCCATATGAATCAGGTTTAGTTATACACATATTTCATGAAATATATGAAAGTTACAATGTATGTCTCGACATTAGGTTACCTTGCATTTGTTAGAGCTGAGGATTAAAATGTACCCCATACCCCTTATCTTGTCCATGAGAAAACCTGTGTTTTCAAGCAGTTTACACTTACCCAAGGCAGTTTGGCTCTTGGTTTAATTCAGCAAATCTGTTGAGTGTTTACAGTGCTGCAGGCCTGAAGAACTATGAAGATGAGTAAGGGCTTGGGCCCAGCCCCAGATGGACTCACAGCTTATAAACCAACAGACAGAAACGGTTACCATATGAGGGCTGTCGTAGAGGCAGCCCCATTTTGTGAAATCACCTCTTCAGGCACCTATTTTGTAATGATGTTGGTGTTGTAATCATGTCAGTTCACGTGAAGCCTGAGTAACAAGTTCATGTGCCAATAAAAATCAATAAGGAGAGTCTGGGCACAGGAAGACAGAAGAGGCATTTTCTCAAATCGTGAGCACCTGTACTAAAAAGAGGAGCCCTGTGTTTGCACGGAGACCCCTGTCTCTTCCTTAGCCTCCCCGTCCCCAAACTCTCGCTCAGCACTCGAAGGCATTTTGCCCTCCCAGTTAGTGTGAGTGCAGGTGAATGAATGCTCTCTAGAAGCTGCAGCATACATCACAACCGTTTACTGGGATTCAGTCAGCTTTAGTCCCTCGGTTCTAGAAGAGGATATGAAATAGACCGTAATCACTCGGACATGAACAGCACCCTCTGACTCTGAATCTCACCTTATTCTTAGGGGCTCTTGCACTGGGAAGTGCTGTTGTTTCAGATCCCTAGCTACTCAGAGCTGCTGAGTTAGACCCACAATTTTAAACCCTTTAATCCCTTCTGGGCTCCACTTACACATTCACGTATCTTTTACTTTGTCCATTTTGCACAGTAATATTAGATTTTCACAGTATTTCAGCTTTTAGCTGGTTTTACTGCCATTTCATTGGAGACTCTCAAGAGCTCTGTTAGGCTCTCAGGGCTGATGGCCTGGGGGTTCTGCTTTGCAGAAGAGGAAACTGAGGTTCGGAGGCGGCTGAGCACCTTGCCTGGGCTAGGACTAGAATGAAAGTCTCCTGACTCAAAACAGAGCTCCAGTCTTAGAAGGATCAACTTACACAAAGCTGGAGAGATTGAGTCACCTCCTCGCTGAGGCTTCACTGTAGTGCTGAGTTCGGCGGTCCTCACTGGGCTCTTTCCCTGAGATAACTCCCTGTTTCGTGTTATACTTCTCTGCACATTTGATTGATTCATTGATCATGGTATGTTTTTAAGTCTTGACTCTCCAGTACAACTGCCAGCTTTCTAACAACACACGGACCCCTCCTTCCCATCACACACGCATACACACGGGCATGCACACAGGCCCAGCAGTGGCTATTGGGCCCAGTGTCCAGCCCAGCTCCTATGCGAAGATGACCTCACATTTGTTTCATCAAAGTGTTTATTCCTGATTAGTGGTTTGGAGTACTACACAGTTCCTGGTGGATGGCAACTAAGTTAACCAGTCTTGTCTTTTCCACTAGGGGGAATGTTGAAACATGAGCCCCCACCCCTCAGTAATAGTGACAGGGCTGTCCCCTCAACATCATGATCCTAGGAGGTTAGAAGCAACAGCCATTTCCGGGTAGGAGGAGGAAGGTGATGAGCTTCGGGGGTGCAGTAGGGCTTTCCTGTGCTTCAGGGCTTCTCCGATGTTCCTTGTGCCACCGCTGACCTGTTCCTTACACACACCCTAACAGCCCTCCTCCTGCCCCCTTGCTTTGGCAGCTTCCTGCTCTTTTGGATACCCTTTGTTTTGCCTCTGACATGCTGCCCTTCCTGCTCCTGGTCTGTTGCTGCTCGCCCAGTCACCTCCTGGCAGCCCTCGGTTTCAAGTGTCTTATGGACACTTTGCCTTGGATGCCCTTATCTCCATCTGTCACTGGTGTTTAATTGCTTTCCCCCACTCCCCAGCCCTCTCTGTGACATGGGTAGGTTTCCCCCTTGCTGTTCTTTCTGTCAACTTCTGTGAGCCTTTCCTCTGGCTCCTCCTCTGTGCATGCGACCCTCTATGTCTGTACATTCCCCGGGTTTCCAGAGCGTGTCTGTGTCTGTTTCCACCAGGGCTGCTCTGCACTTTCTTTTTCTCTTCCTCTCTGCCCTCTTAATTTTTTAATCGAGGTATAATCGACATACAGCATTATATTAGTTTCAGGTGCATAACATAATGATCTGATCTTTGTATACATTGCACAATGAGCACCATAATAAGTCTAGTTAGCATCCATCATCACATATAATTGCAAGCTTTTTTTTGCTTGTGGTGAGAACTTTTAAGATTTACTCTCTTAGAAACCTTGAAATATATAGTCCTTTCCGCAGGTTCAATTCCCAGTCAGGGCACATGCCTAGGTTGCAGGCCATGTCCCCCAGCAACCGCACATTGATGTTTCTCTCTCTCTCTCCGTCTCCCTTCCCTCTCTAAAAATAAATAAATAAAATCTTTGAAAAAAAAGAAATATACAGTCCTTCCTCCCATTTTGACAATGCTTCTGAAGAAGTAGACCCTTTCTGCCTCAGCTGTTCTTCTCAACAGTTTGTAGTCTGTGGTCCGAGCCAGTCCTGCTCGGCTGCCACCTGCATTGGGTTTAATAATTAGGCTAATGCTCTATCATGATTTTTTATTTAGAGGAAACTTTGCTCTTAGAAAATGGTTCTTTGGAATTGAAACTTGGAAGCACCAGCTTTGAAACTGGTCAGGTCAGGGCATTTCAAAGGCCTGAACTTTGGGGAAAAGGGTTTGAAATTTATTTTGGCTTTCTTTTCACATGGCAGTACCTGGAAAGTAACTGAAACACAGCTTGGTTTTGGGTAACTTTTCCCTTGCAAGTGGAAATTGTACATACACAGCACAGAATTAACGTTTGCTGCTTTCTCAAAAAGAATTATATTTCTGAAAGGTCTTGGAAGGCAGCTTGTGCTTTGTGGCCACTCTGGCTGGCGTGTAAGTTAGGAGTGCTTGGTCGTATAGAGCCCGCACTTTGTTCCAGAGGCTCATGGGGCTGTTTCCTAGCAGGGACCCGTGTCCATGAAAATATACTGGAGAGTGAGTGTGAGGAGAGCTTTGATTGAGGAATTTTTACTTTTCCTCTCCAAAGCTTTCGACATGGAGGGGCACCCTCCGGGCCGGGGTTGGAGCAGGTTGGCTGTGGGAAGCAGTGGGAAAGGGTGGTCTCAGCTCGCTGTGAGCCAGGGCCGCAGGGGTGACATCTAGGCCTGGTGAGGCTGCCGCAGGCACATGCTGTGAGCTCCCGGGCCATCCCATCTGGTACTTAATCCCTGCATGGAAAGTTCTCTTTTTCTGACTTTTTTGGTACTAATTTACATTTCTCCTTTTTTTTTTAAGTTCTGAAAAAAGTGAAAAGATGCTTACCTGTGCCAAAATGGACTTGGGTTCTTGAACGTCCCAGTTTGAGGGGAGCCCCGTTGCCTTGCTCCAGTAGATGCGGGACTCGGTGTGCAGTGCCGGATTGGTGCTCAGGGTGGTAGGCCGCAGCTCACGCAGACGGCGGAATCTTTGGGTCAGCAACGTTCTTTGATTGGTGTTTCGGCAGGATCTCCATGTGGTCATAAGTTTAGTTGTCCATCTATAACAACGTCAGGAGAAGGGTTTATAAAATTGAATTATATAGAAACAGGAGAAGAACGTAATCACACGGAATGTTCATTCACTAGTTTGCTCAGCAAACATTTGTTAACCACATGGTGTGTGCGTGCATGCTTAGTGTTGATCATGTAGAGCGACTTCTGTCTCACGGAGCTTACGATCTGGAGAGACATTCGTAAACACAAAAGCCTAGGAAGGCGTCACCCCTCTTGCAATGGAAGCACATTCCAGGAGTAACGGAGACACAGAGGATGTGATGGGGGAGGGGGTGCTGAGCGCAGCGTCATGGATTGACTGTAACATACACCGGGCCCTGTGCTGGGCGTTTGGCATGCTGTACCTCTTTTAATCAGCAGGATCATATAAGTGGAAGCCTTGATAGGTTAAGTACCTCAAATGAGGTAAGGTAATAAGCAGAACCTAGGTTTGAACTCAGAGCCAAAGTCATAAACCTTATGCAGTAAAGAAGAGGAGGCTCCAGCACCTTTTTAGGCTGACTTTCCATCCATCTCCATCACCATATGGAATTAAGGAAGAAGGAAGCTGGAATGTGTAAAGGGTGTAGAGTGGGATCTAGACTATGCCTACTGCCATATAAAGGATGTACAGTTCATCCTTGAACAGCGCGGGCTTGGGGTGCTGGACCCCTACACAGTCCAAACTCCAAGTATGACTTTTGACTCCCAGTCCTCCCTCAGGATCCACAGGGTGTTGATTCCAGAACCCCAGTAGGTACCAAAATCCACGGATGGCCAAGTTCCTTACATAAACTGGCATAGAACAGTGCACGTAGTGGGCCCTCCACATTCATGAACTCCCATCTGTAGATTGAAAGTGCTGTTTTCCAACTGCAGTTTGTTGAATCTGAGGATGTGGAAAGCTTGGGGACAGGGAGGACCAAATGTATATTTACTGAAAAACACCCACATACATGTGGAGCCATGCAGTCCAAACCCGTGTTGTTCAGGGATCCAGTGTACCATGGGGATCTAGTCTAGACGGTGCCTCTGAGTCTGTAATTATGTATTTTCTCTGAGGATCCTTTATAATCAGTGTTCTGCCAACTGTATTTCTAAAGAGGCTCTCTTTTCCCTCTGACAAGCTTTGCAGAAATTGACCAGGCTCGCTGTCCACCAGGGGGGACTGTACCCACAGCCCTCTCTGCCTCTTGGTGCTGTGCATTGTGGCCAACAGCCTCTAGTTCCTGCCTCGCTGTTCTCATCTGTGTTTGGGTGGGGGAAGTGGTTTTATTTCAGGCCTCTTGAAGGGAAGAGTAGCTTCCGCATGAAGCAGCAGCATGTCAGTGAGCACCGTACCTGCTCCAAGTCTCCTTTTCACATCCAGCAAGGTGTATGCTATCTTCTCTCATCTCCTGCTTTCTGTCTTGTGATAATTGCCAGTCCATATTTCTGATAAACCCGTTGTGATTGTAAGGAGAGGCTTGAAAGAGAAGCGGGACCCTGCCTTCTTCCCGAGGGAACCAGTGAGGACGAGGGGTGGTCTTTCAGGACCAGTTCTTCTGGGGCTCGGAAAGAAGCCGGGAAGCTTGTGCTGCTTTAGGGCTGCGTCTGTGTGTCTGCGTTCGGATGCAGCTCTCACTAGCAATGCAAGCAGAAAGGCCGCTGTCCCCGAACAGTGCTGCAATGAGGAAGAATCGTGACTGAAAATTTGGAAGTAAACATGCTTTTCTTTAAAGAGTGCATTTTTTATAAGTCCAAGATCTTTAAGAATAAGGATAAGTGTCTGCATTCCTGGAAAACTTGATAACACCATGAATTCAAGTTTAGGGAGAACTCACTTCAAGCAAAGTTAGACCATTTCTATGACATTTCTAAAACCGATTTTAATGTAAGACTTTGAAATAAGATTTATATATATAGTTTTTCATTCTGACCTCAGAATTATCCAGTTATAACTATATGTTGAAAAACAATCATCATTATATACTTCTGAAATTGAGTTTCCAGGAAAAACAAAAACATATTACATGCTTGACAAGAAAATTGTATGGTAGAAAAATGTTTTGGTTGATTATTTATGTAAACCCAACATCTGTGTGTTCAAAAAAAAAAAAGGACTTCCTCATCACTTTAAAAAAAAAACTAAACGCTTTCATCTTGTGGCATGTTTTCTAGACTTTGTTCTCACAGTGTAGAGGAAAACGCAAGTTAGTTACAGCAGGCAGTGAAAGCACTTTAGTTTTTTCCATGAACAAATTAGTTCCATCTCTAATGTCTAGGATTCTTTAAAAAATCTCAGAGGAAACTGCAGACTTGTGGAAAACATCTCTTTCCTTGCGAGCATGCACACTGGTTCTAGGTTCAAACAGGAACAGCCTTCGTCTGGTTGTAGAACCACTGACGTTTAGACTCCCACTCAGGTTTTGTTTGCCCCGAAACCACGAAACCGTGGTTTCCAATGTACATTTTCTTTGCCAGCATTTCCCACTCCAGCTAGAAGTTGGCTTTAAAAAGTGATGGGCCGTGTTTGCATAATCATCACCCAACCCTTTTTGTTCTCCAAGCTTTTTATCCTCTTGCTTGCCAAATGCACATGGATTGCTGATAGTTACCCAGGAATGGCTTTTCTGTTTCATCTTATATTTCCCAAATAGTTTCCCCAATGTTTTTGATTGTAGGGACAACTGGGGAGAGTTAATGAGCTGTGGAAGAGTGGCCTCCTGTTGTATTTATGCTTACTGAGCAAGGGACCTATCATCACCAAATATGAGGATGTCTGCCAGTTGAATATTTTTAGTTTCAAGATAGATAGGAGAGTGGAGACATTGAAAAGATGAAAAGATTTCATAGCATGACAAAGTTTTTTCCTTTTTCTATTATTGTTATGTCATATCATTACTAGAGCTATCCTTAATAGCCTGGTAGGACAAATAGCTCTTGCTAAGAGTAATATACCTTCTTACAACGACTACTGGAAGTTGCAGATAAAGTACAGTGAAAATGACTCATCATGAATGATCACCATTTATTCAAGTTTATAAATATTTCCGAACACATTTATGTGCAGGGAACTCTGCTAGGCCCTTGCACATTTCCAATGTCATTTAGTCACAACCACCATGTCACTAAATAGTGTTATTCCCATTTCATAGATAAGCAGTTCTGAGGCTCATGGCGGTAAAGTGACCTGGCAGAATCATTTATCTAATGGGTGACAGGACTGAGACTCAAATCTAGATCTTCTAACTCTGAAATCATCCAAGTTCACTCCCCAGTGCACTAAGCCAATAAATAAATGATAGTGATGTCACAGCGAGGGCCACATGTGTAATAGGGGACTTCAGAAGTACAGATTGGTGCTAATGTAATAAAATTTTAAGAACAAAACTATGAAAATGGGGTGAAATTTTTAGTGCTTGTATGTCCACATTAGGTTTGGAGGACAGGATTTAGTATCTACCTGCTTTTTGTGAAAGACAGCAGCTGTCCCACATCTAAGTCCAACTTACAGTGAAATTATAATTCTGTTGTTCTAATGTGTGGGCCCTCGAAAGGCCATTGCCGCTGTTGCCTGCCTTCCTTGCTTCCTTCCCTCCTTCCTTCTTCCTTTCCTTCTTTCCTCCCTCCCTTCCCTCCTTCCTTCCTCCTTTCCCCTTCCTACCCTCCTTTTTTCCTTTCCTTTCCTTCTTTCCTTCCTTCCTTCCTTCCTTCTCTCCTTCCTTCCCCTTCCTCCCTCCCTCCCAACCTCCCTCCTTTCCTTCCTTCCTTCCTTCTCTCCTTCCTTCCCCTTCCTCCCTCCCAACCTCCATCCTTTCCTTCCTTCCTTCCTTCCTTCCTTCCTTCCTTCCTTCCTTCCTTCCTTCCTTCCTTTCTTCCTTCCTTTTTTTTTAAAAATAGCTTTATTGGGGTATAATGTTGCCATTGTTTTTCTTAACTTTCTAGCAGGGTTTTTAGGGAAAGTTTGGGCCAGTGTTAAGCCGAAATCTCTTAACTTCTAGGGCTTTTTGATACAGCATTGGCTAAGTTCCTCAAACTATTCCTTGTTGCTATACTTCTTTATTACATTCAGAGAAATCTTTTTAGTAGTAAAAGTAATTCAGCGGTAATTTGGGAAATTTTTGAGTTTTTAAAAACTCCCAGGTGCTGACACAATATTGAGTGCATACATCTGAGAAGTAGAAAAAGGGTAGCTTGATATAGAGCAGTTTCTCTTCTCCAGTTACTTCTTAATTTTCTATATAAGGAGGAGCCAAGACTACAATCATTCAAAATAATATTCGATATTTATGTTTTACGGTTCCGAGTGCACCTTCTTTTAATCCTTTCTGCACTCTGTAAGATGAAATAGAAGCTTACAAGGCTCCAAAGGAAAACTTTCTGTGCAAACATAAAGGAAGTGAGTAGCAGGGTCTGGCCCAGAAATCATGTCTTATAGCTCCTAGCTCTGTTTTGTCTGCTCTTGATTTGATCGAGTCAGTAACAAGGGATAGAGAGTTTCCAATGGAATTAAAAAGAAAAAGTTAATTATGGTTATTTATGATATGTTACAATTTAAAACTTTGCTATAAAGCTGTTCCACTTCTTCCTTTCTCTGTTAATCCATCATGACCTGTAAGGCAACAGCTGTTAGAAGAATGTAAATTACTACCATATATAAAGCTCTTCATTGAGGGTTAGAAAGAAAAGAATTGGTGGAGTTGCAGGGTATGTCAGGATTTTCAGTGATCAAAATCCATTATACCAGCTGGAGATACCAGCATGCTTTGTTGCTGAAGTTGCTGACCTTCCCATCCTTACTGGGATCATTCGAGCAAATGTGCTGGGTAGCTAATCTCTTCACTGGGAGTGTTCTCCTTGACTAGGCCGCGCAGGCCGGAAAGGAGTTAATGTTTGTGAGCGTGCATTCTGTGTTAGGCTATGTGTTAGGCCTTGCCTGCACATTCCCTGACTATAGCTCATTGCACAGTCCCGTAGGTGAGTGCCTTAATTTGAAGGACCTTAAGTCGAAGGGGTAGGACTGGTGTTATTTCCAGGTCTGTAAGATGAATACGTGCCGTGTTTTTCAACTCTACAATCTCTAAATTCTATGATTCATTTTTTCTAATTAGCTTTCCTGAAAATGCCTTCTCCTCTAAGTTCTAGTTAGCGCAGGAGCCAGACACAAGAACACTAGTTATGATAACACCAGTAAGAAGCAAAAAGAAAAATTTGCCAAAAGTTGACCTGACCATGAACTTATGAGCAGTGTAGAACCGTGCTTCTCAAACTTTAATGTGCACACGGGTCACCAGGGGATCTTGTTCAATTTTTTACATATTTCTTGGGGGTTTTTGTCTACTCGTTCTACTTGTTGTATTTAATATATTCAGAGGGCAGTGTTGAAATATGTGACTGTTCTTGTGAATTTGTCTTTTTCCTTGCAGTTCTATCAATTCTTGCTTCCAGTATTTGGAAACTCAGTTGTTAAAATGAATATGTTTAGGGTTTTTATGTCCTCTTGATGAATCAGACACATTATCATTATGAAATGACCTTTCTACTAGATGATATTCTTTGCTCTAAAATCTCCTTTGTCTGATATTAACAAAGGCACTTTAGCTTTCTTTGGACAGGTGTTAGTGTGGTATCTTTTTCCATAATTTTACTTTTAACCTATTTGCATCTGTCAATATATTAAAAGGTATGTTCCTTACTTATATACTGTCTAGTATATAGTTGGATCTTGCTTTTATTTTTTTCAACATGGCAATTTTTGTCTTTTAATTGGAGGTATTTAGACCATTTATATTTAATATATTTATTGATATGATTAGTTTGAAGTCTGTCATCTAGCTATTTGCTTTATATTCATCCCGTGTTTTTTCTTCCTGTTTGCTGCCTGCCTTTGTATTGAGTATTTTTATGATTCCATTCTTTCTCTTTTGATGGGTTATTAGCCACCTATATTTGGTTAGTTATTTTAATGGTTGATTTAGGATTTAAAGTATACATCTTTAATTAACCAGAGTCTGCCCATAGGTTATATACCCCTTTGTACAGTGTCTGGCACAAATAATGCCCCCTTTTAATTACAAAATCACAAGCATATAATTCTGTAACATAACAATATCACACTCAAGAACACCATATGACTTTCTAGGTGAAATGTTCAAATTAAAACTATAAATTATTACACTCATATTATTACCCTACCAACCACACTCAAGCAGGCATTACTTCTGCTGGGCCCCTGTATATAGTGTAAGAGATTTATAGCAGTATACTTCCATTCTGACCTTTGTATTGTTGTTGTACTTTTTACTTTTACAAATGTAATTAGTCCACATAAATTGTTATTATTTTTGTTTTAGAAATCACTTTTCTTTTAAAGAGTAAATTATATATGTACTTAGATAATTGCAAATTCAGTATCTACATTCCTTTGTGTATATCCATATTTCTACTTGATATAATCTTCCTTCTGCTTAAAAGGAAAAAGGACTCCTATAACATTTCTTAGTTTGCAGGACTGCTGATGATATATTCTTTCTACTTTTATATGTTCGGTAAAGTCAGTATTTGCCTTTAATTCTGAAAGATATTTTTGCTGTGTATCGGATCCTAGACTGACATGTTTTTCCCTTTCAGTTCTTTAAAGACATTGCTTCACTGTGTTTTTCACTTGCATTGTTTCTGACATTAAATTTGGTGTTTTCCTTATCTGTGTTTCTTTATGATGTATCCTTAACTCTGCTTCTAACATTTTTTATCATTGGTTTTGAGCAATTTTATTATATGTGTCTTAATGTATTTTTCTTTGTGCTTCTTGTGCTTGGGGTTAGTTGATCTCCTTGTTTTTTTGTATACATATTTTATTATGTTCGGAAATTTTTCAGTAATTATTTCTTCAAATATTATTTTCAGCCTCTCCACCCCCAGGATTTTAATACATGTACAATATATTAAGCTTGAGCTGTCTTTCACAGCTCAAACATGCTTTGCTCATTAAAAAAAATAAATTTGGTTTTTCATTTTGATATTTCTATTGCTATGTCTTCAAGTTCTCTAATCTTTTCTTCTGTGATGTCTTCTCTGCCATTTATTCTATCCAGTGCATTTTTTATTTTACACATTGTAGGTTTCATCTCTGAAAATTTAATTTGTATTATTATATATTCATATTACTACTTAAAATCTTGAATAGGCATTATTGTCTACTATTTGTCTTAATTCTGGATCAGTTTCTGTTAACTGACATTCCTCCTCATTATAGGTTGTACTTTTCTGTTACTTTGCATGCATGGTAATTTTTTATTGGATGCCAGACATTGTGAGTTATTTTCTTGGGTTCTGGATGTTTACATATTACTATAAATATTCTTGAGCTTTTTTTGAGACATAGCTAATTAGTGGGAGACAATTGATATTTTTGTACCTTGCTTTTAAGGTTCGTTAGGTGGACTGGAGCAGTATTAGGTGAAATTAGCCCTTCTTGGGCTAATTATTCTCCACTCTAAAGGCAAGATCTTTCTGGCTACATAATGCCCCTGAATTATGAAGTTTTCCAATCTATCTGGTGTCTGGTGGAAACAGCACTATTATTAGTCCTGAGAATCAATGTGTTACCTCTAGTCCTTTCTATTATATTTTTCCCCCAGCCACAGGTAGTGTGCTCACACACATGCATTGATCAAGCACTCAGCTAAAATACTCACAGGTGACTCTGCAGACATGTAGAGTTTCTCTCTGTGCAACTCTTCCCTCTGTCCTCCAAATACTTGCTGCCATGTTCTCCCAAGACTTTCAGTTCTGTATCATCAACTAGGGAATCTGCTGGAATCCTTCAGGGTTCTCCCTCCCCTCGTCTTGCCAGTAAATCGTTAAGGCAGTAAGCTAGGACAATCATAGGCTCATTTCATTTGCTTCTTGATATCCTGTCTCCTGAAAAACATTGTTTCATATATTTTGTCTGGTTAATTTTAATGTTTTTCTTTATTTTTTAAATGTCTCAGACAAATGGATAAATCTGGTTTTTATTACTTCATCTTGGCCAAACATAGGATTTCTCATACCATTCAGATTCTAGTCAGTAGATTTCAGCTGGAGCCTAAGATTTTGCATTTCTAACAAACTTTGAGGTGATACTTTTGGGAAAAGATTACTTTGAGTAGCCAAGGTCTCTAACTAATTGAATGGAAATATAATGTAAGCTACACATGTTATTTAAATTTTGTAGTAGTCAAATTGAAAAAATTAAAGAGAGAGTTGAATTAATTTTAATATTATATTTTCTTTAACCCAGTATGCCCAAGTTGTTATCATTTCAACAGTAATCAATATAAAATATTAATGGAACATTTTATTTTCTTTTTATTGTACTGTCTTGAATTTTTGGTGTATATGATAGAGTTATAGCAGTTCTAAATTCAGGCACTACATTTTCATCTGAAATACTTGGTCTATACTTAGATTTCATAAAATTTACACAGGTATACTTTGTTTTACTGGACTTCACTTTACTGCACTTCACAGATGCTGTATTCTTTTGCAAACCAAAGGCAAGACCCTCCACCAGGAAAAAGATTACGACTCCCTTATATTTTGACATTCACTGTATTGTGGCGGTCTGAAACTGAGCCCACCGTGTCTCGGGTGTGCCTGTAGTTGACAAAGTAGATTTGTGTAAACAAGTGAGAACCATGTTTATGTTTTCAGATAACTGAATCTAGAGTCAAAAATATTTTTTCCTACCTTTGCACCCAAATTGACAACATTAATTCATCTTTTTTAGAAGAATCGATTTTATTCTTTGAAACAAAAGCATATCATTTTCAAAGCTATGTCTGCTTAAGTGCCCCGGCTGGCATAGCTCAGTGGATTGAGTGTGGGCTGCGAACCAAAGCATCGCAGGTTCAATTCCCAGTCAGGGCACATGCCTGGGTTGCAGGCCACGGCTCCCAGCAACCCACACATTGATGTTTCTCTCTCTTTCTCTTTCTCCCTCCCTTCCCTCTCTAAAAATAAATAAATAAAATCTTTAAAAAAAAAAGCTATGTCTGCTTAAGTTACATAAATTCACTAACTTATGCCAATTCAGAATTACTAATATGTAATTCAAAAGAGTATTGCAAAAATTGAACATTAACTCTAAATTTATCTATCTCAAGAAAGTGTTCTTCAAATTTTTCTTGTAGATTTTAAGGGCAATTTATATAATGCTTTTGATTACAATTAAATCTGCATATTGGTTTAGGTTAGAAAAATGTATAAAACCATTGCTTTACTTGCCATATGAAAAGTATACTTTTTTAAAGATTTTATTTATTTATTTTTAGAGAAGGGAAGGAAAGGAGAATGTGAGGGAAACACTGATGTGTGGCTGCCTCTCGAGCACCTCCTACTGGGGACCTGGCCCGCAGCCCAGGCATGTGCCCTGACTGGGAATCAAACTAGCAACCCTTTGGTTTGCAGGCTGGCACTCGAACCACTGAGCCATACTAGCCAGGGCTGAAAAGTATAAATTTTGATATAAATTCTGTATTTGTCTAGCTAGGTAATAAATAAGCATTTCCTTTTTTGGAGGTTCAAATTTAACTTGTTTATATGCAGTGCGATATCTGCAAGAAACATAAATCACACTGCTATTTTTTGTCTTTTTTATTTGGCAAGCATTCTTTTTGTTTAAGGAAAATTGTGAATTAGAATTAACTCTACAATGAATCTTTGTAAAACTCTTTCACTACTCAACCAAAGATTATTGACAAAGAAGCTGTGATCATTGAATTCATGTCTGCATTTTTTTTTCCCAGCAATTCTATACACTGGTGGTAATTCATGGCATTTATACGTATGGACTGAACAAATCTAACAATACTGATGACAGTCTACATAGACTATACTTCAGCAAACTGAATGAAAATTAATATCACATAGTAAAAGAAAGCACTAAAGGATATAGTAGTTTTTTTGTTTTAGAAGTCTATTAACAGTCTGTCATAACGAAGCTTTCTGTGTTCATATCTGGCTGAAATACATCTTTGACAGATGTGACAGACTTGAAAGTACCTATGCCATTGGTTATTTTAGACTTGTGAATTGACAGTGTCTCTTCATAAATTTGGAAGTCTTTTGAGAAAAAAAATCCCCCAAGATGCTAATTAGGCAGTGTCTTATTTTACATGACTCATCTAAAGCTAAAGAAAACTGGTTGTGGTTTTTCAAATTTAGAATTTATTTACCTCCATTATTAACAAGGTCTTGTATTCTATGGGCAATTGTTTGGTTGCTTAATTAAAAATTGTTCACTGTTTGTATACCTTTTAAATCTTTTCCTCATAATTTTCTAACCAAATTTCTATAACTAAATTTCTTTTACCACCTCCTTTCTAAAAATGGTAGGTTTGTTGTTGTTGTTCAAGAATCCAACATATTTTATAGATGGCCAAAGTTACAAGCTCAGATTTTATTAAAGATCATTAAAATATGTTTTTGAGGGCCACTTAATTCTGATTTCAGGTGACTAATTTCACTGATCCCTTTCTGACTAATTAAAGGAAATTAAGCATCAAATTCACTATGTCTTTGCTGAAGGTGTCTGCTTTACCTTTGTTTTTTTGATGCAATAAAACAACATTTTCATTTTGGTCTGCCACAGCAAATTATAATTGCCATTAATCCTGACATTTTTTTCTTCTAATCTCTTTTATCTTTTATTGGTCTGATTATAGTACCAGCTTTTGTATCTTTACTTGATTTTATCAGTACTAAGACTTTGTTTTAAATTTTAAAATTCACCATATTTATTTTATACACTAGAAAACTAATTTGGTCAAATATTTCATTAAAACAAGTATTTCAATTTAACTACCAATTATGATTTATGTAATTATCACTGTCTTCTGTACTGTCTGAATAAAATTTCAAATGAACACCTGATAATGTTACATCAATGTAGAAAAATATCATTTAAACTGAGTCATCTTGTTAACACCAAGCAGATCGCGATGTGTTTGTGTGCAGAGTCACACACTGCAATACACCAGTATCATCTTAAGTTATATAATATTTAAAGTGAAATGTGGTCCTCCCAAAGCAATACATTTGTGTTTAATGGAAAAACATCTTACACATTTCAATTTTTAAAAACAAATAAAATCAATTAAAATTTTGTACTCAGTTCAGCAGCTGCACATGCCACATTTTAAGTACCCTTTTGTGGCCAGAGGTTCTTGTTTTGGATGGGTGGATCAGGGGTTGGTTGCATTTAAATCAAGGGACCTCATGTCAACACCTGGATGGGTTCCCACTTTTCTTACTCTGCAGCTGCTTCCCCCTTGTCCAGTTTGATAGCACCCGGGAATTCTAGGAGTATAGCAGAGGAAGTCTTGAATCATTAGTGGTCTCCGAAGGATCTTATGAGCATGCCTGAAGGGTTGGACCACTTCTTACCATGCTAGGCCATGAGGACAAGTCTTAGGGCAGGAGTTCCAACCCCAGGGACAGCCCATGGATTGTGAGATGGGGACAGGACCAACACAAGGTCAGTAGGTCAACTGCAGCTCCTCTTCTGCTTCCCGTGGGTCACTACTGACCAATGACCTCTGGAGCAATCTGACCTAGACTCAGTTGGATGGGAATTCTGTCAGCAGGGTTAATCTTTCCATGGCCCTGGAAGAAACTGGTTTCCTTTTTACACCATTACTGAGGGTGTTAGGGGAAAGCTACCCCTTGGCTAAACTGACTACAAATGTTAGCAGAACTCCATCTCTGTGAATAATCGCAGGATGAAATTTTTTTATCCAATTTGTGTCTGGGTGGGAGTCTTCTCTCATTTATTGTTTGGTAGTCAATGGGTATATTAGGGGCTATTCAGGGGACAAAAATCACACAGAAATTTGAACAGGGAGAGTTTAAGGAATTATTAATTAATAGCAGAGAATTAACTACTATGGCTTAATGGGAGTAGCTATGAAATTGGAAGAGAGAATGGTAAAGAATACAGGTATTGTGGCTACTAGGGGTAGCTACTACTTCTAGGGCCAAGAACAAGACCACGTTTGTAGGTGCTGCCTCTCAGCCACCCCACAAGACCTCGGAGAGTCAGTCCCTGAGACAGGGCATGGCTCTGTGGCCACTGTGCCAGTGCAGTTGGGCAGGCGCTGCGCACAGGCCAGGAGGATACTGCCCACAAAGAACCTGCTGGGAATCTCCCCACTGCATGCCTACAAGAACCTGTAGGTGCCTGCAGATGCCACTAGAGAAGAGCTCCCAGGCTTGCCACTGCTGCTCCTCACTGGAAGCAGCCCTCTGGGGGCCTACCGGACTCACTGGAAACCACGTGCAGAGGGTGGCTTCCCGGGCTGGGCCCTGGGGCATTCTGCGTTCTGAAGTCCATGTGGTGTTGGTCACCGGGCACCACAGGAATAAGCTGGCAAGGACATATAGGACAGAGAAGCCCCTTCCTCCCGTAGTACCCCCTCGGCCCCCTGCACCTCACAAAGCTCAGCCCTGTGTCAGGTGGCAAAGCAGAGAGAGTCCCAGGTTCAGCTCCAGGGTCATGAGGGAAGGCAGATAGGGGCGCATTGGCACCCAGAGGCAATACCGCCATGACCACAGCCAGTGCAGTCTTGAACTTGAAAACTCACATCTCTTTTCAGCTCTGGGACATTTCTTAATGCTGTTCATTTGATACTTTCTTTCTTTTCTTTTTTTCCACGTTTCTGTGGTTTTTAGAAATTTTATTAGTCATATGCCAGGCTTCCTAGGTTAGTCCTCTTTTATCTTTTCCTCATTTTTCATCTCCTTGCCCTTTTGCTTTGGGTTCTGGGAGATTTCTGTAGCTTTATCTTCTAACCCTTTGATTGAAGGTTTTCTTTGATAACCATGTTTTTACATTCCATTAGTTCTTTTCTTGTTTCCATATTATATGTTTTTCTAAACATTCTTCATCCTGTTCTTTTCTAGTTGCATGCTCTTAGTTACGTTCATCTTCTCAAAATGTGTCAGAATCTTTTGTTTCCTGATGACTGATTCCTCTTTCTAGTAATGTTAGTTTATACATTTTGAAAAGTTGTTTTTCCTCTTATTTTAATGGATCAGATTATCTGAGTCTAGCTCATAGCCCTGACATACACTAGCTGTGCTTACGGTACATGTATGTTTGGATGTATGTACATGTGACCTTTAACATCTTTATCTCTCCATCTCTAAGGGGGAATGTCAGTCCCTGTGTCAGAAGTGTTATGACAGGTGAGACAACGCATAAAAAGCACTTCGCACAGTGGCTTAGTTGTGAATACACTGCATCATTTTTGACCGGTTATAATCCATTTAATGGCTATTTTAAAAGCATGTTTAATCTGTGAAATGCTCTTTTTTTGTTTCTTTACTACAACTGTGGTTGCCGCTGCTGTTGTTACCACACCACTGTGAGCGTCTTCAAACACGCAGACCGTGGTTAGCGGAGACTGAAGACAACAGCAATTGAGATTTGAAGACACATAAAGTTCCCTTTCTTTGGAATGTTTCTTTCAGCTTTTTAAACTTTAAAATGTGTAAGCCTATACAAATGGGAGAAGAACATTTAGTGAATCTCCCATGCTTTTCGCCTAGATTTATCAACTCTTATTCACATACATTTTTCCCTTGCTGAACCACTCAAACATAAGTTGCAAATACCATGAAATTTGCCACTAAATAAATACTTGAGTCATTTCCTAAGAATAAGGACAGTTTCCTCATAACCAGAATATTGTACCATCATAGAGAGAATATTGTACCATCATAAAGAGAGACAGACAGGAGCAGTGAACCAAGAAATCCAGGATCACGAGTGTGTCGTGTGCTGCGATGTGTGCTGTGAGGAAAGTGGGGTTGGGGGCTGCTTTAAACTAAGTGGTCAGGGAGGGCTTCTTGAGGAGGAGGTGCCACTTCAGCTGCAATCTGAAGTTTGAGGATAGCTGGGCCCCTGAAGAGTACCGATGACAGCCCCAGGCGCGTGTGCAGGAGCCCATGGGTCTTCACACTCCCGGCATGTGGAACGTCCATGCAGCTTCTGTTCAGACATTCTCTTTCCCCTGTTTGCTGCAAATCTTCCAAGACAGAGGTGATGCATCTGTCACTGTCCCTCCGAAGCTGAGCGTGTTTTGCGAATAAATGATTAAATCCCCAGAGGACTATTAATAAGCGTTGACTCCCTTATCCTGCCTTTCTTTATGAAGAGTTTGTTCTCTAGGGTCCACCTGTCCCTCATTCTCTCAAATAAAAGTGATTAACAGCTTTCAGTTTCACTAGTAAATGATTTTCTTAGCTGTGGACGAAGAGTGGGGGAAATGATCAATAACCTGAGGAACTAAATTATAGATGGAATTTGATGAATAATTGAAAACTACTCTAAAGATTTAAACTACCCTAGAGCTTTAGACATTAAAAAAAGAATATGAGAAAATATTGGGAAACAGTGCATTTTATGTTATAATTTAGTGCATGCCCAGTTACTAAGTGAATGTATGCGTTAAATGCTATGGGTTTAGGGAGTGGCACGAGCTCTGTGGACTTGGAAAACTTACTGGGAAACCATAGGTTTGGCCAAGGAAGCAGTGGTCGTAGTGGGCAGGGTGGCGGGGTGGCAGGCTAGGAGCCCAGCTCACAGCAGCAGGAAAGACCAGTGACTGTCAACATTAATAAATGTCTTATTCAGCTTGGGCTCCTGTAACAGAACAGCACAGACTGCGTGGCTCAGATAACAAACACTGATTTCTCGCAGTTGTGGAGGCTGGGAAGTCCAGGATCAAGGTGTTGGTTGGTACATTCGGTGTCTCACCGTGTCCTCACGTGGTGGAAAGGGTCCGGGAACTCCCTGGGGTATCTTTTATAAGGGCACCAATCCCATTAGTGAGGGCTTCAACCTCATGACCTAAGCACCTCCCAAGGACCCCAGCTCCAGATACCGTCACCTTGGGAGTTAGGTTTCAACACAGGAATTTAGGGAGCTCTAACGCCCCTGACAGTTACCTCACAGGGAGCTTTGCCTTTGCCCCTGACGGGATCATTTCTCAGACTGCTGAGGAATTCCATGTGGGGTGGGAAACACCCCATTTCTCAGGGCATTCTCACCTGCAGGCAGGTCCAGGGACTCCCCACTGATGCCTCTCCACCCTTTGAGGCCATTGGTGTCTGGACCCTTCACTTAGCAGAGGTCTCCTGCTTGGGTGCTCACATCCACCCTGCTGGCCCATGCTGGGGTCTTTGTTCAGAGCAGTGTGGGGCACTGGCTGGCAGAGGGCCTGTGTCCTGTCCTTCTGCCCTGTTCCTGCTCCACTGGTCGAGAGTGAGCAGCACTTGAGTGGAGAAGGGGAATGCATTTGGGGTGGGAGATGTGATTTGCACAAGAGGGGTTCCCGACAATGGTGGCAGAGATGGCCTCGAGGCTGGCAAAGAGCTGTCAGCACCGCCGGCCTCTGAAGGGAAGTGCAGACGTGTTCGGTGTCTGGAATTTGCCCCCGAATTGACCCAAGTTACCTTCAGATGCAGGAGGGAACCTCCAAAACCTGAACCCAGAGAAATTTTACAAGTACTGATGAAAAACCATGAACATGGTAGAAGAATCATGGCTCTGTTTTAAAGTTAGATTTCTTTCTTTTTATAGAAACAACTTTCTCTTTTCTCATATCAAGGTTGGATGTCTAGGTTATCACCCGAAGCCTGCGTGGATTGGGCCCCTCACATTTTGGAGTATTTTATTGAGACCCTAATATCCAAGGTCGTTGTTTGTTTGTTTGTTTTCATAGCAGAGTAAAAGGACATAGAGTTGGTCCGTTTAATGAATATTTATTTGTTAGGCAGCCTGTCCAGTTCCATTGGAATCCAGGCCTGTGATCAAGATCGGTAAGGCTACATCCCTGCTCTCCTGGGGTTCAAGGCCCACCCATGAGGCAGGCGGCCAAACACCAGGTTTCTGAGTCCCAAGCTGGAGGTTTGTACCAGGAGCAGGAGTGGCCCTGGGCAGCTCCTTGAGGAGGTGATGTGTCAGGTGACCAATGTGTCCACAGATTGTTCCTTTGAAAATCATGAAAGGTCAAAGGTCTGTGAGCTGTGTCAGGTTAGGGGTTTACTTTTACTGTCACCATAATAAATTTTGAGCTGATGCCTGCTAGGGTTGCCTTGTTTATGAAATGGAGTAACTTCCTTGATTACTTCTACCTCATATGATAAATGCTGGTCTTCAGTGGTGTGGGTTCAGGTTCCCCGGGACTTATAAATGCCACTGGAGGGTGTCTGCTTGTGCCGTTGGCTGTGAAGTCTTTTCTTCCAGTAGCTTTTCTTATTTTGATGGAATGTTTAGTCAAAAATGTAGCACCAGCTCCATTCCTTCTGGAAATCTTTACGAGTCTTTAGGCTGGGACAGGTCATTGTGAAACATCTTTGCTAATTATTTTTCTAAGATGCCACCATGTCCTGTCTGGCATGATATAGTTCTTTACAATGTCTTTTGTGTGATCTTTCAAATTTATTCCAATGCTACAATATATTAAAAGATAAGTTGGAAACTTATAATTAAACCATTTAGTTATAAGATTTCAAATATGAAGTTAGAATACCTTTCTGTGAAATATACATGACCATTTTATGAATATGTTTGTAACTAATTATTTCCTGGTCAAATGAGAAATCTTTTTGTAGGAAATGGTAACTGGGTGTATTATTAGATATAAACTTTTTCTAAAAAGCATCTGTTACAGTTTCTGGAGGAAAGCTGGGGTTGCACATCTGCCCCTCACAACTCTCACCAAGGAGCTTGTGCACCACCTTGTGCACGAGGGAAACCCAAGGGTGAAACCTGCCTCAGCGGGACTCAGGTGCCCTGTGAACACTGGCCTCGTGTTCTTTTGTAGTGAATGGGTCTGAACAGTGGCTGCTGGCAGATCTTATAGCTTCAACCCCAAAAGAAAACCAAGTCTTAAGAAAGGAGTCTCTCTGGCCTTGGTCATGCGCCCACTTGTTGTGGACAGAGGCCTGGGTGGGGCCTGATGCTGGGGAGAGGGGAAGAATTCCTACCGGAGGAGGGAGGGGCGTAGGGCACACAAAAGCCCCATCGGCTGTGCCAGCCAGCAGGGCCTGCCGTCCTGGGGGGCCTGTGTTTGGGCAGAGGCAGGGCGAGAGGAGGGGAAGGGAGGGGTGGTAGCACCAGTGGGGTCTGCTGCTCTTCTCCTTCTTCCTCCTGAAAGTGGTCAGGTGAGCCCTGAGGCGATGGGCTCAAGCACAGCTGCCCACACTGGGTGTTATTCAAGCACCCAAACAGCTGGGAAGATGAGCTGGTGATCGGGGCGAGTGGGGCAGAGGGAAGCAGTCAAACATCATCTCCCATAAATAGTGGAAATAGATTTCTTCACAGCTTTAGGAATGATGGGAGGGGATTCACTGGGGGGTAGGGTGCCCAGAATTACTCTTGTGACACGTTCAGGTTCCTGTGGGTGGAAAGATTTTGCAAGTGTGTCATCTGAGTGAAAGGGCATCCCTGGGATTCTGGGTGGGTTAGAGGTTTTCTGGGGAAATGCTCGTCAGCAGGCTTTCTCGGTGCAGAGCATGACCGATGATCTCCTTCCCACCTTGAATTCCCATCGTGCCTGAATGCAGCTAGAGTCTCATGGCCCCTGGAGCACCCTCTTCCTTCAGCTCCCAGGCTACCTTGTTATTTCAGCGGTTTTGGCAAAATATCTGCTAAAGAAGTTTGCCTGTTTAATTCCTCTTTATTATAGGTAAATTAGTTTACTCCATCTGTGTTTTTACTCTTTATTGTGTCATTTTACCACCTTTTAGAAGAAAAAATGTCAGTTCCACTTGAGTTTGGAAACCAACCGTGCTTCATGTTGAACTGGTGAGCCAGAGCCCAGCAGCGCAGACGGAAACGTCACTTCCCAGCTCCTCACACGTTTGTCTGAAGGGAGTGCCGGAACCCAGACCGCTCTCAGTTTGTCCGGTTTGTTTTCCTCAGAGCTCACTGTTCAGCACACAGCCCGGAGGGGATCGCGTGGGTCGTGTTCCCCAGGGCCACGGGGACGCCGTGCGCCCCCAACTGAGAGGGCACCGGGCCTGAGCTGCCTTGCGCTCTCGCCTGTGTATTTGGCCCCACCTGGCTTCACATCTAAGGCCCGTTTCCCCCAGTTCCCCTCACTGAAAAAGCAAGCAAATCTTGCTGAAAAACAATTTCTTTGGCAGTTTGGCTCAACATGTTCATACGTATTATTAAAAATACGGTGACCGAACTGCAGTTGTTCAATGATTAAAAATCCATTTTTTTATTCTATTATTCAGCTATCAGACAAAGGACAGGCTTGAGTCAAATCCAGCCTGTGAACCAGTTGTTCAGATCTGTCTTCTGAGCCCATGAAAACATGTAGCTTTGCAGTGTCATTCAATGAGGGAGCCTTTTTCTGCCGGGCTGTCTGCTGTTTGCTGAAACAGGTGCCGCCCCGTCGGCATGGCGCCTCACCACCTTGTCGCCTGTTTGGGCAGCTTCCCCCTGCATTTTGATTCTGCTGTGGAGCCTGAAGGAGAAGATTTCAAGCCACTTGTTTGCGTGACTGCGCTTCCCATTGTTGATGCCTGGCCATCTAGTTTTAAATATAAAGCACAGGATTTATTTCCTTTCAAAAGTTTGCCCTCTTTTTGGAGTGAGATGTGTCATGCAGGAGGCTTTTCTCATGGGAGACATCGAGTTGTTTGCCCTCTGAAATTACAAGCGAGCATTTTAAAGAAGTGGGCAGTCTGCTCTGCCCAAGTTGGGTTGGCGGCTGCTTGTGGCCGCTGCAGCCCTGGGTTTGCAGGGGCCCTCTTCCTTCCCGCCCGTCCTGTGTGCAGCCTCCTCTTGACCTCTAGCCGACGTTGTTCCCTAAGCCCCGGGAGCCCTGCCTCACTAGTTTCCTCGTTTCTGCCCCGAAAACGCCCCCAGTTGTGTGGTCTAGGAGGAAGGGCCTGACTGGTAGATATTCCTCAGTTCCTGCTCTTCCCCTAGTCCTCTTTCCTTCTGGGCCACAGTTACTCCAGAATACCCAGTTTCCTTGTCACTTTGTCCCTAGGCTGTAGTTCACACTGGTGAGTGTGTCACTCTGTCATCTTGAGTTTTTCCCCAAATTATGGATTCTGATTTAGTTTTCCTTTTCCCCTTGGGTTATATTAAGAGCATTACATTGTATTTGGGGAAACATGATGCAGCCGTAACTATACTGATTGTAACTGCAGTGGTACCTCATACATTTTTCGTTATTCTCGTTCTTGTCTAGCAGGTATGTGCCTTCTTACTGGGGTGCAGTGGTCACTCCTCACAGTTCCCAGGGGTCTCTCTGGGTTGAGGGGAGATGGCTGCCTCTCACGACCCTCCCTGGACTCCCTGGCCTGCCGTAGCCTCTGGGCGCTGGAGTGGCAGCTGTGTGACACATGGCTCTCTCAGTCGGTCTGTGGCTTTAGGCAAAACACTCCCCCTCTTAAGCTTGCCTCTAAAATGGCCATAGTAGTTCATGATGAACAAAGATTTGATTAATGTTGGTAATGGACTTACACGGGCCGAGCACGTACATTTCCATACCTGTTTTAGTAGCAGCTACTGCTACCCTGGCTTTTCTCACTTTTGAAGGCATCATATTTAAGAGGAATGGGATTGTTTCTGCAGAGGGAGAATGGCCTGGAATGCACAGGTGTGTTGTGTTTGGGCAATCTCGAAAAACAAAGCAATTTGGTTCTAGATTGTAGTACGATCTAGAACAGACACCTTCCTCTCAGTTCTCTGTACTGCTGCCTGAAACCATCTCTGCATCATTCCAGACCTCTCTTTGCTCCAACTTCTCCATACAGCTCTAGGAAAATTCTGTCCTTATAAGAAATCGAACATTTTGATTTGAAGATGCAACCAGTGAGAATGAATACATTTGGCAATGTCTTCACAATAGAAACCTTCGTGGCTTGGAATGTGTGTGTTTGGCGGGAGGAGACTCTTCTATACAGTTTTGTGTTTCCTTCTCCTTCCCTCCCTGCCTGTCCTCACCCTCCCCCACCCCCAAATAAATACACGAAACAGAGGTGCCGCGTGGACTCCGGAGCCGCCCTGCACGGCTGGAGCCCTGGCCTGGCTCTGACTTCTGTACAAGCTGCTTCCTACTCCCGTGTCTCGGTTTCCTGATGTGTAAAATGAGGACGAGCACAATTCCTGCCCCAGAGGATTACTAGGAACTTTAAATGAGTTCACACATGGAAAACACCCTACAGTGCCTGGCCCCAGGACAGTGCTAGTAACCATCAAATCCAAATCGTATGAGTCGTACCTATTCCGGAGTAATGGTTCAGAAAGAGGATTGAAGGCTGCATTCTGAAGTGTTACTTTTTCTGTATTTTTACAGGAAAAAATCCTTAGTCACAATTTTGGGTTGAAAGGATCAGCTTTACTTACGGAAAATGTCTAATGCAGCTTCCCATAAGTTTCAGAGAGGGCAGAGTGTTGTTCTATTCTGTATGTAGCAGGAAAAAGAAACTAACCCCCTCAGCACTGTGGGTGCCAAGCACTATAATGCATGCTCAACACCTGAAGCTGAAAGAACCTATGGGTGCGTTCTTACACCCACTTACAGAACAGCAAAGAGGCTGGAGGGTGAGGAAACTTGCTCGAATTAGGAAGTGGCTGGACTCCTCGATTCCTGAGCCTACTAGACCCCCTGCTTATATGGCAGGAATACTCTGCCTCTCTCTGGCTAGAGGATAGCTGAGCAGAGCAGGGGAGAGTTAATCTGGTTTATTATCATCTTAATCACAATTTCTTTTATTGATAGTCTAGTAAATGCGTTTTCTTTCAAGAGCAGTTTTAGCGTTGACAGACATCTGCTTCTAAGTCACTTGGCCACAGATAAGGAGCCAAATTAATGACTTCTTGTTTCCTATGGTTTGATCAAGCTTCCCAGCACAAAAACATCCTTTTGTAGCTGTAAACAACCCAGGTTCTTCACTGGGGCTGACAGTAACTTGCCTGAGTGAGCCAGAGCAGGGAGTCGACTGCCTGGACCTCGAATGTCCAGGTGCTCCCTAACTCCGTTCAGGAGGGAATGCTGGAGGTCTCATCTGATTTGCTTGGCAGGCGTCTCCAGTATTTGAGAGGGTGATTTTCAGCAGCTTCTCTGTCTGGTTCTTAGACCACAGTGGGGGCATAAACTAATGACTACAATAGAGCATGGTAGATATTCCATATTTTAGTTGTTTGGCCTCTGGTGGTTGGAGCTGGAGTTTTGTTGTCCTTCCTGGAAGGAACTATTAGTCACATCTTAATCCTGAGCCACACACGTACTCGCATCTGAGCGCTAAGCAAACTTGACAAGGAAGAGTGAGGCAGTAATCACAGCCTTGACTTCTGAGACAGGATTAGTAAAGGAACTGAATCATGTATTATTATTTAGGTCGCAGAGGCTGGAAAGTCCCCAATAAGTAAATCTTTAAAAATTATATATTATCCCACATTAAGTTGTTTATTATTGATTATTTAGATTCCTAATATTGTTACATATTTAGACAGCAAAGGAAAAAATACCTGCTCTAGGATGTTGCAGTTTTATTTAATGGAAAACATAATTTTTCACTGTTCTCATTCTTCTAGAAGAAAATGTTCCACTGACTAACTGATGCCTCTAAAATGAGCATCATGTTTTTATGACACCGGAATAGCCTTTATTATCTAAGTGAATAGTAGACATTCCTGAATAGTAACTATTTTTGTGTGACAAACATTTTGAACATCAGAAAACTCAGCCAACTTGATTGTTCCCAGGTGAAGTTCAGACCATGAATTATATAGAACCACAGACAGTTGCAGATGGTAGAATTATTCACAATATGCAAATAAGCTACTCTTAAGAAATTTCTGAAGATTTTTCCATGGTTTTGTTTAAATAAAATAGGATGTAAAATTGGAAATATAATTATTTAATTCAAGATGGTAAATACATTATTATACGTTTGACACTTTTTAAAAGAATTGAAACAAGTATAGTCAAGTATGATTTTTAATCTTTATTTTGCATAAAATAAATTGGTAAGTGCATTATTTTTTATGACAGAGGAGCAAATAGAAACATAGTGTCCCTCAATATGTCATATTCTCCTTTGAAGTTCCTGCCTCTAAAATGTGCACTTGGCTTCTAATGATATAAATAGCATCCGTATTACTGACTTATACTTTCAAACAAATTCTAGATTCTATAGCAGGCCCTTGTTATCTACGGATAGTTAGAACCAGAAAAAAAAGCTAAATTATTTAAAGTGAATCCACTTAAATGGGATCAAAACTTTATAATATAATGAAAAAAAGCATTGGGACTTTATCTTACAAAAAACCCACAACAATTATGAAAATGTATTTGTTCTCATTCGTGTTTAAGAGGACGCAGGTGATCGTTTCG
Organism: Tonatia bakeri; assembly: GCA_004024845.1. Lineage (NCBI taxonomy): Eukaryota > Metazoa > Chordata > Mammalia > Chiroptera > Phyllostomidae > Tonatia > Tonatia bakeri. Next base: position 498,707 of record PVIA01000180.1, read on the forward strand.
GCCATGGCTCTCTCAGAGTGAGCGAGCGGTGCAGGAACCGAGTGTTGGTGTTTGCGGGGAGCACATCTTCGGACACAGTCGTGTGACTGTGCACGGTGGAACTTCGTCACACTTGACATTCGTGTTGCATCTTCACAGTGGTCAGTTTTGCAAAAATACTTGACGTCCTACTCATTTTTCCTTGGACCTTTTTGGTTTTTGAGTATTAAACTCCTGTACTGCAATCCCTCCTTTGCCACCAACTTAAATTCTTCTCTTAAACTACTGCTTCCCCATCATACTGCTCACTCCCCATTTGCCATTGTTTCCCCTGCTGCTGCACGCGTTCCCTGACGTCATTTCATTTGACCTCATAAAACTCTGTGATTGGGGAAATGTTTGCAGCTTCGCTCTGCAGTGGATGTACTTGCAAGACTAACAGACCAGGAGTAGGTGCTGATGGTGACCAAAGACAGGATTTTGAGTGGGAATTCAAGTCATAAAATACTTGGTGATTAGGAACTATTTTAGTGTTTGAAGGCAAGCTTCCCTGGAAACCCTCCTACCTGTGTAGGGGTTTGGATAACGACAGCTCGGATAATGAGGACATCCTGGCTTGTGTACCTGAATCCCCTACGCTGTGCTCTGGCAAGGAGAGGACGCAGAGAGCCCCGGGCCAGTCTCAGCTCTGCCAGTGAGGAGCGCTGTGATCGCGGGCTAGGTGCTGCGTTTCTTTTGGTGTAAATTTACTGCCTCAGCCAAACGGGACTAGCGTCCTGTCCCTTCTCATTGCGACATTCTGTGACTGGATGTTTTAAACCTGGCAAGAGCTTCATCACTGTTTTCATAGACTCCTAGAATTTAATAGTCGTCAATCAACTTCTTTTAGTTTTCTGTGTATAAATTTGTAATTTCAATAGCCATATCCATACAATATTATACTTTTGGTAAAGTTGTAGTTTCAGCACTTTTAACAACTTTAAATTCTGCTCTTTTCAATAGTGGTATCTCTCATAAGTATTTTTGTATTTACTGCAATCTTAATAGCTTTCTCTTTTTCACATTTATCTGTTTTTCTTCTTTTTTAAAAAACGTATGTTTATTGATTTTAAAAAGAGAGGAAGGGGGAGAGAAAGAGAGATAAACATTGACGTTAGAAAGAAATATCGATCATTTGCCTTCTCATCCGTGCCCTGACCAGGTATCAAACTGCCGCCTGGGTATAAGCCATGACTGGGAATTGAACCCACAACCTTTTGGTGTATGAGCCAATGCTCCAACCAACTGAGCCACCCAATCAGGGCCACATTTATCAGTTTTAATAGCTTCTTGACAGTCCATTGTGTACATGTGTTTTAATATACTTAAATATATGTTGACCAATGTATCCTGGCTACTGAACAATTTTGTCTAAAAAGCATCTCACATGTAGCACTGTTCTGTGTGCATTTCAGTACTTAAGAGCCTTTTCCTGCAGCTGTAAACAGGAAGAAGCAAACTCAAGCAAAGCATCTGGCTAAATGGAGCAAGGGGAAGAATAAGGAAAATTGGAAGAACATTGTGTTTTGCTGCAGGCAAACAGGGCAAATCCTGGGGAGTCTAGCCTTTAATAACAAAGGAAGCAGAGAAGCGCTCAGAAAACCAGGGCTCTGGATGGCATCTTCAGGTGCCCGGACGCCCCTGCACACCACACCTAGGGTCTGATCACCCGGGAAGCGTGGGGGTGGGGTTCCTGAGGTTGCACTCAGTCTGGTGCAGAGAACAAAGCCAGAGGGGAGGCCGTTTCACGGAGCAGATGTATGCACGGCAGCAAAGCACCCACAGACTGAATTGGCTCATCCTACATTATTAAAAATTGCAGCACTTTTCATTTTAACTCAAGATCTTGGAGATATTCAGTGCATCCTTGGGGAATAATAGTTTGTTCAGCCATTGTAACAGAATCTGTTACCTCTCATCAAGATAAAGGAAGCTTGAAACTAATACAAAATAACATTACGTGTAAACTGTAATTGAAAAAGTTTAAAAATAAAAAAATGTTAAAAAAATAAAGGAAGCATACTTGGCACCGTTTCCTTCCTATTTGTAATATCTACTTTGGTCTGTGCATGTAGTTGCTTCCTCTGCACGTGTGGGTGAGTTGTTGGCAGTGCTTGTTGGACATAACCTGCCGCAACACTGAGATGGTTTGGGCAAGAAAGGGAACCGTGCTTGATGAAATTGGGGTGACTGAGTTGTTTACAGTGGCTAATGGCAAATGTTTCAGGTTAAGTCAGGTTAAAGTAGATTCAATCAAGGCCATTTTAGTGTTGATTTAAATTGCCAACTAGGAAAAACACCTAGAGAATTGTAAAAATTCCATGTCAATTTAAAATTTCATTGTGCTAGGTCATAGGGGAATGGGGCATACTGATGCAGTAGGTGAAGTTCAATATTTTCAGAGGTTAACTGAGGCACGACTAATTTATTCCACTTCATATATGTATGTTTCTCAGCCTTGGAAGTTACAACCTACAATTTTTAAATCTTTTTTTATTCCTCCTAGGTTCTGGCTACACTGAAGACTGGCTGTTTTCTAAACCTAGAGAAGAAGCCCATGAAGTGAAGGTGAATTCTTTTTGTGTTTGCAGTAATAGAATGAAAGGCGATTATTGATGGTTTCAGAGGGGGTTTGCAGCATGTGGTGGAGGCCAGCTGCAACTGCCGCGGACAAAAACCAAGAGCTGGGATATTTTCTCTCACCCAAAAAATAACTGGTACCATTCTGATTCAGTTACGTGATTTTTAAAAAACAAAACAGCATATTCTTCTGAAATAAGCTTTTCCAGGTAGGTATTCCTGGGGATTAAGGTGTGACCCAGCTAAGCAGTTCACTCCTTTTTTTTTAGACCACATCCCTGAGCACGTCTCCCGTGCATGTCTGCGTGATGTCCCCCCCCCCCCCCGGAGAGAGAGAATGAGAGAATCCAGGACATAAGCTATAGAAAGAGAGCTCAAGTGTAGAGACTCATTATAATGATACATATATTTGGTGAAACCCAACAAGGAGCTGCTTTGCTGCTGTCCCCAATCCCAGCTCATTAAAGCCCCGTGGCAGGCCACGGCCCGGAGGTGTACCAGTTACTCCTTTGGCTGGGCTCCGGGGGCTGCTCCTCTCCCCGCCCGGCTGGTCGAAACTGATGGTCCTCGCCAGGTGAGAACTTGTTACCTGGAGGCCCTCAGTCCCCGTTTCCCAGAACTCTCCGCCGAGAGCTCAGGTCTCACAAACGTACTGGTTCTCAAAAGATCATCTTTCTAAAGTCTATTCACAATATTTTGTTCTTTGAGACAATCACAATTCCTGCTCAGCAGTTCTCAAAGTAGCAATTAATTTTCCACTCTTCTTTAAGTGTTCTGCTTAGTGACTGGATTTAGTTAAAAAGAAATCATATTTAAATTCATACTGATACACTTTTTAGTCATGTCGGTCCCCGGGCCAGTAGGCCGAGGATATAAAAAAAACAAAAGGAGAATTTTTGAAACCTTGGACCGTCTGATAAGCAGGTAACTTTGCCTAGAGGAAAATCTCCCTGGATTGGAGATACTTTCATAAAGGCCAGACACCTGTCTGACCAGGATACTGCTTCGGGGGAGCCTGCCCGAGATGGGAAGAAGGTTTTTGAGGCTCGTTTCATCCCAAAGGAATTCTCAATTAATGGCCCAAATGAAGGAAAGTTCCCCCCACACACACATTTAAAAAATTAAGCGAAGATATTCAGCTAGATTATTGCACTTGTCTTTTCCTGTGCGTGTGTTGTGCTTTGGGGAGATTTCTTATTGCTGTCCTTCTCAAGCACAGTTCCTGCCTGGCCCCCTCGCAGCCCTCCTGACCTTGGAGGGCTGTCCCAACTGAGAGTGTTTGTGTGAACGGGACACACCCCCAGGCCTGGTGGTGTGGCAGTCAGCAGGCCCTTCAGGATAGCTGTCTGACTCGGGTGTCGTGTGCTAGGTTTCAAGGGGGAAGATCATTCCATGAGTTGGCTATACCCTTGACTGTTAGGACCTTCTCTTGGTCTTGGAACCCCACCCACCCACTCTGTCATCCTGGAACCCCTAGGGTCTGCCTCTCATGGCCATTCCTTGGGGCAGCAGGAGCATTGACATTAAACATGAGATAAAGCACCATGTGCTGTCTTTGAACATGTCTAAATGCCCCACGACCATCCCTGGAGGTGATACACACTTGAGAATATAAAGGCGTATTGAAGTTTTAACCAAGTTTTTGGGCTCCCGTTTCCTCATGAAGTCTCCCTTGTTCTGGTGGAAAGTGTTTCCTCCCCCCCCTTCTAAATGCAGCGCCACTGTGTCCTGACCTTCTGTCCTCGGGTTGGTTGCTTTCATCAGCAATGTGTGGTGAGGATGTCTCCTCACTTATCACTAGTATCTGAGCTCCACAAGGCAGAGGATTGTTTTGTTTTGTTTGCTACTTCATGCCGAGCAACTAGAACAGTGTCAGGGGCATAGTGTGCTCAATGCACATTTACTTAATGAGGAGATAAATGCATCTCCTGGACCAAACCGAAAGTTCCCCAGGGACAGGTCCAGTCCTTTCGTCCATGGATTTCTGGCCTGGCTGACACGGCAGCTGCTCTCTGCACTGGCCCCTGGCCTGTGGGCTGTGATAGCACACCTCTGTCTCCTCTCTTAGAGGGCTACGGAAATGGCATGTTGTGTTGTCACTGCATGGATGACTGCAGTCTAAGCTGTGCTTATCTGCTACTCAAAACATAGAAGATTCTTTTCAAGATGCTTACAAATGAAATGTAGAAGGGTCGCAACAGCTAGCATTGGTGTCCATACAGGACTTTTCAACTTTCAGTGCTCACCAGCCCCTCCCAGGAAGCCTCTCCGACGGGCTGTGGCTGGGTAGGGTAGGGGCGGGGAGGCAGGAAGGGCGTGTGCTGCTGTCACAGTGAGAAAGTGTGTTGTAAGTCACACGGAGGCGGAATTCCGCCCCGACAGGGGCTGAGGTGGTCCTTTGGTTTCTCTTTCATGCCTGTCCTCAAATCCTGCCTCTGTTTAAATAAATGAGTGAGCACAGAGGGAGCGTCATTGCAGTGTGCGTAATTTGGTATGTAGCAGATATAAAGTCTGGCTGATGGGAGAATCAAATCCAATTCTGATGATCTAATAATATCATTGAGTAGGTGCTCTGAAGGTAAGCTGTGGTCTTTTGGCTTCCCCTCCCAGGTGATCATAAGGAGGAGGGAGGTGACCACAATTTTCCAGAACTTCTATGCTAAGTGAGGGTCCAAGGACTTCAGGGCACAATATTAGTTGTCTTTTTGTCAGCTGGTGAATCATTTTGAGACAGTCATGAGATATTAATTTAATGAGACCATGGACTTGTGCTCCTTTCTCCCTTCTCCCTCTCTCTCTCTCACACACATGCACCTATGCCATTGTGACTGTAGAAATTGTCACGCCTTTGCATGTTGGGTTCCGCGGTGAGGCAGCTGGAGCCTCTCTCTTCCTCACCCCGAGTATTCATGAAGATCTCTGCTGTGCTGCAGAACTGCCACCGACGCATCCTCCCTCCTCTCCTGCACAGGCCCTGAGGCTCACTCCCCAGCCTCGCCCTTCCGCTGCAGCACAGTTCCACTCTCCGTTCTCCTAGGTCAGCCTCTTCCCAGCTTACCAGTCAAAACCCTATTCCCTTGTTGATGGTTGTGAGTTTGTTGTCATTTTACTGTTCATAGTTTTCATCTCCTTTTTCTTAGAACAGGAACAGAATCACAGAAATGGAGATCACATGGAGGGTTATCAGTGGGGAGAGGAAGGGGGAGAATGGGGGAAAAGGTACAGAGAATAAGTGGCATAAGTGGTAGTTACAAAATAGACAGGGGGAGGTTAAGAATAGTATAGGAAATAGAGAAGCCAAAGAACTTATATGTATGACCCATGGACATGAACTAAGGGGGAGGATTGCTGGAGGGAATGAGGGTAGTGGGCGGAGGGGGGCAAAGGGAAAGAAAAAATAGGACAACCGTAATAGCATAATCAATAAAGTATACTTAAAAATTCATATTCCCTGCAATGCCAATTGCAAAGGAAAGAACATCCTGACAGCTTGCCCACCCCTCCTCCAGGGAGACTGCCCTCATTTCAGCCCTGCAGTGTCCCGTGCTTCTCCTCCCTGGGATGTCTAGTGGGGTGAGCCCAGCCGGTAATGCCCAGCATGCTGCCGGAGGTGGGCGCCTCACCTGTGACCACCGTCTCCCTCCTTCCCCCTGCCTTGCCCTTCCCGATCTGGCACTGCACTCTGTCACCCTTCTTATATGCGCGGTGTACTTGTTCGAGCCTAAGTCTTTGGCTGTAGCCTCGGGGCTGACATCTCAGCCTGGCACAAAGGGCCCTTCTGATGCCGGCTTCCAATGCCTGTCCTGTTGTACCACATTCTAGTCGTGCATAATTACTATCAGCTTTCTGAAAATACCAAGCTCGGCCTCAGCCTTAGGCCTTGCACATGCTGCTTCTGCTCTCTGGAGTGACTTCGCCCTTCCTTCTCTGCGGGTTACACCCAGCTGCTCCCTCACAGTGTCATTCAGGGGGCTCCTCAAAGAAGCCATCCAGGTCAGCTGCACCTGTCGGGGAGGAGGCTTTTGGGCCCCTCTGGACAAAACTCATATTTGAGCCCGTCACAGACGGTGTGTTTTAGATGTTTATCTCTAGCCAAATGGACTGCTGTAAAGGCTGGCTTGGATCCCTGGCCTCTGTCACTGCACCTAACACCCAGGGGTTTAGAAACGTCTTGGTCTCTGGTCACTCGTCATGAAACCTGCCACCGTATCCTCAGTGCTTTTCACTTTAGTTTGTTTTTCTAACAATATTTAATGAAGTCCCACCTGATGCAGAGAGGAGGACAGCACGTACATTGAAGTTACCATGCTTTCCTGGGGTGGGGGGGGGAAAGGGCTTTATTCACTGCCTTTGGGGATGGGAGAGGCCTGATTCTACAGATAGAACTTTTTCCTTGGTTTGGGGATATTTCAGCACATAGCCAACAAGAGGAGAGATGGAAATCTCCCAAAGTTTTCACCTCCTATACACAGAAGCATTGCTCTGGGGTGGAGAGTGAACACGTCTTTTTGGGGTCTGTGTCCCCAGGCCAGGAGTGGCAGCTGAGCCGAGGGGGAAGAGGGAGAATTTGAGGAAAAGGACATTGTCTGAGACAGTCACATGGAGACTGTCTCTTAAGTTTAATTTTTTTTAATTTGAAATTTCAAAAATGATCACAATTAAATAGCAGTTATTAAACACCTAGTTGATCAAGGTATTTTATTAACCCTTGTTTTGGAATGTTTCCAAGGTATGTAATCTCTGTCTAGTGGACAGATGGGGTCTGATGACCTGGGAAGAACTCTTGTACAAGTGACCAGGGCTGGTTCTCAGCAAATGCCTCCATTCCCCGGGTCACAGCTATGTGCCAGCAAGAAAGGAGAGCTGGAAAGTCTGTTCCCTGCAGCCACAAGGGCGCTAAGTCCTAGGCGTGTGCCAGCCAGAATGGAGCACCATGTGTGGCCAAAGGCTGTTGTCAGAAAGAGAAGAGCTGGCTCCCCATTCCTTCAAGCCAGAATCCAGCTCTGTGTTCCAAGAGCCAGCTGCTCCTGCCCTCTGAGGTGATGTCTCAGGGCCCAGGATGACCTCCCCTTCTCTGCTGCAGCCTGCCGCTCTGCAGGCTCCTTCCACTTCCCTTGGACAAGAGGGAATCTCTGCAAGGCTCTGTGTACAGTCTCAGAGCGTGTCCTGTCTCATTATCATAGTCAAAGACTGCTCAGTCCTTGGTTATCGGACTGGTATTCACTAAGTGCCTGTGTGTAGCAAGTTAAATAGTCTTTGCTCTCAAGGATTTATATCATGCACACATTGGTGTGTACACACACACTCACACATCTGTTTGAACTTTAAAGACAGACGAATGAATACATGTATGCTTAGCTAACACAGCAAAAGGAGATAGGTGAATAAATCTTTACTCATTAACAAGTCCTTGTGCAACCCAAGCAATGGAGGTTTATCCTTTATTCGCACAGAAAGCTGGAGGAGAGGGAGTGGTTTTCCCTCATTTTTTCTTTTTTTAAATTCCAACCTGGTATATTTATTTATTCATTTAGAGAGGAAGGGGATGGGGACAGGACGAGAGAGAAACATCGATGTGAGAGAGAAACATTGAATGGTTGCCTCGCATATATGCCCCAACCCAGGGGCAAACCTACAGCCTAAGTATGTGCCCTGACCTGGAATCAAACCCACAACCTTTCAGTGTATGGAATGACACTCCAACCAACTGAGCCACAGCAACCAGGAAATTTTTTCCCTTAATTTGGAGGGTAAGAGGAAAATCACTAGTTTTATTCTTAGATGTATTGAGGCCATGGATGGAACATGGTTTGATGGCTAGGAGATGGGCACTCCCTCTGGTGGAGCGTGTAGAAGAACACAGGTGGTGTGCATCTGTGATGTGAGGTGCTGGGGACTGCGTGGGTAGGAATAATGTTCTAGCAAGTGGGAGAGCTGGCTCCTAGCAGTCATGGCGTTCCTGGTTTCATGTGGGGTCATACATGTAACTGGGCTTGTTGATATGATTGCTGCAAAGATATGTGTGGCAGAAAGAAGCATGGCTCCCCAAAGAATCGTGGTTTACATCCTGATCCTTAGAAGCTGTGAATATGTTAGGTTGCGTGGCAATTAGGAATTGCTGGTCAGCTGACCTTGACATGGGATGATTATCCTGGACAATCCACCGGGGACCTGGGACCCAGGTGAGTCCAATGTAATCACAGGGCCCTCTGAAGTGAAGGATCAAGAGAGGAGAGTCTGTGTCTGAGTGAAGCCATGTGCTGAAGTCTCCAAACCTGTGCTGCTTTAAAGACGGAAGAAGGGACCATGAGCCAAAGAATGCAGGCGAACGGTAGAAGCTGGAAAGGGGAAGGAAATGGATTCTCCCCTGGAGCCTTCAGAAGGAACCAGCCCTGCCCACATCTTGATTTTTAGCCCAGTGAGAACCTCTGGGATGCAGATAATAAATTTGTGTTGCTTTTAAGCCACCCAGTGTGTAGTAATTTGTTATAGCAACAATAGGAAATAGTCCAAGATGGAAACCTATCTCTGTTTTAGAAACATGAAGCCCTCTTAGTTTTTTATGGTATATAATATAATGGAAAATTTATGGCATATAAATAACTCAAAGAATAATCTGTCGAAATTAATTCTAAGATATCTCTAAGCTCACTTATTTTACTAGAGCAAGGGCAGAATCTTTTGTTTCTTCACTATTATATTCTCACTGCCTAGTTCAGTGCCTGACTCATTTTTAAATGAATAAATCTCTTTTAACTAAATCCATGAAAAACAAAAGCAACTATCTTTTCAAATAATTTATTTATAGTGTATCACTATTATTAGAAATCTTAAATTCAGACTTGTTATAGACAAAGAATATTACACTTTTCATTGTCATTCAAAGGTGAGAGGTTTGATTAGAGATTTTTTTTGAAGTTGTTGGGTTTAAGTAAGAGTCATTATTGCTTGCTTGCATTCTAGGAACGTCTTTGTACCTACTCACAGTTGCAGTGTTAACTTGCCCTGTGTCCGTTCAATAAAACTTCCATAATATGTAGTAAGTTGTAACCTTAAATCAGTGACCAAAAATTGCTCATTATTTGTGAGACTCAGTTTGGGAATCCTGATATTATTTACTAATATTAATAACATTATTAGTGATCTTTGCATGGCATCTTTTAGAATTAAGAGTATTTCTAGTGTTGATTTATTATTTCTTCACTCAATCTCTGGAAAAATCTTTGCTAGGGTCTTACTAAGTGTCAGACACTGGGGAAACAAAGGCAGGTCAGAAAGAGCACTTCCCAGAGAAATCTAGTCTAGATGGGCAGAGAGACGAGTGGGTAGATAATGAGAGCATGCAGTAGCCAGTGTTACAATAAACTGTGGTGCCAAGAAGAGGAAACTTCCAACTCTGCGGGGAGAACACAGCTGAGACGAAGACCCTTAAACCAGGTGCCGAGGGACCAGAAGCAGTTTGGCAAGTGGAAGAAGGAGTCATGTATTATTCATTGCCTACTGACCCTCGGGCACTGTGCTGGGCACTTCCATGGGTAACTCTGTTGTTTAATTTTTACCCTGAGGAAAATGGCGTTCTAATTAAGTAACTTGCAAAACCACTTAGAGTGGAATTTATATTGTCTTAGAAGTCATGGGTTTTAAAGTAGAGGTGGGCGAACTTTTAATGGAAAGAATGAGAGTAAGTATTTTAGGCTTGGTGGACCACATGGTCTCTGTCACGATGATTCGACTCTGCCATTGCCGGGTGAAAATAGCCATAGATAGTGGGGAAACCAATGAGCAGGGCTGTATTCCAATAAAGTTTACCGATAAAAATAGGCAGTGCGCTGGATCTGGCCCGTGGGCTGCAGTTTGCTGACTCCTGTTCTAGAATGGCAATTACGGCTACCATTTTGTTTTGGAATATTGCTGGAGAGGGAACTTGTTTGCTTCTCAAGTGGCCAGTGACAGCTTCACAATGGGTTATAGATTCTCACCAAGAAATAATAGCAGACGAGATTAATAGTGGAAGTTCAGACTGACCCAATTTTCGAACATTTCACATCGTTGTGATTAATATTTAACAGACCTCTGGAAATCCAAATAGAGTACATCTTTAGGTCATTATAGATGAGTCCAAAGAGAAAACCACAGCAATTCGGTCTTGGCAGAGGATTTGACATTTTGAGGGTAGTGTTGGTGCTTTAACTCTTAAGATTTAAAAAAAAAGAAAAAAAGGAAAAAGAAATAGGGAAGATTTGTCTGGAATCATTGGGAAAAAATAAGGTAAAGATCTGAACTGTTGACCTGGGAGAAGCCTCGGGCGCAAAGCCTTGAAGCTGCCGTCTTCTGGAAAAAAGCAGAAACATCTGGTTAGTGTAACACTGAGGGGCTGTGTGAAAGGAAGTCCTAAGTCCCGATTAAAAAGCAGAACACATCTTGACATTTTAAACAGCAAGCCAGAAAAATCTGTCTGCAATAGCTGATACTGTGGGAAAAGTCACTAAATTTAAAGACTGGAGTCAGGAATCCTGTAGAGCAGTGATTTTCAACCTTTTTCATCTCATGGCACACATAAGCTAATTAGTAAAATTCTGCAATCCCCCAAAATATATTTTTTGCCCATCCGACAAAATAAATAGGTATAATATTGATTCATTCACACCAGACAGTTATTGTTGTGTTGGCTGCTGTCGTTTTTTAATTTGACAACCTAAGGGAAAAGAGGTCAGTGCCCCTGACTGTATAGTACCAGTTGAAAATCACTGCTGTGCAGCAAAATGGTGAATTTTTTTGAGAAGAGATCTTTCCAAGAGTAGATATCCTAAGACATAGAGAGTGGTAGGAAAACACTGGAAAACCATTAAGGGATTCCAGAAATGTTACCGAGAGGAAACATTGGGAAGCTGATGATGGGCATTGGATAAGTATGGCTATTTTGGAGAACTAACTTCAATTGAGTAAAACTTTTGAAAAACCAAAAGCAGACTAAATTCATGAGATTGTTTCAAGTTTGAATGGTTCAAACTTCTCTGAAACATTTTTCCACCAATGGAAATACATTAAAAGTGATGTCTGTGGCTGCGATCACTGGAGGTGCCTGTGCTTGGCGCCCCAGAGGGTTTTAATCTGGTTCCCCAACAGGCTCTGTGCTGTTGCCCTCAGGATTGAATTGGAGGGTGGGGTGGGGAGGAAGAGATGGAAAATGTGGAATTTAGCAGGCTATAGTTATTCTAGTCAAAACAATTTAAACTCTTTCTTTTGATTTGGATCCTGAGCATGAACCTTGTCTTGCACGAGGCAGATGTAATTTTGGGACATGCGCAGTCTCATTATGTGGAAGCTGAGCCTTGAGGGCTCCCTGCTACTGTACCTGACTCTGACTGACAGGCTACAAACGTGATCCCATCGTGAATTTGTGCGTTGTTGTTCTGGCCTCTTCATAAAACTCAGAAAGAGCTTCCTCAACATAGACATCATAGGGCAGCTGAAGAAAATAATCTGTAAAGCAGATAAATGCTTTGATGTAGATTATGTCGAACAAAATGGTGTTTACATAAAAGGCTTTAACATGTAAACCAATTAAAGAGTCTTATAATTTGACTTCTCTTTCCCATTGGACAAAGCTATTTTATATTGTAAATTTGGAAAAGAATATTCACATTCTGCAATCTTGCTGACTTTTTTCCCCCTTTTTAGTAAAGGTTAAATAAAAGAATCTTCAAAGCATTGTTGATGGATTGTAGGAAGCTTTGAAGTTTTTATTAGCTTCACTGGAAATCTTTGTTTCCTGGAAAGCTCACTAGTAAAGCAGATAGTTTCTTACAGAAATCCTTTTCTTAGCTGGGTGTAGTAAATAACTTAGTGGAGTTGCTATTACAAGATAAAATTAGTATCTCAGCTGGTCCTGACTCACCTATTTCCATTTGGGTCCAATTAACCTTTACTTTCCTTTAATTCGGCCAACTCTCTGATAGCAATGTCATACACACTTTCCAGTAACTCAGACCCTAGCTCCGAAATATGGAGCTAACTCTCTCCTTCTCAGCACTGTCATCTCAGTCAATGGCACCATCACGCACCCAGGTGTCTGGCCAGTCAGACCATTTCTCATCTCCTCCACTGTCACCACCCTGGCTAAGCCTCACTGTCTCTGTTTTGATGACTGTGGTGGCCTCCTATCCACCTCTCTGCTTTTTCTTGTCCACTTCTATATCTACTACCCCCAAAGTCTGTTTTCCTAGGATCAGGTAGAGTGATTCTTTAAAACTAAATCAAGATCATGTCAGTCCCTTGCCCACACCCAACAGTGGCCTCTGGTGACTCAGATAGAACCCAAAGTCCGTCTTTGGTGCAGGGCCGATGCGATCTGTGCTCAGCTACCTCTAATCTGCATCTCCAGGCACTCTTCCCTTCCCTTGCTCCAGCTGCACTCGCCACCTTGCTAGTCCCTAGGACTCAGCAGTCACACTTCCGTCTAGAGAATCTGCACTAGTTCTTTCCTCCTCCTGCTGCACACTCTCCCTCTGGGTACTCACCAGCTCTCTCCCCAAGGCTCCCGGGATGTGCTCAGATACTAACTTTTCAGAGACACCTGACTTCTTTATCGAACATAGAAGCTCTACACTGCCCCCCATTCCCTTACCCTGCTTTTCCTTCCCAGCTCTTATAGTTGACATTCAGGCTGTTATTGATTGATGAGTTTCTTTGTCTATTCATTTATTTACAATTTGTCTGTCACTCCCAAGAGAATGTGAGCTTCATAATGATGGGGACTTTGGTTTGTCATTGTATCTTTTCTGCCTAGCTCACACGAACAGTCAGGATGTACCTGCTCAGTTTTGAATGAAGAAAAGAACCAGAACCATTCACATCGTTTTGGGACTGCCTGTGGAGACCACATCACAGTGCAGTCATGTTTTTCAAAGTCTCCTATCCTACTAAAGGGTTGCCATTCAACAGTCAAGGTTTAGCTTAGATTTAGTTCCCTGAAGATTTCAGCAGTAACCCAGGTTTCCCTTCAGTGAGTTCAGTGTAAGAATCACAGTACCAGAGCTTCTTGGCTAATTAATGGTTTTATAGCAGTGATCTGTGTAGACAGACAGAGCCATTGGAATCTTACTTGCCTTCTTTCCTTAGTGACTAGCAGGCACATTTTTAGCACCAGGAGGAAGAGCCGCATACTCAAGTCTATTTTTAATGTAGGAGAATTCCAATAATTATGTAAACACTCAGGGGTTACTTTAATAAATTTTATATGACTAAAGAAGCTTTTTCTCCTATAAATGATCAACCAACTAGTAATTTTCCTATAAATACTGCCTGAGAAGTTGGAGGTAGTAGTTAATAGAGGAGGTTGGCTAAATGGTTTGTTGAACCTTGTAGAAGGTAAAATAGCCACATTCCATGAGATAGTTGTGTTGACTTAATTGCTCTGACTTGCTTTTAAAAAGTCAGGTATATTAATATATAAATTACATACAGTGGAGTTCATTCTTTTTAAAAGTGTACAGCTGTGAGTTTTGATAAGCATATGCACTTATACAATCTAAGTGTAACCACCATCATCAAAATATACATTTTCATCATCCTGAAATGTTCCTTGTGCCCCTTTGTAATCAGTTCCTCTACTTAACCCCTGGCAACCACTGATCCATTTTTTTATCCTCATAGTTTTGCCTTTTCCAAAGTGTCATATGAATGGAATCAAGTTGTATATAGCATTTGGACTCTCACTTAGATTAATGCACTTGAGATTCACCCATGTTGCATGTTATCAGTAGTTTGTTCTTTTTCATTGCTGAGTAGTATTTCATTGTGTGAATATAGAGTTTGCTTATTCATTCACCAATTGATGAATATTTGAGTTATTTTTAGTTTATGGCTATTAAAAATAAAACTCATAACAAGTCTTTATGGGAACATACATTTTAATTTTTTCTTGGATAAATACCTAGGAGTGGGGTTGCTGAGGCATATGGTAAGCGTATGTTTAACTTTACTAAAAAAGTGGCCAAACTTATTCCCAATGTGGCTGTAGTATTTTCCATCCCCGTCAGTGAGGTCTGAGGATTCTGTGAGCTGCTTTTTAACGCCCCAGTGCTAATGCCCAGAGTGCTTTTCCTTCTTGACGTGAAACCTCAGGATTTCTCTCTTCCATTTCTCTCCTCAATTTTGTGTTCCAATCTCTTATACCTGGACCTTTAAATTATTTTTATTTAAAAGTCCTTCAACCCTCCACTGTCGCCTGAGTTTCTGTGTTTTGTCTCTGCACATAATGCTAAGTTCACATCTGTTTGACTTGGTTGTAGTGAGCTAGATTAAACTGAGGTCGAGGGGCATGGCAGCCCTGCGTGGGACTGTGTGCAAGTGAAGGAGGCTCGGGGGCAACTGTACAAGGTGGCTACCCCTACTCCAGCTCTAGGGGGAGATTGCTAATATTTCTCCCCAGCTGTGGGGACTTTCACAGTGGTGAAGATTCATTCCAACCTAGGCAGAGAAGTCAGAAAAAGCCTGTGGTTATTAAAAGATGTATAGATTTATTGAAAGATATGTAGATTTATCTTGAAGATACTATGAAGTGTGTAGAATCTTGTAAACAGATTTTTTTCTCTCTGTTAAAGCTTTTACACATTTTTAAATTAGTGGTACATGTAACATAGTGTTTAAAAGTGGGAGCTCTGGAGCCAAATGCTGCTACTAACCACCCGGGTGACCTTGGGCAATGTCTCTATGCCCCAGTTTCCTCATCTGTAGAATGGGGACAATAAGAGTAGTTAGTAGTGGCGATTAAGTGGTTAATTTGTATATAGTGCTTAAAACAGTGACTGGCAAAATTTAAATGATACACGAGCATTAGTTGCTGTTGCTATTGTTCTTAACTAAACTTTATGCCCAATAAAACCTGTTTTTCATGTATATGTCTCATTTTCACAGCTCCTAAGTACTAGCTACCTGTTCAGAGAATGGCTGAAATTCAGGTAACAGTGGGAACCAGAATGTTATGGCATTACCTAGAATAATATCCAGTCTCAGGTTATCCTCAGGTTCGTGTTAATACTCGTATAGGTTGACTCGACGCACACTTTTAAGTGACACCAGATCTTGGGTCTGGCTGGGTTCTTTCTCTCAGTCTTGGAAGCTCAGGACGCAGCTGTGGTTTCCAAGGGGCACTGTCCCCCTGCCTCAGTCCCTGCTTCCCCTACTTGAGGGGTTGAGTCTGATCACTCTGTCAGGGTTAGATGTTTGTACACTAGATTTTTAATCTTCATCTCTCTCTCTCTTCCTAGTGGCTTTTTTGGTTGTAGTTGTTGCTACCTCCATACAAAAATGGTTATCTTTCAGCCTAGCTTAGCAACTTTTCTTCTGACATTTCTTTGCAGCAGTGACCACGTGTCCAGGGAGCAGGTTTGGCCTGACTTTCCCATTTGGCTGCTGGGATACATGCAAGTGCAGTCAGGTTGCCTCTGTTTGGGCACTGCCTCAGGGCGCAGCCAGCGAGCAGGCCCCTCTGTGCCCCTCAGGGATGGAGGAGGGCTGGCCCCTGTGTGCACAGGCTTTGACACAGCGCTACACAGTGGTTCGTGCACTTCAGAGTTATCACAGGGGTGAAGGATTTCATTGTTGTTCTAAGCATGTCTGCAGGCTAGCTCAGGGCTCACAAATGCACTGCTATTTTAAAAGCTTCTAAGAGCTGAGACTTATAAAATGCAAAGTTGTGAGATGCACTGCTAAATTCATAGTAGCCTTTCTGTTTATCTTACTAAATATGCAAATACTAGAATGGGGCGTGGTAATGAACTTTATAACATAACAAAGGAACTCCTTATATTTGAAGCTCTTGAGGCCCACCTGTGTAACAGGCACTCAGAGACATTACTTAGAGATGAGAGAAAGGAGGCGAGAGTGGCCAGGAGGCAGGCTTCACCTCCCTACCCATCACCTCCTTACCCGTCAGGAGGTTGATAGGTGGAGCGTGCAGGGCAGTGAACCCAAGCCTTAGTGCATGCTGTTAGTAAGTACAACTGGCACATCAGTAAGTTTTTTATTCGGTGTTCATTATTCAGTTAGGAAACAGAGCAAGGCCTAGAATAATAATCTTATTTTTGTGAAAACATGTGCATGTGAAGCCAGTAATGAGCAGCAGAAAATATTTGTCTCCATCAAGTGCTGAACTGGATGGCTTGACGGTGTCGAGGAGGCCAAAGAGGCAGCAGAACATGATGGTTGCTCCGCGCCTACTGCCCTCCACCAGGAGGCCCTCCTGCCCCTGGCAGAGGAAATGGAGCGCTCTCTTCTGTGAAGGGTCTCCGTTCTCTTTGTGTTGTGCACCCATGCATTTAGAGTGCCTCCTGAGTTGCCTGTAAAAATATACTCATGTGGTGATTTCAGATTTGTTCATGTTTAAGCCCAATTGCAGGAAGCCTTGGTGCTCCTTGAGACACTGTGAAATGTCCAAGTGTTGTATTCTTTTCTCCTGTCTTGCAGCTTAGGACTTTATGGGTTTTGGTATTATATATATGAATATATACGAGGCCTGTCCAGAAGGTATCCAGCCATGTGCTGTGAAAAATATAGACATTTATGGAAGAAGAACAAGAAACATTGTACACAGGACAATGATGCCTCAGTCCCCTTCAAAGTAGAAATCTTGGGACCTCACACAGTTCTCCCAATTGCCATACACTGCCCCGTTGTATTTTCCTGAATCTCATCGATGGTTGGAAATCTCTTCCCATTCAAAAGTGATTTTAGTTTTGGGAAAAGCCAAAAGTCACAGGGCACCAAATCTGGACTGCAGGGGGCTGAGTCACCTGGGTGATTTGATGCTTCACCAAAAAACTCTGCACGAGACGTGATACATGAGCAGGCACATTGTCATGATGAAGCTGCCAATCACCAGTTGTCCATAGCTGCAACCTTCTGAATCATCTGAATAGTTTTCTTGGAGAAATGTCCAACTTAATGGGGAATTTGATGCAGATTCATTGTTTTACTCACTCAGTCATTTTGAATATGACGGCCACACAGCACACAGGTTCACTCAACAGTGTCTACCACTCCCACTGACTAGTAGGGCAAAGTCATCATTGTTCACACAAGTGCATTCAACTCCACTCTCCTTGGCTGCCAGATTGCATCAATGTCACGCAAACCATTCTCATAATATTAACAATGGCTAGACTTTTTCCGGACAGACCTCATATATGTATATATGTATGTATATGTGTATGTGTATGTAGACACGGCCCCTTTACGCACAGTTTTGCTTTCTGTGGTATCAGTTACCTGCATTCAACCACAGTGTGAAAATAGTAAGTGGAAAATTCCAGAAATCAACAGTTTAAAAGTTTTACATTGTGCACTGCCGTTCTTAGTGGTGTGGAAATCTCACGCCATCCCCCCTGGTCCCACCCAGGATACGAATCAGACTATTATCCAGCATCTCCACGCTGTGTACACTTCTCTCCCTAATGGGCCATCAGTAGCCATCTCGGTTGTCAGATCGACTGCCCCCGTATCGCAGTGCTTGCATTCCAGTAACCCTTACTTTACTTAACGCAGTGGCCCCAAAGTGCAAGAATAGTTTCAATTTATCATGTACAGGAAAAACATAGTCTGTCTAGGGTTTGGTACTATCTGTGGTCTCAGACATCCACCAGGGGGTCTTACAAGCGAACCCACCACATATGAGAAAGGACAACTCTGTGTGTGTGTGTATACATATATATGTATATGTTTTGTATATATGTACCTGTATACACATCTATCTATGTTCCTATCTGTATGTCTATCTATCTGTCTATCTATGTATATACTTAATTACTAAGTATAAAGTTGTCTGTTTCTGTATTTCTTAGTCAGTTTGGGCTGCTATAACAAAATATCACAGACTAGGTGGCTTAAACAACACACATTTATTTCTTACAGTACTAGAAATAGGGAATTCCAAGATCAAAGTGTTGGCAGATGAAGTTACATTGAGGGCCCACTTCATGGTTTTCGGGCAGCTGCCTTCTTGCTGTGTTCTCACGGGGTGGAGGGCAGAAAGAAGAGGCAAGCTTTCTGCATCTCTTCTTATAAGAGTGCTAGTCCCCTCATGAGAACTCCACCTCCTGACCTAATTATCTCCCACAGGCCCCACCTCCTAATGACATCGCACTGGGGGTTAGGATTTCAACAAATGAGTTCTGGGGGAATACAAACATTCAGTCCATGACACTGTATTTGGATGCTAAAAGTAATATAAAATCATATTCATAAGTACATAGATCTATCAAACAGCAAACTGAGTTTTTCTTCAATGTTTGCTTGCTACTCATTTATTCATTTTGTGGTTGCTATTAGGCAAGTAGTAGGAGACACCACAAATTTTGAAAAAAAAAATGAGAAAACTTAAAGCTGAGAATTTTGCTCATTAACTTGGTTTTTCCACCTGTACTTTTGGATAATACCCACATCCTTTTAACTTTGAAATGGAAGACCTCCCAAGATTTTACAGGAGCTTATTTGAAAACATATAAGAACCTGACACTGCCTTTGAAGAAACTATGCTGTCATGCAAAATATAGGAAACTCACCCAAGAGCGGCATAGAGCCCAGAAAGTGAGAATCGTGTGCCATTGGGAAGGTATCCCCAAGGACAGAGGAGTGGTAATGTGTCTGGATCTCACCAGGGAGGATTTGGGGGCTTATTTTAGTGCCCTCTCCTTCACGTGTCCCCATGTCAGTTGCTATTCCGATTGTGGGCATCTTCCTGCAGCTGGCGATGTGCTGATAGCCAGAAGCCCTCACGGGCGGGCGAGGGAAAGCCTTGGCCCTGGGCCCACTGGCACCCCTGTTAGTCTCTGAGCATCTGTTCGTTGAGTGCTGGATTCATGCTTATGAAATAATAAAAACATGCAACACAAGGTAAGAGTCTGGCTCATACAAACCCAGTCATTTTAGAGAAAAAACAAATACATATGAAATAGAGATAACTCTCGATTAAGACAAGTAGAGTATAAAAAAATATTGTTATAGTCAAATTGTACCTGACATGCATATTAGTATACTCTTACTTAGTGAAGACTATCAACATTCATTTAGTAAAAAATCTAGTACTTAGGAAAATATTCACTGTTCTGTGGATATTATCCTAATGTATAAAAATAGTACAATCATAATGGTTCAGGGACACAAAATCTCCCATAAATTTCTTGACAAATAAAGTGTCCTGGTGTTAATACTCTTAATATGTTATATTATTTGTTTTATTTCAAGCTTTTGTAATCACCCCCCAATATTACAGTGAAGCCTAGGCAGTTTCGTGTGTTGTTGAGAGCTGTCCTTTCCTCTTCATAAAGGTGCATTGGTAAGTGCAGTGATCTTTGAAGGGAGCCCCTCCCCTTCAGTGTCCCTACTGCCCTATCTTCTCAGGGACATTCCCGCTGTGGTCGTTGTTCATTTACCTCTAACCTTGGCTCCCACACTTGACAGCCTAGTCACTTACTAATAGTTTCCCCATGAAGTTGTGTGGCCCTACAATTAATGCTTGCAGAGTGACACCTTGGGCACCAGTATAGTAAGTACAGGTCTGAGGTGTGATGGAACGGGGCTGTCCTTAGATTGTTACAGACCCATGGTGACATCTGTGAGTTATTGTGTGTTTCCAGTCAATGGATACCTTCTTTTTTATTGTTATTCTATTACAGTTGTCCCAATTTTTCCCGCTTTGCCTTCCTCTGCCCAGCCCACCTCCCTGCTCCCACAGTCAATCCGCACACCATTGTCTGTGTCCATGGGTCATTCATACAGGTTCTTTGACTAGTCCCTTCCTCTTCTTTCCACCATTATCCTCCTCCTCCCTCCCCTCCAGCCACTGTCAGTCTGTTTCAAGTTTCCATGCCTCTAGTTCTATTTTGCTTGTTAGTTTATTTTGTTCATTAGATTTCTCTTATAAGTGAGATGATATGGTATTTGCCTTTTGCTGAGTGGCTTATTTCACTTAGCATAATACTCTTCACCTCTATTCATGCTGTTGCAAAAGGTTGGAGCTCCTGTTTTCTTTCTGCTGCATAATATTCCATTGGGTAAATGTACCATAGTTTTTCATCCACTCATTTACTGATGGGCACTCAGGCTGTATCTAGCATTCGGCTATTGTAAATAGTGCTACTATGAACATTGGGATGCATAGGTTCTTTTGAATTGGATACCTTCTAGTAGGTACATGGTTTTATTGACTTGAAGGCATTTTATTGTTTTTACAGATATTTAATAATAATAGTTATGCTATTGATTGGTTGATTGATTGCTATGGCTGGTCCAATCCTGAGTGGTTGAGAATTAATTATAGTGATCATTTATAATCAGACATTTGGCACAGATTCAGGACAGAGGAGGGTCCCTGAGGAAGACATTAGGCGGTCAGGGAAGGCCACGTGGACCCTGGAGGTATCTGAGCTGAATCCTGAAATGTATCTTGAGATTTATATGAGAGTGGGAGGCAATGTCCATGGCTCTGGGAGTTAGTGCTCAGGGCTCTGGGAAAATATCTTCAAGAACTTCCTTTCCTTCCCCTTCCCTAGGCATCCAGGGAAAGAAAGACAGGAGCAACTAGCCAGAGAAAAAGGTAGTTCTTGTGGAAGCCATGTCCCAAGGGTCTCTAATGGAGGACCCTTGGATGCCTGGTGGAGGGGGACGAGACCCTGCTAAATCCTCTGGACCTAGAGCCACCTGGCACTGTAATAGTTAAGTGTGAATAAAATACCAGAAATGTCCCTTCACTGTGGGCACCTCAGAGGCACCTCCTGTCAAACCTAAGTCTTTTGAGATGTGAAGGTAAAAGTATGTTTCTCTGGCATGTCTTCCCTCTAGGTGGTCTGGAGTTAATCACAAAGTTGGGTCAGAGTTTTTGCATAGGGATGGGTCATCATCTGCAAGTCAAGTATAAGTTCGTTTGTCACCTGGAAGAAATGCTTTAGAAAGGTGGAGCGGCCTGGAGAGACAAGACCAGATCTTAAAGGTCTGGCCTCGAGGGAAGATCCTCCTCCTGCTGCACCAGCCAAACTGAGTCGTCTTTCCCCAGTGCCCCGTTTCCCTGGAGTTTTTGCTATTTTTTTTTTTACACATTTAACTAGTTTATTAAACTTCAACCTGTCTCTTGATTTGGACTCTTCCCTGATTGTGGTCTTGCTCTTTATTTTTCCCAGGGTATCTTAAGTGTATTAAAGCTGATGTATTGTTTTGCTTTCCTGTAAGTAACTATATTCTGAAGTTTTGTCATCGAGAAACTGAGGTTTTCCCCTTGTCTTTGGGCAAACCTGGATCCTGGGACTAAACTTTCAGACTCCTTCTGTGTCTGTGGGCTCCTGAGCTGCACTGTAGATTTTCTTGTTTTTGACCATTATGGAGCCCAAGTCAACCGTACTTCACTCTCTAGTTTGAGAACCCCTGCTCTAGAGGGTAGAGGGTGACTGAGGGGCGGAGCCAAGGCCAGGCAGATGTGCGAGCTTAGGTGGAGTGTGGCGCTCTGTACGAAGAGGGAGTGTGGTGCCTGTACCTACCTGGCCCTCAGCGCTCAGCTTCTTCTGGTTCTCTTAGCATTTTCTCCTTTTGATGATTTCCTTTTTTCTTTCTTTTGTGGTCAGTACAGAGAGTACCCTGTTCCAAAGCAGGCAAATTCTTCCCCGATTTGGTATCCTGAGGAGGAGCCCTGGAGGAAATAGAGGCTTAAATTGGTCTAGTCCCACTCACAAGGCTGCAAAGCTTTTTAGTAATAAACAGATTTATGGAGGAGGAGGGAAAATGACTTTATTTTTGGCACCAAAAACAACCTACTTGAAACAATAGTTTGTGTTTACCACAACCACCTATGTGGTTTCCAGTCACGAGTCCGTGGCTGGCTGAATTTCACCAAGCACTGGTGACACTGATATTTTTTTGCTTTGCGAGAACTTCACACGGTCAGCTCCCCTCTGACCTTTGAACACAACGGGCTGAATTCCTCATAAGCTGCCTCTCAGCCTGGGCTTCTGGAGGTGAAGTCCGTTCTTGCAATACAAGGTAAGGTAGGCTCTGACACCGTGCCTCCCACAGGCTTCTCAAAACTGAGAGCTGGTCCCAGTTCTGGTCCTTTATAGTGTTGGCATGTCGTTGGCTGCTGCCCAGTTTAGGGCCATTTGTGCTTGAGCAAACTCTTTCCTGAGGTGACCTTTTTAAAAGGTAATGCCAGGAAGTTCTGAATGGACATCGATTGGGAGGAGCTAGGAGGAAGCACCTCAGGAGCTTAAAGTAAAATATTTCCCTAGGCCAACCCTAACCACTAACCAACTTACCAGCTAATTCACTAGGGGCTTCCCTCTGTGGTCTGCGACCTCAGGGCTGGTGCCGTGCTTGTGTTCAGGGGCACCCAGTCCCGGGCTGAGCCATCAGAACTCCTCAGCGGCACTCAGCCACTTCGGGTGTAAGGATTATTACCATGTGAGTCATCTTGCATACAAATTACAGCAGCTAGGAAAATCACAAGGGGAAATACCAGTATATGTTTGTCTTAGTCCTAGTCTGGTGCACTTTCAGTATGAGTGAGGTTTTCCTTCATGCCCCAGCCTTAGAGGAAAATAAATGTTGAAAATTTTGTTGCCCTGGAATTAATGGCACGACTGAGTTCCAGCCCCATCACTCTGGGCACCCTTGGTCAGTTACTCTAGTTTCCTACCTTTTTTACCTACTGTCTCTTGTTCTAAGGAACGGGGCCCTTGTCAGCTCCTCACGGCTGTGCATGATGGTTTCCACCCATTCTCCTCGGGATTCTCAAGTCTCCCTTTGCTATAGGCTTCTCTCCCCAAAGCCTCTTGTTTGAATCTGATGTAAGTTTATGTTTTAGGAAGTACTCATATTTACCCAAGATAACTCTTACCTTCAGACCAAATATATAAAATTTCAGTCACCACAGAGCCATTAGAATTTAGAGAATTATTACATAAAAATGACTTTACTCAGTATTTAAGATAAAGGAGAAAATGGTTTTTTTTAATGATTTTTATGAGGTTGAAAAAGATGCTCTAACCACCACCTATAATTTGTAACTGCTGATGTAAACAAATGATTGGAAGGGAGCATGTGCTTTAGGAGCAGATAATCGCAGCAGTGTACCCTGCTTTGCTCATACATGTGGTTGTCGTATATTATCTACTGTTTTCCTTCTTTGATTTAAAAGTAGAATTTTTTCTTGCTCCTTTTTAGAGAGAATTCGAGTAGATGATCTTGAAGACTGAGAGAGCCAAGCTATGAAGACTTTGAAGTCATTCTACATCTGAAGCCAGATTTAAATACTGACGTTACAGTAAGTATTCCGGAAAGAAATACAACGGTTTTGTGGTTAACAAAACTGTTAACCACAGTTTTGCCTGCATTCTGAGAATAGTTAAACGTGTGTTATGAAGGGTGAATTTGTTTGAATCACATTCAGCAAATCAGAGCTCTGAGAAAATTGAAGCTACCTCTGTGATTGGGGTTTTCTTTTTGAACTGAGCTGTGGCTACGAGGGAAATTTCAGGGGCTCTATAAGTGAGACTTTGTAAATGAGACCAGACCCCGCCACAGAAAGGGGCGCAGAAGCGTCCTTCCAGGAACTGTTCTCTCAGAACTGCCTCTCTGGGGCCGTATTTCTCCAAGTGTGTTCCCTAGATCGTTACTGTGGTGGGGACAGGCGGAGGAAGATAGGTCTGTGCTCAAATGTGTTTGGAAAACATGGGGTTAAAGATAACAATCCTCCTTACTGAAGGATCTCAACACAAATGAGCCTGTTTCTCTCCGTGGGTGTGTGTAGTTGCAGTGTTTGTCAGAGCCCAGTGGGACCCTTTTCTTGTTGAACACCAGCCATAGGTGGTATGTGTGGTGTTAGAGTCTAAAAATACGACAATAAATGAGATGGGTGACGTGGGTGTATAGACAGTAAATAAGGTAAGAAGTAAGGAAGAGCAATTGTTGAGAGGCATGATGGCATATTTAAGAGAATGGTCTAGGGAGCTAGGCGGCCTGGGTTTTAATCCTGAGTCTGCCACTTATAAACTACACAGCCTTGAATAACCTCTTAATTTCCATATCTGTAAATTGGTAATAATAGTCCCTACCTAGGAAGGTTCTTTTGAGGATTAAAATGCTGAATACATGTTGGTAATTACTAAACTTAATGTACAAGTGGTACCAAATTTGTGCTTGCAATAACCATGGCAGAGTGCTTTGAAGATTACGTGATAGGCTGACTGGTGAAGAGACAGTGGCGAATGGAGTCTTTAGAATGTGATGGTCCAGGACTGCTCAGAAGTAGGTTCCTGTAAATGTGAGAAACACCGAGCTAGGCGGATAGACACAGGGAGAAGCAAGTGCAAAGGTCTGTGTTTTATGCAGAGAAGCACTTGACAAAATCCAGGCTCTTTTCATGATTAAAAAAAAGAACCCCAAAACTAAACAACAGCAACAAACTAGGAATGAATGGAACTCCTTTAACCTGAGAAAGGGCATGTGTGAGGACCCACAGCCAACATTGTACTTGGCCATGAAGGACTGAGCACTTTCCCCTGAGGGTTAGGAGCAAGACAACCACCATCACTTCTGTTCAGTGTGGTATTGGGGAGTTCTAGCCAGGGCAGTTGGAAAAGACTATAGAATAAATTATTTCTAGATTGGAAAGGAGGAAGTAAGACTATATGTGCAAATGATATGATCTTGTGTATGGGAAAGCCACTCAACTATTAGAACAATTAAGTTCAGACAGGTTGCAGGATCCAAATATTAATTGTAGTGCTGTGCACTTATAATGAACCTCTGAAATTATTAATAAAATAAATTATTTTATAATAAAATGAAAAATAATAAAATAGGAATAAATATAACCAAAGAAATGCAAAATTTATCCTTAAAACTATAAAACTTCAATTGAAAAAAATTAGGAAAATCTAAGGAAATGGAAAAATATTCCATGTTAATGGACCCAAAGACTTACTGTTGTTCAAATGGCAATATTTCCTAAACTTATCTATATATTCAATGCAGTTTCTATCAAAATCTCAGGTGAATTCTTTGCAGAAATTTAAAAGATGATTCTAAAATTGTATAGAAATATAAGGGGCCCAAAACAGACCAATGAATCATGAAAAGTAACAGAATTGGAAGATTCAATCTTCCCAACTCTAAAACTTAACACAAAGCCACAGTAATTGAGACAGTGTGGTGCTGCCATAAGGACAGGCATCTAGATCTTTGGAACAGAGTTAATGAACAAAAAAAAAAAACATGCGTTTATGATCATTGATTTTTTTACAAATGTTCTAAGACAATTCAATGGGAAAAGAATTGTCTGTTCCACAATGATTTTGGGACAAGTGGATATCCACATGGAAAAGAATAAACCTCTACCTCACACTATATTTTAAAAAATGACCTCAAAGTGGAAGAAAGACCTAAATGTGAGACGTGAAACTATAAAATTCTTGGAAGGCAACATGGGTGTTAATCTTCATTACCTTTGCTTAGGGAATGATTTTTAATTATAACACCAAATGCACAAGTGACAAAAAAATAGACAAGTTGGACTTCAGCAAAATTAAAAACTTCTGTGTATCAAAAGACACATATCAAGAGAGTGAAAAGATAGTCCACAGAATAGGAGTATTTGCAAATCGTGTAATCTGATAAGAAACTTGTATCTAGAATATATAAAAAACTCGCACATCTCGACGATAAGATAACCCAATTTAAAAATAGGCAAAGATCTGCCCTGGCCAGTGTGGCTCAGCTGGTTGGAGCATCCTCCTGTAAACTGAAAGGTCCAGGGTTCAATTCCCAGTCAGGGCACATCCCTAGGTTATGGTTTGATCCCTGGTCGGGCGGGGCACGGTTGTGCATACAAGAGGCAATATATTGATGTTTGCCTCCGTCTCTCTTTCCTTCCCTTCCCCTCTCAATAAAAACATAAATAAGCGTGTTCTTGAGTGAGGATTAAAAAAATAGGCAAATATATGAATAGATACTTCTTCAGAGAAGATATGCAAATGCCAATAAGTACATGAGAAGATCCTCAATATCACTAGTCATCAAGGAAATGCAAATCAAAACTGCAAAGAGATACTATTTTTATCCCACTATGAAAGACAGACAGTAACAAGTACTAGTGAAGATACGGAGAAACTGGAACTCTCATACACTGCTGGTGGAAATGCAAGCTCTTTCCGAGGGAACTGCTTTGAAAACAGTCTGGCAGTTCCTTATACAGAGAAACACAGAGGTACTTTATGACCTGGCATTCCACTCCTAAATATATACCCAAGAGAAATGAAGACTCACATCTGTACGAAAGCGTAAATGTAAGCACTTGTTCATAGCAGTGTTATTTTAATAATCAAAGAATGGAAACAACCCAATGACCATCATCTGATGAACGAACTAATAAAATGTTGTGTGTCCCCAGGATAGGATATTATTCGGCCATAAAAGGAATAGAGAACTCATGCATGCTACAATATTGATGAATCTTGAAAATATGCTAAGTGAAAGAAACTAGAGATAAAAGACTGCATATTTTATGATTCCAGTTATGTGAAATTTCCAGAGCAGACAGATCTGCCACAGAGGCAGAAGATAGGTTAATGACGGCCTGGACTGGAGTGTTTAGGGCAAAATTGAGAGTGACTGCTAATGGGTACGTGGTTTCTTTTGGGGTGATGGAAATGTCTAAAATTAGTTTGTTAATGATTATACAACTCTATGAATACATTAAAAACCACTTAATGGTACACTTTAAGTTGATGGATTGTGTGGCATATGGATTATGTCAATAAAACTGGTGCACACATAGAACAGGGTGTGCTCTGCAGGTGCAGCTGTCAGCAGGTGATGATAGATGAGATTCGGGAATAAGGACAGGGGAGGAATCAACAATGACCCCCCAGATTTGGCCATGGCAACTTCTAAGAAGGAGAGGAAAGACTGGGAGTTGCTTTTGGTTTTTGGAGATTTTGTTTTTTAAGTGGGGGGAGACAACTTTGAAAAGCCAGAGTTCTGTTGTGGACATAGTGACTTTGAGTACCTGTGAAATATCCAACGAGAGATTTTAAGTAGACAGTTGAATGTGTCTGGGACTCAGCAGAACAGTCCTGACTGGAGATAAAATTTCGATGATAGCTAAATCCACAGGTAACGATGAAAAGAGCGGGGAGAGAGAGAGGCAGAGAGGGAGAGGAAATGAGAACGGACAAGGCTTAGGATGAGGTGGGCAGAGGAGGAGAACTACAGAGAAGACAGCAGGAGCACCAGCCAGGGAGAAAGGAAAGTAGGCCAGTGCTGGGTCACTGAACCCAGACTTGATAAGGAGGGAGGGGTCCACAGAACGGGTGCGACAGAGAGGTCAGTAAGAGGACAGAAGCGTCCTTTGGACTGCCAAGGCAGGCGTTGTTTGTGACTTTGATAAGAGTAGTATTTCAGTAGCGCAGACCCCGGGTCAGCGCGGGTTGCAGGGGGATGTGAAATGCTCAAGTGGAGAGAGTGAGGCCGCAGGTGAAACTTGCCCAAGGATCCTTTCCTGCTCTGCTGAGACACCCGAGTGTGAGTGCCAGTGGGGTCTGAAGGCGTCTCTTCCTTGGAGCCAGCTTTTGGGGGTTCGATCCTGCCCGTGGGGAACTGCCAACCTGTAGGTAAGGGTGGGGCAGGAGGGTGGTGAAGAGGGTCATTCTTTGCCTTGTTCTCTCATGGTTTTTATTTCCTTTTGTGATAAAGTAGCAAGTATTTTATTAATGTGCTTTTTTGAAGTTTAGGTGGAATTGTTTGAAATTCTTCATTTGAAATCAGATTAATGAGAAAGGGCATTCCATGCTTTCGGATGCAGTCTTTATAAAGCAGAGTCCAGCTGTGCTTCACGCCTCTTCAGATGTCAGTGCAGCTGGAGCGGGTCCTGGAGCAAGAAGGGGCAAGGAACAGCCCAACCTTTACTTTCTCTTAAGACAGTGAACTGCTCCTCAGGCTCTAAAGCCCACTGGATGGTTTTGGCAAAAATCCTGTTTTGAGCGCGTGTCTGTTGATGCTTGTTTTGTGAGGCCAAGCATTGTTTGTTGTTCCTTCACAGGGTGGGGTGGGGGGGTGCGAGCATGGGCGCACTCATGTGTGCACTGTCTGGTGAGTCATGTTTTTAAAGTTACATCTTAGTGTTTTAGCTCAAATTTCTGCTCTTTGTTACATGGCATGTAAACGGCTTATCATAAAAGAGTATTTTTCAAATCCACTGTTTTTGAACTGGCTTGGCACAAAATTAGAAAACATCCTTGTTTTCAAGCCCTGGTTAAAGGCTCCTTATAAGGATTTTTCTTCTGTGTGTGGGTCTTTTTTTTTTTTTTTTGAAAAAAAAATTATATGGTTGTTTGGTTGTATTTTATTGTATAAGGAAGAGGCATGTGTTGGGGGATTTTTAGGGAAGCATTTTTAATACTTCATTAAAACATTCTTCTGAAAGAAGCATATTAATTTGTTCTAGA
Organism: Tonatia bakeri; assembly: GCA_004024845.1. Classification (NCBI taxonomy): domain Eukaryota; kingdom Metazoa; phylum Chordata; class Mammalia; order Chiroptera; family Phyllostomidae; genus Tonatia; species Tonatia bakeri. Next base: position 527,794 of record PVIA01000180.1, read on the forward strand.
GCACAGATCCATAGGGTGTTAAATTCATTATTATGAGAAAACCATGTTTGTAGCATGTCCTGTTTGGTTAGAAGCTAGACTGTCATCCACAAGGAGATAGGAAATCACCAGCTTAAAAACAAGCTCTGCCTTCCAAGTCCTGTCTGTTTCAGCTGTCCTCTGCCCAGGGTGCAGGGATCTACTAACTCCTGTCAGCTTCCAGTCACGGGGGAATCAGCGTGCTTATGTGGTGGGGATCGCTTGAACCTCAGCCTGTTACTTTGCCTCTGGGGCTGTGCTAAATGGAAGTTTTCATATCTTGATTTTATTTTTTAATCATTTTTAAGAAAAGACTTTGTGGTTCAATTTGATATTAAATGAGTGAAGGAAAGTGTGTGTAAAGAGAACAGGTTTGTTCGGCTCTGCTTACAGCTAAATGCTTTTAGGGAGAAGCCTCTGCAGGCTGGTCATGACCAGGGTCGGACAAAGTCAGTGTCAGCCTCTCCTGATCGTCTCTGAGAGTTGGACTGCTGAGCAGGTGCTACTGACAACATTTGAGCTCATTTTGTGGAGGAGAATGGATTGGGTTCCTTCTGCTCAGGGTGGATCTGTGCAGACTGCTCTGTTTCTCAGAAAGCTTCTTGTTTGTTTTGGGGCGCAGCCAGGCCTCTCCTATGGGTGGTGTGTGCTGTCACAGACCTCAGGCCCCGAAGCCTGTGCTTCACTTTGTCTGTCAGGTCGGATGGGCTGGAGGAAACAGGCGGCCAGCATTTGGGACGGACATCAAAGTGATGTCCACGTGCCTGTGCAGGCAGAGTCTCGGAGCAGGTTGCTGTGAGGTGTGGGACTCGGAGTGGTGTGAAGAGAGAGGAACAGAAGAGACAGGTACGGGACTTCTGTTTTTTTCTGCAGTAACTCCCCCTGGCTGCACTTAGGGACTTGGTCAGCATTTCATGGGCTGGTGGGGCCTCACGCTCGCTTTTTGGGGTGCGTGTGGTGGTGATTTCCAGATGTTGATAGTGTACTTAGTGTAGAGCATTCCGACTAAAAGTGCCAATAATTTGACTTTTTGAGTAAAAATATCATTTTATTTTTTTTAAACTGCTGTGCTACTACCAAAATCTACTATCTAGCTCTCTAAATAGGAAAAGCAAGCACATAAAACTCATAAAGGAATCTTTCATTGTGATCTTTTATTAAATTCCATGTAAGATATAGGCCTTATTTATAATAAAATTTAACAGGAAACAGAAACCATAGAAGACTGTAAATACACCTTTAGAATTCTTCATTCCTTACCTATTCCCAATTTCTTTCTCTCTGTCTCTCTGTCTCTCTCTCTCTCTCTCTCACACACACACACACACACACACACACACACACACTTGCACGCACACCTTGCTTGAAAAATGGGTAGCAAACATCCCGTAGGGCAACAGAAGGTACAATACAATCAAGTAAGAGGTTGAATATAAATTGGAACGAGTCTTAACTTTTCACTTTCATTTGGCTACTTTTACTAATTCTCTTTGCCGGGTTTAGGCTTTTCAAACATTCTTTGGCTCTGGGAGAGGGCGTTGTATAACTATAAAACTTGAGACTCCTGGCCCTAGAATAAATGTTCCTTTAAAAACCCTAAGGACAGAAAATTGAACACAGCTGTGCAAAAGAAAATGGAAAAAAAGCCAAGGGCTGGTCCAGGCTGTGGGCGCCCTGACCAGCCTCCCAAGTGCACTGGGGCTGTGGTTTCTTGACGGGGAGCTTCGGTGGTCTTTTTGAAAGTTGCAGGAAAAGGCTAAGACCTCCCTTTAGAACTGGATGTTTCTGTGATGTGGTCAGGAGAGCATTCTGACTGGATTTGTTTTTCATTGTCCTGCTTGTCCTGTGCATATTCTATTGTTTTCCCCTGGAGAGAATTGGGGTTTCTAGTCATTTTCTGTGTTGTTGTGATTGCACAGTTCCTACTTATGAGTAAGCTTCAGAGCTGAAGCAGTTTTCACCAGTCAGAACATAGGAGAGACAACATGTGTTAGCCCCAAACTCTCCCTCCTCTCCTCCCTCAGTCACAGAATCTCCCTCAGGATGAGCAGCTTTGAAGTATGGCCCTGAGGACACAGCATCGCTGCTCCTTGCTTCCTGTCCCTTGGGAGGCCGACTTCTCGGGGGTTGGCTGGTGGCACCCCCATTTGGTTTGTGGCCCACAGGAGCCATCACCATGGACTCTAACCTCGGGGTTGCCTGGGATTAATCATTCTGCTCCATGTCAGACTGTGTAATGGTGATTCATACTTCTTCCTCTGCAAGATTAGATTACTTTAATTTCCATATCCTGACTGTGCACCAGGGATTTGAATTAATACTTGTTGGTATAGAGAGCAGTGTCATGTTTCTGGGCAAAAAGGACTGACCTTGCCCACTTGGCCATCGTCAGAAAACATTTAGGGCTGGCCTGTTGTGATCTTGCCTTCAGTGAGTTCGCCTCGGAGGCTGCAGGCAGGGCCTCCGCATGCACCTGGCCCAGGTCAGAATGCGGGAGAGATGTGCAAGGGAGCCCCGTATGGAAACCAGGCACTGCGTGATGGGGAAAACCTTCCCGGAAGAGGTACTTGGGAAGGAAGTAAAGGAATCCCGGCTGTGGGACGGTCTCCCTGAAGCCAGCAGGGCCTGCGATCGTAAATTGCAGGATAGTGGGAGCAGAGGGAGGTCAAGGAGCCTTTGAAAAACCTCTGTGTTTTGGCTCTGTTTCTCTAAACTATGTATTATTCATTCTGTTCTTTCAACAAATACTAATTGAGCACTCCTCTGTCCTAAGCACGATTCTGAGCACTGGAGTTTAACAAGCATCTACAAAACAGACACAATCTCTGCTCTCCTGGAACTCGCTTCGGGGGTGGGTGGTGGCACTGCCGTGGGAACAGGGCTGGAGAAAGCCTAGGGCAGAGTCGGGAGTGACAGGAAAAAGTAAGCGTAGTAGTTTGAGGGGAATTTGCCTATTTATTCCCCATCTTCCCTCTGACACAAGGTACGCTGTCCACTGGCCTTATATTTTCCATAGATTCCCCTGAATGGGTTTCTTCATGCATGCTGATAATATGGTATCTCGAGTCCCTGAGATAACGCCAGGCCTTTGAAGGATTTGTCTGTTACAGACGGAACCTGTGTTGGGTCAAGTGTTTCAATCTTTGTTCACTATCCTACTATCCAATAATTCTCACTCCAGAATGCCTTGTGTTAACCCACTTTCTCTCTCCTTGGATCCCCTTCTGGTCTTTCTTCTCTCCTTTCTTTTCTTTCTGCTGGTTCTCTCCATTTTTCTTTCGTGAATGTGAGACCGAAGCCCTTTGCCCTGGAATTATAGAATCTCAGTTGTCTAGAACTGGATGGGACTCTGAGAGTCTTAATCTAGATACACAGTTTTTGGTCTCTAAACTAAAACTGAATTTTTATCTGATGCAGCTAAGTGAGAAATATAAGAAAATGAAATAAATGTTTCATAAAGCTAAACTTAATTAGTTGATTCCTTTATCTTCCCCTTATTTTCTTTTCTTCAGCTTTTTAATTCTTAGTGTCTTCCGCCTACCCCAGAAATTACTCACCCCGCTGAACTCAGCCCCTCCCCTCACCACGCTCCCTGCCACCTCAGTGGACTCCTCCCCCGCCTCTTTCTCCCGCACTTTGGTCTTCAGACAGCGCCCTTCTCCTCAGTCTTGTAGCCCCTGCCCCAAAACAAGAGTCACTGCCTAAACCTTTGGGCAGGGAGTCACCAACTGTGCTGCCAGGAAGTGGTGTTTCAGGAACCCCAGTCAGAGTCACAAGTACATTTTAAGCTTTAACATATAGCGGTTCTGGTTTGTAAATTACTGGTACTGCGGTCCACATTATTACAGGTCTATCAGGCTTTCACGGGTTGGCTCAAGTGTGCAGCTCTCACTCATAAGTCTGTTTCTGGAGGAAAATGAGAATGAACTTCACAAGGGGACCCCTATTGGGCAGGAGAGTGCATGCACTGTGCCTCCAACCCCAGGTGAGTGGGGTGTCTTGGTTTGTGAAGGCTGGGAACACAGTTGCAGAGAAAGCTGCCCAGGCCCTCCCTGTTCCCAGTGCATCTCTGAGGTCTGGATATTGCTCCTGGTTGTCCTTTGTAACATGGTGCAGATATTTGCCTGTTCACACACTCTTGAAGAACAAACAGAGGTTCTTTGTATTCTCTCATTCAGGAGTAAGAATATTCCATTCCTTCTTGGTGTTTGGGATCAGCAAAAGAAAGTACTTATGGTGCAAAGCTTTGTGTCAACAACAGCACGGAAAGGAAAGAGCCTCCCGAGTGTTCTGTGGGGTGGGAGGTCCCCACTCCACCAGCTGCACCACTTTAAAGTCATGTTCCCACTTGAGAACCTCTGTGATTCTGCCATGTGACAAATTGACAGAAATCCCATATTTTTAGATATATAGTGGCCTAAATGGATCATGTCATCCTTTGTGCATCTCTGATTACTCTCAAGACTCTGAGTCTGGTGTCCAGGAATGTGATGTTGGTCCAGCTGTGCGAGAGACTGCATCCCTGGAGCCAGGACTCATAAACACGGTCCAGGCTCCCCCTTGGCAAACTCACATTTCATTTCGACCGTGAGGCCAGCGGTTCTGTTCATGCTGAGCATTGCTACACACCCATGTTCTTGAAGCAGCAGCCTGGGAGAAAAGAGTTGGCTTGCTCATCTGTTGTTTAAGCCAGTGACCTACACATGACCTTGGGGCTTGAAAGATTGTCATCTAACGCCAGCTTCATAAGCTTTGAGAGACACACAGACAGAGAGACGGACTCATTGCTTGTTTGATTTAGATTATCTAGGAGAGGAAGACTTGTTGGTTGGAAAATAATGTTAATCAAAAATAATATCCCTCCTTTTTTTGCTTTTTAAAAAATCTACCCAGAAACAAAATTATTTGTCCATGGTGCAGAAGGCTCAGAGTGGTGTATCAAGTGTAGGTGTGAGGAGACTAAGGCATGTCCCTATCTTTACTTAGAGTTGTCACAATTCTAATTTTATGGGAAAAGAAAAAAGAATGAAATGAAATGATTCCAAGTCTTGTCCTGTCATAGCAGAAATTAGGATATAATGTGTATAGGTCCTGGTTGCCAGGTCTTTTCATCCTCTGGAAATGAGCAGTTTAAAAAAATACTTCTAATGATTGTTCAAGTTCATTGCCATTTAGAAAGCGGAACTTTTCAGAAGGCAGAAGCAGTGAGACGGAGAGCGTTTTTGTCTTGCACTCCCCGCACGAACGGTGCTGGCCCATGCTCAGACATCAGCCTTCCTCCGAAATAGGTGCTGTACACGGGAAAGGTGGGCGCTGAGGCTGGTGCCCAGAAGCACCTGAGCTGGCTATATCTATTTTATTTTCTGCCTATAAGCTGAAGAACCAATGTGTCATTCTCCAACTTCAGAGGGGTATTAAGTATTGATTAATCAAACCTGAAAAAAAGAGAGAATTCTGTTGCTGAATTAAAATAAGAAAAAAAAAGAACGAGCTGCAAGCTATTTTGATTCTGGTTTTCGGTTTTCATATACAAACATTCGTGACCTTTACCGAGTGGCAGACATTGGTTGCTAGGTTGTGTGGATACAGAGCTATGATGGAGTCCCTGGCTTCTGGGCGCTAAGAGAATAAAGATTGGAAATCATAGACCATATCAGGAAAGGATTTATAGGAAAAATAATGTCAAATGAGTGGTAAAGAATGATTAGCAGTGGTCCCCCACCTTTTTGGCATCAGGGACTGGTTTCATGGAAGAGTTTTTCCACGGAGAGGGTTTAGAATCCCCTAATCGGGGATTTCTAAATGAGAAGGAAGGGAAGAACACACTGGGATATAGCAACCGTGGTCACTGTGGTTTGTCACGGTCACCTGCTGGGGGCAGGATTGGTGGGGTATGTGGCTTGAAGAAGTAGGCATGCCCTCAGTCACAGAGGCCAGGGACTGAGGTGTCTCCAGTAGACCAGGCATTCTCAGCTCTGTCTCCCACCAGCACATGTATGCTGGATGCTCTCCTCCTGTGTCTCACACTCCTGGGTTTGTAATGGGGCGTTTGTAGTGAAGCGAGGCATTAAAATTCCTCGTAACATCACAACTATTGGCAACCCTCCTGTAAAAGGCAGCCACAGCAGATCTTGGTCCGTATGAGATAATCTCTGGGCTAAGTGTCACTCAATCCTTTTTCTTTTTTTGCCACTGATGAATCTCTAAATGCAAGAGGGTAAAAATGACTCTTTCAAAAGGACATTCTTACATTTACTCTCCAAACACATTTAATTCAAAGAGTTTGTTCAGCAGCTTTTATCACTGAGCAGTGACTGGCTGCCCAGCCCTCAGCCACCAGGCCCTGATGGGGAACTGCTGCTGGAGCCTGCACTGAGGTTTGGGCTGGGAGTGACGTGCCAGGTTAGGCTGCGCACAAGGCATTCTGCAAACAGTGGAGAGGATGGGTTTGGGGAGGTGTCGGAGGTTGGGGGGCAGTTGGAGGCTCTGACAAGAGTCCTGACGAGAGGCAATGAGAGCATTATGGGAAAGTGGAAGTAGTGGGGAAGCCTGCGCTTCAGGCAGCAAGACTGGGTGATGGCTGGGATGGGAGTGACAAGCCCACGTGAGACTGTGGTCAGCCAGGTAATCTGTCAGAATGCGAGAGGACGAGTGTCACATTGTTTGTCTCAAGTTGCGTGTTGCTGTGATCTACCTAGTGTTCTGAACCCCAGGGAGCGACCACCATCCTGAGTCCTGCCTTAGGTGTAGCGGAACTCACTCTGGGAGAGGTGGGGCGAGAGAGTGTCTGCCAAGGTCAGGGTCCTGGGAAATAGACATTTGAAGGAGAGGAAAGGAAGGGGGGCCAGGAGCCAATTGAGGATGTTAGGGGGATGCAGTCAGCAAGGCATGGGGAGAGACAAAGAAGTGTTTCAGAAGAGCATGTTCCATGAAGCTGGAAGTAGTCCGAGAGGAGCAGATGCCTTGGAGAGGCCAGGTCCACTGAGAGAGCCTATTGTAGTGGGCAGCAGGTTCTGGGTGCGAGGGAGCTGGGATCAAATTAGAAAACTGATAGGGGAGCATAAGTGGCTGGGAGAGGGAAGGTTGTAATTGTGGAAGATGAATTCTGATAAAAAGTGGTGGTACATTTGCACAACAGAATACTACTCAGCCGCCCCCCCCCCCCCAAAGAGGGAAATCTTACCTTTTGCAACAGCATGGATGGACCTGGAGAGTATTATGCTAAGTGAAATAAGCCAGTCAGAGAAAGATAAATACCATATGATCTATTGTGTATATGGAATCTAATGAATAAAATAAACTAACAAAGTAGTGAAATAAGTCAGAGAAAGACAAATAACATATGATCTCACACATATGTGAAATCTAGTGAACACAATAAATTAATAAACAATAGAAATAGACTCATAGATATACAGAGAACAAACTGACAGATGTCAGAGGGGAGGGGTGTTGGGGGGCTGGGTGAAACAGGTGAAGAGATGAAGGGATTAAACAAAAAACAAACAAAAAATCACAGACACAGACAACAGCATGGTGATTACCAGAGAGGAAAGGAGGTAGAGGGAGGTAGAAGAGGGTGAAGGGGAGATACATGTCGATGGAAGAAGACTTGACTTGGATAGTGAACACATACAACATACAGATGTGGTATTGTAGAATTGTCCACCTGAAACCTGTGTAATTGTATTAACCGTGTCACCCCAATAAATTCAAGTTTTTAAAAAAGAGACACAAGGCAGGCAAGTGCTTGCAGGGGGAAGTGGGCTAGAGGAGCTTCTGGGGTGGGGATGAGGGAGGTTGCAGCATGTCCTTGCTGCTCTGCTGTCCGTCCTCCAGGGACCCGAGAGGGAGTGGCGCACCCTCTGTGCGCTCCCTGGCCTTCCCAGAGCGAATTGTTTCTAGGAGGCGAGTCCAGTGAGTGAGTTTGGCCCTCAGGAGGGACAGTCAGTATTTGGATCTAGGTTTTACGGACTCAGATATATGTTGGCACTGAGAGGATAGAGGCACTGAGAGGATAGAGGCACTGAAACATTTCAGCTGGTCCATCCTACCCCTTGGTAGACCAAACTCGTACCTTGTCTTTTCATTTTCCAGTATAATCCTTGCAAGACTCCAAAACTCCAGAGTTCAAAAATTTCTTTTCTATACTATTTATAGTAGCATTATATTTGAGATGGCCCAGCCTCCCCAGTTTTTAGAGAGTTGTTTTCTTGTTATTTCTCAAGTATAGATCAGGTTTTGAAAATTAATCATCTTAGGCAGTGGACTGAACCTCTGAAAATTTTGTGGAGGAATCTTGCTCTATTATAGGAGATGCCCTGGCTGTTAAAGGTGCTCTTTTAAGTACCCATAACACCTGCCAAATAAACATTTTTAATTGGAAAATAATGCTTTCCTTTCTAATTTTGTATCACATATTTTACTTTGGATCAATGACTTTCTTGTAGAAACATTTCCAATTTGAATTTCTTAAGATGCCACCGATGACAGGAAAATCTACTTAGATTTAGTTAAAGTACAATTACAGTTAAGTAGCCCATTTACAAATGAGTTGCATTTGAAAGTTTCATTTGAAGTAGTTTTTTCTGTAATATTTAAACTTTTAATTTTGAGATAATTGTAGATGCAAATGCAGTTGTAAGAATTAATAATACAGAGAAAGCCTGTGTACCTTTTACCCATCCCCACCCCCCACCACTTGGTACCATGTTGCAAAATGATAAACCAATACCATTACAAGGATATTGGCACTGATGCAGTCAGTGGAACAGTGGAAGGGATCCAGAACAAAGGTGCCTCCTGGTGCCCTTGAGAACCACTTCACCCCCATCCCTAACCTCTGATCGCCACGAATACGTTTCCAGTTCTACAATGTTGTCGTTTGGGGAATGTTGTGTAAATGGAATCACACAGCGCCTAACCTATTGGGATTGGCTTTCTTTCACTCAGCGTAATTCCTTGGGTATTCATACAGGTGTGTGTGTGTGAGAGTTTGTTTCACATTATTCCATGGCATAGAGGTACCACTGTTGATTTAACCACTCATCTGTTGCAGGACATCTGAGTTATTTCCAGGTTCTATTTTAAATAAAACCACTATGAACTTTTGTATTCAGGTTTTTATATGAAAATAAGCTTTCATTTCTTTGGAAAAAATATCCAGAGTGCAATTGCTGAGTCATTTGCTAGTTTGGTTTGGCGTGTTTAGCTTTCTAAGGAGCTGCCAGAGTGTTCCCAAGAGTAGTCAGCCTCTTACGTTCCCACCGGCCACGGGTGTGCATGACCCTTCCCAGAATCTGGTGTTGTCACGATTGTTTATTTTTTGCCATTTCGATAGGTGGGTAGGGATGTCTCATTGTGGTTTTAACTTTCATTTCTCTAATGGCTAGTGATGCCGAACGTCTTTGGGTCCTTACTTGCCATCTGTCTATCTTTTTAGTGAATTGTCCCTTCACACCTTTTGCCCATTTTCAAATTGAACTGTTTGTGTTTTTTGCTGTTGAATATTGAGCATTCTTCAGTATTCTAGATTTGCAGTTTGCACGATTTTCTCCCACTCTGTAGCATTTCTTTTCATACTCTCAACAGAGTCTTTCGCAAAACAGAAGTTTTCTATTTTCTTCTATTTTTCTCCTAAAGTTTTACATTTTACATTTAACTTCATGATCCTTGGTTAATTTTTGTAAAAGCTGTGAGGTTCAGGTCAAGGTTATTTATGTTTGTTTGTTTGTTTGGTTTTTGCCAATGGATGTCCAATTGCTCCAGTTCTAACTGTTGAAAAGGCACCTTTTGTCAAAAATAAATTGGGTGTATTTGTGTTGGTCTATTTCTGGCTTTTCTAATCTATCAGTACAGCTACACAGGAGACCTAAATATGGATAGACTGATTACTCTCACTTTATTCCTCTTTTTCAAGATCATTTTAGCTATTCTAAGGCCTGTGCCTCTGCATATACATTTTAGAGTAAGCTTGTCTAAATCTACCAAAATCTGGCTGGGAGGTCCGCAGGGTTGCATTCAATCTTAGGTAGTTTTGAGGAGGACTGACATCGTTATCATGTTGACTCTTCCAGTACATGAACACAGTATATGTCCATTTATTTAGTCAGTTCTTTTTTGATGTTTTTTATCAGCATTATGTAATTTATAACATATAGATCCTGTGTAAGTGCATATCTAAATACTTTGTTTTCTTTGCAATGATTTTAAATGGTATTGTGTTTTCAGTGTTGGTTTCCACATGTTCATTGTTGTTATAAAATAGGAATTATAGGGATATGAATGTAGTTTCTCTTAAAACAAATATCATAAAAATAAATGGTTCCTGGATTCGCTCATGAAAGCTAGACTAAAACTCATAATAAATCAGATATACTGATCAGTTACTAGAAAGAATAGATTTCCATGTTGTTACAACACTATTATTGAATAATAGCAAATGAGAAATACTTATTTAGCAAACATCTTGGAAATTTCTAAGTTTAGTCTAAGTCTAGTTCTCATTTTTATTTTAATTCATAGTATATGATTTTTCATTTTCTTCATGGGGATACCACGAATCTACTCTCGTGCCCATCAGGGCCGATCACTGTCGTTTTTCAGAAAGAAGCGTGTGTGACAGGAGTTCCCAGAGTCCGGCAGATCGCAGAAAAATGGAAGAACACATTTAAGCAGGGCGCACAGGTAGAATTAACCGGGGTGTGAACACAGTCGAAAGGCGCATGCAGAATAGACATCTGAGAAGAACCCTTCTGTTGGGCCCGGATGCACCGCCCGGGCCAGTGAGCCACAGCTCCTAGGCATCGGAAAGTCAGGTGCTTCTCCTCCTGCCTTCTCTTAAAAGACCCCTGTGGTCAACTGTTCTACATAAATTTTGATTTAGCTTTATGCCGCTTTGCTCCAGGAGGAATTTTAATCAGCTTCTATAAATATATAAAACAAGACAAAATAAAATTAAAAATTGATGAGAGGCAAAATTGGTCAAAGGGAAAATAAGATGAGGGCCGGGACGAAGATTAGGAAGCAGAAGTCACATTCTGACGTTCTATTTATCATCTTGAAATAGGTAAGAAGTTTGGCTTGGACAAGTTGCTTTTCCCCATTGCAGAAAGTAGTCTGGTGTTTGATTATTACAGCTGTTCAGGGTGTCTCCATCTTTTCACTTGGCCCCAGCCCTGTCTGTTTAGGGGGCGGGGGCGTTGTCCTGCAGGGCTAATTAATAACAGGACTCCAGATCCCGCTTTGGGAGGCGTCTGCTGGCTGATGCAGCTGGTGGTCCGAGAAGGGACACTCAGAGGCACACCATCCAGGCCTCACGGCATGTTGCGCAGTCTTGGGTGTGGCCCAGGAGTTCTGGCTTTGTGGTTTACACTGAAGTGGGAATGAACGACTGAGACCTCCCTCCGTTCTTCTTAACAGCAAGGACACCTACCGTTGTAAGTGTTTTTGTAAGCAGGGTGGTGATTTAGTTTTAATATCTAAAAAATGCCAATAGCTTTTTCAGAAGTGGTTTGCTTGGTAGGTTTTTTGTTTATTTGCCTGTTTAGTATTTTTGTTCATTTGTTGGTTTTGAGTTGAGGTTAACTGGCTGAGGTTCTTCTGGTTTTTGAGTTGAGCCACCTGAGGTCTGTCTGAGGAGAGTTCTTGCCAGTTTGGTGCATTGTCTTTGGTTTTAAGAAAAAATATTTGTATTGTTTTTGAGGAAGTGCTTCCAATACAATTCTTTCTTCTGATAACTCATTTCCTACAATTGTTGGAAATGGGAATAAGTCCACAGATGTCTACACAGTTCTAAACTTGTAACTAGACCTGTGCCACTCTACATGATATTTCATGTATTTATATATACGTATGTTGCTTTTTGAGTGTTCAGCTTCTGAACTTTATCAATGTTGGGTTTTTTTTTAACCCAGAAACTAGAGTTAGAGAAACACGTGCCCACTCCATTCTGCACTGTTGTTAGCCTGTTCAATAGACTGATGTTGCGTTTTTTATTTCTCTGTTTAAGAAACTGAAAGACAATGTGAACAAACTCATTGCATTTGAGGTAGCTGCGGGCCAGGCCTGTTGCAACAGCTGATGGGCTCCTCTGAGTTCCAAGAGCTATTTTGGTAGATGAGCTGGGATCAGGGCTCTCCAGTTCAGGCCATAAAAGGCCCGTCCCCTGTGAGCAGCCCCACTGCTTCTGCCCGCGTCCTTCCAGGCTGAAGTGTCCTCAGGTTTCACGTGGATTTACCCAGTAATGGATGGCCACGCCAAGGCCAGATTGGGGAAGTTCAGCATCAGGGACACGGGGAGACTGACAGCTTTCAGAAGAAGACTCTTCTTAATAATATTTTGGCGATCTTTTTTCAGAGAAACTTTGGGGATGTAGCCTTCACCTGTGTGCTGCAGTTGGCACCCACACGCCTCGTGGAGAGCACCATTCTAAATTTATCCTGTTCTGAATCATCACTTCGAATAGATGCACTTGCTGGTTTGTGTTGTGATATTTGATTTTGTACAGTGTTTCTTGGCCTAACTTTTCGTATTTTACTTTTTGTTTAGAATTTGAAAGTAGTATTCATTGAAAGGAGGAGACCCAAAGAAAACTCTTGAGGACACCCGAAGCCGGATTCAAGGATATACTGTGTTTTGCTTTGTTTATTTTTTTAATTAGAAAAATAAGGAAGTACAGTTTGGTTCCCCCCCTTTTAACGTAGAGGAACAAGGATTATACAGAAGTTTGAAGTAAGTGAAAAATCTTTCTCTCAGTCTAAATGCAGTTGTTTTTCTGTGCCGTCTGCCTGAGCATGCTCCCGAGGCTTCGCGGGCGTTCAGGCAGTGCGGTGTCCTGTCAGGGTGTGCTGGCTAATGAGGGTGCTCCTCTGGGTACCGCAGGGCATGGTGTTGGGTTTTGGAGTGATTGAATTTTTTTCCTTAAAAACAAAAGAACTTACTTTATAGTACTGAGAAGTTTATACTAACAACTTGGTTAATATGATTTAGTAACTGCATTCTGTCTAAATGTTAGCACTTGAAGCCTTGGAATGAAAAGTGTATTCACAATACAAAGTGCTTCAATGATGGTAGAGTGGGGGTGGAGGTCAGAAAGGCAAGCGTTTCTTCGTTCCTAGTATCAGTGCATCTGGAAATACAAATAACCGGTGAGCCTTTCCTGCAGTCTTTGTTTTGAGCGTTCTTTACCTTCTTCGTTCTTGGTTCTGCAGGCTTGATGTATAGAACCTCTGCTGTTCCCGAATGCATTTTCAAAAAATCTCACTTTACTTTCTAGATTTTTAACTATATTTTATTTCTAAATTATCCCCCCAAAATGCTTTTTAAGCCCTAGAGATAGCTGTGGTCTCTTTGTAATTTAGTTTGGTGATTTGATTCTGCTAAAAAATAGCAATGGACTGTAGGAGATTTATGACTTGTTTGACATATTTCTCCTTAAAAAAAAAAACAAAGAAAAAGATTATTTCTTTATACTGAATCAGATGGACCAGTAGGAGCAGTAATTATTTCTATCAGGTAGAAAAACTGAAGGTTTACAGGAATGAGCTTCATCGGTGAATGCTGCTGCGGTTCTCAGCCAGAGGTAGCGCCACAACTCTGGCAAGCATTTGGAAACCCTTGGGGGTGTTTCTGGTTTTCACAACAATAATCAGGGCTGGCATTTGGGGGAATGCAGTTAAAGATTGTAAGCTCCCTGTAATGTGGGACAATCACATAAGACAAAGCATTGCCCTGGCCAAAGTGCTGCTGGGATCCCCTGCTGAGAAAAACTATAAGGTATAGATGAGTCCTCTCCCTACCCAGGGGAAGCAGGAGCCGGCCGGGCGCATTTCGGGGGCCTCTCCTCACCAAACCCGGAGAACTCGAGGAGCCAAGCGGCTGGGTGCCCTGACAAGAGTTGGGTGGTCTTTGTCACTCCTCTGGAGAGGAGAGGCGGTGAGACAGGCTGGCAGAGAGTCCTCAGGGAAATGTGTTTTGGAGATCCATCTAACTGGTGCCGCACAACTGTCACAGGGAAATTTGGTTAAAGCATCCAGCTGACGTTAGTTCATTCAGCAAAGCCAGATATCTCTGCTTGTCCTTGGAGACACACTGTTTCTTGGTAACCTCACCTCTGGAAGATTTTGCATTTCAGTCAGAACGAATATCTTTGGCAATGCCTGGGGTCATTAAAAATTCTACCTTTGAGGGATGGCATCCAAAGAAAAGGCATCATTCAGGGCCAGGGGTTCATAGAGACCTGAGGGGATGAGCCACCAGGGGACTCTTTTATTATTGAGATGCAAAGGAAGTCATCTCCTAACTCCAGGGACTCCTGGGCTTTCTGGACACTCACTACAATGTGACACTAATGCACACATCTCAGGGGTCTCCCCGTGACCAGGAAGAGTCCCCCATGTTTTGTTGCTGAACCAGGAGCTATGCCTTCACCTTGACTCCTCTCTATATTGGTCACCAGGGCCACTGAGTCTGTTGCTCACTGATGCTCCTGCCTGCCACCTCCTCCTGGGCCTTCTTGTCTCTTACCCAGATGACCGCATTGCCCTTAATTGGGTTTGTTAGTTTTGTTTTGTTTTTTTTGCCCCCAGGCTCTCTGCTGCCCAGTCCACCCTCAGAATGGCTTTTTTACACAAAGATCTGAGCATGTTGCTCTGCAAAAGCCAAGCTCTTGTGGTTCCCCACTGATTAAAGGCTAAGGCTCAACTCCTTAGCCTTCCTTTCAGAGTCTTTGATGCCACTGTTTTTGCTGGCACCCCTCCCTGAAGTGTTTTGCCTTCCCTTGCTAGCCTGGGGGCTCATAACAGATGAAATCTTCCCAGAAGCTTCCTCTGACCTTCTGTCTCTGGGCTCAGGGCCCTGACACTGAGTCCTGGCACTCCCTTCCGCTGCAGGGGGTGCCAAAGGGGCACCTGGGTCCCAGCCCTCTCGCCACCCCAAGATCTAGCCCAGTGCCCACGGCCCAGTGGGTGCTCTACAAATGTGAGTTGATTGAGTCGAATTGGGTTGGAATGACTTGTGGATTGTCCATATCAAAATTTAACTGTACTCCATAACATGCTTTTCCAGTTTTATACATTATTTACTACAGAAGTGGGTGTTCTGTGTTATGAGTTGTGTTTTCCCCCATATCTAATAATGCAAGCAGAAACATTTGTCTTACTGTTACAAGCCTGATGGGGTTTATAGATGAGTGCTTTTGCCAACACAGGAAATTAAGGTACAGTCGATGAAGTCAGCCACTTCATTATTGGAGCCTTGCCTAAGATAGAGGAACTCATCTAGTGGTGTGATATGACTTATGCACTTTTCCCAAGCATTAAACTTTATCCTTTGGGTGAAACATCTCAGAGTGGTTTGCCCTGCTGACCTCGGAGGGGAAGCCTAGCACCTGGATGTCTGTTCCGAGGGAGCCCTGTCTCACTGGCCCTCCCTGTCACGGGAGGTTTGAAAGAGGAATGTATTTTTGCCTCATAACTTGATTGTTCTCTTCCGAAAGTTGATCCTTTAATCTCAGACAAGTCCATAACCTATTTCTAATTGGCTTTTGTGTCAGTATAGTCAAATAAAAAGCTTAACTCCTTGCTTTGGGACAGTTGATTTGCTCATGTTGCAGCGCGAGATTCATTTCAGAGGGTTGAGCACTTCCCGTCAGTACCGCCCACCCTTGTGCAGGTCCCCGGGTCCGATGCCTGGCAATGAACACAACTGAAGTGTGTTCCTGTTCCTGGTGGACTCTCTCCTGCACGGGCTCAGACAAAGACATGATGAAGCTGTTGTACAGTAGGCTGGAAGGAGTGAACAATGACAACATGCCATCCATCATTACTGAATGCCAAGCTTAATGCCATGCACTCTACCTACATTGTCTTCTTTGATTTTTACACTGGCCTCTGAGAAACAGTACTAGCACTATTCCCATAACACAGGGGACAAAACTGAAGCTTAGAGAAGCCTTCCAAAGGGCACATACCATGGGGTCACAGTAGAGCTAGGTTTGAACCCAGATATGTCTGGCCTCACTCCCACATTTATAACTGCTGCTATAAACCAGTTCTTCTCATGCTTTCAAGGCACCACATACAATCTTATTAAAGTGCAGATTCTGATTCAGTAGATCTCGGTAGGGCCATAAATCAGCACCCAAACCCCCAGGCGATACTGATGCCTGCGGTCCGAGGCCCGACTTCCAGTAGCACTGTTCTACGTGGGGAACCAGCAAGTTGGGAGGAGCCAGGTGAGATGGGGATTTGAAGACGGCGTCTCAGGGGTGGGGGTGTTCTCCCAAGGCTGGTCTGTCCCTCTGTGCTTTTCATGCCATCCTTCCCTGCTCTGCCCACACAGTCGTCCTCCCTTTCTCTTACTTTCCAATTTCTGCCTTTCTCCTGGCTCTTCTTCCTGATGTTGAAAACATGCTCAAGTTTCCTACATCCTAAATAAAGCTCTCCTTGACCTCACAGTATCGCCTACTTCTATCTCTGCCCATTCACTTGTCAGCACCCACAACTCAGTGGGCACTGTTCTCCAAGACCTCCCAATTGCTTTGACCTCCCTGAGGTTTACCTCCGAGCACCTCTCTGTAAGAATCCTGTCTCAGGGGTTGGCAGCTGTGGGGGTTCTGTCCTCTGCACTGAAGGTCCCCAGACTGCAGAGCAATCCTGTCGCCTCTGTTTTCTAGACCATGTCTCTTCACTTGCGCAGCTCTCTCTCCTTGGGGTCCATGTTAATACCAAAATTCTCCTGCTGCTCTGTGTACTGTGAACTATATGTCTTGTCCATTTCAGATGGACTGTATTCATTTGGACTTTATAGCTTATTTTCTTTTTTAATTAGAAGTTGCTCACTTCTAATTAGCTGTATTAGGGTTTGTATCCTATGTAACTAGTATTGATGGAAGAATTATGTATAAAAAAGAGCAATTAGTTTCTTAGCAAAGACCTAAAGGGCTTTTATAAATAATGTACCTATAATTTGTAGACTGTTTTGATTAATCAGAGGTCTCTTGTTTCTTTCTGGATTTTCAATTACCTCCTGAGTATGGAAAGTTGGCAAATAATGTAGGCTCAGACATAAACTGTCATTAAACAGGAAAATTATATTAATATTTTTATATTTTTAAGATTTTAAATACTTTAAATATTTTAGGCCCTGGTCTTTTCATACTTTCTGAAAATATTATATCTAATTTTCCCATGTAAACCAGAATTTTGAAATATACACGTTATACACACTCGGTAAGAAGAAATGAGCCACCCTAGCCAAAACCTCAGTTAGGAAAGCAGTTGATTTTCAGTAGTGAAAATACATTAAATTAAGAAGTAGGTAGGTTATGAAAGGTAAAGTAACCTTTGAAAGTTTTTAGTACTGTTTTTATATGCAGATTTTCTTTGGAAAAAAATTAAATTTACCATGTACTAGGATGGCCACAAAATTCATCTACATTTTTGTCTTTTGCAGTGAGTTCATACCTTCGGCAGTTGTGAAACCCAAGGACAAATTACATTTTAGTGTCCATTACTTTTTTTCTTTGCATGTATTGCTTTGGGTACGTAATGCAGCCAATGCCTCTCTAGGTTTGAGCCAGGTTCGAGAAAAAAACATGGGCCTGTGAAGGTATATGGTTCTCCAAATTATGCTCCCAGTCCTCATTTCCACCAGATGTTCATCCTAGCCACACACACGTAATCGTTTGACTTTGTCAGTCCATACAGTTTTGATTGAAAGTGCTGAATGTTTCAAAATTCCATGGGCAGACAAATATCGTTGTGATGCAGTTGACCAGGATGAGTAAGCTTCGTGTGGTGCATAGTTCCCCAGCACAGGATCCTCCCATTTGAAATGGAATTTATTTATTTGGATTTGTATCAGTTCTTCTCTCTGGAGGCTTCACGGAGCTTTCAGGCAGCTAACAGTTCTTGAATATTTCAGAAGAGGGTTGCGGCAGGGAGGTGGAGTGGGGAACACATGGGAGGAGAGTGAGGTGCATGCCAGGATAGCAAACAAGCTTTGCGCTCTTCCCAGCCTCCCCCCTCCCAGAGCTGCCAGGAGGGTTTTCCCCGCTCTTCACGGGACGGAATCTGGACATTGAAGGTGTTTAACCCGGAAGAGTGTTTGGGCCAATTGCACAGAGTACGTGGAGGTGGCCCTGATTTTATTAATAACCAGCTCTGTGACCTTGGGTAAGTTCTTTACCTCTCTGAGTTTCATGTGTTCAAATGAGTGTTGGACTGAAGGATTTCTAAGGTCCCTTCTACTTGCTTGAACTCTGTAATCACAAGATTTCAGAGCCTGAAAATATTCTGACCTTCCCTGGGAAGGAGGAGACTGTATTTGGAAGGTGGTGGCTGAGGTGGGAGCAGGAACAAGTTAGACATGTCTTGACCAAGAAGACATACGCATTTCCAAACATCCTCTTGCCGTACTTGTGGGACTCCGCGAGATAGCTGTGCAGCCGATTGCTCTCTTCTCCGTTGGTGTGAGCCCCATTCTCGGTCTTCTGTCCTCGATTTTTGGAAGTCTCTGTCATCTCTTCAGATGAAGCTCTCATTTCTTTTGTGTTTATTTAAATACTTAAATTCTCTTTTCTCAAACCTGATTTATTCTTATCTTCTTTGGACTTTTGCTTTTTCCCCCTGGTGCCTGAGATAAAATTGTCCTGCTCACAACAGGGTGGGCTGTGCTCAGCCTTCTTTCCCCCTGTACATTTGTTAGCTTACTCCCGGCACGTCCCTTAGCAACAGTCATTTTCTGAGCTCTGGCAGTGTGCCAGGGGCAGGCATGGGTGTTGGGGAAGGAACTGTGAGGGACAAAATCCCTTTCCTCATGGAACTGGAGTGTTAACAGAGTCACACCCAAGTGCCCTGCGTGCTTCTCTTCATCTTCAACCTTCTGTCTTTAAAGTGCTTAAATGAAAGAATTTAAAATACCCGCCATGCTTCCTAACCCAAAGAAGGTGCTTCTTAGGTTTGCTGTCTGCCTACTGTTTGCATTTATGCCCCCCAGAGTTCTCTCCTCCTGTCTAATTCATACTGGTAAAGTTCATGTGCTTTTTTGAAAAAATGGATTGAATCAAGGCAAGTATAGGTCAGATACCCACCTCTTTTTTTTAAAATTCACGTTCTCTCCACTGTCGTAAAGTACTGTCCTATAAAGTGTTGATTCATTGCCAAGTCAAAGGTTGATGTTGTTGTCATTCAACTGGGATTGCCCAGAAATGAATGATGTAATCTACTTGACTTTTGCCTTGTCAGACTTTGTCTCTCTTGAAACTGTTGTCATAAAAGTTAGCAAAAATTTAAAAATAAAGGTAGTTTTACCTGAAGACTTTGTAGTGAGTTTAGCAAGAGCTTAGTCCTATCAGATGAACTACTGTGTGTCACCAGGAAGGTGGGAGACTCTGTCTTACAGCAGAAACTCTGGAGTCCATGGCCGACTTTCTGTGTGTCTTTCTTTTTGAAGATTATTTATCTGGTCGCTCTACCGCTGGTGAAGCTCATTTTATTCAAGCTAGTACGTTAACTTTTTTCCTGACTACACTGTGTATTAGTGCTGTTTGTACATTTAATTTTGCACAAGTTGTAAAGAGCATTCTTGGTTCACAGGGCTATACACATTCCAGCATTTGTCCTTCACAAGGTAATTATTTGATTAAAAGTAAATTATAGTTTATTCAGTAGCACCAGATAAAAGTGGCAATTAGATGATAAGGGGTGCTCTAAGAGTTGAGGAGAACAAATTACCTTGGTATTTTAATGGAGAGAGTTTTGTGAGCTGAGAGTTCTCTGAGTATGGTCTGCATAATTTTTATGCACACCATCTCTCCGGCTAATGTGAGAGCCTATGATGCTTTCTATAATTAATGAGCTCAAATTATAAAAAGAAAGAAAAATGACTGGCAGGTTGATACTGTAGGGCAGAGTGAAGACAGAATTGTTTAGGCAGAAAAACTGTGTTTCAGAGAACTACCATGGAAATGACTTTGTTGGGCAGATAATTTTAAATAGATTCATGAATAGGCATTAGAAGGTTA
This sequence comes from Tonatia bakeri, assembly GCA_004024845.1. Taxonomy (NCBI): domain Eukaryota; kingdom Metazoa; phylum Chordata; class Mammalia; order Chiroptera; family Phyllostomidae; genus Tonatia; species Tonatia bakeri. The sequence continues at coordinate 547,838 of PVIA01000180.1, forward strand.
GAATATCTCCCACCAACTATATGAAAAATGTTCCTTTTTTTTGAAAACTCATTTAATGGAGGAGAAGACCTATTGTTTTCAGCCTGTTTCTTAAAGGGGCTGTGACTTGCAACAAGTTAAGAACAAATACCTGGAGACTGAAGTCTCAGCATGATCATCTGTATGGAAGTGGGGGTCTCAGCAGTGCCAGGGGGTTCTAGGTGATGCACCTGGAGGACACAGCTCTGTCATGGCCCATCCACCCACTGAAGCACAGTCCGAGCCACTCACAAGTCTGTTCAGTGTGCGCTCATGAAAATACCGTCTGGTTGGTGCTGCTCTGTAGGGTAGCTACCGGGGTCTGCTGAGCACTTAAAAATGTACCTAGTACAACTGAGGAATGAACTTTAACTTGACTTAATTTTATTCAGTTCAAACTGCAGTAGACCTATGTGCTGAGCAGTGCAGGTCCAGAGGAAGGGGATTCACACCTTGTGCATCTGCTGATATGAGTTGGAGGACTATGGTGACACGTCCATGTGATTTGTCAGTCTCGATTGCCAGGAAAAATATAAAATAGTGTCCTTTTCAAAAGAAACTGAGGCTTAGAGGAAACTTTTCTGTGGCTTCTTCAACCCTACCAACAACCCACAGATACACACCACCAGTGCAGACGTGCTCACACACACACACACACACACCCACACACCATGCACTTCTGTAGGTTCTCTGTGGCTCTGAACTTTGTGGCACTGTGTTCACTTCCACGCTTTGAATTTTGTACCCAGAGAGCCTCGGTCTGTTGTCAGACCTTCGCTGACAACACTGGCGTGGGACCCTGCGGGCGCTGTCAGGGCAGCACCTGTTCGATGACCAGTGTGGGTGGGAAGTGCTGGGAGTGTGAAGCAGTTTGGGGCTTATAGTGTCACATGTCACCAGCATGTGCTTTGGCAGCGCTACTGTTCTTTCCTAAGTTGTGTTTTGGTTTAAGGTGGTGGGGTTTTGTGAGAAATTAGTTTAAATATGTTTTGCTCGTTTTTGCTTTTAACTTTTTCACACTTATGGATACAAACTAAAGATGTCCTCTGGGAGCAGGGCTGTGATGAGTGCTGTTAGGAGGTGTCTCCGTGATGGTGGGTTGTGTGCAATCTTGTTCTTAACAAGCCACGCTTGTGATTCATTCACTCATGCCAGTCATTTTGACTTCCTACCGTGGCTCCTAATGATACTTCGTGTTTCCCCCCAAATGCCTGTGAACTGTCAGCCTCTGACAGTTTGGAACGCGGCGCGGGGCAGTGTGATGGGAGGGTCGGAGACGCCCTGCGAACCTGCTCGAGTCACCTGTCCTCCCATCCGAAAACCCAACTGTTGATCCCCATCATCTCTGAGGTTCCATGTGCTCTCAAGCTCTGACTTGTGTGAGTGTGTTTAGCTTTTCCCCAGAACTTTATTAAAATGAACCAGTGACAGAAGATGGGGACTCTTGGGCAGTGCGGGAAATGTAGTGCTGGAGGATGTATAAGGGTCAAGAAGGGGACAGTTCATGTCCAAGACGGTGGCCCTTACCCTGTCCATGGGTCCACAGCCCAGCTGGCTGGTGTGATGTCCTTTAGAAACCTGATAAATTTCTTTTGAGACAGTCATGCGTCCCTTGTACCCTGGGCTCCAACCACGACATCGGCCCTATCCCCAGCTGCCATGGGCCTCCCGACTCTGCCTTTGCATCAGAATCTCCTCAGTCGGGAATGCCCTCCTGCCGTCCCATTCAGCCTGCCAGCCTCAGGGAACTTGCTACCTTCACTGGGAAACTTGCCCCCAGGAGTAAGCCATCCTTTCATCCACCCGCAGACCCTGGCTACTCTGAGCAGCTCAGGAAAAGCAGTGTCCTAACATGGAGAATAACTCTGGAGGCCAGCTAGTCTCCACTGTGTTTCTCTTCATGGAAACCAACACATCACTGGGCTGATTTCCCACTCCACAACTGCAAGGAAACTTACCTGTTTCTTAAAAGAATGTAGTAAGCCGTTATTAAGTACATGGAATAAAGGGTCAAGGCTGTTTCCTCACTTCCCCTGTTTAACCCTTGCATCAAGTCTGGATGAATCAACCTGTTTAATTGAATTAGGTGACTATATGTCACAAACAGTTCGGTTCAGCTGTTGAACTGAATGAGTGTTTTGAAAATAACCAACACAGTTGACTATCCGAGTCACTGCCTGACCTTCTTTGGTTTGTCAGAAGGGTGGGTGGATATTTAGGGGCAATATAAGGAGAGCCTACCTCCTCCTCTGCCTCTGCTTTCCAGCTCCCCTTTTCCCCTCTTCCTCCCTCCTTCCTCCCTCCTTCCTCCCTCCTTCCTCTCTCTTTCCTCCTTCCTCCCTTCCTTCCTTCCTTCCTTCCTTCCTTCCTTCCTTCCTTCCTTCCTTCCTTCCTTCCTTCCTCTCTTTGTTCTGTTATCATCTTCTTACTTTCTATTTTACTTCTCTTTTCTTATATTTTCTCTTGTTGTGTCCTCTCTTTCATCTTCAGCTGATACATCAAGATATCAGCAGCATAGCCATGGATATCTGTAAGTTTTGTTAATTTTACTGTGAGCAGTGATAATTTTTAAAACATAGTATATATAATACGTTTATATGGACATAAAAACTCCCTTTACATAGTACTGATAGCTTTTGTAATACTGTTAGTACTATAAATGACCTAAAAATTATTATATTCTGAAACTGAATGGGATTTTTAGGCATTATTATATGTTGTGGAAAGAGACCCTCATTTCTCATTAGTGTGAATTGGTAATCTTTCCTTCACTGTTATCTATGTTTATATATGTGTCATACATGTATATGTCAATAAATATGAATAACAACCAAAAAAATCTACTTATATTTTTAAAAATGTACTTTGCCAGTAGTAATAAGGAGAAGTGAGTACATGACATTCTAGTTTAATTTTAGTAGAGCAAAAATTAAAATCGAGCCTCAGCCTCTGCTTTGGTGTCTGCTAACTCAACTTTAAAATTAGAAATGTTGTAATGATTTGGCAGTTCTGACTTTCTGAGGGAAACCATATCATATTGTATGTGTGCATGCTGACCGTTAAAAATAGGTGCTGCCACAAAGTGAGGAACCCGTCGCCTACACACCACCAGTGCCTGTGAGCTGGGAGCTGGGAGCTGGGAGCTGTGAGAGTCACTTCTCCCGGCAGCGTGGAACAGCTTGGGCTGCGTTCAGTTCATCTTCAGTCGAAGCTGATTTGTTTTAAGAGCTAACTGCTGGGGAGTAAACACTCTTAACCCTGACTGTAAACATTTGTCAGAAGTCTGGTTAGTGTGAGTTTTCACTGACCAAAATCACTTCGGCAGCAGAGTCACTAGAGTCTGACAGCCCAACAAACTACCCAGAGTCCCTCGTTTTTCTAGCACAGGCGTCGACTGTGACCCGTCATTTGTCTGAAAACATTTTTCCTTGTATTTAAGATCTCCTCGTACATATTATGAAGCCAATGAAATACAAAGAAGAACTTAGACATGGAGGGCTGGGAAAAAACGTCTTTGTGTGTTGCTTCTTCTGTCCGTCCTCTGAGGAACTCACAGAGGATCACTGATTCCAGAGTTTCTGCTTAGACCCTAGAGCCTCAGGTGCTGGCCATTGCCCATCCTCCAGTCATCTTTTTTCGCAGGATGTGATCATTGTCATTCGGGCCTCCTTAGCTGATAGTGAAGCCGCCTGCATCTCGAGTTGTCACTTTTAGGACCCATCTCCTCTCCCCACCCCCATTTGCTTATGGAGCCTCCAGGCCCTTGGCCACTATACCGATGGGCTGCATTTGGGTGTCTGCTGAAAGGCCACAGCTGCAACCTGGAAGGGCAGGGGCAGCAGAGGGTTTAGGTCAGAGACTATCGACTACGAAAAGGCCCAGCGATCCTCTGGGGTCTGCCTAGACCACTGGGTCTGCATAGTCAGATGTGCCTAGAACCAAGGCACCTGGGTTTGTCAGTGGCAAGAGGGCCCAGGCTGCGCAGGCAACTGGGGTCCATGTGAGAAGCAGAGCTAAGGAAGGCGTGGGCCTGACCCTGCTTTGACTTTCGCTTTCTGTAACCACTAATCCAGGAAAATTCGACCTGCAGCCCGAGGCCCTGCCTCTTTTACGGCAGGCTCCTGTTCGTCAGGGAGCTGCACACTGCCCGAGTTTAGTCAGAAGAGACCGTGTTTCCCTTTCCATGGCCAGATGGACAGAAAGGAAAACTTGAATTTGACAAACTATCCCAAAATCCCCCCTTGCTCTGAATTATGTGTTGAGGTCTTGATTCTTAATTTGAACTGTGTGCAGCTGTTGGGTTTTTGGCTTATCATAGAGCTTTCTGTAAAATCAAATTTACTAAACATTCTCCCATTTTAAAGGAGACTGGATTAACTATCTCCCATGAGGACATGCCTCTCCCCTCTAGTTTCCGTGAGCCCCTTGTGAGCGGTCTCTATGGATGCTGCCCCACAATCATTTTATCGTGTGATCGGAGGCAACTAGGGCAGTTTTATGTGGTCCAGGACGTGGGTTGTCTTTTAGGGCTTGAAAACTTAGATGCTAGATGGATCTTTGCTAGATTGTGGAATACTCAAGCAGGCGTCCGTCTTCTAAATCAAATATCCTCATTCGCTATTAGCCTGTGTAGGTGGGTCCCCACCCCCTCCCTGTCCCAGGGAGAGCCACACAGAAACTGAGGGGGAAGAAGTCTAATCCTGACTGAGCACAGAACCACCTGAACAAGTACATCCCGAGGGCACACGGAAGCCTCTAGTCACTGCCGCCTAGGAGAAGCTCTCCAAGGACTTTCTAAAGTGTCTGCTTTCACATACTTCACGGGAATTTTTTAGTTGAGTGGACAGAATTTCTCCATGTGAATTTGCTTGTTCTCTAGTTGACTTAGATTTCGTGAGCCCCTTGCAAGCGGTCTAGTCGACTTAGAAATAGCCCAGCAGTAGCACGGAGAACACGCACACACGGCGCTCATGCACACACGCATCCCTGTGTGGGACCTTGGCGCAGGAGAGAATATTCTAGAGCTAACCAGCCCCCTGGCCCCTGTGGACCCGGCCCAGGCAGAAGAATAGCAGTGCTTGGCTGCACTCTGGCTGCACTCTGTACTCTGCCATTCCACGTTTGGGCAAAAAAGATTGACTAATACATTATCTGAAATTGAAAATAAGATTTATTGCTCTTAAGAGAAATACATGACCTGTCATACACTTAAGAAATCAGAGCAGCACAGTAAATTCTAATGTCAAAATAACAAGTTTGCTATGTGAGGTTATATACGAGATCTGTCTTGTATACCAATTTATTGTAGATTTTGTTTGATTTTGGAACAGCTTGCTCATATATCTCATAATTGCTTGAACTCCAAAGTTATAAAATATGTTTACATGTATTCGTCTTAAAGGTAGAAATACGATTTACCCAAAAAGTAAATGATCATTAAGCCACCTAGCTGTGTGCTGAAAGAGCCTCGTTGTGATGTTAATGCAGATTGTGTCGGAAAAGCATCCGTGTCAGTGGAACCTCGCTGCAACGAGTGTGAGCAAGTCAGTGTGGAAGTGTGAAGCCTGGCGAACTCCCCATTAGTCTGAAAACTGAGTATTTCCCAGGGGCAGATATTTTAGGCATATCTAAACAGGATTTGGAAAATGTTTTTATACTTGTATCTGATGCTGGTATACCCGATAGTGAGCACTTCCAACCATTACTGCCCCAGTCACAGGTACACAGCAGGGATTCGGTAAACAGCCGTGCAGTAAAAAGTTAATAAATGGAACACACACACACACACACACACACACATACACACACACAGGTGAGCTCAGAATGTGGGAGCAAAGCCTGTTAGATGCCCTCAGCTGCTAAGTTGCCTGGTGAAAATCTGCTTTGTAACACTTTTGATTCACTCAAACCTTCTCCAGAAGGAAGGTTAACTGTTTTGTTTTAAACAGTTCCATTTGCATACTGCAGGTGCCAAGTGAGGAGTAACCAGTCTGAGCTTTAAACAAAATGAGTAATTAAACACAGAAGGTGCTGCTAATGAAGTTGAAATCAAATTTGTCACTTAATCAAGTGCTGTTTTGAATTCACCTAGTGTGTTGATGGGGAAAATATGCTAAGTAATACACCGTTGAATTTTTTAATATAGTTGAGAGAATTAGGATAATTTTAAGAGGTTTGAAAACAAGGTGGCAAGTGTCTAGATAATTCTTTCATTAATTCTAAAGCAAGTGAGATGAAGTCATGGTGATATGATAGTTTTTAATAATAGCAATTTAAAAACTGGTATTTTCTTACATAGATGCTGTCTTGTACCTTAAAAGGTTTGCTAAGGTAACTCACTTATCTGAAAGTTGAAACCTGATCTCTGACTGCAGGCTCTGTGGCCCCTGGAGCCAGACTGAGTGGGTTCAGACTCCACCCCTTTTAGCTGCGGCGTTTATTAGCGTGGACGGGTAACTCAGCCTCTGCCTCAGTGCCCGTCTGTAGAATGGGAATGCTGATTGCACAGGCCCCTCAGCATGTTCAGAGGGTTAAATGGGTCTATCCGTGTAAAACACCTAGGGCTTCACTTGCCTCGTGGCCTTGTTTACTGAGAGACTCATTGTTATTCCTTCTTTAGGGCAAGGATTTGTAGGTTTTAATTTTAGCTTTAAGTTGTAATGATTTTCTTAACTAAATGTTCATTGCAACGTTTCTTCTAACTTTGGTGTTAAAAACAGATGACTTGAGCCTATGATATTTTTTCTTAAAAGCTAGGGAAATGATTTAAGAAAGCCAGGGAAATGATTTAATATCCTTCAATTTTTTAAATTGATTTGAAATGTATTATTTTGGTAACAATAATAGAAAATGACCACTCCGGATGTCTGAGTGGCCACTCCAAGGCCACTTGCCTGCGGAGGCGCATCTCAGCGCGTCCTGCTCTGCCAGTGTCCCGCCGCGGACTCACGCTGAGACAGCGCTGGCCGGAACTCTTCCACATCCCACAAGGGGGAAGGAACGCTTTCCTACGTCTGTGGGGCACCGTGGGTTTTGGGATCTCACGTGTAAGGTGACTATCTGGAGTTTAGTGCCCTTAAGTGGGTTTGTTTTAAAAATCATTAAAAAAGAGAATATTCTTTGGGTTCAAATGTCAAATCATAGATGAATATCTAAATATTATTCATCCAGATGAAAGTCTGGGTTGATTGAAATAAAATATTTCAACTAGATTCATTGGTTGTCATTGGTTTGAAATAGATGATAGTTCCTCAAGGTGATTGTTCTCTAAAATGGAATGGTCATTAAAATTACCTGATAAAGGTCTTAAAATAGTTTGCTGGACCCCGCCCCAGACATATTTACTCATAATTAGAAGGTAGGGCTGTGACCCTTCTTCAGGAGACTCTGGTGCACAGCATGGTACCTGCCGCCACGGGGTCCCTCTGGCCCCTCCCTCTCCAGCACCTTGGTCCTGGGTCATCCAGCCGCCGGGGTATAAATGGACTCACCAGCAGTGGGACTTTGAGAACATCGTTCTAATAAGCTATACAGTTAGGACATATGTAACTAGAAAAATTACACTTACTAAGGATCAAAGGATATTTTGAAAATTTTTGTTTTTTTTCAACTGTGTAACATCTTTTAGAAAAATCATATTTAAAATCCAAGAGAACTCTCTGAGTTCCTCTTATTTTTACTGGATCCAGAGCTCAGAGCAGCTTCTTTGAAACACAGATTATTTTTTGAACCACACCGTGCACCAGCAGAGTGCATGGGAAGACAGCACTGCTCTCAACCCGAGTTCTCATAAGTAGGGGAACAAACTGTGGACCAGTTTGCAAGTGACCCAGCTACACACCAGCCTAGCCTGCCAGTCCTGTCAATACCTTCATGTCTGATGTAAAGGATGCTAGTCATCCTACTACCCGATGTCACTGCCGAGACAGGAGAAACAACAAGAGGAGTAAAAGTGCAGCAAAATGCTCTCCTAAAGGTTTCCCTGAGAATACAAGAACAAGGGGATTATATTTCTGTTGGCCGTTGAGAGTCTGTGGTGTTACTGTCCTTGAGTCCCCAGGTTCCCTGGGACCTTTGCTCAGATGACCTCACCATTGTGCTGGCACGCACTTGGCCCCTGAGGTCCAAGCATATTCTCTTCTTACTTGTAATGGGAGGAAGGGCTGAGAATTGATATTTTCTGAGATAGCTTAGGAGGCAAGTTTTGCCAACATCTGGGCTGTTGCCTAGGGAGGGTGGAATATTTCTAGAGAAAAATGAGCCAATATTTTGCTGACAGATTTCACACCATTCCACACCCCTTCCACTCCCTGTTAGGCTATTGGCTGTCTCCTAGAGCCTAATATGCATGGAATGATAGGTTCTCGTCCTTGTTGCTGGCATAGCCCCTTTTTCTTATAATATCCACCTTAACTTTGAACCTCTAGGCCACAGGTGGCAAACACAAGGCCCATGGGCCGAATCCGGCCCTCCACCTTGTTTTATCCAGTCTGGCACCTTATTTCTACCTGACGGCAGCACTGAGCTCCCACTTAACTGTTAAGGAGTAATAACATTTATACAGTCCTAAAATTACATTTTAGGTCCTTTGAAGGCAAACACAAGGCTGATGTGGCTCCCAGTGAAAATGAGTTTGACACCCCTGCTCTAGGCTGTTCCGAGTAGGGGGCCCCAGGGAAACAGCTGGTACCAGTCACCTTGAAGGAGTCACTCTAATGGGACTGGTTATAACCAGAAATTCCCCAAGTAGTTGCTTTGCTTTTGAGATATTCCTTTTCCTCACCTGCAATGTACCACAGGGCTGGGACTCACTGCCTTGTAGCCACAGCTAGCCATAGTCAACCCTGCTCTGGAAAGCACTTGAATTCAAAGACTGCTCTACCTGTGGCATCAGTTTGCTCCCCATTCCTATCCAGAATATCCCAGATGTCATAAATGTCATGTAACTTTTATTTTAAATAAAGGGTGGCATTTGAACCATCCATCGTATGTCATAGGGACGTGCCTTCCAGAGCTAAAAGGAGCCACTTATCACATCCCGTCCTGGCTTGGGAGCAGTTGGGCATGAGTAGCCAGTTGACAGTTCCTGGCGGCTCTCGTTGGGCGGTTCCTGTCTGAAATGACATGGAACTCTGCTCACTGCACCTGTGCCCAGCCCCTGTGTTTGGAACGGTTAAGAGCTTTAGAAACAGGAGTTTGGAACATCAAAGAATGTGAAGGAACTGTGTACTGAGGATAGTAAACAATCTTCCCTCTCACTGAGCAAAAGTGAACCGAGAATTACAGTAAGAGGGACTTAGGTGAGGCACTGAATACCGTTGATTGCAGAGATCATCACAGGTGCTGTCACTGGACTGAGGAAAGAGAAGGCAGCATTCTTCTCGGCACTTAGTGTTACATAAGTGTTACTTATGATCCAAAAAGGCAAGAAGAAAGCACGATGTTACATCCTAAAAGAGCATAATAAGCAGAGGGATCTGATGTGCTGGTGAATGGGAGATGGCTGGTTCCTGCATGCACAAGGGCAGCTTGGAAGTTGTTCTGAGCAGGCAGTGCTTCAAGCACTGCAGAGACTCCTGGCGCAGCTCAGACACTCGCTCCTGGTGAGCACACACGAATCCTCCCAAGGAGGGGGAGCTTGTGATGAGGTGTAGGAGTTGAGTCCAGGGAGACTTCATGGATGGAAAGGACAGGTAGGGTTTAGGTAAGTGGAAAGATGGGAAGGGAAGTGCAGATGAAGGTATAATGAAAGCACACCATTTGGGCACTGGAGAGTCTTGAATGACAAGATAAATGGTGTGTGTTTATTGGCCACAGGAAACCATGCTCACAGCCACATGGTGGAGGAAGTGCTGAGGAGGCAGTTAGTTAAGAAGCTGCTGTGATCCTGCAGGTCTCGAACTGTGATGAAGGCAGCAGGAGGAGAAAGGGAGGGACCGGGGGCAAGGGCTTGATTGGAAGAGACACCAGTGGGACTGATCACTCGGACGCCATGGAGCCACAGGACATACCTGAGATGAGGGCCAGGCTGTGCCAACTTCACAGTGATGGGCTTGCTCAGTCTTCAGGAGTCCACCCAATGGAGGCTGGGCAGGGCCAGCAGGAGCGCAGGCAGAGCCCGGTGTCCTCCGCAAGAGAAGGGTTTTGTGGAGAGAAGGTAACGGCCAGCCCCTGCCTAGGCTACCTTGACATCCCTCTTACCATGGGGAAGCTAATCCTGCCCGGGCTGGAAGTCTGCCAGGAGTGACAACACCTGATGAGTGAGGCTGCGGGATCCGGAGCCAGCAGGTGGGTGGGTGGGAGGTAGAGAGTCTGATGCTCACCTGACTGCAGACCCAGGGTTGGGCAGTGGCTGCCGAGGACCTTTGTCACTTTCCTTAGAAATCTGAGAGTGCCATCCGGCAGAGGCCTGTTGTGCAGTAAATTCGTCACAGAGCAGATTATTTGTTCCGTGTTAGAGGAAGTCTAGCTTCTTTGAAAGCTCGACAGAAGACGAGAAATCTTCCAGCTCCCAGAGTTTGCCTTTTCCTGCTCTCTGATCACTCCAGATTCCCAGCGCCTTCAGCCCTGCCCATGACTGGGGCACTAGTAAGGACTGCAAGGCTTTTTGGCCTGATTTGACCTGCCCCCAGCTCTGACTCAGAGGTGTGGCCTGGTCATCCTGGCCCAGGCTCACCTGGACCTCTGAGCATCTGGAAGCAGAGAATGAGAAGCTTGACATTGTCCAAAGCCATGCCTCCAAACTACAACCATTCAAAGACTTCAGAGGAAGAAAATACGACATTTATTAAAGCAACAAAACATTAAACCCCAAGGAATTACTTAATGTGAAATAAATGAAATCTGTAGAAAATGGGAAAATGCTGTTTTTTTCCCTGTGCCTAAAGAATACAAAAGAATTTTAAAAAGTGGAAAGGCATGCATCATATCCTAGAATAGCAAAACCATAAACTTGTCAATTCTTCCTTAGTTAATTTATTAAATTGAACACATTCCCAATTAAATACCAACTGTTAGAAAAACAACAAAAAAGTAAGCAAGTGGTTTCTAAAGTTCACACAGATAAAGATCTATCACTTATGAGATACACTGTAAAGCCTTAGTAATTAAAAGGTTGGTACTGGCATGTGAATAAATAGAGTAGTGGAATAGATTAGGAAAAAGAAATAGTCCAGGTATATGTTGGAACAAGTAAAAGAAATGGGGGGAAATGGACAACTAACTAAATGTTAAGACAACTGGGTATCCCAATGGGACAATAAATAAATTGTACTACTGTACACCAAGGATAAATTTCTAGTAGATCAAATGTTCAAATGGTTAAATATTTTAAAACAGTAAAACACAGACACATCCTGATTTGAAGAAACCAACTGTATAAAGAAAGTTTTGAGGCAACTGGAACAAATTGAATGAGACCAAGTATTAGATGATACCAAACAGTTTGTTAATCTTGTTATATATGAGAATGCGCGATGGTTATGCAAGAAAACTTTAAATGCATATTGAAGTGTGTAAGGGTAAGACGACTCGATGTCTTGGGTTTGTTTTAAAATAATTGTGTCGACAGGGGAGAAGCAGAAGGAGCTCGTTGATCAAACCTGCTGAATACAGTGGCGGATGCAGGGAGTTTGTTTTAGCATGATCTCTACTTTGTGTAAGTTTCAGCTCTTTCAAAACATAAAATGAATAAAGACCAGAATAAAACATAGAATTTCTTTGTAGCTCTGGCTTTGGCAGACCTTTCTGGGTAATTTATAATGCAGAAACCGTGAGAAAAAAGACTGATAAAAGTCAACTATATTTACAAAACAGCAACACTCTCACAGTGCGGGGAACCAGCAAGGACAAAGGAAAAACTAGGAAACCCATTCACAGCTCATGTCACAGGTATCTGGCTCAAAATCAATATGTAAACTTTGAGAAACCCTAAAAAGAAATCCACTCGGTAGGTTGGCAGAGCCTCTAAACCAACACGACACAGGAAAGAAAAGAGAGGTTCTAAAACATGTGAAGATGCCCAGCATCATTAACAGTAAGAGGAATGAACGCGGGCTGTGACTGGGAGACCCCAGAGCCGAGAGTCCCGTCCACTCTGGCTGCCGAGACTGGGGAGCGAGAACTGTTGCTGACGACATTGGTGAGGAGCGGTTTGCCAATTTCCACCAGAATCGCTTCCATGGAGGGCACCCTCTGCAACTTTGTGTGAACCGGTAGAAGATGAGAGACTGATGCCCATCGGGAGGGGCTGATGCAGTAAATTCAGGAGCACCCTGCAGCTGTCGCAGAGTAAGGGTTTGCTTGCCCGTTTGGACAGATTCTCAAAGGACACTGCTGAGTAGACTTTGTATTTGTATATGAGGAGAATAAGCATTCATTTGTATTTGCTTGACTAAAGAAATCCTGTAAGGACAAACTAGAAACGAATAACTGGTGACGAAGGAGTGAGGGAGAAGACTGGGCTATTTTACAGGGAACCTTCTCCCACTCTTCAGCTTCCTCCAAATCCTATGAAGCAAGAAACTACAACCATACGCTGCATTTTGAAAGACTGTTCTGTAGGCCCAGTGCATAGAGTCACCTTTGCAGACCAGTTCTGGCTTTATGTATTACATCTATTAGCAGTAGAATTTTATATGAATTGAGTGAAAATCCAAAAATAACAGTTAGGTCATTTGAAAACATGAGCCTCAGGTGCCCATTAAACGTGCTTTTCAATATATGTTTTGTTGGGAGTGTCGTCTGACCAGCCCTGGGTGGCGACTCTGATGAAGTTCCGTGAGCGAAGTTCCCTCCGCTCCCTCCTCTGTCATTTCACCACCTTCCCGCCCAGCCAGCTGCTCCATTGACTGGGAAGACCAAGCAGGTTTCAAACTGCAGGTGAAGACATTAGGTGAACTGTCTGACCATAACTTCTATCATGATTCTTGGGAGATTTTTAGCCTGGAGCCAGCCAGGGCTGTTTTACTGAGTCTGAGGTTCCACACGGTTGGTAGCTGAATGCTTTCTCATCTTTGGTTTAAAAGCTGCACATCAGCGTCTTTCATTTACTTCACACTGTGCCTCAGAGATGGAACTCCTTCTTTGAAAGACAAAGATGACAATTCAGGAAACAAAATTACTAACATCTCCCCTTTTCCCCACCCTCCCCCCACTTTCTTCTTTATAAGGAATAAAGGTTAGAAACATTATTTGCTCTTTCGACCTGTGTCCTAGGAGAGACAAGGGCAGGGTGTGTGGGCTTCCCACAGATCTCCCTCGCAGGACGGAGTGCCTTCCAGTTCACAGCAGCCCGCTCGGCGTGCACTGAACTCCCAGTTCCCTGGGCTTCCAGTAGTCAGGCCTTCATAAGGCCTTCAGATTCATCTTCATGCAAATGAAGAGATTTGAAGTAATTTTGTTATCTCTTCCCGCTTTTTATAAAAAATTGGATTTAACCATCTTTCAGAGTTGACAGTGCATTCTTGAACATTTTATGCTCCATCTTAAACTACAGTGTAGAATTCACATGATTTACCTGTTTTTACCTAGAAGGCATGACCCCACTAGCACGTATATTATATTCATCAGTGGAAACAATTGTTTTCTCCCAAAAACCGTTCTGGTGAGGAACACTGACCTGCCGCGGCCCTTCATGGAAGATCGTAGCCTCACTCTGTGGGTGGAGCCGGGATGGAGGTCGAGGCAGGCAAGCCCGCAGCGGGTGTGGGATCCTGCACCGGGTCAGGAGCCCTTCCTGGGACAGCCCACATGTCCTTGTTTGTAAGTTACTACAAACAATCAAGACTGTGTTGGCACGGACAGCATTTCTTCTGTGGGTGGTTCAGATTGCTAATAGCTCCATAACTTGCTAAAAGCAAAAAGACTGAAATATAACCTCATCGTTTAAAAGAACACAACCAAATCCATCACACAGATACCAAACCCTGCCCCAGATCTGAGCTGAGTGGAATGTACCACGATGCCAGCAGGCCGTGAAGTGGTGAAAAGGGAAACTATTAGAATTGTGAAGCAAACTGAGTATCTGTCCGCTCGAGCACCGAACACACAAGGGGTGGGTCAGAAAGGGGCTGTGTGGCGGGAGCAGAAGAGGTGGACAGAGAGGGAGAAGGAAGAGGAAGGTTGGCGGGAGCAGTAGAAGGTGCCGCCAGGCGATGGTCTGTAGACGCCTGTACTGGACCATTCCACATGAGAGTGTCCTCGGTCTGTAGAACAGCTCCTCGATCTCCATCATTAGGGGGATAATTGGTCTGACAGTTACATAACTAGAAAACACCAGGTTCCTGTCGGTCTCCAGAGGCCAGACCCTTAGTGTCCGGGCTGCCTTTGCATTAAGTATTATCTGTGGTTTGTCACTAGTCACTTGCCCCTGCATCAGGGCTCAAAGCCTCGGGTTCAATATTGAAACGAGCTTAACCCCCCTCCCCCAAAACTGGGCCCAGAAGTGGCTGGGAGCCAGGGTGAAAGACTGTGCACAGCTCTGCTGGCCCAAACACGTTTCCTCTTTCAGAGAGATGCGTGAGAACACGTCCCCCCCACCATAAGATTTAGAACTAAGCATTCTTTTCATGGATCAAGACTAGCACGTTGTGATCTTTAAAATCACTTTTGGCTTCAGCTCCGGGCTTTGGTAAATCTGTGTGTGCATTGGTTTTAGATTAAAACATGGCATGCAGCATTCTGGAAAACAAAGTGAAAAAATGAAACTCCAGGGGGGACATTTTTATGCCTTTGCCCTGGGAACTGATTTATGCCGGTATTGTTAGCTATTTTCCTTGGATGACAAACTTGTATAATTGTAGTAACATGTTTCTGAGATGCAGAGGATGAAAACCGCAACAAAATGTCAACCTTCAAGCTAGCACATGAGTAATGTGTATTAATGACAGAGAGAAATGAGCCAGGAAAAAGGATTTTTAAGAAGGAACACTGCAGATACCAGGGGAACGCCTGTGTCCTGGGGTTACAAGGTCTGGTTTCTAGAAGTGAGGGGCTCTCCATCTGAGGGTTGGAAATTACCCGCAACTTAATCACAGTGTGTGTTGGTGTGATTTGGGTCAGCTGGTCATTCTGTCATCTCCTACCACACCAGTCCCCTGGGAGAGGCCGTGCAGATGCACCGGTAGGATTTTAGTTAGGACAGTCTTTCATCGTCTCACCATCTCCTTCCCCTGGGGATTTGTTTGGTTATGTTTATCATAATTTCACCTCATGATGTTTGAGTGAGGTCCTTTCCCCCCCCCCCCAAGCTCTGGGACTGATCAAATTGGAATGGTATATTCACTAATAATATTTGTTTAAATGCACCTCCAGGCAGCCAATGTAACTATATAAATGATGCTGGCATTTAAAAAAGGAAACAGAGTTTTACACTCTCGGTGTTGACGCTTACGCTATCTTAGCCAACCTTTGTGTTCCTTCAGCAAATGAGGAGGTTCAGGAGCCGTGGTTTTCACCCCAACCTGCATCCTGAATCACCTGGGGAGCTTTAACAAGATCCCCAGGCCCGGGTCTTCCTGCAGATTCTGGTGCCTTTGATCTGGGGTGTGCCTGGGGTATGGGGAGGTTTCAGGGCCCCTTGGGAGAATCCAGCGTTCAGCCACAGTGGACAAGCACTAAACCAGAGGCTCTCCAAATCCCTTTCCAGGCCTAAAGTTCATTCTGCCAGGAAAGAAGGCCCAGATGAATCTGACCGTCCCTTGCCGGTTTCCAGTCTCTGTTATATATACTACAGGCCAAAATTCAGTTACAACTTTCAGTGATCCTTGTAAGACTCTCATCTAGCCCAAAGTACTAAATAGTAGAGCGCCTTTTTTTGCAGTGTCTGGTGTATTTTATCAGTTCATTCATGGGTTGTGTGTAAACGATCGCCAAACCCCACCTCCACTTCTTCCATTTGGAAGAGCAAACGTTCAGAATAGCAAACCACGCAGAAGAGGACTCTGATTAACAACACTCTACTTAGCGTATACGTGATGGGCATCTTTTCACACTTACTGTAAATTGCATTCACCCCGTGAGCCATTGTTCTTGCATCCCATGAGAGACCCAAATCTTGTTTATGTCCCATCTGGGAACTGATTTTGTTATTTTTGCTCCCTGCTGGAAGGCCTCAAAAATCTTAAAAACAAGACTGAACCAAAAAACAAAAAGTTGAAAAGGGAAAAGAAAGGAAAAGATACTGTGACTCAGAACGTGTGCTAAATTTTCCAGGCAAGAGGAAAAAACAGCTGTCACCCTGTGAGCGTGCCCTAAGGTCAAAGTCAGGCTTAGGAGATAGCTGCCATCCTCGTGTGGGTCGTGGACCCCCACCGTCCGGGGCCCAAGTTCTGTGTCTCATTCCTGACTTGCTCAAACCAGTCACTGCAGAGATGAAATGTTCCTGCTATAGAACATGTTTTTTCTTTGCCAGATCAGTGTGATCAAATATTTCTGAAGCTAAACAAAATGACATATTGGCTTGCAAGGATTATCCACACCCTTGCCTTAATAAAAAAATATAAAATAACTGAGCTTCTGCTGGGAGAGGCTATTTTGTGCTCAGAAAGATGCCCCGAGGCAGCTGTCAATAGCGTTGCGTTTGTTAGGTTTTGGCCGGGTTGGTGTATGCATTAGCTCATGTTCCAAATCCGTCCCCCGAAGAATGTAGCGAGAATTCTGTTTCAGTCCTTTCTCATTTCACCCTTTCCTTAGCCAGAGTCCAGCCTCTATACAGCCCAAATCGCCAAGACTTGAAAACAGCAGTTTTGAATAAAACCTAAAGGCTTTCCCCATGATTCATGAGAAGACTTGGAGGCCCTTATCCCACTACCCCAGACACACTTCCAGGCTCCGTTCCCCACTCACCCCGAAGGCAGCTGCTGCTGAGTTTCAGAACCTGTGGGAATCACACTTTCCCTGACGTCTGGAGAGAGGGGAGCAGGGTCTGGGGGCAGCCGCGATCACAAATGTGAATGTGCAGCTCAGGTTGGTCATCTCTGCTTTCAAACACAGGAATGCAGGCGTGCGCGGCTTCGGGGCCCTGCCAGCCCCCCGCAGTCCCACACCCGAGTGTGCGGAGCCCTGTGCGTAACTGGTTGTCTTCCTCGTCTCTCACCAGCCCTGTGTTGTAAGCCTCGCTGGTGGTGTTTCGTCATCTGTGAAATGGGGACAGGGTTACTAAACTTCCTGGCATCAGGATCACGTGAAGCACTTTATAAATTATGAATCACTGTGTGAAGGTTAAGTAAGCCATTGAAAGCACTTTGGATGCCGCTGAACGCTGCATCAAGTGGAAAGTGATAGTGATTTATGCCTACCATGTGAAGACCGCTGCACTGGGCACTGAGTGGGAACTTGGTTACCTATGTAAGAAGGTAGGGCAGGGGACAGTGCAGGAGAGGATGGGTGACTCCTCTGGCTGCACCCTGCTACCTTGTTGGCTGTGGCATCATTTCCCAGACCCCTTAGCCACTGTATGGTGGATGGCTTGCTGAAATGCTCTCATCAGGAACTCTGCATCCAAAAGGAAAGGAATTTTCAAAAGACAGATTACAGATGGGTGCATAGTAGCAGAGTCCACTTGGCACCCCGAGCTCTCAGGGACAAGGAGTTCCTTCTGGGAAGGGGCCTGTGGTGCCACCTGCATCCTCAGATCTGCCTCAGATCAGAGCATGCAGGGCTATGAGGACACGGCCGCCCTCAGGTCCCGCTCCCCTCTCTCCAGCTTCAGTGGAGACTTGCAGACATTAGGGAAAGGATGATGCCCACATTTTTTGAAATGCGGCAGCGAATGGGGAAGAGAGTCTGGAAGTGTGAGTCAGAGCAAGTGGGATACTCAATCAACATCGCTAATCATCAGAGAAATGCAAATTAAAGCCACAGTGAAATATCACCTCACAGCTGACAGAATGGCCATCACCAGTAAATCAACAACTGCGTGCTGGTGAAGATGTGGAGAAAGGGGAACCCTAGTGCACTGCTGGTGAGAACACAGATTGGTGCAGCCACTGTGGAAACTATGGCATTTCCTCAAAAAATTAGAAGTGGAACTGCTTATGACCCAGCAATTCCCCTTCAGGGAATTTATCGGAAGAAACCCAAAACATTAATTTGAAAGAATAAATACACTGCTGTGATCATTGCAGTGTTATTTACAATCACCAAGATTTGGAAGCAGCCCAAGTGTCCATCAGTAGATGAGTGGATAAAAAATCTGTGGTACATTTACACAAATGGAAATGGAAATGGAAAACTACTCAGCTGTAAATAAAGAAAGAAATCTTACCCTTTGTGACAGCATGGATGGACCTGGAGAGCATTATGCTAAGTGAAATAAGCCAGGCAGAAAAAGACAAATACCACACAATTTCACTCATGTGTGGAATCTATCGAATGAAATAACCTAACAAAAGAGAAAGACTCATGGAAAGAGAGCAAGCTGACAGCTGTCCAAGGGAAGGGGCATTGTGGGGCTGGGTGAAATGAAATGATTAAGGAAAAAAAAAACTCCTAGACACAAACGATGGTGTGGTGATTACCAGAGAGGAGCGGGGTGAGGAAGGTAGGAGAGGGTAAAGGGAGGGTGAGTGGTGATGGAATGAGACTCGACTTGGGGTGGGGAACACATGATACAACATACAGATGATGGATTGTAGAATTGTATTGCACCTGAAACCTATACAATGTTATTAACCAATGTCACCCCAAAAAATTCATAAAGAAGAGCGAGAGAGCAGTGAACACCGCAGGAAAGGAAGCTCTGGAATGAGCAAGGCCTGGGAGTGATGAGCCCATAGTCTATGTGGCCACAGGGGCAGGAAAGACAACGGCCATTCCCCGGGGGCCACAAACCTGGGTAGGGTTAGCAGAAACCAGGCCGTGCACGTGGACGCCAGAGGGAAGGCGGCATTGTGAAGTGGGTCCCTGCATCTGCAGGCGGAGCCTGGTGGCCAGGCGCCCCCTTCTGTGCTGAGGGCCAGTGGAGCAAGGAAAGTGGAGCATAACCTAATGGATCCCATCCCATCCAACCACCGGGCCCTTGGCGGACGGTGGGGTGGGAGGCGGAGCCAGCCCCCGGGGGTAGGAAAAGAGAAGCTCTGACCTCAGGCGCAAGGATGAGGTGTATGCCTCTTTTCTCTGCAGTATCTATTTGTGTCTTGAATGGTTTTTAAAAGTTTTGCCCACCCAATAGGTATTTTTTCCTGCTTTTATACTACTCATTGTTCTTTCCCCAGTAAGAGACTGTTTAGTAAAATGAATGGAATTGGCTTTCTCCGCTACTCAGCTGAATAGCTGCTGCCCGCGCGATCCCACTTCCTGGGTAAATAAAGTTTTGCTCCCTGCGAGTGGGCCCAGGGCCGTTCCGCAGGAGAGGCACCCAGCAAGCCTTGGCTGCAGCACGCGTCCCCTCCAGGGCTCCATGCAGGAGAAACCCGAACTCCGCCGTGAAGGCCAGTCCAGATGGGACTGTCAGTCCTGGATTCAGCACAAGAAGGGCAGCAAAGACGCACTGAGAAGTGAGGGCGTCCTTCCCCATTGGACCCCTGTTCTCCTCCCCACTTATAGTGGCCTTAACCTTCTAGAAGCTTCTCAGCATTTTCTCAGCCGGGACTAGATGAGAAGACAACCAAGCTTTGTAGAACTGGGTGTACATGAATAATACTCGAAGGATGCGGTTTGGAGTTAGTACATATAACAACATATTGTCTTCCAAAAAAAAAAAAAGGGAAGAAAACTATAGGACCCTGGCTGGGTGGCTTAGTTGGTTGTAGTACTGTTCCCCGTACATCAGAAAGATTGCAGGTTCTATCCCCAGTCAGGGCACATACGATGTTTGCATGTGGGCAACTGATGGATGTTTTTCCTCTCCCTTTGTGTGTGTCTCTCTCTAAAAATCAGTAAAGATATCCTCAAGTGAGGATTAAAAAAACCTATAGGATTTATGGAATATATGTACTGACTATAGCTTAATATGTATTTGGTGTTAGTATTCTTAATAAAATTTGACACATTGTCTAAAATACAAAGGTGGGAAAAAGGAGGTTTACAGCTGTTCGTATGGAGAAAGACCTGCAGGTTATGACTATTTTACAACAGCTTCATTGACTCAAAGAAGTGGCACAGAGCTCTTTTGCCGGCCCCTGTCTCATGGTGCTGATGGGTTAAGTTCCATAATGTATCAGTCTTTTCCTCGCAGCATTTGGCTTGGAGGTGAATTGCCCAAGCACTGTGAATTTTTCTGAGCAGCAAAGGGAGCAGGGAAGCAGTGAGGAGTGGGCATTTGACATACTGGGTTTTGATAACCAATTTGGTCAGAGTACAGTGAAGACAAACTGGTGTTTGATGAAACAAGTAGCTGGGGACCTCATGCATGTGCTCTCTTCACCTGGAAACTTCCCAGAGGGCAGGAGTGGGGCGGGCATGAGAAATATCCTCACTTAACAGCCTGCAGAGGACTCTGGGAGAGTTTGTGCCTCATTTGTACTTTTAAAATAGTGTGAAAATTTCATAAAACACTGCATTAAATACAGTTTTAGTGTAAAATTACAGAATGTCTCCTTTTTCACAAGTGCCCTCTAACTATGCAAGTATTAACATGGCTGCTCTCAAAAACTGTAGGCATAACACAGAGGTTAAGGCCACCATTTTCCAAGTATTTTGAACCCTGGACTGCTGTATTAGATAACTTTCAAGTGGACCTTGATTATCCAAAGTCCTGCTTTTGTTTAAAACTTCAGTCTAACAAATCAATAAATGAAATTTTTTTCCTTTGGATTTGGGCACTGAGTTAAAATTAAACATATTTCTACCACTCTTTTCTAGCTCTAAAAAATGAGGAAGAATGTGAGTAGACTGAACTTTTATCTAAGCCTTGGCCATGAAAGAAATATGTAGATAAATTACTTGAATTTTGCTTCAACTTGTAATAGTCACACCTACGCTGCATCAGGTTTTCTTTTCTAAGAGAACTCTGTACCTGACACAGCTCTCTGTGCGTATGTAACACTGGTCGCGTGTGCTTCCTGTTAACTCGGGTCACTCGAGGTCTGGGAAAATGCCCCCACCCTCTCCTACACAACTACCAGAGACCCTGTGCCTGTGGACCCTTGATGTTTAAATCTGTATCATGGAATCCTCACTGTTGACTGGCAGAATTTTGGAAGGAAGGGACCGTGAACAGCGTCTCAGCAGTTTTGGTGGAACTTTAATTTTGGAATCGTAGTAAAGGGGAATCTACATGTATCCACCTTTTGTGAGAGTTTATCCTCCTAGGAGACCCTCTTGCCCCTTGTGAAATATTCAAGTGGCTTTATTGTTGCATTTGAAGCTCTATATGTTGAAAATAGAATGTGTATATAACAAACACTTAAAAGCATTTGTATGGTTTTTAAGAAACCTCTTCAAATGCCCTAAACATTAAGATCAATATCCAGGGCCCTGATGAAGTCGCAGAGACGATGATGGTGAGGGCATTGCGGGTGAGCACTCCGCTCTTCCTCCCTCCCGCACCTGAGCAGACCCAGAGCCCTTAGACTTCACTCCTGTGGGACTGTGAGAACCCTTCTCAGCGTGGGGCTTCTTCACGCACCATGGCCTGGGGTCCAAGAGCGTCTGTCTGCTGCCCTGGTGTGTCACCCTGTACCCCATCCTGTGCGTTCCGTCAGAACCCACATATTTAGGAACATTGGTTCTGACCCTGCTAGTTTAAAAGAGGTTGGGGGATGGGAGGAGTAAAACAATAGCATTCTGTAGCTTTGGAATTTATTATTTTATCAGATGTGAGATTCTGAATAAAAAGTTGTGAGGTTTATATGCAAAAGAATATATTGTACATTATTGCATCAGTTTATATATATATGTAGGCCTATTACTTTTATATGAGACTGACTCATATTTATGACTATCAATATTTTAGTTTATAATATGGACAACTGAAAACAACACAGACCCTTTTATTTGGCTGATAATAAAGCCACCTTAGTTTGGATTCCATGAGTACTTGCAGCCCACAGCTACTTTATTGAACAGATACTGATGGCGGGCTGGGGAGGACAGAAAAGGAGTTGAAGAGAGAAACCAGCAACCAATACAAAGTCAGGGCCACTTCCTGAGTATTTGATATTTAACTCACGTAATATCCATTTCACGTACATTACAATAAAGGGCCTGTGGTGGGTGGGACATTGTATTATGCCTTCGTTTTTGTTGTTAACTGCTGTAATAGACTGACTGTTGTCACTGTCTCCTCATTGATCTCCACCGTCTCCCGGCCTCACAACATGGCTGGGCCTATAGGTTACTCCATACATTTATGTTGAGTGAATGAATGAAACAACTTGCTAACATTTAGGCTCTTAAATATCTCAGAGATAGTAAAATTGCTATAAACAAGAAGGCTTTTGTTTTGAGTGGAGTTTGTAAAATTGACTTTGTAAAGTGCATCAGTTCCTTTCTGCCACTAGGGGCCGACACATTGCAGTTAAGGAAACAAGTTTTCAATGACTTCTTTTTAAAAGAAAAGGTAGTGCTTGAACTCTTAAATGTGGTGAACTGTGACCGAGCTGAATTGGTACTGCAAGAGGAGGTTGAACGCTATAGCAGCATATTGTAAGCTAACACAGGGTAAGCATGTGTCCATTTTAAAGATATATTTATGAAAACAGCCTAGTAATGTGCTTAAAAATAATTATATAAATACATTACATATGCAGACAGCTTTTGATCATTTCAAAATAACTTTCTGCCACCCAGTCAAATAGCATATATGCTTTAATAGAAAGTAAGATTAATGTATATTTTTAAAAGAATGCTCTTTTCCTCTTCCGAACAGGAAAAGATATGATAAAAAATCAATTCTGCCTATGCACGTGGCACAGCTTTAATCTCGGTGGGAAAAATGCAGTGGTTCAAGTTCTGCTACATGGATGGTGAATAAATACATACCTTCAAAACGGAGAGTCAGTGCAGGTTTAATATAATCAAGTCTGTGAATAGTTCTCTTGTGCTGGAAACCTGCTGGACAGCCTGGCTTAAGATAGAAATGCCAATGGGAGGGTAAGTCCGAGAAGATCTGTATTGTTAAGGAGACAGGTGCAGGAACTGGAAGACAGGAACTTTCTTTTACAATACTAAATTTAATTAGAACAAACTGAAGAGTATAGTGCAGTGGCCCTTGCTGATTATGTGAGAAATCAGTTCTTTGTTGTTTTTTCTGTCTTCACTTTGCAGTCCCTATACCCTGAGGGGTTTGGCCTGTAGGGACTTACTTGGGGGGGTCCAGGTCACCCTCCAGTGCCACGCCTGCCCTGTTGCAGCAGCATCATCCTCTGCAAGGACCCGGGAGGACAGGGCTCACTGGCACGAGTTGCCGGCTAAGTCCTCTCGCCTCCTTTTCTTTTCCTGGCCCGTCTCTGGTGGAAGTGCTAATTAGGGATCAAACAGCCCAAAAAGCTGGCAGTTAAAGAAGATAAAGTAATGATAGTGCTTCAGTGCTCTCTCACTTGGCCTTAAATAATAGGAATTCAGTTGCTTGGGAGTCAAATACACACAAAGGCCAACCAGTTCGGTGGTTGCTGGCAGCAGCTGACTTGTGAACTCCTTTCCAGGGGCCCGGAGCAACTCGACACCACGGATTCTAGCCACACCTGTTGGCCACCTGTGGTTCCTCTCCTGTTTGCCTAATTTGGAGGTTGTAAAGGCTAGTTCAAGGTTGTGAGGGCAAAGGCATGTTGGGACGATCTGGGGGTTGATGTTACTTTTTAAAACTCCGCATTCTAAGGCTTCTTTCCACAGAGCTAACAGGCGAGCTTTTGGTCCTCCTTGTCATGAATACCTAGACAGGAATCTCTGAACACCACTCTGTCAGAGCTCCCCCTGGAGGCTGAGTAGGTAAACCTGCTTAGTGAAAACTAAAACCTGGTCTAGTATTTACATCCCCAACGTGTTCCCATTGACCGAGCGTCCGTGTTTCGTAACTCTGGTTTCAGACACGCCGCACTCCACTCCTCTGAGCAGAACATGGCTGTCAGGCAGGAAATGTCAGGGCTCTGAGAAACATAAAGGGGTGATCTATCCATGCGCGCGCACACGCGCGCGCACACACACACACACACACACACACACACACACACACACAGTTAACACTGGACACCAGCCTGAAGGAAAGAGTGAAATGAGGAGGCTATCAGACTAGGTGTTGCTTCCCGTACCATGAATTTCGACTTCACAGGTGACTCAGAGCCAGTAGTTTGGTGAGTCCTGTTGTCAGAGGTTTGCTGTCTAGTGCCCTGGCCTTCCCACACCTCACTCGGCCCAGCCTCTCAGTCCACTGCTGAAACTTGAAATGCTGGCAGTGCCCAGAACTCTGTTGGGACAGTGTAAATTGTGGTGAAGGAGTGGGTGGAATGCCTTGTGAATGACAGAAACACTCAGGGCCAAAAACTAAAGGAAATGTGTGCAATGAGGACTGTGCTGCAATTAATCACCACAGCTGTATTCTTTTCCTTATATGCAGAGAAGCCCGAGGAGCCTGGCGGGGCAGGGCCTGGGGTTGGGGGGGGGCAGTGCCAGGGGTAGCGGCGGGGCAAAGCAGGGAGACTCCAAGCCCAGACCTCAACAGAGCTCAAAATAATGGGTGTTTGCATTTGTTGTGATGCCATCTTCCCGCAGTCCTGCTCACCACACTACTCAGGCATGGTTTGGCCCACAGCTCAGCCTTTTTATTTGAAAATACAGTTTATTTTTCCCTGACACATATTTACTTTTCAAAATGCTCGGGATTGTTTCCACACCTGACCCAGTGACTCCCTTTTAAGTACCCAGGACATGCAATCTATTTGGAGACAGTCGGTGGCTGTTTTTGAAGTGGGGGCGCCTGGCTAGTCAGGATGCATGCTGAATAAGCTGCTCCCGAGACTGAGTTCTCAGCCGCCGGGGCTGGGAAAGGGGCTGGAGAGGCAGGGACAAGATTCCCCTTCCACAGCTCAGCACCCTGTAGGCCACAGATGAAATGAGGTGCCTTTAACCCTGTAAGAGGACCCTGGGTCTTAAGTCTGGCTGCTCCTCCGCTGAGTTTATTATTATGTAAATAGAGTAACAGTGCAGCCTTTTAAGAGTTTTTGGCAAGGGGTAACCCTTTGTCTGCCAAAAGGTAGGCTCTAGCTTTGCCTGCCAGCCGAGTCTGTGCAGTAAACAGTGGGTGACCTATAAGCCAGCCAGTCAACTTGCACATTGCCTTATTAGGCAGACAGAGAAGGCTGGCATCTGGGGACAGCCCCGCAGAGCCGTGGCAGTGGGCTTGCATCTTGTAAGGAGCCCATGAGCCCAAACCCTGGAGACGTGGCCTAGTACTGCTCAATTATTTCTAGTGCGCTGTAGTGGCAGGAGTGTGCACTCTCCTCGGTGTGAATGGAAAACGGGAGGCGACTTCCCAAAGGACAGAGTGGCGTGTCTCATTTTCTAGAGCTTTGCCCACTGGGCAGCTCATTCTGTCATGGCCTGTGTCAGGGCTTATTCTGTTAGTATGGATTCCATCAGGAGATGGGTAATGGTTTCCTTCCCACCCAAGATGTTTTGGAGACTCTTAAAATCTTGTTTGTGTTTCACAGTAAAGCCTTTCTGGTGCTGAGGCCGTGTGCGGGGTAAGGAGTAAATACCCAGGCAGAGTCCCAGGAGCCAGGGGCCCTGGTATGGTACATGTGCTAAGTGATCTAGGACAAGCCCCTTCCATTGCTCTCTATAACATGTAGGGTTAGACTGAATGAGCTCAGTTGATCTCTCCATTGTAAATTTCTCATCCAAAATGGCATTCATGACATTCTCTCTCCAGCTTCTTTGTTCTCTTAAAGTGACAAGATCTAGGGAGGAAACATGGCAGATGATGTGGAGCAGCAACAAATTGCCAGCCCCACAGAGGAGCCCCGGGATCTTAGCAGGCTCAGCCTGGGTGAGCGAGTCTATGTGACAGAGGGCTTCCAGGTAGATTACATGCCCATGATCAGCCTTCAAATATGGTATTGGGAGATGTGGAAGGAGCTGTGACTACTGTAGAAATTGATGAAGAAACATATAAAGAGATATGTAAGTCAACCAAATGGAATATACTGATGCCCTTTGTCCAGGGAGATGGTGTTGTGCTAGTTGCCCTTCATCAGGAACTGGCTGAAACAAAGAATTTGTCCTATATGGAAATTAGGAAAAATTTTCTAATTTGTCCTAATTGTATTGCTGTGTCTGTAATGTAGAAGATATCCAAAAGAGAAACCTGTGTACGTTTTGATATTGAGAAATGACCAAGGATTCTTTCACCCAGGAAATGAGTTGATTTGCACATAACTCACAAATTCTTAAGCTAAATGGATTTTTATTTTTCTCCAACCATTCCAATAAATGTGATCATCAAGATGCAAAAGAAAAAGATAGAATGTGTTGGTGGTTAATAACCACAGTTTAACATCCAAGGGAAAATCTGCATGCTTTTAGACTGAACCCATCTTTACTCTTTTGAGTTTTTTCCAAAACTTAAGACCTAGGTGGAGACTGGGAAAGTCTCTCTACTGAAGTTTTTGTTCAGATTTGCTCCAGTTGTTGAAGTCAGTTACAGCTCACAAAACAAACCTAGAGGTGAGACAGGTCTGCAAATGGAGGAGCAGCCTGAGTTAGTCATGTGGCAGGTGAGCGCACACTAGTTCCTCTTCCAGTTGAATATTCATGCACCTGATGCAGTCATTGGACAGCCTGCCGGGCAGGAGGGCATGCAAGGCAGCTCCCTCTCAGTGCCCGTCACCACTCGCGATAGGTTCTCTTCTCCCTCCAGGAGCCCTGTCCTAGCAAACAAAGCTCTGCTGCTCCTTCTGTGAGCAGGGATGGCTCCCACCGCCATGTGTCCTGGACTTGCTGCCGTGGGAGAGGGCATCTGAGAGGCTGGGGGCTAGGTGTCTGTTTTGGCCTCATTATCTATGTTCTTTTAATTGCCCTGTGGCTGCTTTTTGTCATTGAAAGAAAGGATAAATTCACTTTTGGTTTTCTGTTAAAGAAATCCTCCCCCTGCCCCAATATTTTAAAAATCTTTTGCTATCTCTTTTGAGTGCCTGGCTCCCCAAGGTATGGGCTATGCCTTTGACTTACTTGTTCTTGTCACATGAACTTATGGCCTGGAAAAAAGACTTGTCACCTTGGTGCTGAGTGCCACTACGACTTTACAAAACCCCTGAAACTCCATGCAAAGCTTGTTCTGGCCAGTGGAAAAGTGGCTGCATTTCGGATATGAAAGAGAAAAGATTAGCTGTGTGTTCAGGACAAGGAGGAGCAGAGAGCAGCCTCTGTGGTGAGTATGTTTCCTCTGTGCATCGCAAAGACACCAGGAGCTGAGAGGGGCTTCCTGTTGGAGCAGAAACTCGGAGTCCCTGAGTTTGGAGCCACCAGAGTCTACCACATTGTAACTTCCAAGTCTCTTGCTTGAATTTTTTCACATCCTCATTATCTTGAATGAGGAAGTTAGAATTCTAACAGATAGGCAATCAAATTTTCTGATTTAATTTTTAAATATGTCTGTAGCTTTAATGATAAAAGATTATTTGATTTTGAGGGACAGCCATAGTTTTTGGAAAGTTAAGATAACTTTTGCCTTTTCTTAGGGGAGGAAAATTACTTAGTCACTGACTCAAGTGGATGATACTGTTTTAATTGGTGCTGTTCGATTCCTTTTTTTTAAGATTTTATTTATTTCTTTTCAGAGAGAGGGGAAGGGAAAAAGAGAAGGAGAGAAACATCGATGTAAGAGAGAAACATCAGTTGGTTGCTTCTTGCACACCCTCAACCAGGCACCAGGTGCAATCTAGGCCTGTGCCCTGACTGGGAATCAAACCGATGACCTTTCAGTTACAAGTCTGGTGCTCAGTCCACTGAGCCACACCAGCAAGGGGGATTACTTCATTAATTAGTTCAGTAAGCAAGTAGCTACAATGAAGCGATAACAAATATTTCACTCCAAATCAGTGGGCATGTAAAAAGTCATACAGTGATTCACATTTGTCTAGGACACAACAGTGCTCATACTCATTTGCATGTATTGTCATGGTTAAAATGCTTCAGTTCTTAGCATCAGGTGTTTTGAAGGTCAGAGGAGGAAGAAAGAGCAAAATGTTCTCTCTTCTAGGAAGGAAGTTTTTGCAACGTGTGTTTCAATTCTTCTGTGCTCTTGCTTGGTCTGCAGCTTGAGGGAACTGTCTCTCATCTTACCTGGGAAGGATTTATCTTATATGAAGAAGATAAATATATGTACTTGATAGGATAAAAGAAAGAAGTAGGGAAACCTCAAAAGAGCCAGTGATGACAAGATGGAAAAGACCTTGGTACTGTGCACAAAACTCCGTCCTTAATGCATCAGGTGATCTTCTCGCCTAGACTGTGATATCACTGAGGGCAGGAACTCCTCCAGAATACTGATGCCTGGTGTCTGGCCTGTAGCAGTTGCTCAGCGAATCCTGTGTGAGTGGCAGGGGTACAATCTGGAGATGGGGTGACTGTATACTGCAGGAGGTGGGACAAGTAGGGGCCAGGAGAGGGGAGGGGTGAGATCTATGACATTTGTCTTTTGCATGGTAGGTTCAAGTAGACAGCCGAGTACCTAGGAATATTATGCCAATAATGAAAGATGTCGGCCTCTGATTTACATCTCCTCCCAACACTGAATCCCCCATACCTTACATCCTTGGCAGTCAATCTGTTTCACTGCTTCAAGTGGCTGTGACATCAGGGCTGGCCCGTCACATCTGATAATGGAGACCAAAGCCCACCAGCTCTGTGCCAGCCATGGACCAGAATAAGGGATCACAATAATGAGTTTCTTTATTCCAAAAAAAAGTTGGCTTTTGTAAGCTTTTCGTTCCACTGTCTACAGTCCCAGGTAAGAGGCATGCAGGCCACCTATTAGGAAATGCCTGGGCTAGTGTTCTCTCCCATCGCAGGGCCACGCAGCAATGCTGTATTGCAGCTTGGCCTCAGGGTGGGGAGAGAAACTTCCTTTTTCTGCTCGGGCTTCAGAGATGGCCTCCATGTTTCTTCTAGGCAGGTGAATATCCTCTTTTTGGGAGACTCTCCCTTGCCTCCTTCCCACCACTGAAAGGGCAGTCCAGGTCCCCTCTCAATTCCTTCTTAAGCCCCCATCTCCTTTAAGCATCGTTCTTATTCCATCTCTCATGCTTATGGCACCTCTTCCTCCTGGCATGCCCGACCTTGTCCTCTCCATCCACAACTAGGCTCTGCAGCCGCCTTTACCAAGAAGGCTCCCTTTATCAAGCTTATCTACCTGATTCGGTCTTCCTGCGTCTTTGCGGATGTGGCACATGAATGGCTATACTGGTGGTTTCTGAATTGAAGAGCATTTCATAATCACCTTCATTTTTAACATGCACCCCATGGGACTTTGAGGGGCACAAAGTTTCATATCATTGACCTTTTACCTCATATTAAATTTGCTCATAAGTACTAATACACTTTAAATCATTTCAGCAAGAGAATATGTCTTTGACTTCCTCGTCATAAATTCCCCATGCCAGCCACTCTGTGAGCACACAAACTGCTTTCTTGGTGATTATTGTCCATTCTGAAAGCTAGAGTGAACACATCAGATCTCACTGGCCTTCCTCTGCCCTCTCTGATCAGGTAGCGAACACATCGGGAACCTGCTCTGAGACTCTAGTGGGGTCTTGGGTACCAGTTAACGTAGTGACCTCATGGAAACATTAGAGGCATTGGGAATGGTGAGTTGCTGAACTTTTCCTGGGTTTTCACATTGTTACTGTTGTTGAAGTCGCCATTGTTGTTTTTCTTAAGGAGCCCTTCTGAGGAGAAGAAAGGCCACCAATGATATTATTCAAAGCTCTTTCCTTCAAGTCGTCCAAGGATAACTCTAGAACAGCTATCAGGTATCAATAGCCATTTCATGTAGTTACTTGTCTGCCATCTGGATTTTCAGACTCATAAAAATCCTCATATCTGATGATTCAGTATTTCCCAGCTTCCAGTTCATGTGAAAACCATCGAATAGCAAGTACAGGATGACTGGACTTGGCAGGAGCCTTCTCAGACCTTCCTGGGTAGTCGTAATGCTTCGGCCCCTCCCACTGACGGGGTCCCCGCGGGAAGGGGCCTGGGACCTGGCAGCTGAGGAGATACAGCGCTCTGGAGCGGACGCCCTAGGAGTCCGCTCCAGAGCTTCTGCAGCCCCACCAGAGTGTACACTAACGCGTCAGATCGTTGTTGAAGGGCCCGGTGTGTCAGCTTGTTGCATGCATCAGAACTCCATTCCTTTTAAAGGCTGAATAATACTCCGTGGTCTGTGTTTCCATGTAGATTTTGAACAAAAAGTTAACCCTTGTTTTTCTTTTCTTTGTTTGTTTTGTTCTGAGAAGCGGCTGACCAGCCTCTCTTCCTCTAAACTACCTGGAGTATTTTCCCCAGGAATCATTAGCTGTAGATTCAAAGTTGCCCAGAAGTTAAAATGATTAGAGATCATTTTCACTACAAATTTTGACATTGTTCATTTGAACATGTATGTTAAAGATAATAAATAATAAGCCTTCGGGAGCTAGGATCGGCCTTTTCTTTAAAAGCGACTTTTGACAACAGCACAGGGGGCCTGGCTCTCTCAGCACATCTGGCAAAGATGAGCCCGTGAGCGCCATCTCCCTCACGGAAAGCACCTCCACCTCTTCGTGTCCACACACATGGCCTGTTTCAGGTTGCTTTATGCAGTGATGCAACACAAAACCTTACCTGCAGACTCGTCCTAGAGATCCCACTCCCCAGAACCCACGAAGCACTGCACAGTGCACACGGGAGAGAATTACACTAAAATCGGGAATTTGGACTAAGTAATGAGTATGTGATAAAAGGAAAGTGAGAAAGGACTCAGTGGGATCCCCACTGATGGGATTACCTCATGTCAGGGAACTCTGGCCCAGATGAAGAGTCTGCACAAATAAAATCCGTCAAAGAAAATGAGAATACCACTTACAGCTGCTTCTAGCATACAAAATACTTCTTTACTGGGCTGTAAAAATATATCATTCACTTTGGAATTTCAGCCCAGCCATCCATCATCTTTAGTAGCTTCCAGCAGATTTCATTAAAATTGTTCTGTGGCTCTTCTTAATTTTAGAAATGAACCCACAGCTCGGAGCAGTATTCAGACAGCTGTTAGTCATAGTTTCACACTGCCGGCGTTTCCCACTTCCATGTCAGCCCGTTCTCCTGTGGTCTGGGAGAGCCTCAGGTGCCGTTCAGGGGGCACAACAAAGAGGACACCACGCAGGCCCCGGCAGGGCTGTGCCACGCACCCCATCGCGCATGTGTCCCCACGTCATGGAGATGCAGGTGTGGGTTAGATGACACGCTCCACTCTTCAGAGTGCTTCCACATACTTTCCCTCATTGAATGGTGTCCTCCCCTGCATGTTTACATCTTTGATTTTATTTTGGATGCTCAGGAAAAGGTGGTTTTGCCTTTAGAAACTCATTTTAAGTGGTCATTCTAGGCTTGAGTGTTTATCCTAGATCACACCATAGCTCAGTCCTCCCAGCTGCACGTGGGGATACTGTTAGGGTCTTCCACAGGCTTCGTGAGTACTGGATGAGTTCAGTGCCCCACAGCACTTACATTGCGGCCAGGCTGGAGGTAAGTTAGTGAGGGTCTGGGCTCATCCTGCTCTTTACTCATCACGGCTGCTGTGGCGGACAGCGGCTAGTTGCCAGTTGGGGCACCTGGCCGTTTCCCTTTACCTAGGCTTTGTTTCCTCTTGCTCCTCCATGAAAACGACCCCAGAGCACACTTGTTCTCATGCTGAGGGGATGTGCATGTGTTGTCAGCTGGAGCAACTGGTAGGATTGGCTTCTCAGTGTTGCCTCCACATACTCCTGAGCCCCAGCTGTGCATTGCACTGTAAGTCCCTGAGGGTGTGACACCTTGATCCTTTGTCACCTAACCTCTTAGCTTTTGACTTTGGCCATTTTGGAGGTGATTCCTCTTACCTGGACTCGTGTCAACATTGTTCACAGTTGGACTGCAGGGTTATCCTCCCTCTCTTTCCTGTTCCATCACGTCCCTGGCAAATCTAACATTTTCTCCCCATTTCTCCCACACACTAGTATTTATGTTCCATATTATCACTTCACATGTCAGGAAAAACTAGGCTTTAGTAAGAGTCTCAAGTTAAAGAAAGAATGATAATACTTGTACTTTATGCCTCCTATTGAAGAAATAGAATTGGCTTATTAAATGTAGACTATAATTTAAAGAAAACTAAACTAGACTGAGGGATTGGCTGAGGATGAGGTGGGGTCTCAGAATGAGGAAGAATAGAGGTGATTTCATGGCCTGTATACTTACCCGACTCGTTCCTTCTCTCAGTCACCCAGTCTGTAGAACCAGGCACTGGGAGTCAGTTCCAGTCAGCGTGGTTTGAAAGGGTATATTTCAAACCAGTAGGGTATAAAATCCATGCGAGTCATTTTGTGTAATAGTATGCTCTCTAGCTTTCCGAGAAGATTATTCCATCATTTTATATGGTCGTTCAGCCCACACTCACTGTAGGCCTGCTGTGCAACAACTAAAGATGCAAAGACGGACATACTCAGGGCCCCCACCTCCTAGGGGAGGGGGCTGAGTCCGGGAAAATCATGTTCTTGATCTCACTTGCCCAGGATCCCACAGTTGCATCACTAACCCAGTGACTTCCCATGAACTAGTTACTTCTCCAGTCCTGTGTTGCCTCATCGTGTTAGTGAGATGATCTCCTAGTTTCTCTTTAATGTTCCTTTTATCGGTAAAAGAGTCAGTGTCTGATTATTCTTATAATTGCATTATTACTGCTTGGGCCCACCAGCTACAGGTCACAGTTAAAAATAAACAGGGGTGGAGGGCTCCAGCATCCCTGGTTCTGTGTCGAAGGAGCTTGGAAGTCACTGCTCCCTCCTAACAACAAGTAAAAAGCTGAACAGACTGAAAAATCAACAATGCTTCTTGAGTCCAGAGAGAGGAGAGGCCACAGGGCAAACTCCTTCCCCCAGAGTGGAGAGCCGTCCAAGCCCATACGGGGAGTCCTGGCTTTCCAGGGCAGAAACCCACAAGTAATAGAATGGAGCCAAGGCAGTCTCTTCAGCAAGTGGTGCTGGAATAACTGGACATCCATATGCAGAGAAATAAAACTAGACCAGGCCTTTGACCTTTCACAAAAATTAACTCCAAATGGATCATATACCTCAATGTAAGACACAAGTCCTAGAGAGGACATAGAGGAAAACCTAGAGGACCTTGGGTTTGGCTATGACTTTTTAGGTACAACACCAAAGTCATGACTCATGAAAAAAGTAATTGATAAGCCGAACTTCATTAAAATTAAATTCTGTTCTGCAAAGGACAATGTCAAAAGAATTAGAAAAGCCACAGACTGGGGAAAATATTTGCAAAAGACACACCTGTTAAAGGACTGTTATTGAACATACACAAAGAACTCTTCAAACCCAACAGAAAGAAAACAAACATCCCAATACAAATGGGCCAACGGCCTGAACAGACACCTCACCAGAGAAGATGCACAGGTGACAAACGAGCACATGAAAGGATGCTCCGCATTGTCTGTCATCGGGGGCGTGCAAAGTAGAGCCACAGTGAGAGATGCCGCACACTTACGAGAGTGGCAAAATCCCAGACGTGGATATCACCAAGTGTTGACAAGGGCGTGGAGCAGTAGAACTCTCACTCACTGCTGGTGGGGATGCAAAATAGCACAGCCCCTTTGGAAGACAGTTTGGCAGCTTCTTACACAATTGAACATTCTCTGCTCTACCAGCCAACAGTCACACTCCTTAGTACCCAAATAAGTTGAAAACGTACAGCTACAGAAACACCTGTGTATCGATATTTATAGCAGCTTTATTCACAATTACCAAAACCTGGAAGCAACCAAGAGGCCCTCAGTGGGTGAGTGGATAAATAAAACTGGCACATCCGGACAATGCAATATTATTCAGTGCTAAAAGGAAATGATCTATCAAGTCATGAAAAGACATGGAGGAATCTTAAGTATACATTACTAAGTGAAAGAAACCAATCTGAAAAGGCTACATACTGTATGATTCTAACTGTATGGCATTCTGGAAAAGTCAAAACTATGGAGTAATAAAAAGATCGGTGGTTGCCGACGGAGGGTAGTTAGCTGAAGGCAGAAAACACAGGATTTTTAGGGTAATGGAAATAGCCTGTATGATATTATAAGGGCGAATACATGTCATTATCCATTTGTCCGAACCCATAGAAAGTACAACACCAAGGGGGAGCTCTAAGGTAAAGGGGCTGTGGGTGTGTCAGTGTAGGTCCGTCCTCGGTGAACTGTGTACCAGTCCGGTGAGTGATGCTGATCGTGGGGGAGGCTCTGCATGTGGGGGTCAGGGGCTCCTATGGGAGATCTCTGTACCTTCCCCTCGGGTTCGTAGTCAACCTGAACCTGCTCTAAGAAAATTAAGTATTTTTAAGAGATGATAATTTAAACAGCGGGCAGTCAAGTAGATAATGCTTAATGTAAGAGCTTCTGTCTCAAATTAAAATTGTTGAACCTCAAGTAATATCTGTTTTTTCTTTTCCCACAATTTCACTCACATGTTGCTCATAAATCTTAGCTATGGGGTTTGGCTCCCTGTTAGGTAAATATTTCATTTAACCTAGCAAAGCAGAGTCAGAGAGCCTGGGAATAGTTAGGCAGCCTCCATTGCTCCCAGAACATCAAGAAGTTCTGTATGTTGTTTTTTTTTTTTTGCTTGTTTGTTTATTTTTAGGCAAAGGAGGAGTTGTTTTGACTCCCCCCAATGATGGCCAGGGCTCAGCGCTGTCTGCTTAGCTGAAGCCCGTGCTGTGCTTTGGCCGCCGATGTGACGTGGTGGCACCCTCAGTGCCCGGTCGCAGAGCCTGTCGGCCCCAGCATCCATAGGCCTATGTTCTGCTTGCAATCTGATTATGGGGTTCAAGTTCTTCCAGCCTGCAGCTTCTTGCTTTGCTTCTGCTATACTCTCAAGGACACGAGTGCCTGATTGCTCCAGCCCTGCGCTGGGAAAAATCTCATCCCAGTGCTGCGCAGAGTGGCCGAGAGAGCTGTGGCTGGTGGAGAGTTAGCTGCAGAACGGGCTCTGTTACTGAACTGTGTGTGTGTGTGTAACCATGATCAGAAGCTCAGGGTTCTCCAGCTACCTGGGAGCTTTCAAGTTATCTGAGAAACAAGGTAAGGCAAGAGAAATCGAAATGCACTTCTGAGTGTATTTTATGCCATAACGAAAGGCTAGAGCCCCATTCTACCTTGTATCCTCCTGCACCCAGTTATTTATAAGGTTTTCTCAAAGGACATTTTGAATATCTAATTGAGTTTATAAATTAGCTTATCTTGGGATTGCTGAAAAATGTGATTTTTTTTCTGTTATAACTTAAAGATATTACTAAACCACGAAAGCCTTTATGTGGGGGAAAAATGCCAATTCAATTGGAACGCCCAAACTTTGGATCAAGTTCTGAACTTAAACTAAAATATTTTTCTAAACCAAATGCTATATATTAAATTATTTCCAGTGGGCATGGGTGAGTGTCTTTTTATTAAATCTTCATGTGAAACAGTTTGGAACAAAATGTTGTCTTTTTAGTGGCTTCCTTTCCAGCACAGAGGAAAATATATGCTCTCAATTTAACCACTGAAGTGGTATCACAGACTCAACTCACTGATTGAACAAAAATGAAATGCTGAGGTTATTCTGAATGTCCCATTTGAAATTCAGCCATTGTATGTATGAGTATTTTCCAGCACAGATGCACTGTTAGGAAGTGACTGGAACAGTTCAGGCCTCAGGTTCAGGAATTTTCTTCTATAATATTTGATAGCTTTTGAACTGAGTTCTCTTTTCAAAAAAATATGTGAGAAGGCATTTGTATAATTAGGAGAAAAGTCTAGATGTTTAGTTGGCAGTGCACTTTGCATTTTATGATGTTCCTCTGGTTGGTCAGACTTGCCGGATTCCAGGGTCCTGGGTGTTCGTTGATGGATAGTGACATGTTGGCATGTGGTATGCTTTTACCTCC
This sequence comes from Tonatia bakeri, assembly GCA_004024845.1. Lineage (NCBI taxonomy): Eukaryota > Metazoa > Chordata > Mammalia > Chiroptera > Phyllostomidae > Tonatia > Tonatia bakeri. The sequence goes on from PVIA01000180.1 coordinate 583,952, forward strand.
TTTTCCTCGGGCTGCTGACCCCAAATAGCACCCAGGGAAAGGCATTTCCACAGGGAAAGGTTTCTGTAAGTGGTCACTTGTGGTTTCCTTGGTGGACAAGGGGTTGCTGTGCCAAAAGCTGTAAAACAGATTACTTGCCATTAGACTGGTTATAAATTTGTCTGCACCTGGTTTTGATTAACTGGTTCCCTTGTATGTGTGTCTTTGCTGTACGGGATTGTTCCCAGCTGGCTGTACATAACATCTATTTTGTCTTCAGAAATAAATAAGTGGTTTATTTGATGTGTTGTTACTGTTCAGGTTTTAACGAAGGCAGTAAAATCTTGGCTACGCGCTCCCCAGCTCTGCATCAGCCCCTTACCGCGCCCCCACCCCAGGCAGCCTTTAAAACCACCTCGAGTGTGTCAGACAGCATGACTGTCAATATTTCTGGTCATCTTGGCCAAAAGTTTTTGACTTTCCCCCCCCGAATATAACTATATTATTTAATATTTAATTGCTTTAAGTTATTCCTGTAATTATATGGAATTAAATCATAGCATTGAACTATTACAGGTTTGTTTGTTTTTTTTACCCACATATTGTGTTCACTTTCTTTCATTTGGAGAAAACTAAAAATCTTTCTGATGTGAAATGTATAATGTCAAATTTGATGCTTAGACGGTGTCATTTTTTTGTTCATTACTCTTGTCTTGTTAATGGTTTTCTTTTTCTTAAATTCTATGTTCAAGAGGAGTTCAAGAAGAATTTTCTTTCCCATGGCTTTTTTTAAAAACTTGCTGTTCAGTTATCTCAGTATTACATTGTTTCTTTCCCCTTAGATTTCAACAAGAAAAACTTAAGCTTTGTTGGATTCCCACGTCAAAGGAAAGCTCCAAGGTAAAGTGCTCTTTGCTCAAGGAATCTTGTTTTGAAGATTTGTAAGAGCTTTTTAAATTATCTCCTAAATGTCTAATTTATGCATTTAAGTCTTTGTCAGTCAGTATGTTTTCTCTCCAGAGGTTGATTTGTTAAAATAAATGAAGCAAGCTCATGTAACAGTGCCTCCAGGCAGCAAAGATTCTGTTCACGCATGTAACACTGTGTCTGGGCGCTGTTTGCAGATGTTCACGCATGTAACACTGTGTCTGGGCGCTGTTTGCAGATGTTCACGCATGTAACACTGTGTCTGGGCGCTGTTTGCAGATGTTCACGCATGTAACACTGTGTCTGGGCGCTGT